>CM061163.1:14677149-15877149 GCA_030710495.1 Labroides dimidiatus
ATCATCTTTTCAGCAAGTCTATAAAAATCTAATGAATATTTCATAGTACTTTTAAAATGGACCATTTTGAACATTTTAAAACCAGGTGCAGGGAATTTCTACAACATTTGAATACGTCTCAGTTTCCAAATTTGCACGTTTAATATGAACATCCAACATTGTTACTTAATATCCATTTTTAAAATATGGGAACCTCTGACACCCCCTCTTTAAGGGACAATGGAGTGGAAAACGTGGGAAGAAAGAACCATCTTAACTCTGACATTGCTACTTAGAGAGCTCTGCAAGATGATGGTAGCCTATGTACATTCATTAAATGTCTAGAAACTTAGTGTAAAGTGAGTTTGTGTAAGATAATTATAAAATACAGTCATATTAATCTAATAGAGTCAACATGCCTTAATATTCATAAGGTCCCTGTTAAATATATTCATCATAACTGATGGTTTTTATTTTTATTGGGAATTCCTTATATTTGTATGTGTGATCTGCTGACATTGTATATAACACTGCAGTTTGACATCTTTTAAATATCCACCAGGTGCATGATGGGAAATAAACTCAACATAGTGCTGGGTGTAGTCTGTAGATAGTGACCCTGAGATGTACCTCTGTCTGTGTAAACCGTATTGTGTCAGACTGTTACTGACACGTTTGAAGATGTTATTGTATCTGAATCGCTGTGACAGTGATGTGACAGAACAGTGACCTCTGTGTGTGTGTTTGTGTGTGTGTGTGTGTGTGTGTGTGTGTGTGTGTGTGTGTGTGTGTGTGTGTGTGTGTGTGTGTGTGTGTGTGTGTGTGTGTCAGGATATGGAATCATTCGAGGCGGACAGGGATGCTGCCCTTCAAGGATGAGTAAACACAGAGCTGACCTCTAGTAGCACAGTGTGTGTGTGTGTGTGTGTGTGTGTGTGTGTGTGTGTGTGTGTGTGTGTGTGTGTGTGTGTGTGTGGCAGAGCATCTCAGCATGATAAGATTCTTCTTCATGGACGATAAAGCCTCTTTAAAGCCTCATCTACCTGCCATAAGTCTACGGTGTGTGTATGTCAGAGAAAGTGAGGTACAGAGAGAGCTGTGTATGCATATCGGTGTGTGAGGGAGAGAAGGTAAAGAGAGAGAGAGAGAGAGAGAATATGTAAATCAGGCGGTGCCCTGCTGTGTTGCAGTCTGTGTATCAGTGGATGTATGTATGAGTGTATCTTCCTCCTGCATGGCTGCACATCTGTGTCTTTCTTTTCTTGTGTGTGTGTGTGTGTGTGTGTGTGTGTCTGTGATTGTGCTCCAGGCAGTTTCTTTTTCTTCTCTTGTCCCTGCCGCACTCACTCACAGCCTTTGAACGGTAAATGTCTGATCAGACTTTACAGCTCACTCTCTGTGTTCCTATTTAAACACTCAAACAGGCATGCCCCTCCCTTTAAAGCTCCGCCCACACAGGTCACAGAGGCATATTTCCATGGAGACGTCTCATAATGCTGTACAATAAGAGTAGTCTATTGAATCAAAGTCTGCAGTCTTAAGATCTATACTCTTGAAACTGGTAGATTGTATTAACTGTTTATCAGACAGCGGAAATGGAGAGGAGTGATTATAATAAAACTGTCTCACCTGTCTATCCATCCATCCATCCATCCGTCTGTCTATCCATCCATCTGTCTATCCATCTTCTATACCACTTATCCTGTTCAGGGTTGCTGGAGCCTATCCCAGTTGTTTTAGGGCTAGAGGCGGGGTACACCATGGACTGGTCGCCAGTCAATCACAGGGCTGACACATAGAGACGGACAACCTTTCACACTTGTCTAAAAATTCTCACTTGAATTATGCGTCTCATCTTTTTCATTACGTACATCTACCCGTGTGCTTCATCAGTCTAACTTTTCATTATATTCACATATCCTATCAGTATTTCCCTTATATTAGCCTCACTGTTCGCACATATTTTATTTCCTCACTCATCTCATCAGTCTCACCTGTTATTAGTCTCTCCAATCTCATTAGATATTATTCTCACCAGCTTTATCACTCTCCTGTGTCTCAAATCATTCTCATCAGTTCACCTGTCTCATCGGTTATTGTTTAATTTGTCTCACCTGTTTCATTAGTCGGACCTTATTAGTCTTATTAGTCTCAACTTTCTCACCTGACTAATGTATCTCATTTGTCTCATATGTGTTGCCAGTCTCATCTGTGCCAGAGGTCTTCCATGTTTTATCACGTGAACTTGTCTTATTGTTCCCGCCTGTTTCACTTGTCAGTCCTGTCTCTCTTACCTGAGCCATTGGTTTCACCTTTCTTTTTAGTCTTACATAATTAGTCTCATTTGTCTCATCTGGCTCATTCGTCTACCTGCTTCATGAGTCTCAGATGTCCAAATTGTCTCATATGTCTGACATATTTTAGCACTTTTTAAAAAAAAAATCCACCTTTTTAGTGTGTCATAAGTCTCACCTATCTCATTGTTGTAATTTAATAATACTACTGTCAGTTTTCCGTTAGTCTCACTACTCTCATGTGCGTAATCATTCATTTCTACCTAAACAGTCGCATACAGCTTCTGTCAGTGGCTTATCAGACTCAGAAGTCTCACTAGTCTCATGTTACCTCTCTTATCAGCCTAAGCTTTTTTTTTTCTTATCAGTCCTTTCTAGCTACAGATAACATAAAATAATGTCATACACATTGAATATTACATACATGTGAAAATGAGTGTATATACATTTAAATGTAAATACAGTATTGAACCCAGTCTGACCTCTGTACATGCTAAGGTGTTATTCACTGTTTTCTTTGCTGTCAAAGTCTCCCAATGTGATCAGTATCTGTAATTCAAATCATACACACACACACACACACACACACACACACGCACACAAATTCTCTGTCCTACTTATTTTTCTTTTGGTCTGTCCATTATCTCTGCGCTTTTTGCTCGCCCATCATCTCTTTCATCTCTCCCTCTCTCCCTGCCCTCGTTCCTCTGCTGCCTTTGTCATCCTCTGTAACACACACACACACACACACACACACACACACACACACACACACACACACACACACACACACACACACACACACACACACACACACACAGGCCACAAGCACACACACCCCAAGGGTAAGATCTCCAACATCATACTTGTGTGAATAGCTGCAAACTCTCCACTGACAACTGATAATAAACACACACACACACACACGCACAGATATCCACACATACATAGATTGTGACTCTCTGTGTCTGTGAGCAGTATTTGATAAAAGAAATGTCGGCAGTGTTTTAACTCTGTATAAACACTCTAACCGTCTCTGTTTTTGTGATACACTGTGTTCTAAGAAATAGCCATAGCCTCCCTCTGTTATTATCCACCCATGCAGGCAGAAACACTGGAGCCACTGACGTCCTGAAGCAGTGGGGTGCCTGTGTGTTTCCACCAATAAAACAAGTACATAAAATAATGAAAGTCCAAAATAGACCAGTCGGAGTTAAAATGTTTTAGGGCTGTTGGTGTTTTTTTTTTTGTTTTTTTTTTGCAAAAATAAGAAGAAAACAAAGAAGTCACTATTTAAAACTATGATAATACATTTGCCATTCAAAAGGAAAAGCTTCTAAACCAGCTGACAGTGATGAGATGTGCAGTGACATGTCTTCTAGTTTCATGAACACCCTTGGGCCCAAATGATATAGAGAAAATGAAACATTCAAATACAAAAAGAGTGCGACAGTGTTTGTTTCATCCCTGAAGATATATATTAATTGGTATCATCATACCAGAGCTCCCGTGAGAAACTTTTGTTGATTCCCATCAATTTTGGCACCCCATGCTGACAAATTGGTTTTTACCCTGTTGTGACCCCCCCCCCCCCCACACACACACACACACACACATACACATTTTTAATCATTGTCCATCTCTTCTTTCTCAGCACAAAAAAAAATATTAACCTTGTTTTGAAAAGTTCTACTTACAGCTTATTGCTATTATAAAGCTCTGACTTTGATATGTAAACACAGGTCATTGCAGCAGAGGACTTTAACTGAAGTTGTGTGACACCTACCTGGCTGCAGTGGTTAGGAGCTTTAAAATTTACTACAAGGAAATTATTATCCTTGTAAGTAATGGTCTGGTTTGCTTTATTGCATCATAAAAAGTAATAGATTTTAGTTTCTGTTGGTTTTAAAACAAGAAAAAACAAGCCTCTCACTTACTTATTTGAATGAGAGCACCTTCAGCACCATGGATAGCTCTCCAGCTCTTGTGACATATTAAGAGAGGATGATTTGATTTGATTGCAATATCTTGAACACATAAACACTCTTAAATGATGATGAATTTTCTCTGCTACTCTGTTCTCTAGACAGTCTGGAAACAAACAGCCCAAGAGTTAATTTGTGTCAGTGTGGGAGGAGGATAATGAACTTTGAGCCCTCAGCAGGGTTCACTGGAGTTCAGTTTTGGTAATGTCACACAACATAAAGTGTGTGTGTCTGTGTCTGTATTCACACATGCACAAAGCACCTAGAAAGACTTCTGCTAGACCTCAGAGTGAGCCAAAGTGAGAACACAGCACAACATGTTAAGGAAAATTCGCCAGGAGCAATCTGTGGTGCTGATGACGATGCAAAACAGGGAGAGTAAAACATAAAAGGATTAATTAAAACTCCAGAGGTTAAAGAAGGAGAATCATTTCAAGAAGAGAGTGCTTTTCTATGTAGCATTGAAAAAAAAAACAATAGCATAAGTCTGTTGCTTCATTTGTCAACTTGTAAACATTAAACTATGGCTTTTGCAGTGCACTTATTGATAACATGAGCTTGACAATGTGAGGGACATGTACATGCAATCATGATTCCATTCATTCATCTTCAGTACCGCTTATCCTGTTCCGGGTCACCAGTGGCTGGAGCCTGTACCAGCTGTCTTTGGGCGAGAGGTGGGGTACACCCTGGACTGGTCACAAAAAGGGCTGACACAAAAAGACAGACAACCTTTTATGCACACACTCACATCTACAACAATTTAGAATCACCAATTAACCTGATGAGCATGTTTTTGGACTGTGGGAGGGAGCCAGAGTACCTGGAGAGAACCCACGCGTGCACAGGGAGAAACTCCACACAGAAAGGCTACCAAGCGAGCCCGGATTTGATCTTGTGATCGTCTTGCTGTGAGGCTGCAGTGCTCATGGTTGCGACGCCGTGCAACCCTTAGATACATGCAATCAGTTTTATAAAAATTTGGTTTAAAAAATCCTCAGAGGAGGAATTGTGAAAACGTTTGTGTGTGCGTGTGTGTGTGTGCGTGTGTGTGTGCACGCGCATTCCCTGCAGCATTAATATAGAACTGTGAGACATTAAAAAGTCTTTGAGTCAAAGAGGCCCTCTTAGTGACACTATAATGAATGTGCATGTTTGCAAGTGTTTGATATGTGTGTGTATGTCTATAAATGTGTGTGTGTGTGTGTGGGTGTAAGCGAGGACTTTATTGTCTCTCTAACAACAGACTCTGTTGGAGGTTAATAAGCCAATTAACTGTCGCCATGGAAACATTAAAGAGAAAGGGAGCTCTTTTTATAGAAATACCGTTAGACTTTTTTTTCTTTCTAACTAAGAAAAACTGGCTCCGAGGAAAACATCTCATTAAGTTTGATGTTATTTATACTTCATTATGCATCACATACACTTTAGTCATATATTAATGTGTTATAGGCAGCAGCAGTGCAGCAACTAACAGCTCACATGAGTCAACATTTTCAAAGGTCAGACTTTGTTTGAACAGGCAACAACAAAAACATGTCAGAACCAGAGACAGTAAGTTTGTGAAATGTGGACTATGTCTGGTTGATGACTCTCCAAAGGTTCAGCTGAGTCTAAACAGAGGAAACACAACAGAGAGCAGTTTAATCCTCTTCGATATAACAGAGAAGTAGAGAGGAGAACTGGGAGGTTGTTGTAGCTTGAGAAGAGAGGAGTTAACTGCAGAACACTGACACACACTGAAACAGTCAGACACAATGTGACGTAACAGAGAGAACAACGAGACATGAAGGGCCAACAAGGCGTGAAACTACACAGAGGCATGCACACAGTCACACCACAAACACAGAGGGCTGGATCAGTGTCTGCTACATTAACATTTCTTTTTCTTTCTTTTTTTTTTTTTTAAATGACATCATTAAACATCCGTACTTTGAAATCAGTGACAGCTGGATCTGTCCATGGTGCTGAATCTGAGGGGGAAGACAATGTCCAACCATTCATCTATAATCTCTACCTCTATTCCATTTGAGTATAAGCTGACTCATGATACATTATGATAAGGTACAACAGCAGAGCTTATGAGCAGGTTTAAGTTTCATACATGATGCAAATTTGAAGCATGTAGTAATCACTGACTGTAATGGATGAAGTCTTCATAATATCTGTTTCAGATACTGAGTTTTGAAGCCCATCATTGATATTGGCCATATTGGAAATCCTGAACTCAACTAGCTTCATTCGAGCTTGGCATTCTATCTTCCTCCTTTTTGGTTTTAAAACTGCAGATTTAGCATTTATTGGCCAAAGAAGAAAAAATAAGAATTATTGTGGTAGCCACTCAAAACCAAAAAGGAGGAAGAAGAAAAGAACTGTTTGTGTCATATCCTGAGCCACATAAAGTACAAGAGTACTGAGTCAAATTTGCAGTGAAATCCATTTTCAGTTAAAATTATAAATACCAAGCCCCATTGTGTTACTACTGGTTTCAAAGAGGTTACGATGTCAATATAGCATTCAATAAATATCTTGTCTCACCCTTAGACAGGTTGCCAGCCTGTAACACGGCTTAAATAATGTGGTAAACAACTCTGCACACACACACTAACAATCACACCTAAAGGCAATTTAGAGAGACCAATTATCCTAATAGGCATGTCTTTGGATTGTAAGAGGCCAGTCTACCCAGAGGAGACCAACGCATGCACGGAGACAGCATGCAAAGAAGCTTCTATGCACAAGGAGACAACAGTAACCATTGCATGATTCAAAAACTGCAGTTCTGTGTTGCATGTCACATGTGGGCAAGCACATCTGTATTGCAAATGTGCAAAGACAAATGTGCACAGCGATTCATCCACAGCATCCACTGCAATCGCAACTACTAAGGCCTGAGTGTATAACTCTGACAACTTCACTGAGAAACACCCTGAAATATCCCTTTTTAAAAATGCTTCTTATTCACAGCTAAGTGCGTCAACACATCTTATGTTTCATACTCCATCAGATTAGCGAGATAATCTCTCTAAATACAACACACAAACACAGACACATGCACGCACACACACTCTGCAGTCATGGTTGAACTAACAAAGGCACTGGCCTCTGTCCTCCTCTCTCAGGAGATGAAGTGGAGCTGATAAATTTAGCAAATACACAACTCCCCTCAGGCCACATTCTCTCTCTCTCTCTCACACACACACACACACACACACACACACAATCTTTGCTTGCTCTTTGCAAGTCTGAGCTTCTTTGAGGGCTAAAAACACCATAAATCAAATCAGAGATAAAAACTGGACAAGTGAGTGAGAAACCAAGGAAGAAAGGAGGTAAAGGGTGATTGTAAGGAAAAGAAAGGGAGTGAAAGTTGTGCGTTGCAGCAATGAAGAGAGAGAGAGAAGAGGGGAGGGAGGGGACAGAGGGCTGATGAGAGTGATGAAAAGAAAAAAAGAGTGGACATGCATGATATGAAATTAGTTGAATTTTGTGTAAATCAGATCATCCTTGTTCTCTGTGAGTTTCTGCTTTGTGTCAGTGTGACCCTGTTTCTGAGGACCGCTGGCTCAGCACATTTTATTTTAGGACATCTCATCTTCAAAGAAACAGACTGAGGACTGAAGGAGGACACTTAAATATGGAGGTTAAAGCTGATCAAACATTCGGCTGTGATTGAATCTATTTAGTTTACAGTTACTACATCCCTGGCTTTAGGAATGAATAACTCGTGTTACTCAATATTTATTTAATGCTACAGTGTGAGATGGCTGGACCCATTTACCATGGTATACTGTGCACAAATTGAAAACAGTTCTTTAAAGAGAGGGTATGCTTTCACACATTTTAAAGATGGATACGAAGTAGCATTGCTGGATGTCCATAATTAACGTGTGCACATTTTGAAACCACTACATATTCATATGTTGAAGAAATTTCTGAATCTATCTGTGAACAGTGTTTTAAACATAGCTCTAGATCTTCACAAGAACTTTCCCCAGACATTCTGAAATGATGACATCATTTCATAAGAATCCCCTAACAAGATCATGAAAAGTTGGAGGGCGGGGCCTCAAACACCATGGTCTTCCCATAGCTTTGCCCCAAACAAACCTTGAGAGCTGGCCAACCAGAAGTGAAGTGGATTTGTGAGGGGGAGCCTTAAAGAGACAAGTTTGATGAAAGCTTTTTAGTCAAAGGATAGAGTAAAGGTTTTTCCAAAACACCAGTGTGGAAAATAGTTTTTTTTTTTTTTTTTACTGTAAATCATGTAATGCTATTACCTAGGTACCTGAGAGACATAAAGAAACTTTAAAAAAAAGTTTGCATCTGCGCACTTTACACAGATTTAGAAATCAAGCTACATGAAAAAAACATTAACAGTAAATCTTACAATCCCTGAATACAAATTAAGAACAAACTTAGACACTTAAAAACTCAACATTGTGCCAACAAAAATTTTGTTTTCAGGTTTTCTTCCGTTTGATGTTTAAAAGACAGCAGTAGGATAGAACTAGAATTAAACCCTTTTATTCTTCAAGCCTCTGAATCTCACACCATGAAAACAAACCTCAGCATGTCTGAAAACAATATGAAATGTGTTTTTTATTGATAATTTTTAAACCCGCTAACAGTTTTACTGGAAGAACTCCATCAAAGCACAATCCAAATAAAAACTGCTCACAGAGTTCAAACCAAAGAGAGAAGCCTGAAGGAGAGAAATAAAACAGAGATGTGGATAACATGAAGGAGAGGAGGAAGAGCAGTATGAAGTCAGAGAATACAGAAAACATCATTTTTTACAAAAATGATTCTTTGTTCAATACTTAATCCAGAGAGTATTTGTATTTACAGCCAGCAGCTCTGTTTTACATGGAGTTAAAAAGCTGTGTGACAAATTATTTTCGTTCCATTTTGAATACGAGAGCTGAAAACAGGATTTAAAGCGGAGGATAGACGATGGCTTCAGAAGGAGGAGGTGAACTGAACCTGATTGAGGACAACATTTAAAGCTCCCATTTATGTTGCCATCTGATGCAACTCCACACAACAAAACTGCAAGTCATCTGTAAAAAAATAATCCATGCTTCCTCCCCAGTCTCATTTGATTGTTGAGAATCCACATTGTGTTCGTTTTCCGTGAAATTGAAAAGAATGAATGAATTATCCACATTATTCAATCGGGTACCTTGAAACTCTTCTACATTATTCCTCACCACATAAAAAGCATGGTTTATTAAAGAAACAAACAAAACGAGAACAAGTCCAATGATGATGGTATTTGGAACAGCCATTGGTTTTACTGAGCAAGAATGAGGACCCACTGAAACCGAAGAAGCGTTCAGCGTGTCCTGCAGTAGCATTGTTTGAGTACAATGCTGGTCTTCCAAGCTTTATTCAAACACAAAAATATGGTAGGGACAAGTTAGACACATTTTAATGCTAATTCGCTGTCATTAAAACACCTGTGTTTACAGAATCTACCCTGAATATGAAAAATACATGTTGTTTTTAATTCAGTCCTGATTGGGCTCATATTATAAGCCAGATTCACAGTAATGTCTTCTGCACAATGACAGAGGAGCGACAGCAGGAGCTCCATGTTAATGAGCTGATGTGGAAGAACAGATCTGTGATTCCAGAGGAAGACTGTGTTTCCAGAGTCTGTGGAGAGGAAAGGGTTAAATACAGAGAACAGCTCTTCTGGTTCTCCAGAGAATCTTCAGAACAAACCGTTTGTTTGTGGGTAAATAAAAATGAAACTGCACTGAATCCTCTGAGCTCAGCCCCGAGAGTAATCCTTCACACCACAGAGCGAGAAACAAACAGAGAGAAACAGAAAGATACTGAGAGAGCAGAGGGTGTGTGTGTGTGGGGGGGGGGTGCATGTGCATGGAAGAGAGAGAGAGAGCGAGAGAGAGAGAGAGAGAGAGAGAGAGAGGGTGGGATGATAAGAGGTGAAGAGGGGGAGGATGGAGGGAGGGAGAAGATGAAAGAGAAGAAGAAGCTTCACAGTCAGATTCCTCCGTAATTTGTTTTCTGTGTTCAAAGACTGTTTCAGGTTTTTTTTTTTTTTTTTGTTCCATGTGTACAATCAAATACATAAAATGCTTTTTTGATAAATGGAAGACTGACCAAGAGTGACAGGGGGTTCAGGAAAAGGGCGATGGAGTGCCAAGACATGTGCTACTGCAGTTCTGAGGCACGTGCATCGCCTGATAGGAGGCCAGTTTTGATCCCTTGACAGGTGTGCTGGTTGCCACCTCAGTGACATACCACTCATCTTCCTTTAGTGTAAATTGTTGCCCAATGGCATGTGATGCTTTTAAACTGTCACACCAATATCAGACTGTTCATGTTCCATTTCCACAAGTCCCATAAAAATAAATACCAGTGGTATTGTTTTGATTAGATATTTGTTGTTACTGTAATGTAAATTTTAAAGTTCATTGTATTAATAGTTTGTGTGACAGAGGAGGTGGCTGGTAGACGTCTTCTGACATCTGACTCATAACAGTGATTGGATAAAAGGAAGTGTTCATCTGTGCTCAGCATAAAATCCAGACATTTACTTGTGAAACTTGCTTTTCTGTAGACCGTTGAATGACCTGTATGACATCCTCGTGTTTATTCTCTGTATGTTTGTTCGTTGAGCTTCATTGTAGACTGTACAACACTCTGTTTTTCTTGGTCCCTCTTGCAAGAGAATAAAAACAAGACAAAGACACTTGGATAGGTTGTTATGCTATGCTAAAGACCCTAAAGACACACTTCTTTTTTTGCCCTTCTTGGCACTATAAAGAGAAGTTTTATGCTTGGCTATGTTTTAAAGATAGATAGAAAGTGACAATGCTGGATGTCCATACTAGGCATGTGTAAACTCTCATACTGCTACATATTCAAATGTTTCAGAAAACCCTGAATCTGCCCGTAAACTTCTTCAAAAAAAAGCCTTTCTTTTAAAATTAGCATGAGATCTTCACCAGATCTCACCAAACTTGCTGAAAAGATGAGATCCTTACTTGAGGATCTCCTAACTGGTTCATGACATGTTGGAGGGCCTCAAACACCAAGGCCTGTCACAAACAGGCCTCAAAAGGGTTGGCCGATCAGAGGGAAGGGGGTATATAAGCAGTGACAGAAACAGCCATTAAAACAAAGCGTTTTAGACAGAGGCTGAAAAGTCATTGCGTTGTGGTCTCTCTGCTGTGCGATGGTACCCTTTAGACAAAGTTTATCACAGCTAACACACCAGACGTGAAATTTCAGAAAGATTTATTATGCCAACGGAAACTAATGTTGCATCACAGTGTCAAAAGACAGAGGTGAAAAGTGCCAGACACCCCTTAGTATCAAGAAGAATTAAGTATTTAACACAGCCAGGTGATTTTTTTTTTTTTTGTATAAAGTGATGAATAGATGAATCTACCACTCGCATATTTCTTAAGATGGAAGTGAGGATTATGATGGATTGCGTTTTGCTGTCTGTTGCTCTTCACATTCTTGCTGATACGTAATTTGTCAAGAATTAGCCTACAAACACATGACTGACAGACACAAGAGCACTTCT
This sequence comes from Labroides dimidiatus, assembly GCA_030710495.1. NCBI lineage: Eukaryota > Metazoa > Chordata > Actinopteri > Labriformes > Labridae > Labroides > Labroides dimidiatus. The sequence continues at coordinate 14,688,975 of CM061163.1, forward strand.
CATACTGTAATCCAGACCTCTGAGTACAGAATCTACATTTTCATGTGGAACCTTACAGCAGAGATTTCCCGACAGCAGCTCAGTGACAGACAAGCCTCCTCCTCACGCAGAGCAGACTGACAGCAGTCTGTTGTTTGTGTCGTTCTGTGTGTCTGCGAGATAATATCGGCCGCTTTAAAAGTGTTTTGTTGACGTTTCCTGTACCAGCTCTGTTTAAACATCTGTGTGATATTGTTAGAATTTTACTAGTAGCGTACATGATTTGAAAGGTCTGGCCATGACAGCAGAAAGACTTACTTTGAAGTTGATATGAATTCAGTTGGATTAAAAGATTTTATCAATAAAACTGTTTTGATTTGTAACATTTTATTGGGCGCAAAATGGCTATGAACAAGGTTTTATGCTTACGCCAGCATTTGTACCCTAAGCTCACTTTACTTTTACAGATAAATTAGAGTTCACAAAGTGAAGACTTGATTTCAGACTTGAATGATACATTTAATGACTTAAGCAGCTGCAAATTAACACGTTACCTCATCCTGCAAATACTTATTCTGCAAATAAAATAAAATATTAAAAAATAGGCTTTCTAATGCACATAGTTGCCACCATAACAAATGCACACTTTTATAATACATGGACCAAGTCTCTGCTTTTTGTTTGTGATATGGGGTTTTGAAGCTCATCGCTGTCGGCTGCCATATTGAAAAAGCTGCCTCGATGTTGCTTCCTGAGTAAGGATGAGGTAAAGAGGCGGGCCTTTGGCCTCTTTGCAGATGGCTTCAGGGTACCCATCTGTCAGTCACGCCCTTATATGTGCAGTTATTTAACTTGCAAGTTTAACTTGCAAGTTAGATAACTTCAAAAATAAGTTATGAAAGAATTCACCCCTACAGTGTGTGCTGTCGGAGAAATGAAGCACTCAGACAAAAACCAAAGCTATGTTTTGAATCATGCTGTAAACAATTTTAAAAGCTCCCTTACATCACTGTCATCTGACGTTCAGACCCAAACAACTTAATTTACTCACAGATATGTACATAAAAAATATTTAGTAAAAAGAAGACAAAGAAGAAAAATTTTATCACAAGCTGAACTTTGGCTCTGTCGCTAATCTGACCTGCGAACCCAAATGTAGAATTTGACCTTTTTTTAAAAGTTGCTGTAAGAATCACTGAAGTCCAAAAGGAAATTGAAGAAACTACAGTTTTGAGTCAGTTATGGTCACAAGCAATGAATGAACAATGATGAAATAATGAAGAAGAAAAAAAAACAATGAAAAGACAAAAAAAGATGCACATGAGCAGTGAGGAATACTTTGTTACCATGGAAACCCTCTTAAAAATCACACTGGCTCACAAACCCACACCTGCTCAGCGTGTAATAATGACAGTCAATCAGAGCAGCAGAGGGTCATAATGGGTTTGTTTCTAGAACATTCAGAGGACAGACACACAGGCACACACCTTTCTGCTGACACACAGAACATAATGAGGGAGTCTGTTACCGTGACAACATGAGAAAGACGAGCTGGTCTGCAGGTTACTGTCTAATCCTACTGATAGAGACTTAAGGTAGATGACCAGGTGTGACCTTTGGGCTGATCAGCTCGCCGTCAAAGGTTAAACTGTGTCTGATGCAGGTCCAGTCTAACTCTGATATGGACTAAATCTGCACCAACACTGTGTGCGTGTATGAGGACAGATTATAATCTCCATCTCTTAAAAGTGTAACTCTATGAATGACATCTTCTGGGGTTAATAAATCTTCATCAGCTAACTGATATTTGGTATATCTATTTGCATGGAGGAGGCAAGCTCTGTGACCTATACTGCAGCCAGTCACCAGGAGGAGCTCTACAGGTTTTGGCATCACTTTAGGGGGTTATCAACCAGTGTTCAACTTTTTCAGCCAATGATCTTTAAGAAAGATTGAGGCTAAATCTCAGAGGAGACGGAGCATGAACCTGTTTCTACGCACCCTGTGACCAGCTCAACCAAAAACAGATGAAAAAGGTGTAAAGTTCATATCAGATTCACACCTCTGTAGAAATAAGAGAACTCCAGCAACAGTAGGGAAAGCCAATGCCTCTCTCTCTCTCTCTCTCTCTCTCTCTCTCTCTCTCTCTCTGTCTGTAGTAACTTTTCGTGCTTCACATTCCTCTGCACAGAAACAACTAATTAAAAACAGACAGTCAATCATCGATAATTTCAGCTGTGAGTCTCTGCTTTCTCAGCATGGAGTCTGCGCACTGCTGCCCACACAGATCCTCTATGGTAGACAGGAGGGCTCACTCTATGGAGAAGGAGAGAAACACTGAGTGGAAAATATAAACCATGATGTTGAGGCTTCTGTCCTCTTCGGTGTGCACTGCACAGTCCAAGAAGGAAAGTCTGTTTCCTCTATCATCTTCCTGTGTAAACTTGATGTTGTCGGGGTATCTCCTGTGAAAGAGGACGGAGCCCTGCTCTCTACCTCCTCCATGTAGAGATTGGTGACAGTGAGACACGAGTGAGCCCATGGCACAGGCATGTTTCTGTCTGAAGGAGCCTCTGTTGTACAACCCAAATTCCAATGAAGTTAAGACTTTGTGTAAAACATAAATAAAACAGAATACAATGATTTGCTTTTAAATCTACTTTCAATTTAATTCACACCAAAGATGAGAGATATTTATTGTTCAAACTGATCTTTTTTTTGTGTAAATATTCACTCATCTTGAATTTGATGCTTGCATCCTGGGGTTGTGTCATGAATGGGATCTTGTGTGAAAGTGGTCCTGTTAGTAAGGTTTTGTCTTTAAGCAAATGTTTCCAAATGGTCTTGACTGCCTCCATGGTAGGGATGCATGTAAAAAAGGGAGTTGACATTATAGCGGCATAGTTTGTTGATAACCTTCTCCAGGGTTCTTGGTAGTTAATCGCTTTTTTTAATTTATTTATTTCTTTTTCTTTTTAAACTAACGGTTGGTGGGATCCTGTTTCAGGATTTCGCTGGTGGTCTAGTTATCCAGGAGACTAGTCATATTGGAACAGAAGTCTGTTGAATTCATCATCTACCTGCTGGCAAAACGGTGATGTCTTTATCCCTTTGTAGTGATGCCAATGCCCTACATTTCTAATTGAGAGGTTGGACTGTGGTGCTTTGGTGCTTGAGAGGAAGCAGATGCCTTTAGCCTCAGGAACAGTTTACAAAAAAAGGATGTCTTCATGAAACCAGTAACAGACCCAAAAAAGAAAGAAGAAGAAGACAGAAACATATTTCTACATGTATATCATGTACTAAGAGGATAGTTTGATGAAATACAATGTGATGTATTTGACAGTGAGGACTGCCTGAGAAACACTGTCCGTGTAACTTTGTGTGTTTTGTGCTTGCAACAGCATGTCATTATACAAAACCAGTTCAGCATTTTCATTGCTCAGTGTGATAAGCACAATAACACCTCTGCTGTCAGCTGTTTTTTTCACTGTGCTCTCAGTTGAAAATAGCTCTTTGGAATACCACTGTGCTTGTCAATTGGCTCCTACATACTGCTATTTCAGGACAAGATATTCATGACCCTGTTACGCTTCATATGCAATGTATAATGCATGAAGGCATACTGATGGGGTAAACCCGTTCCGCCTTTGATCCTCCTTCAAAGATAGTAATAGAGGTGAAACAGAGGAAGATGGTGGCGATGTGTCAGTGTTACCGATATTACAGTGTTTAAAGGTGGGATGTGTAGATACAAAGGGGTTGTGATGGTGAAACTTAGTTTGGGTGCTGTTGCAATGTGAGGCTGGTGACTTTTCCCTCCTTGACAAATCATGACTGAGGAGGAGCAGGATGTTCAATATCAAACGTAACCCCTTTTGTGTTACTTTCATCAATCTTCAGTCTGTCTCCACTGCAGTTTGGCTTTGTCCTCCCTTATCCATCAACAGGGTAAGGTTTGCTGTTGTTGTTGCTGTGGTAAAGTGCCTGACTTCCTGTCCCCCTCAATCTGCTCCGTGCAAATAAGTCTCTGTTGCTCTGGCTTAAAAATAGAGCATAAAGCAACAAAATTTGGACACGCATGCACACACACCCTGCCTGGTCTTCCTGTTGTGAACCTATCGTGGAAATACAAATAGAGCTTCGACAAACAAAAATAGTGGGGTTCTCCACCCTTCAGTAAAAGCTGATATGAGTCATACAGAGCAGTTTTAACCCAAATTCACAGCTATTACCAAGGAAGGCGGCAGTGTCGTGGTACAAGTTCAGGTGGATGCTGCCAGCTCAGAAACAAACAAACAAACAAAAAACCACGCTGGTTGTTACGGAAGAATATTAGGGCCACTGGAAAAAAAAACCCAAACAAACAAAAAATGTCCAATATTTTAATTATTATTATTATTCTGAGAAAAAAAGTCAGAATTCTGAGATTAAAGTCAGAATATTTAAGTCAGAATTCTGAGGAAAAAAGTTTAAACTCATAGTTCTGACTTTAATCTCATTAGCCTAAGAGAAAATAATTCAGACTTTTTTCTCAGAATTCTGACTTTTTTCTCAGGATAATAACAAAAATAATTACAAAAAACAATGGACATTTTTTCCAGTGGCCCTAATCCTCTAGGGTGTGGACAAAGGCCCTAACTTTTTCTATGAACAGCATGTGAACGTGAAATACTGACAGATCCATTTTATCTGAGAATGCAGACAGGTCGATGGTACATTGAAAATAAAAATAAAACAACAAATTAAAACCGTATTGAAGCTTTAAAAAGGTTTGTTTAGTGGTAAAAACAAAATGTTCTGTCGAATTATGCAGCATGAATGTGTCTCTGCTTTTTCGATCAGAGTGAGACCTCTTCTCCTCCTCCTCTTCCTTTCCTCTCTCTGTGACGCTGTAGCGGAGCCGCTGCCGGTACTTCTCCCCCTCCTCCTCCTCCTTTTCTCCCACCTCCTCCTCCTCTCCCTCACTCCGATGTCTCAGCTCCGTGAGGCAGATCAGCACCGCGCGGAGCATCGCGAGTTCCCCAGCAGACAGGCACTCGGAGGCGGATTAGCTGCGGAGGATTCACCGGGAAGAGAGTGGAAGTCGCTGTCGGGTGAACCAGGTGAGTTGCTGACCTGAGACTGTGCACGTGACCACAGCACGAGCTCAGTGTGCAGTGATGAAGACTGACCACAGTCATCTTCACCATCATCTGAGAGAGGGCTGCAGCCTGATTTAAGTATAGTCAGAACACACCTGAAAAAAAAGAAACACACACACACACACACACACACACACACACACACACACACACACACACTGGAATAATGTCTGTTAGCTGCAGAACAGAGCAAAGTGTTCAGAAGACTGGGGGTGATGATGATGATGATGTCTGTTCATAAGAGATCTAAGAGAAATGAGACATTCAGTGCTCAGGGCTTTGATGTCGCTGCCTCATCTGTGTGTGTGTGTGTCTGTTGGCATGTGTGTGTTTGCGTATGCAAGTGTGTGTGTGTGTGTGTGTGTGTGTGTGTCACTCCCAGCAGATGTTTTTGGTGAAGCTGTGAAATGATTCTGTGGTGTAGACAGTCCTTCAGGACAAACACACACACACACACAGACAAACACACACAGAACCACACACACTCACATTCCCTGGCAGTGACAGTGGGTGTAGCAGCTGATGGCTCGCCAAGTGTGTGTGAGCATCGGTGCGTGTGATTGGGTGGTGCTCTCTCTGCTTGCTCAATATTTGCCTGTGTGTTTTTAATCTGTACGAGTGTATCTGGGTTTAGGTATGTGTGCTTGATTTTAAACAGATGTGTAGGTATGAAAATGTGTGTGAGAGAGCATATATATGATTTGACCTTTCACTCGTGTTGGACTCATAGGCTGTATAACACATGGTTATGGCACATTAGAAATGCTGACTCAGCCTAACTTTCTCATACCTACCTACTGATAAAGAGGTGGAGCTATGAGTGAGGAGGCTTAAAGTCTGCCTGTGTGCCCACCTGTCAGTAACTTTTGCTGTAAAAATTGGCTTTTTTGAGTGGCTGTGTATGGGGTTTCCACTGCTTCTGAAGCCTTAAGTGGACATACAAGGAACTGCAAGTTTTAGCTTTTCAGCATTTTAGCATCAAGACCTGAGGTTGCTTCTAGGATACAGCACACCAGATCCGTTAGCACCAGATGTGATAGGTTTAAATTCAGGTCAAAGTGGGTCGGCTCCGTAGCGTTCCAGTTGTGTGTCAGATCCGGCATGTCAGAGCTCTCCGGATCCAGACTTTTATTGTTGCCAGATTCCGACCATTATATCTAGACATAGTCTCTGTGATGTCACTCATCTGTTCCTAATAGAATAATAGAGCCTTTCATCGGTGGAGGCCATATTGGAATTGCTGACTCAAGAGGCGGGCTTTGAGCCTCCTCATTAACAGCTACAGGGTGCCGACTTGTCAATCCCGTCTTCGCGCCTCTGATTGGATGAACTCCTGACCTCCATACCTTCTAAACCACAGAGTTAGATTAAAAAAAAAAACAAAAACAAAACACACCCAGTACAGTGTGCCTATTGAGAAATAAGCGATTCAGACCCAAGCCGTTTTAGAATCATGTTTTTTTTTAAATGCTGTAAATGTCTGCTTTATTTGGCTTGGTTTGTAAGTGGTTTTCTGCAGCCAGCCTCAAATAGACGCTTGATGTGCTGCCTTTACGTTTTTTAGCACTTTTGCATTTACTTCATTTTTTTAGATCAGAGCTTGCCGCTTGATTCCGACTCATCAATGTGGACAGAGCAGATTTTGCGGGACAGGAAGAAGGCACTGACACAACATCAAAACATGAAGCTGACTTTCAAAATAAAATACACTGTCACCGCCAGATCGTGTTTAACTGCACTACAACAACAGACCTACACAATGTGCGAAGCAAGGCCTGGAGTCAAGAGGGTTGGGTTTTCTCAGCCAAATTAAGAGAACGTGAATGAGGAGGGACACAGACATTGTGAGTTGATGGATGAGAGATCTGGTGTCTATAAAACCTTCTTCATTCTATAAAAATATCTGTTCAAAAATGAGTGATCATTTTAATTTTTTGTCTTGTTAATGTTCGTAAAACACCCATCGTTATTGAGGAGATCGTATGAAAGCTAAAGGATTGTTTGTAAAGTGGTTGTATGTCAGAAATGGCAAAATTTCATCACAATATAACATCATTGTCCTTTCTTACACAGTAAAAACATCATATCGCTGGGGCTAATTATTTTAAAATGACATAGCTCTTGACCCAACAGGTAAATATTTCATGAACAGTCACATTTATACTCTTGAAATCCTTGCTGTACTTTACTCCTTATTTAACTGATCTTTAAGGGTGTATTTTTTGGTAAACCAAAGCAGTTATTAAGGCTGTCAAACAAAAAAATGCTTAAAATTGTGATGAATCCCAGAATTTGAATCATAATTGAGATTAATCCTAGTTATTATGGCATGTTTGTGTTGTTACAGTGAGTCCATCTGGTACTAAGCAGTTAGTACCAGCGTGTCTTAAATTGGGAATAAAATGAATGCAGAAACATTTCTCTCTTTGATTCTGACTTTTATATATTTGTTATTCAGAAAAACGCAGCACTGTGTGGACTGAGACCATAGACTGTAAAAAAATGGACATCATCTCGCTCAGCTCAAACTGAGGTCACCACGAAAATTGCCCCCTCTAGTGGCTGGCTGCAGTACAAGACAAAAACTCTGCCTTTCTATTCATTCCAGATGGAATGTGCTCCATACAGCACCTCATATCTGTGATCGTAGTTAAGTATCAGTTTCACTTCTCTACGTGCGATCCACTCACTTACTTCGCTTATGTGCACTCCCACTTGGTGTACTGTGTGTTTCCAGTGAAACGGGTACAGTGTGAGCTCAAATGAGCCTCATCGGATAAACAGCTTCACTCTTAAAAAGTTCCGAGTTTTGAAACTAGTTTACGACTCAAATCCCGACAAACTGTCAACTATGCAGAGCGAAGAAGATGTGAGTGAATTTTTATTTCTCCAAATCATGTGATCAGGCGCTAAACACGGGGAGCTGTCAGGCTGTCCAAGCAGAGATGCAGAGACTCCATCAGTGCACAGAGCCATCAGGGCTGCAGAGATCACCCCATCATTATTCCTCAAGCTTGAATTTAGTGATCTTTTCCCAAAAAAGTATCCAATAACACAGCACCTCATTAATTTGATATATAAGTCGCACCTGACTATAAGTTGCAGGACCAAACAAATTGTGAAAAAAAGTGTGACTTGTTTCATGACTCATGACGTGTTTATTTTAATTTCATTTGATACAAAGTGAGGCTGCACAGTGGCGCAGCTGTTAGCACTGCAGCCTCACAGCAAGAAGGTCCCTGGTTTGAATGTCAGTTGGAATCCCGGTTTTGGAAGGGTGTACCTTTCTGTGTGGAGTTTGCATGTTCTTCCCGTGCATGCGTGGGTTCTCTCCAGGTACTCCGGCTTCCTCCCACAGTCTAAAATCATGCTCATCAGGTTAATTGGTGTTAGTAAATTTCCTGTAGGTGTAAGTGTGTGCGTGAAAGGTTGTCTGTCTCTGTGTGTCAGCCCTGTGACTGACTGGCGACCAGTCCAGGGTGTACCCCTCCTCTCGCCCTAAGACAGCTGGGATAGGCTTCAGACACCCTGAACAGAAAAAGCACTGTAGAAGATGAATAAATGAATGATACAATGTGCACGTTACTTTAAACTTGTCAACAAAGCCACCTGGGGGTGAAATGTCTTATTCAGAAGTGCCAAATGTAATTTTTTTCCCACCATCAAGGCTTATAAAAATGGACCTTACCTGCACTGTGGTTAATGCGCTAATGCTGACAACCAGTAGTATGATATTTTATTATATGATTGTCATATTATTTATAAATAATAGATGAGATTATTAGGGTAACTTGGAATACAATGCATACCCGCTACATGGCCCACAGTTGTGATTAAATCACAATACAGCTATCTTCCTAATGATACAGCATCCATCACACTTGAACCCATTTATCTTAGCTGACAGATTGAGACAGAAGCAACTTCCGACATCATGACTCAGGAATCATTATCAGTGGTTTTGAAATGCTCATGCCTAAAATGATTCATTTTTAAATCAGTGTGGAGCATCCCTATCACCCCTTTGTTGTTTTATTTAACAAGTGTTTTGTACCTCCTCTTTTGATCCATGTCTGAACATTCAGATGGTATCTGATGTTTTTAAATGAAAATAAATCAGAGGCTGGTCTGGGGTTTGTTTGCCCTGAGTTGTCGGTCAGGAGCCTGTCATCAGAATTAATCCAAACAACCTGAACTAACAGTGAGTGTAATCTGTGTGTAACTTGTGTTATTCACTCTGTTTTCCAACCAGTTTTAATAGAGAAATAGTGGAGATTAGGACAGTGTGTTACATGTGTGAGTCAGAGCCTGCAGGACCTCACCTGAGGACTTTTCAGGACTGTTCATTTTAAAGTGTCGGTGAGTAAACTGACCTGACAATTCAGAAGATTTATTACAGTTAGAAAAAACTGAACCATGTTCGCTGACATCTAAAAAGATTGACGATAAATAAAGATATGCTGAGTGTGTGTGCGTTTGTGTGCACTTGTTATGGCTTCAGTGGAAACTTTTTGGGTAACAACTGAGCCAAATGTTTTGTAAACCTGGTCTGGATTCACATAGGCACAAAACACCAACAGTCATCCTGAAATGTTAAGAGTAAGCTCCATATGTGAAAGAATGCAGCCGAAAATTTACCCACAATCCTTCTGCCTGCTCCTTTGGCTTTTGCAATGTGCTTTTGAAGTCATGCCCCCCACCCCCCACCCCCCTTCCCAACCCTCTCATCTGACAAGGAAGATTTCATGCTTTGAGGAACATGTTTGAGCACAAGGAACTTTGGAAGTTTTAAGAGCAGAGCTCCTGAGAATACTCAAAGTTTTCAGCAGTGCATGTGGGAAAGAGTCTGAGTGAACAGGTTGTGTTAAGATCAATTTCCAGGAGCATAGTAACATATGGGATGGATTAGATTCCTGTATTAAAAACCTGATGATGGACACCTGGTCAGGTGGTTTAGCTCATATTTATTCAGACAGACGCTGTGAACAAAGCAGCTTCTTCACATTCAAGTTGAAAGGGAATCAAACCTGTGACGCTGCTGACAGACAAAAAAAATGTTTCTGTAATAAAACAAAAAAAAACCTGAACAGCTGAGAGGTACTTCTGCTTGTTGCCATGGTGAACCTGTGCAGGTCTGAGCTGCAGGTACGTGTGTGTCTGACTGTGTGTGTGTGTGTGAAACGGTGTGTGTGTGTGTGAGTGTGTGTGTGTGTGTGTGTGCGTGTGTGGGTGTGTGTGTGTGTGTGTGTGTGTGTGTGTGTGTGTGTATGACAAAGAAACGGTGAGGGCAGCAGAGCTTTACACCAGTCATCAGTCTGCATAATAATGTTCTATTAGACAGCAGGAACATACGTACAGTCTCTGTCTCTCTCTTTCTCTCTCCCTCAAACACACACACACACACACACACAGACACACACACACACAGACACACAGACACACACACACACACACACACACACACACACACACACACACACACACACACACACACAGAAACAGAGCTACAATAGCCTGTTTAAGCGGTGTAATACAGCGTTCCGGGTGAAAGGTTTGAGGTGGAATCGGGATTCAATGTCAGTTCACTTTTGAACCTTGCAGCAGTCATAGCTACTGACATGACTGTGCTTGTGTGTGTATGTGTGTGTGTGTGTACACATGTGTGACAATGTAGTAGTTAGTGGCAAAAATAAAGAAAATTTCACGTCTCTGAATGGCTCGGACATCACTGTCGGGCAAAAAAGGTTATGTTTTGGAACTAAATTAGTTGAGGTGACATCGAGCAGACACCTTGCATCTCCAACTTGTTACTCAAGATGTTTTGATATTTTTCATTTTATTAATTATTATTATTATTTTAATTAAAACAGGTGAGTAAAAAAAGGTTTATTTGTATCAACTTTCAAATAAGCTTAACTCATTGGCTGCCAGCTGTTTTAGAGCATTTTGACTGATATTGTGTTCAATGACTACATAAACACCGAAACTACAAAAAAAAATAAAAAAAAATAAATAAAAGAGTAGATTCTCTTTTTTCATTAGGAAAAAAAATCTACCTTTCATTTTGTAGTAATCGGCAGTAGAATATAGCCTGGTTTCACCAAAACACGTTTTTGACCATAAAATGTAGAAAACAAACTTTTTAAGGTAGCGTTCTTCTCCGAAGATCCTCTCCACGATCTTCGTCGTCTTTTCTCATTAATGCGACACTCTCTCTCTGAACTGCAGCGACACATTTTCTGTTTAAGTATGAGCTGCCCGAACTTGTCTGACTTGCAAGTCTCGCCATGTCTCCCTATCATTTTGCATCTTCTACTCATGTTAATGCTGATCTCTTATCCAAAAAGAGAACTGCTGCCACCTTCAGTAGTTTAAAAGCATGATATTGATAGAAGGGCTCCACCAGACCATCCCGTGCCCGCCCTGTTAAAAAAACATAATTGACATCAATTTTTCTTCCAGGCTGTGGACATGTTATTTTTTTCCATTTGGTTAATGATATTAATAACTGGAACTCTATGGGAATGATTCACTTTTTGAGGCTGCCCCAGTGGACACTTGAGGAACTGCAGTTTTTGCTCCACTTCTTGTCATAGGCTAAGAGGTTTCTTTGTCGTGTTATTGTTGGTCAGTTGTAGTATATGACGCTGAATGCACACACAAACATGCACACACGTATGCATTTTCATACAAGCACAGCACTCCTGCTGAACACACTCACTGCTGCGTGAAAGGAATGTTTAAGTGCGTGTGTGCGTGTGTGTTTGTGTGTCATGGAGGTCTACTCTACATCCGTGCCAACCCACTGGCCAGCTACAGTCCACCTCTCTCTTTCTCCCTCCACTTACTGTGTGTGTGTGTGTTTACAAAAGCAGCCATGGCTACGGAGGAGGAGAAAGGAAGAAAAGAGGAGGGGGAGTGAAAAAGAAGAGGAGTAATAGGGGGAATAGAGATGAGGAAAGGCAGAGAAAAGAGGAAGATAGCCGGCGGGGCTGTGTGTGTGTGTGTGTGTGTGTGTGTGTGTGTGTGTGTGTGTGTGTGTGTGTGTGTGTGTGTGTGTGTGTGTGTGTGTTGGGGGGCAGGACGGGGGGGTTTCTGTGCGTGTGTCTGATTGTCTGTGTGTGTTTAGTGTGAGGACAGGAAGCCAAGTGTAAAGAAATAATCTTGACAAAGCCTGGAAATGCAGCAGCTCAGCACCAGTGAACCCCCTCTTATCCCACTCACACACACTCAGCTCTGATGTTTCATTTAGAGTAGTAATACATTGCACCTGTATTTTTGAAATGTTTTTTTTAGAAGCATGCACTGAATTAAACAGTGTGACAAATGTTTTTATTCTGAGAAAGTTGTAGTTTTAGAGCTTGGATCGTTCAGTCTGCTTTATCCCAATGATTCATTTGAAATGGTTGAACTTAACTCAAGGCAATTTGTGTTTGGTAGATTATATTTTTCCTGTCGAAATTCTTCATGGCAATGGAAACATACACTATTGGAAAGCCTGTTTATTTTCCTTTTAAATGGTGCCACATTTGTAAGGAGCATGCATTGGAGGGATGAGCGGCAGAGCTGAGTGCGTGGGTTGCGCCAATAAAAAAGCTGCCAAATCTGCTCTGCCAATGCCAAACAGCTTTTTCGGCTGTTAACTCTAGCTTGTTGTTGTTTGAAGTCTGAAGAAACAGAAATATAAATGAAAATCAGGGGCCTCAATAATGAACTTTTGGGTCATGCCTATTTAAGGGCAAAGCTGACTTGTTTGACAGGCAGGCACACTAGAGTTCAGGGTTATTCAACTGAATATTAAATCGAAGGTCCGGAACAACATAATGTATACGCACACATATGCACATGTATATATCGTTAGCCTGATAGCATAATTGCCTAAGTCATATATTATACACATTTAAATTATTATTTTGTGAGTCTCATAGCACCTCAGCACCTGAGTCAAAGATATTAAAAAAAAATTAATAAGTTAACAATGATTATATAGATAATATAAACATAATTTTTTAAATAGTGTGGAAAAAAATAAAATTATATATAAAATATGTTTTTTTCTTCTTTTCAGAAAACTTTAAAGTATGACTTAGGCAATAATGCTATTAGGCTAAGGATGCATATATAATTTGACAATCAAGAGATATTATTTCACAGTTTTTTACATCATTCATGAACAGAAAAAAAATAAAAAAAATAAGAGATTTCCATTACCAACACTACGTCCTTGTTAAAGGACAGTCTATTTTCAAAAATGAGCTCAGCTGTGTGAGAGTCCAGGTGATGTTTGGCTAAAGTAAAATCCGAGTGTTCATGTGGGGTGTTTTTGTTTTGATTTTAAAGTGATTTAATACACAGAGAGCAGGGAGAGAGGATGATGATGTTTGTTACCATGATTAAGAAGAAGGAAAGAGGGAGCTTCATGATGAGATGATTTTAGACGCAAAGTGAGAGAGAGAGAGCCAGAGAGAGAGATGTTCTCCAATGTGATAGCAGATCTCACTGCTGAATGTGTGTGTATGTGTTGGGGGGGACTGAGAGCTTGTCTCCTCTCTTCATCATCAAACACTCCGCTCCTCTCAGTTTGTTCTTCTCTTCTTCTTCATCACGTCTCTTTACACTCATTCTCCAAACTTCCGTCCTTCTCTCCTTCTTCTTTTTCCTCCTCCCCCTTCTTCCTCTATCTCTCGTTGGTGTTTATTCTCCATTTTTCCTCACTTCCTGTTCTCTTCCTGTTTGTGCTGGTGTGACCTGTCTGGTTGACCTTTTATATACTGATAATTCACAGTTAGCAGTGGTCTTGTTCCTGGATTTAACTTTGGTGATGGTCACAGTCTCAGGTGTTTCCAGGGGAATTTCTGTCCTTTCACTAAGCCTGCACCGTATTTTAAAACTAATTAACGTCAGAGATTTATTTAATCTGTTATAAAAATGTATATTTTTCATGCTTGATAAAAAAAGGTCATATTTCTGCTCTGTTTATTTCCTGCTCAGACCTTTCACATTAAATGCAGCTCAAAGGGATATTTTTAATCTAAAATCTTCACTGTCTGATTCTGTTTTGAAGTTTTAGTTTCAGCCTGCTTTCATCAGACAAATTTAAACATTATCAACGCTAACAGCTCTGTGTGTGTGAGAGAGAGAGAGAGTGTGTGTGTATGTGTGTGTGTTAAGTAAACTCAGATAAGAGGAGAAACAAACATGCTGGAGGCTGGTGCTTCATCTTCTCGAACTTCATCTTCTCCACAACCTTTGATGTTCCCCTCACCCCCCCTCCTCTCCTTTCATCCTCTCCTCCCTCCTTTCCTCCCTCCTTTCCTTCTCTCTCCGGGTTTAATCAACACCCTCACACACCTCCCTGTCTGCTCATCACTCCCATTTTCCTGCCAAGAGTCAAATTTAACATCAGAGGGGGAAACGTGGAGGGACGTTTATTTAACGCGAGACATACAGACCGAGGAAAAATACAACCATCAATAGCATCAGAGTCATTGAAAAAGAGATGTGTCAGTTTGGAGGAAGAGGAGGAGGAGAGATATGAGGAAGATGAGAAGATTAAGAGGGAGGAAGAGGAGGAGAGATGAAGAGATCAAAAGGAGGAAGGAGGAGAGGAGGCGAGACGAATGGAGAGGGGATTAGAGTGATTGTGTTCAGAAAAGCAGAGTGAGCATTAAACCTGCAGAGTGAGAGAGGGAAAGAGGACAGTGAGTCGCAGTTAGTGCTTTTTTTAACGTGCATTTAATATCGTATTCTTATATAGTAACGGCGTGCAGTGTGAGCACACAGAGACGGTTTGACAGAGCGACAATGATCAGCCTCGAGTTTTAGATCTTTTGTCAGATTACCTGTGAGCACAGCTTCAGTATTAGTGTTTGATCTGTTAAATTTGTTTCGTAATTTGTGAACATAACCTCAATGTGTCGAGTGACGTCACTATAAAAAATGGTGATTTAAAAAGTAATTTTATTTCATTCATGCTGTTCAGACTGACTCTTGATGTCATAAAATCAACTTTTGCGATGAAGATATTTCTCTGAAAACTTCATGTCTGTGTGTGTGTGTGTGTGTGTGTGTGTGTGTGTGTGTGTGTGTGTGTGTGTGTGTGTGAGAGTGCAAGTGTGTGTGTGTGTGTGTGTGTGTGTGTGTGTGAGAGTGCAAGTGTGTGATCTGTTTCTTGTTTCTCAGTCTGAGTCTCAGGGGAGGCAGTCAACCTGGTTGTCTCTGAAGTTTATTCATGGTGGTGATGTCACTGTTTTTCTCAGTAACGACACAACCGCTCCTTCACAGCCTGTCTCACCCTGTCCAAACCCGTCTGTCTCACACTATACATCTCACTCCGTCTCACCCAATCTGTCACAGACTGGCTGGCTTACTTTTATAACTGCATCAACGTTATAACTGTCTCAGTCTGCCTCACTCGTTCTCACTCTAATTCATTCTGTCTCACCCTGTCTGTCTTTAGCGGGGTACACACATAACGATTATTGGTCTGTTTTTGTCCCGACTTTTCTCCTTCCCAACCAAGGACGGTAAACTACCCGATTATCTTATGTCTTATAAGATTATCCTACTAGATTATTCTGTGGTCTGAGATGTGTTAAGAGTGAATTTGTCCTGATAATTGGCTGCTAAATGGGTCGCGGCCGACAATCGTAAATATTAAACTAGTCTAATAATCTTCGTTGTGACGTGGAATGGAATGTAGCCAATCAGGAAGTAAGCTGAACAAGGAAGCAGACGTAAACAAAAACAAGCATGGCTGACCTGACACGGACAGTTTTTGAGGACAGTCTGTGTTTCTGCAGTTTCCAGGATTTTTTCCACACCTCCGGGAATTTTCCGTTAAAAATTGTTCCAAAACCACCATCATTCCCTCCTCTATGTCCTCTTCCATGTTGGGTTTTGTGTTTACCCGTTGTTGCTATGTCTCTTCTTCTACGTTTTTGTTAGATCGTGTTTGGTCACACAAGATTTCTGTCTTGAAAGACTAGAGTCTAGATCGGTGGTGGGACAGAATTGTTTTGAGTGTGGTGAGCTGTGTTGAGATTATTGGAGCACACCACACACAGTACGAACTAAACTGTTCAATGCCTGATTTTTTATCTTCATGTGTTTTGTTTATTTCAAACCAGTAAAAAATCTCTTCAGATTTAGAATATCCTTATGTGTGTACCCTGCTTCACCTGCTTTAACCCTTCCTGTCCCTGTCTCACTGTTTTTAAAATCCGTCTCACCCTTTATCTCACACTGCCTCACTAATTTTTACTGTGACTCTAATGTCTCATCCTCTCATTCTCTTTATCTCACTCAGCGATCCTGTCTCACCATAGCTGTCTTATTCTTCTTACCGTCTTACCCTCTCCCACTGTCTGTCCTTATTTGACTTTTTATGACTCTTTTCTTACTTCTGTCTCACTATGTATCACCCTCCCTCTCTTTCTTACCCATTCTCACTATTGCTCTTATTCAGTTTCACTCTTTCTCACTCCCTCTCTTACTCTTCACTCTGTCCCACTCTTTCTCTACCTTTTCCTACTCTGCCTTACCTTATAAGTGTCTCACTTTCTCACCCTTGTTCAGCCTCTCTCACCCTCTCTCACTTGTTCTTGTTCTGTCTCATGTTTTTTTTTCACCTTGTCTCTTATCATGTTTTATTCTAGTTGCTTTGTTATCTCACACTCCTATTTTTTCTCACCTCTCACTGTTTCACTCTCTCACTGTCTTTCCCTGTCTCACTGTCTTGCTCAGTTTGTCTTTTTTTGTCCTGTTTTATGAATTTTGTGTTTTTCAGTCTTGAACAGTCTCACCCTGTCTTACCTTGGCGCAACCTTTCTCACTCTCTGTTTCAACCTGTGCTTCACTTTGCCTCAACCCATCCTTTTCTGTATCTCTCTCTGTATCACCCTGCCTGTCTAACCTTTCTTTGTCTCACTTTACTTCACCTTTCCTGTCTCACATTGCTTCACTCTCCCTGTATTACCTTTCCTGTTTCACTTTCTGTCTGTCTCACTTTTATCGTAACCTGCCCCACCCCACCTGTCTCACCCAGTGACTTTCTGTTCTCTCTCTGTCTTTTCTCACCTTTCCTGTCTTACTCTGCCTCACCCTGCCTGTCTTACCCTTTATCTCTCACTCTGACACTTTCTGTCTCTCTCCTCATCTCACCCTGTCTCACTTTGCCTTAACCTACTTGCTCGTCCTTTCCGTCTCTCTGTGCCTCACCTTTTATGACTTTTTCTCTTTCCGTCTCACTGTCTGTCTTTACCTCTCTTGCTCTTTCTGATGGCATCATATCCTTTCTCTCTTTCTATTTCACTCTATCTTATACCACTCAACTGTGCCTTCTAGAGCCTCACTCTTTCACTCCAGTCTCACCCTTCCTTACTCTGCTTCACCCTTTCTCCCTCTGCACTGGTCTGTCTTATCTTGCCTTACTCTGCTTCAACCTCTTCTTCCTAATTTGACTTCCTATGCCCCACGGTCTCACTCTCTGCATCCCACTGCATCGCTGTTTCTTACTCTGTCTCACCCTCTTCTTACTTTATTTCATCCTGTCTATTTGTCTGTCTGTCTTGACTTTTTATAAGAAGGTCATTCAGAAGGTCAAAAGTCAGTCTGTAAGATGATCTTGATAAACTAAAAAATAAAACAGTCACACTGAAAAAAGTTGATTTATTATCTGTTTCTTCATTATCGTAGTCATCATCATCATGATCACCATGTTTGTTATCATAATTATCATCAAAACTAGGAAATTTAAACACTTAATTGTTGATTATAAGTGAATAACTGCTCAGCTTTTAATAATCTCATTAGTTCCAAAGATTGAACCTTTTTTTTCTGCTTGATCAGCGCAGAGGAACTCTTCCTCGCGCTGTGGTCAAAACCACTATTACATTTTTGTGATGTTTGTGATGAAGAGTCAGCACTGACGCCGGCTCTGTGACCGCTCAGCGGGATAAAACCTGTGACAGTTTGAGGTCAGGGGGAGGAGTCTGTCATCTCAGTGACCTTTTTTAATTTCAACATGGGAGGAAGAAAAACTTCGAGCTCAGAGATTTTCTGTTAGATGGACAGAAATATCCTGAAATACATTTTTCATCTTTTTTCAGAAACATATACAGAAAGGGAAATGTCTTGATTCTGTCATCCTGATTTCAATACAGAAACGGTTTAACTGTGAGAGACATATTTGAAATATAAGTTGAAAATAGTTTGATAGTAAGTACTGATAATCCTGATTTAACCGAATAGATTATCATTGGGTTCGTGTGTAAAATCAGGATATCATTTCACACCTGCAGTCTTTATGTGTGAGGACAGACCTCAGTCCTGAAGCTGTGTCCTTAGACTTAGTGGTGACCTTTTCTCTCCATTGGAAGAAGTCTGTGTCGTGTTGGGAAAGAGTCGATATGAACACAGCAGGTGAAAGTCTCTCACATTCACAGCCAGTGAGTCTCTCTGCTTCACCTCATTTCCTCATTTTTCTTTGTTATACTTCATGCTTATATTGTGGAAACATCCATATCTTGCCTTTTATTCTTAGATATACACCGTTGCAAGGTTTGTGAGCAGGTTCTGAACACCCCTCCTCCTCCTGCAAGCTGCACCCACAGGCGCTGCTCCCTCAAGGATGCCTCTGGCTCTGACACAGCTAGTTTGTTGGCTCTGGATTTCATCTCTACCACCTCCAGAACACTTAAACTGCCTTTTTTATTGACACTGACACTCCTGCAGAAGAAAAAAAAAACCCTCTAAGATATAGTTTGTAATACTTTTAATGTTTGCTCTGTTTTCCTGCAGGTCAGAGGTCAGTGAAGGCAGCACCATCAGTGGACAGAGATGATGTCCATGCAGAGTAAGGTCTCGTTTTATATCTAATTACATGTTAGCTTTTCAAATGGATGTTATTTAAGCACATGCAGTGTATAAACCACACTGTGGGTGCACTTTGGGTGTTTAAGTGTGGGCTGTTTGGTCTCAAGGACTCCAAAACACTTCAAAAACAGTAAAAAATTAAAACTGCAGGTGTAAGTTTAGGACGAAAACAAACTTTTTGACTTTAAAATGATGTTTGTGACCAACAGGCTTCATTGTACCTTAAATCAGACAGTTCACAAACTTTCCATCTCGCAAAATTTGTGGCTGGACTTCTGCGTCTGCTATCTGAGGTGACGAACTCCAAACCCCCAGCCGGGTTTTGACGCGGTACTGTGTTATCTCTGCAGTGAGTGAAGCAGACAGCGTGGTAAAGGTGGCAGAGTGGCAGCAGACTTATTACTCGTCAGATTCTGGGATTCAGTCCGGAGCGACGACGGTGCGAGACGACGAGAGCAGCACCGAGTACAGCGGCCGTAAGAAGTTCTCAGGAAGTGCTACAAACAGTACCACAGGGGGTCCAGCTGCTGCCACCGCTGGAGGTGGAGACTCAGCGGGGTGTGGGGCAGAGAGCCCCTCGGGTGAGACTTCCTGTTCATCCGTTTCTGAATTTAATCTACATTTCTGAGTCCTTTTTTTTCTCCGTGGTTTCTTCAGCTTTAACTCTTGTTTCTTGATGTTTCTCTCTCCTGTGTTAATTTGTTATTAATTTTAATGATAAAAGACGTCAGAATGACAGAAATAACTTGAGCTCAGTCTTTGTTGTTTCACTTCCATCTTAAAACACATTTCTTCAAGTATTTAAAAATCGATCTTTAACTGATCTGCTTGTCTCAGATTTAGATGCCCAGTTCTCGCTCACACGTGCTCAGCGTGTCCGGGCGGCCATGTTTCCAGAAACACTGGTGGAGGGGGAGGCGGCAATGCCTGTCCAATCAGATCCTACACAGCAGAGCAATGTGCAGCGATTGGCTGAACCCTCCCAGCTTCTGAAGACAGCGATTGTCCACCTGATAAACTACCAGGACGATGCGGAGCTGGCCACCAGGGCGGTGCCAGAACTCACCAAACTGCTTGGGGATGACGACCCGGTGAGATCAGAACTTAGTATTGACACACCAGGATTACAGATGTTGGGGAATTTCTTTTTAGAGGTTTTAGACACTCATGTTACAGAACTCCATTATGGTCACATGGCTAATTGATCATTCAAAACCAATAATTCAGATGTGTTACTGTCACTCTTCTTCTCTGCAGGTTGTGGTGAACAAGGCAGCCATGATCGTCAACCAGCTGACCAGAAAAGAGGCCAGTCGCCGCGTGCTGATTCAGTCTCCCTCTGTGGTCGGCGCTGTGGTTCGCGCCATGACTACAGCAGTTGACATGGAGACGGCGCGGTGTGCTGCCAGTGTGCTGCACAGCCTGTCCCATCAGAGGGAGGGGCTTACTGTTATCTTCAAGTCAGGAGGGATCCCGGCTCTGGTCCGCATGTTAAGGTGCAAATACTGTTTTGTACTGTAAAGTAGCTCAGACCTGACTTTGGAACCAGACTTCTGGCAGTAAAGTTAAATAAGAGCCTGAAAAGATGCTCAGATGATAAAGATAAAGGTGCTGCAGGTTGTGATTCATCATGTTGACTGTTTTCACAGAGTCAAATATTCATGAATTTCATTATTCTCTAAGTGTTGATTGTAGACACTTTGAAAAAACATGTTATAACAGTAACTAAAAAAAATTGCTTGGACTCTGAATGTTTTCTAAATATTTCACATCCACAGCTTTATTTCCTCTGGTTTATAGAAAAGAAGATACAAACTCAGTAATACTCTGACCAGAGGCCAACAGAAATCAGAATTTTAGCACTAAATCCCCCCGCAGAAATACACAGTCGCACATACAGCCTCACACATAGCCACACACACAGTCACACACACAGTTAATCCTTCACGCTGAGGATTAACACACAAGGATAATTCAGGCTCATAATTGATTCATTCAACACAAAATGAATAAAATTGAATAAAAACTAAAAGAGCCTCACAGGGAGCAGTGCAGAGCTGTATGTGTGTGTGGTCATGTTGTCGTGTTGATGTTATAAGGAAGAAGAGTTAAACTGATGATGAATATTGTTAGTTTGATTCTTAAACAGAAGTTCTAAGAACAAATACTTAAACCTGCTTTACGGTAACACTTAAATTAAAGACTCCCAGATCTAGTTCAATTCATGTGTGTTTTGTGTATCTGCAGCTCTCCGGTGGAATCGGTCCTATTTTACGCCATCACCACCCTCCACAACCTGCTGCTGCATCAGGAAGGATCCAAGATGGCAGTGCGTCTGGCTGACGGCCTACAGAGGATGGTTCCTCTCCTGAAGAAGAGTAACCCAAAGTTCCTTGCCATCACCACCGACTGTCTGCAGCTCTTGTCCTACGGCAACCAGGAGAGTAAGGTGAGCCCACTTCCTGCCTCTGTTGACTCTTTAACCATACTGAATCTCATCTGCTTCTTCTTTTTTCTCTTCAGCTGATCATCCTGGCCAATGGGGGCCCAGAAGGTCTGGTGTTCATCATGAGGAACTACAACTATGAGAAGCTACTGTGGACCACCAGCCGAGTCCTTAAAGTCCTTTCAGTGTGTCCCAGCAACAAGCCTGCCATCGTTGAGGCCGGTATGTCCCAATATTTGAAATACTCGCTTCATTTCTTTGATTTAACTCAGGCTGCCAAATAGTTACGTTTTTAAAACTGTGATTAATTCATTTTCAAGGTTAACTCACAATGAATCGCAAATTAATTGAACAGTTTTTTACCTGCTGTTAACGTAATTCAACTGAAGAGATGTTTTCCAAGTTTCAATACTCCCAGCAACACACCAGAGAACAAATATGCTTGCTTTAAGTACCATCATTCCCCGAACTTTAGCAAGGAAGAACTTCAGCTGTGAGCTCTTGGATTGAAACTCAGTTAGCACTGACAGTAGATACAAAAAAATGGGTCTTGTTCTTTATGTCTGTTATGGGATGTTATTTTTCTTCTAGCTGTCCACAACTGCTTGATAAGCCCCAGGATAGCAAGTTAGCATCAGAGAATTACAACCATCCACATGGCAGTCTATTCACTAAGCACACAGAAGCAGTTAAACATTAATTAGCATAATCTGAACCGACATGTCATCAAGAGTCCTCTCTGTTCAGAGCCTTAAGACCATGAAGTCTCAGATGAAGAACACTGAAATGAGGCTCCACCTTGTGGCACAGTCTGATACTGCAGTTACATTATGTCCAAAAAAAGAAAAGAAAAGAAAAAGGAGCTTTAAAAGTAATTTGTGTTACCATTTTGCATTCATTTGGGGAAAATTGGCCCCTATCCACTTAAATTAGCCTCTCAGCACAAAGCATCTTATTCTTAAAGCAGTGGTGCTGCTAAAGCCATCTGTGTATGAAGCCACTTTTTTCTTTCTTCAGATGAACCGATCATGCTAGCTGCTCTATAAATAGGGAAATTTGTGTCCCTCAGCCTCTAGTGTGAATCAGCTTCACAATACAGCAGTAGGAAGTGTCCATCATTAGTACGTGGACGAATTTGAGCTCCATCAGGATGAGAACTTTAGACAGAGTATATAGCAGGAGCAAATGATGCCTTTTTTGGCTGCAATCCATTCCCAGTGCTTAGTTTGTCAACTTAGTTTTCCCCTCAGTGTGTCACAGCATCAAGCCCAACATGTATTTTTCATACATATTCATATATAGATGACAAATAACTCTTTGTTAGTAATAGAGGTAAAGAGGTAGTCATAGAGGAAATTGCAAATGATTTGAATATAGAGCTGTTATTGTGTTTCAGTGATAGTCCAGTGATTTTATTGTGTAGAACAATGTTTGTTGAAGCTGTTTTTGTTTCTTTTTAACCTTTTTAGGTGGGATGCAGGCTCTGGGCCAACACCTCACAGGCTCCAGTCAGCGTCTGATCCAGAACTGTCTGTGGACGCTCCGCAACCTGTCAGACGCTGCCACCAAACAGGTACGTTCGTTTCTTTTGTAAGTGTTTGGAATGGGCTCCAACTGACTTGTTGATGGTCTTTGGCTGGTCTGTAACTGGTTTGTGTCTGTAGGAGGGTCTAGATGGTCTTCTGCAGATCCTGGTCACACAGCTGGGCTCTGATGATGTCAATATGTTAACATGTGCAACGGGCATCCTGTCCAACCTCACCTGCAACAACTCACGTAACAAGGTGACCTGAAGAGATAAGAACTAATCTTATGTTATGTTATGTTATGTTATGTTATGTTATGTTATGTTATGTTCTGTTATGTTAAAACTACACTTCTTTTGTTTTTTAATTTCTACATGACCAGGGGATATTTGACCCAAGTATTTAAAGTAAATAAAAACACTATTTCATATTAAATTTTATACCTCATGTCCCTCTCCATGTTAGACTTTGGTGACTCAGTTTGGCGGCGTGGAAGCATTGATCCACGCTGTGCTTCGCGCCGGAGAGAAGGAAGACGTTGCCGAGCCGGCTGTCTGCGCACTGCGTCACCTGACCTCCCGTCATCAAGATGCAGAGCTGGCCCAGAATGCCGTGCGGCTTCACTACGGCATCCCTGCTGTTGTCAAACTGCTGTCGCAACCTCACTACTGGCCTGTGGTGAAGGTGAGCGAGAGTAATGAGAAGGTCAACTTGATGTCCTCGGGAGGAAAGCTCTCATTGTTGCCCATCTGACCCTGAGTGTTGCTCTGTTACTGGACATTTGTTCCAGTCATATCAAACATCATGTTTGAGCACAAGTTAGTTCATAAGTACCAAGTACCAGAACACCCTGGACCAAAGATTATGGGTTGACTTTGTTGTAGTATGATTAGATGTGCAGCCATATGTCCAGGATACTCAGGTGCAGGGAGAAGCAGAGCTGTCACCTCTGAAGGGTCAGTTAGACCAGCTGGCAGGGAAAGCTTCCAGACAGACCTAATCATGTAGTGTAGGTGAACTTGGAGGCATGTGTCTGTCAGGTCTTCAACTCTCACCCCTGGAAGAATTTCTTGTGCGTCCTGGGAGGTTGGGGACTTGGGATCAGAGTGGGTCATGTTCAAAGCAGCTGCTCAAGGTTGTGACCAGAAGGTAGACAATGCCTGTTTGGAACTACATGAATTGTTTATTCAGACACCTGTTTGACCTTTGACCTTCCTTCAGGCCACAGTTGGTTTGATCCGGAACCTGGCACTGTGCCCAGCCAATCAGGCGCCACTGAGAGAGGCAGGAGCTATTCCACGATTGGTCAACCTGCTGCTAAAAGCTCATCAGGACACACAGAGACACGCCTCCTCTGCTCAGCAAACGTACCAGGTGTGTCAATACACACAAACACACATATCCACACACATTATGTGATATTATCTCTATAAAGGTGTGAGAAAAAGTATTTTTGGAAGTACTCTAACATTTTTCCCCCTCTTTCTTCCTGTCTTTGTCTCTTTACTCTCTCTCTCTCTCTGTAGGATGGTGTTCGTATGGAAGAGATAGTTGAAGGTTGTACAGGAGCTCTTCACATTCTGGCCAGAGATCCTATAAACAGAGGCGAGATCTCCAGCATGCAGACCATTCCTCTGTTTGTCCAGGTGCTACAGCAGACCACCTTTCCCTCTTACAAATTCACTCTCTTACAGCTGACATGTTAATCTGAGGCCTGCCCAATGAGAGAAACATGGCAGTGACTCTTTCTGATAGTTTTCTGTAACTACTGCAATATTAACTGCTGTGTTTATCCCTTACTTGATGTATTTTTTTCATCATTGTGTGTGCATCTGTGTGTATTTGTGTAGCTGCTGTACTCATATGTAGAAAACGTGAAGCGTGTTTCGGCCGGAGTCCTCTGTGAGCTCGCTCTGGATAAACAGTCCGCAGAGCTGATCGATGCAGAGGGGGCGTCGGCTCCACTCATGGAGCTGCTGCACTCCAACAACGAGGGAATCGGTATGTTTGCCTCTGCTTGAAGATTCGTATGTTTTTATCTGAATCAAAGTGAATTGTTGATCAACATATGCAATTTTTAGTTTTGTTTCAAAATTCTAATGACTGCTGTAGAAAACCAGGAAGTTTTAAAGAGTATCTGGCATGTCAAACATTAAAATTTTCAGTTCAATTTTTTTAAAAGTGCCACCTGCTGTTCAATGATTTGCCAGCTCCCAATGTTTACATGGTGATTGTGAATGAAGACTTGTGCTTGTTGCATATTTTTGGGCTAAAAATTTGCACTAATTGGAATTACCCCTTGTAAATATTTTCCTAATCTTACAAAATTTTAATCAAAACAAACAAACCTTTGTTTTACTGATTGGTTAACTTTGCTGAGTCTTCTATTCATGTGAATGTGAAATTTACACGAGTTGTGTGAATAAAATGCTGTGATGTTTCCTCAGCTACGTACGCTGCTGCAGTGCTGTTCAGAATCTCAGAGGACAAAAGTTCAGACTACAGGAAGAGAGTGTCGGTCGAGCTCACACACTCATTGTTCAAACACGACCCTGCAGCTTGGGACATGGTGAGTGTGTTTTTAAAAATAAGTATTTTCTGCATTTAATTAATCCATATTTACGAAAAACTTATATATCATAAAATCTAAAAAATATATCATAAAAAAATTATGTAGGAAAAATTTTGTGTGGACGTTGTTAAAGGGGTCAATGAACATCTCAGTTCCCAAGAAAATAGAATTTTCTGGCTATTCTTTGATGAGTCAGACTTTTAAGGGTTAAGAATACTGGTCTGGTTTGGAATCAAAACATGAACTGAAACTGGTTTTCAGCTGAAATTTATCTTAAAACAAAGAAAAACGTTTTGGTTTTTCCTGAGTTTCACCACACCCTAGAGGTCTGGAGATTTGTTAATTTTTTTCCCCAGCTCTGAACTTCCTTTAGTTCTGCCAAAGATCAGATTTAAAATGGGAATCTATTAGAAGCTAATAGAAACAAATTACTGAGATTCTGCACAATGAAGATGACATTTAACAGGAAACACAATATTAGTATCATAATGATATTGGTATTTGCAGATGATTGCTGGTAAATGTCATTATTTGTATCTGCAGATACCAAGTCCAATAAGGTAATGCATTAATTATGCGTGCACAGCAAAGGCAGAATCAGACTGTGTTGCTAAAACAAATGGACCTTCACAATAAGAGAAAAATCAAGTACAGAAGTGACTTCATTAAAATGAAAAGGTTGATTATATCCATATTGGTTTTAGCCAGAATCAGCTCACCCGATGATCTCAGTTAACAGCAATTCATTTAAATAAACATGTCCGACATCAGTATATGGAATACTAAGCAATTCTTATGTAATTAAAAGGCTGATTCATTTTACTTTTGGCCTCTGGGTTAGAAAACATGTAAATCTAAATGATGCATCATTGATTTTTGAAATGCTTTCTTATCTTTATTTTCAGGCTCACTCTGCTGTACCGCTGGAGGCTGCGTATCTGGCTGATGGTTAGTATTCTGGCCCACAAAGTCAACTCCTTCAAGAAAGTTTTCTTATTGACTCAAACTGACTTGCTTTATAGTTAGATTCAAACCACTCTAATAAATGTTGTGTACAAGTGCTCAGATAAAGAAACTTGGTGGAGGTTGGGGAATTTTCTTTTTTTTTCTTTGCATTCATGGTTGAGTAGACATTTTATCCAATCACGTCTCAGCTGTTTTGGCTGGCAATACAACCACAGGCTACAAAAAAACCTCACCTGGTCCGCCATCATTGAAAGGCAGTCCCATTCCTAAGTGAGAAAATTTCAGATGATAACAGCCATCTACGAAATCACTAGCAGCCTATAAACTGCTACAGATGGGGCCATTTCTACCATATAATTTACCTGATTTTAGACATGCCAGACAATTTTCAGTGCTTTAATGTGCTTTCAGAAAGCCATTTTTGTCTGGCACTGTTTTGCAAATGCAACACGTACTGTGTTCACTTCTTTATGAGTCAGACCCTCGCAAAAAAGAGAAGAGATAGAAGGAAGAAGAGACAGGAAAAGAAAGTAGGTTTTTAAAAGAAAAAAACAACAACGATGAGGCCGAAAACTTGAGATGTGAGATTGGGGGAAAGAGAGAAAGTGTCAAAGAGAGAAAAAAATAGATGAGGGAGAGGTGACGAAAACAAAGGACAGTCTCCTCCCAGTCATTCATCTTCTCTCATTTCCTCTGTGAGCTCTGAAAATCCCTTCATCTCTCCATCTTTAATTAATGTTCTTCATCCCATGCGTGTGTGTGTGTGTGATTTAGGAGGGTATTGGTTCTATTTAAAGCTGGGATCTCAATGTGTCATTCTTTTTCAAGGGATTATTCTGCTTCAGTACACACACATACACACACACACACACACACACACACACACACACGCTTACACACACACACACACATGCTGTCAGTTATAGAGGTCATTTGAAGGAGCTCTTCATGGTGAAGCTGTTGGAGCCAAATTAGCTATTGGTTCAGTGTGGTTCCGGATGCAGATATTGCCAGACAACAAAAATATGCATTAAAACACGTTTGGTTTTGGTTTGTGCAGGATATGCCATTAGATTTGATAATTTAAGTTTTTTTTTTGTTCAAGTTTTGTTGATAAACACATTATTTCCACTCATAATGGAATTTAACCTTCAGGATGTCTTTAGAAGACATTTCATTGGTGCGGTGGAAAGAAAATGAAATATGGGACTTAGTCCAAAGTCACTAATTTTACTATCCTCAGTAGATGCAGCAGTATTTACTCACTGTGCTTTTCTTTAATTATTAAATGGTCACTTTATACTCTATAGTATATATAGTAAGGCAAGGCAAGTTGATTTTAAGAGCACAATTCATACACAAGGCAATTCAAAATGCTTTACAGCAACATTAAATTAAATAAAATAAAAACATTCCATTAAAATAAACAATTAATTTAAATATAAGGAGTGTAGGTAAAATACTTTCAGTTGTATGCAAAGCTAAACTGAACTGTTTTCAGCCTGGATTTGAATATCGTCAAAGTTGAGGCCTGTCTCACGTCCACTGGAAGACTGTTCCAGATTTTAGGAGCATAAAACTGAAACCCAGCTTCACCATGTTTAGTCCTGACTCTGAGCACCAGAAGGAGACCCTTCCCTGAGATGTACTTTGGCGCTAAACCATGAAGAGACTTGTAGACAAGCAGAGCTGTTTTAAAGTCTATTCTTTGGGCAACAGGAAGCCAGCGCAGAGACCTGAGCACAGGACTAATATGGTCATATTTCCTGGTTCTGGTCAGGACTCATGCAGCAGCATTCTGGATGTACTGCAGCTGTCTTACAGCTCGCTTAGAGAGTATATATATATATATATATATATATATATATATATATATATATATATATATATATATATATATATATATATATATATATATATATATATATATATATATATATATATATATATATATTAGTTCATGGCATGCATGTTATGCGGATGTGAACATTTTCCTCCAGAGCCAAATGTCACACATCCTATAAGAAATAAATATACAAAAATAATATTAAGGTAACAAACGCAGGAATAACATCATACTCATCTAAATAAAAAAAGAAAACTCTCAAAATAGTTGGGATGAGGCGTAAAATATAACTCAACAGAAAGCAATATTTTAAACTGGGTCACATCATAAAGTACTCTTAAATTCTATGATGGATATCTGCAAAATCATATTCTTCTACCCTTTCAGTCAGAAGGAATTATCAATGTGTTCATATCTCACTCAGTATTTTTGCATTTCATTGGATGTTTATTTTTATCATCAGTTAAAGTGTTTCCTCTCTGTGTTTCAGAATTAGACGGTTCTTACCCTGCTTATGGATATGCTGACCTGCCTCTAGACACCCTGCCACTAGACCCCGACATGCACGAGCCCTACATCCCTGATATGACCTTTGACCCCAGACAGGCCTACCCTGAACCACTCTAACAGGTATAACAGACATACACAGAACTGAAGTTCTAAAGTTTCTGCTTCACTTTAGGTGAGCTGTTGTATTGTCCATGATTTATACAATTTGTGGTGCCACCCAAACTTATATTTTAATGTAGGTTGGTATTCAGTCGGTTGTATTCCTCAGTCTTAGCACTAGATAAGTAAATGCTCTTTTAACATGTTTTTGCTTGTGAAAACTTTCATTTAGTCCACTTGAGCAAATTTCACATTTATTTAAATTTTTAAACTAAATTTTTGCTGTTTTTGTTGGTGGTATCCTTTTTTTTCCTTCCAGAAGATTCAAACAGAAATGCTGACAGAAAAAAAGGAATGACCAAATCCAGAGACTGAATGAGCGAATGGATGAAGAGGATAGCAATTTCAATCACAAAGGGAATCAAACCTTTCTAATGGGATAACAATCCTATGTGGCAATCAAGGACTGTGTAAAAGGTTGCTTGTTAAAAGAGGTTTACTGTTGCAGTATTGAAAAATGTAATTTTGTTACAGTATTATGTTTTATGTGGGGGGTGGGGGTGGGGTCTGAAGCTTGGAGGCGTTGTTACACGGGTAACTTTTTGAAGCAATCAAATGTGGCAAAAAAAAGCCTTAAATTTACAGTTTGAGAGCCCTAACTAGACTGGTAGTTTTTATGTTCAAACACTTAATATATGACAGATTGACAAGAAGAAGAAAATCAGCTGAAGTGTAATAGCATCAGTGTTTAAGTGTGATGTCAGTGATGCAATGCCTGATAAAATATTAGCTCTGATATACAGGTTTTTCTAAACAGTATCATTGAAAACTCCCACATAAGTCGATAAGAAGTTCTATCACATTAAAGTTAACTGTTATCCCGGTTTATCCGAATATTTTACAACAAAAACACAACAAAAACGAAGCACTCTGACCTTTTCTCCCTGATTAGCTTCACCGAATCCCATCTTTGCTGCTAAACGCTACCCGTGTGTTTAGATGTCTCTGTGTGTGTTTGAACAGTGCACATGTTCAGGGTGTCTGTGTGGTTGTTGCATGGTAGTTTATCGTGTAATCACTGAAGTATTCCCACTGTCACATACTGAAGAAAAGGATAACTGGGTTTGACAAGCCATCGTGGATTACAGCAGCCATTTTAACAAACCTGACTGGACTACAAATCCTATCGACTCACCTGAGCAAGCATATATTGAATTCATAGGAGATGGACTACAAATCCCTTTGGCAACAGACTACAGCTCCCAACTTTTCTGGTCACACTCACTTGTACCGGACAGTTTTTGTCAGAAGTGGATCACACATGTCCAATCAGCTCGTTCACACTTTCACATCTGGAGTCACAATACATTTTTAATTGTGCATTTTTTGACAGGATGTTTATTATTGTACAGTTATAAATGTACTTTAAGTTATTCCTGTACGTTTGTAACTGTACATTTATAACAGCACCAATATGTTGCTTCAACAAGACTGTGCTAGTCGTGTTTTATCACAGATACATGTCATTAACTTTGTGTCATGGTCAAAGGGTGGGTGTTGCAAAGGGTGGGTGTTGGGGAGGTGGGGGGTCTCTGCTTTAATCAGCCTCTGATTGATGTGCAGCACATTTTTTACCTAACATAACATCACTTAATGTCACTGTCTGAACTTAAAGTTAAATGGTGGACATGCTGGACAGTTTGTGTTCCCCAGCTGCATCCTTAAAAAAGCTGTTTGTTTCTGCAAGAACAGCAGCTTCTAAAACTTTAAAAAGCACAAACAATGACTCATCAGCCAGAAATGATTTTAATGTTCTGAAATCTGAACATCATTAAATTTTATTATTTTCATCTGTCTTGTTTTTTTATGCTCAAGGGTTTATTGCTGCTCCAAATGTGAATACAACATTGTGGATTTTTTTCTAGGGTTGGCTCCTCTTGAGAGGATGTGTGAATATCAGAATTGTTAGAGATTTAAAACATTAAAAGAATCAAAATTGTAAAGCAGACAAAGAGAGTACCCCCTTGTGCATACACCTGGTGAATAATTTTTAACTTGATTCATTAATACCACTGAATTTTCAAATTTATGAGACACAAGAGAGGAAAATAGAACTTAAAATATGTAAAAGAAAATAAACTGGATAATGTCCACTTTCTTCTCACTGTTGAGGCAGTGAGAGGATAGAAGTTTTGTGAAAAGGGGAAGAGATACCAGAGTGAGCTGCCCAAGAATATCTGAATAAATCACACAAATTATGATCAGCAATTAAAATAATATGTGATTAATTATAATAAAAACATCAACAACTATAAAAAAAAACACCCCTATCTGCAGAAGTGAAGTCCAGCAGAGGGTGGTATAAATCTGTTGAAGTAAACCATGACCCGCAAATAACCAGAGGAAGAAGAAGTATAAGAAGAAGGAGGAAGAGGGAAATTTGAAATAGATTCAGGCGTTTTTGTTGCTGAAAAGTTTTGTACAGTACAGTTTTGGATCGTTTTTGACGGCAGTCTGTTTTGGAGGAGTCCTGCTTGCGCTGCTGAGTACCTTTGTCGGCGGGAAAAAGAGGTAAGAGCACGGAGCTAACGCACGTTAGCACTAGCGGCTAATGTTTACGCTGTGATATGAATAACGGACAGAAAGTTAGAATACCAGAAAACTGAAAGCTATGTGCCAACATTTTTTCAATTGCATTATTACTATAGGATAATATTAAAAGAAATGCAGTAACCGATATCGTCTGGCTTTTTAGTCTTTATCGTGACCAATGATGTTAAAGTTGTATCGTAGCTAACCAATGATAAACTGACAATCATTGTAGTGCGCTGGAGTGTTAGTGTTAGCCTTTAGCTCATGCTATTGTTATGTTTTTGTATGAGCTCCTTCTGCTGTTTTTGCTGCTAAAGCACTGGATACCTAAGAGGGGTTAATCTGTGACATCTAATTTGAGGTTAGACGACTAGACAGACTTTGACTTAGACTTCCTTTTGTTGTCGTTACATAAATTACACAGCAGTGCATTTGGGAATAAAATTTCGTTGCACTGGCTTCCTGAAATGTAACATGCAGTGAATGGAGTTTTATAGTTGGTTTCTTAAGTAAATACTGTAAACTGTATAAATACAAGTATGAATATAAGAGCTAAATGAACAATGGCTATCAGTAATAAAAATGATCTGTGACTGTTGACAAAAATATTTACATGATATATTGCACAATATCACATAAACAGAGCTAAATGAACAATAAATTAGCTGTGACATTCAAAGTTTTGTACTTGACTGTCATTCCCATTGAAGCCTCCACGGGTGTCGCCACTATAATCATTTCAGCTTTGTAAAATATGAATAGATAACCAAACAATCTATAAGCTCTAAACTGTAGGTTTATTGGCTTTAGTATCACTATGTCAAATGTGACCAACAAAACAATATTCCGTTGAAGCTTTTTCTGCTTTATTACTCTGAGACTCATCAGCATTTCTCACTCTGTTATTCCCTGACAGGAATGACAAGCAGCATCTCTTTCCTCTCTCCTCCCCCCTCTCCTCACCCAGCCCCTCTCCCCCTCTCCACCTCTCCTGTGGCTCACTGTCCTGAACTCGACCTGTCCGTCACACTCAGCCCGGCCCCCAAGACAGCCCACACACACTTGAAGTCCCGTCCACTGAGAGTAACACAGCAGCATGACCACTCAAAGCCAAAGCCTTGCCCCAGAAGACAAACAAAGGGAAAGGGGAACACAAAGGTTGTGACGTGGCCTGTGTGTATTTGTCTTTGGCTTCAAATTGCTGTTATTTCATGATTTTTTTGCAGATTATTGTCTCTCTAAGGGATATCAACTCTCAGCTGAATGTTTGGGAGAACCATTTAAATCATTACAATAATGTGCAGAGTCAAATGATGCCTGACATGCCCTCTTTACTATTAGCGCTCACAGAGAAGCAGAAAGCCGGAAAAGAGGATGTTTATAGCAAGATTTATGATGTCTGTTATCTCTGCTTGATCGTGGGATGACGTGATTGTGTTTTTGGTCCTCCTCAGGTGAGATTTGAAGATCCACTAGTCATTACTGTAACTCCAGAACCTAGCACAACAGTGAAGGAGACTCTGCCACAGCATCCAGTCAGAGGTCAGAGGAGGAGTATGGGGCGTCACCAAGGTAATCAGTAAATCAGTAAGATAAAAGAAAAGTCAGATTGAAAAAACAAATAAGACCCAAGATCAAATGTGATCCCTGGAAACACCTAATCTATATTTTGACTGTCTCAAAAGTCCCCGATCTGATAATTGATTTACATGAGAATAACTTTCTTTTGCTCTGATCTGTGAAGTCCTTCAACAGCTTGTAGAGCCTCCTGCTGCAGCAGTTAATCAAGATCCAGGCTGTCTGGAGACGGCGGAGCTAAACACCACTCTGGCTCTGAAGGCAGAGCTGCAGTCTCTGCAGGTTGGTTGATTTTAAATCTGCAATCAGTAAAATGTTACTAAGTTGACTGACAGCTGACCAGCAGAGGTTGACTATGGTAACTAAAGTGCTGTCTTTTAGGGGGCGGGGTTCAACACACACAAGGCCGTTCAAGAGACGTTACAGCGGTCCGAGAGGACCAAGCACCTGATCAACACACGAGCTACAGAAGGTAAAACACACAGAAACACACACAGTATTGACAGTCAGTGTGAATATTTGTCTCTGTTATCGTGTCAGTGTTGATCAGAGTTATTAGAAATGTTGAAACTCTGCCTTGATAATCTTAACATGAAAAATACAAAGTGAAGGTTAAGCAGCTAAATCTTTGTTATATTTAGTAATTCTCAAACTTTGGTTTGTCTCGTTTTCTGTCAACATCGTCTCGCTTTCTCTCTCTCTCTCTTCAGAGGTAAATGTCTCTCGCTCTCAGGTTCTCTTCACCTCATTGGTCAGTGTAGACGTTCGGGAGGATCAGCTGATCAGCCAGACATTGCAAGATAGGCTACAGCTGGCCCCACCGGCTTGCCCTGGCACCAAGGCAGAAGACGGGCCCTCCCTCTCTCCTTTCATGACCTCAGACCTCCTCAGACAAAAGCCCCTCCCCCTGGAGGAGGAGCAAGTCAACTGCAAACCACGCCTTCAGACACGGCCAACATGTTCAACATTTGACCTTTACAAAAGAAGAACACGCTATGAAGCCGCGCCCTGAGAGAAAGAGTTTATAAACTGCTGGACTGAATGATGTTTCTATATGATATATATTTTAGCAGTCTTTAAATAATTAATTTAAGTTTGTTTCCCTCATACAGTTGATTTGTCTAATAAATCCCTTTGACTGTGATGATGTCATAAATTATGCTGGACCTCTAGTCAACTTAAAAAAGGGCTTCATTCTACTTGACCAACCGTTTTATTGAGAATTCATTTCAACATTTAAACCACACCAGATTTGGTAAAGTGCTGGAACCAGTATCAGTATCAGCCTTTGATACGACCTAAATACAGTTCTGTGTGTTGGCAAGAATTTCTGTCAATGCTTCATTCTGTTCTTGTAATTTATAAGCGCCAAAAAAACCAATAGTGTAAAGTTAATCATAATGTGACAGCAACATGAAACGTTGTTGTACTTATAGAGGGTGTGTAATGCCAGAACAATATCTGCATGTCATATTCATTTGTATGATGATGGGGATTGAAGGACCTGAATTGAGGTATCAGAACTGGTTTCAGAAAACGTTAACATTACTTTTACGCACCAGGCTGGTTCAGTGGAGGAGAGTCAGTTGTTAAGAGAGTCAGGTTCTCTCTGAGACAGACCTGTAGCTATTCTTTACTCCCTGCCAGCTCTGCAAACCAGATGAAAATCTTTGCAGGGAGAATTCAATTGAAGGGAGGCACTGCGAAGAAAGTGTTTTTTATTTTTTTCATGGCCAGTAGCATCAGGTCTTAGTTTGGCTGTTTACAGGATGTGGTTAGGTATCTCTCGACTTCGATAATGATGTTAGTTTTGTTTTTGCTGACTACCCACATCATGCAGTTAAAATATATGTGTAAAGGTGAGTGCAGGACTGCATGCAACCCACACAACTGCAGTTAATCTCTCTCTTTTGATTTGTTTTTTTTTTTTTCATCTCTGGAAGTACAGACTTGAATATGGTATCAAAAAAGTAAACAACTATAACAACATAATGGTAAAAAGGTCAGAAGTTAACATATTACAAAGGAACTAATTACAAAAATACAAAGGATCCCTTCAATACAAAAATGGTACCAACACCTCTGCTGCCAGTCTAAACAAAATATACCTATACATAGTTTGCATAGCACTAAAAGTTCAAATATATAGTGTATAGGCTGCAGCAGCTGAGATTTCGAAGCTGTGAGATCCATTATTAATAAATCCAGAAGCTGCAATTCAGGACAAACTGGCCAATCAGAAGCCACACCTGCATCAGCACCTGATTCGCTGTCAGACACAGGAACACCGAATTCTGCAGAGGAGGAGAGCAGACAGCTGCACATTTGGAACATAATAGAAGCTGTATAACCCTGGGTAAATAATTCAGAGCTATAGTCTCAGATTTTTCTTGACTAGAAAAATGAAACCTCATTTTTTTTGTGGCGATACTTTGCAGAAAAGTACTAAAAAATGTCGTTTGTGTGTTGAGTTGTTAGTTTGCAGTGTCTGCTCCGCAGTTAAAAATACTTTTCGCACCGGGTAAACTGGTTTCAGGTAAGAATGTAAGTCTCATCAGCGTTCACAGTTGGTAGGAGAGCATAGAAGTGGTTGGTAAAACAGGAACAACACTCAGTGATAGATCACTGTTACTGTCAGTGAAGCTCGACGCCTTCTAAAAGAGGGAGGTCCGCTTTGTGTTGTGACATTCAAAACTGTCACAAGTTCCAGTTTTTAAACAAGTTGCAGTTCGCCATGTGTGAAACAATGTGACCACCATGTTTAGAGTCACAAACTGGCGGGATTCATCGTCTTGTGGGAAGGCAAAGCTGGAGTTTTCACCGGAATGTCTAACAGTGAACGCAACAAAAAGATCCTGCTGGAGCTGGTAAAGCAGCCGGGCAACCGCAGGTGCGCGGACTGCGGCGCAGCCGGTAAGAAACACAGCATGAAATGTGTCAGTATGTTGAATCTACATTTAAAGGGTGCCTTTAAAGCGAACAATGATAATCATCATCATTCCCAACTCTGCACAGTCCAGTTGCCTTGTTGTCAGAATAACCATGACCTGGATGAATGAGAATCTACATGGATAATTATAATTATAATTATAATCATTATTAATAAGTAGGGAATTGAGTGAATTTTACTTCCTGAATTGAGTGGACTGTTATTTAAAGGGGCCAAACACTGAAAGGGTACTAATGCAGATATTTTCTTTAAATGTATGGCCACAATAGAGTGCTCTACTTCCACTAAAGGAGCACTATTAGGGCTCCTTTTGTGTTTTCTGCCTGATGTAGATGGATATTTCTCAAAAGGCATCCTGCTGTCTTCAGGCTTCAGTCCTGTGTCCTTCTAGGCCCATCTAAGTGTAGGGGGCCCATCATTAGTCCTTATTTAAGTCTCAGAGGTAAATTTCCAAAATAATCCACAGTGTCACTTAAGAGAATGCTGGGTTTATTGTTGTCATATGTACAAAAACCTACATTCTCCTCCCTCATGTTGTTGTAAGTCAGCCCCACCTTAAACTGTTTAAAGATAGCATTATCAAACCATTACATGCAAACCTAGTATGACTTTATCCTGCCAGTTTATTTTTTGATGTAATATATGTTAGTTTAGTAAGTTTTTAAGGCAAAATAAAGATTTGTATTTACTAAAATTACTTCATGAACATTGTCCACCAGCAGTGTTTGCTCTAAAGTTAAGTCTTACCTCATTAGAATCATTTCCTCCTTCATACATTTCAGATCCAGAATGGGCATCTTACAAGCTGGGTGTGTTTGTGTGTCTGAATTGCTCTGGCATCCATCGCAGCCTGTCCAGTCGGGTCAAATCCATTAAGCTGGACTTCTGGCAGGACGAGCTGGTGGAGGTACATCATTTCTTGTATCGTGTCCTTCACTTCTGATTTTTTTTTGCCTGTGTGTATGTGTGTGTGTTAAATCTTGAACTTTATCTTTTATGGTGATGAGAAGTTTATGAAATCCAAGGGCAATGACAGCGTTCGATCAGAGTATGAGAAAGCTCTTCCCGCATACTACTATAAGCCCCAAGAAAATGACTGTGTGTAAGTACATTTTAATCTCCTATTCTTATATATAAATCTATTTTTCTTGATTTCCTGTTTCTTGTTTTCTGATTGGTCTCCTTAAAGTTTCTATTCAAATAGTCTTTGCATGTCGCCAAACGTTTTAAAACTGTGTGTCCCTCTGATGCCTTCCTGTAGAACTATTTGGCTGTTTGCTTCCTTGCATGAGCAACTAGAGACTGCTGACCAAGCAGAGAAAATAAAGAAGTGAAACGACTTACTGTAAAAGTTTAAAATGGATGAACTTTAGATGCCAGATCAAAATGAACAAATCATGTTTTCAGTTGTGCATATGATGACAAACATTTTTTGCTTTATCTGCAGTGTATTAAGAGAGCAGTGGATACGGGCCAAATATGAACGGATGGAGTTCACAGGAGAAACCAAGTATCCACCCCTTTCATACACAACAGGTTTGCTGTTTGTTTCCATATATCTTCACTATATTTGTCTACTTTTTTTGTATTTAGTTGTCAATCTGATGCAGCCAACGTTGCTCCTCATATACATGCAGAACTGTGTCAGAATATACATTTATATAATCAGTGTAAGATTTGTATCTATGTAACCTAAACATAGAGGGGCAAGAGGTTAGATTCTGGAATCAAATGTGTTGAAGCATCTCTAATTTGATACTTTTGTTAAATCAATGACAGGTTTCTATGAAGGCATGTTATGGAAAAAAGGAAAAGACAATTCACAGTTTCAAAAGAGGAAATTTGTGCTGTCAGAGAGGGATTTCACCCTGACCTACTACAACAAGGAAAATGTAAGTGTTCCGCATCAGTGACACAGTGACACTGGGGAAAGATGAATGAACAAGGAAATTGGAAACAAAAACCTCAACCAGAAATCATCGCTGATTATATCTCTTATCATATTTTAAAATTTGATTCTATCTGATTTAATTTCAGCAGTTTATCCATAGACTGTATAATGTATGGACATTTTGCCCATGACATCACTCATTCATGTCTGATATGAAATTTTGCGGCGCCTCATCAATGGAGGCCATGTCTGTAATGCTGAACAACCTAACTTCTTGTGAGTTGGATGAGGCAAAGAGGCGGGCCTTTAGCCTCTTTTAAGACAGCTACAGGTCTCTCATTTGTCAGTCAAGCCTGCTGTGAACTAACTTTTAAGTTTAATAACTTAAAAATAACAAGTAATAAAATTAACCCTTGTACAGTGTGTGCAGATTGTGAAATGAGGTTTTCAGACCCAAGAAAGAGGAAGTTTTTTTAACTAGGCTGTGAATTTTTTTTATTTTCGTTGTAAAAATCTCCTTTTTTGGGCTTGGTGTCTTTGGTGGGCGTCTGGTTTCCAGTGTTTCTGCAGCCAGCCAGTTTTTGTATCTTTCAACCTGAAGTGAAATTTGTGTTCCAGGAATCCAAAGGCCCTAAAGCTGTGATCTCCATCAAGGACCTGAATGCTAACTTCCAACCAGAGAAGATTGGTCATCCTCATGGTTTGCAGCTCACTTACCAAGAAGGGGATCGTACCAGGAACCTCTATGTCTACCATGAAATTCCAGAGGTGGGACCAAATGATTACCCAGACTATAAATAGCAGTGTCTTTGGAGCTTTGGAGGAGCTCAGAGTTTTTTCTTCTTCACTAGGAAATTGTCACATGGTTTAACGCTATCCGTGCTGCCCGCTATGCCTACCTGAAGACGGCGTACCCGACTGGAAGCAATGAGGAAGTTAGTAATATCAAAACAAAAACCACTGAGAAAACATTTATAACTAACTTCCTTATGTAAATGTACATTCCAGACTTCATTCCAAATCAGAGGCTCTGATATTTTACTTGAACATTCCCTTTTTTAAATTGATGAATTAATCATTTTTATTTATTTATTTGTTTGTTTGTTTATTTATTTTTTTCACTTTTACTGCTTAGTTATGGTAGTTTCATTTTTACTCCACGTTTATCAAAGACCTTTATTCACTTTTACAAAATTTATGAAGACAAGGTATCTTAACTCTGGAAAGAAATACTTGTGCTGTACTGAATGATGCAGTATCCCTTTAAAATGTCTCTTTCTAAGATTAACTGGAGAAAAGTTGTCACAAAGCCATAATGCTGAAAGCAACTGTGTCATTAATTTTTAAAGAATTGTTCTTGTCTTCAGATCAAAATAACTGTTTGAATACAGGATATCATCTGACATCCGGTCATAAAGAGGTGTCAGAATTGAATTTATTTTGTTGCGTCTCTGTTTGAAGAATTCTCATAGTAGTTTTAAGGAAACAAAATTCATGAAACTGAACTACTACTAGGTAAAGATGTAAATACAGGGGCTTCACCTGTCATTGATTTGATTCTTTTCACTTTTAGTAGAGTCATCAAAGATAAGAACAGAAACTTGCTTCTTTTGGTCGTTCACTCAAAGAGCTCACACACGTATACTTTTACATTTCTTCTTCAGATAGTACCAAAGATAACAAGAAACTACCTCAAAGAAGGGTACATGGAAAAGACTGGCCCCCTGGTAAGTTATTCTGGAATAAAAATAAATAATATTTATTATCTGCTGTTTTATTTTCTCTGATCTGATATGACTGTAACTTTAAAAAGCTCTAAAGTCAGTCTTAACAGTACATTTGAGAGTCTTTCTGTTCCTTTTACATACATTAAAACCAAAAAAGAACACACTGAATATTTTACAAGAGTGACTTACCGTCAAGAAAGAAGTAAGAGGAAATAAACTTGCTTCTGAAATGTTTAAGCATATTCAGTAGTTTTTAACTTTTGACATTAAATGTGTTTTGACAGCAAAAGGAGCCGTTCAAAAAGAGATGGTTCATTTTAGACTCTCAAAAAAGAAAATTATTCTACTTCAAAGGCCAGCTGGTGAGAGAAAACATCTTTTCATTTAAACCATTCTATGCAGCACTGTAATACTCCCTTTAAATCACTTTTTCTAAATGTTTTTGCGTTTTCCTTATCCTAAACACAGGATGCAGAGGAGTTAGGTGTGGTTTTCATCGGCACAGAGAGCAAAGGATACTCAGTGAAGGAGTGCAACCCAAAAAACGCGCGGGGAAACAAGTGGAATCATGGACTTTTGGTGGAGACGCCTGAGAGACAGTTTGTATTCATGTGTGAGCGGGAGAGGGAGCAGAGAGAGTGGCTGGATGCTCTAAGACAGGTCCTGTGCAGGCCCATGTCACCACAAGATTATCCCAGTAAGAAACTCTGACAGTATAATTCATATATATATTTCTTAAGTAAGTCAAACAATAAGATGTTGAGTAAGTTACAGATATGACAGATGAAATATTTGAAATGTGTGGTTCATTATTTAATAACAGCACAAACTTGCACACCGCACTAAAGAGAGCCGTCATACCTAACTATGTTAAAGTGCCTCTGCTCAGCGTGACCCCACACTTTATTTTCTTTCAGTTGAAGCCAACATAAAGCATAAACGATGAACTACAGAGCGGTACAGCAAAAGGATGATGGAGAGAAAACTGCAGAGCTTGAAAGCACAAGTGACAAAACTCCTACAGCTCAAGAGATGAACTGTGTTCTGTACATCTTCCATCTTTGTGTTTGACTAACACATAACAATGACTGGGTGTGATCTGTGTCACAGCATGGATTATAGACCTTCATCATCTCACTTATCGCTGACACTCCATTTGATGCGGAGATAAAGTCTTCAACCTCGGGAAAGACACTGCATCATAATGTGAAATCCAGTTGCATGAACAGACACCTAAATGTTATATTGTAATTGATACAATTTCTGCAGATCATTGGACTCTATTTGTTTCTATTTTCAGACATATTTACCAGCCTCGTGAATTTGTATTTTGTTGTTAACATGTTGTATGACAATATACCACCAGCATTTATAAGTGGCATGAAGGACATTACATCTTATTACAAACTTTATCTGGTGAATCCATATCATGTTGCTGTACTATGGTTTCTGCCTTTAGTACAACTTTGATACATATGGGTTTTTTTCATGATTGCATACTGTTGTAAATAATACGAGATGTGTAGTAAATGAACTCTGCTTGCCCTTTGACTTGAAATAATTATTTATTGTAGACAAGCAGAAAGTCAGCAATTTCATTTCTTCATATTCAAAATACAAGTAGATAGAAGTAACACTTATTGATTCCCACCCCTTCTCCATTGTAAATTGAAAAATAATAATCCAGTACAGTATACATACCCATACACATGCATCCATCCATGTAAATACAGTTCTGGCATTCGTACCCCAAAAAAGAAGAAACAATGGCAAAATTTAGTTTATTTTTTTATTTTCTATAAGACATGAGTTTCTTCAATGGTCATAACAGACTGAATCGGGGACCTCGATAGACCACCCACATGCCAAAAAGACTAAAAAGAAATGAAGTTGTGAGTCTTTAACCTTTAAAAGCCAGTCTAATAGTACAGTTTTACACTCATCTGTGGTGGACTTCATAGAAATGAAAAGAGGTGACTTAAGCACAGGAACAAGATCTCCTGAAGTACTGTTTATCTGTTTATTCTCTTCATGAATAGAATCCTTATGTGCATCGGAGAACTTGCCTCCATCCATCTATCTATCTGGAGTCTCTGCACAGGGACATATATGGACCTGCAAAAAAAAAAAAAAAAAACCCGCTGTCACACAACCGTCCAAATGTACAAAGTCACACTCGTGTATGCTGTGCACCAAAAGGATAAAGTTAAGAAATACCGTGCTCATGTCGAGGGTAAGAAGCACCCATTTTCAAAGCTTGCAAAAAATTAAAATAAAATAATAAAAAAAAAAGTTAAGCAAATAAGATTTTTTTTTACTAATTTCATTTGGAGGTAACAATGTATAATAGGTATGTAAGAAATGACTGAACATTTGCGATTCCTCAATCAAACGACAGAGGACAGAGTAAAGCGTTTTATAAATCCACGTCAAGTTTGTCCTCTACGGCTTGTTGTAGTTGCCGGGTGGAGGAGGTCGGGCATGCTCGCGAAACAGTCGCTACGAAATGCTATGTAACCGCCGAAAAGACTGTGATTTATATGAAATAACTTATATATGTGCCATAAACTTCTTTTTAAATATAATCTCTATTGTGCTGCTCAGTCGTACGTTTAGAGGAGACTCGTAGAAAACCCGAAGGAACACCGAAAACTGTCCGTCCGTTTTGTCCTACAAAGGCGCGGAGAGTTTGACAGCGGCAGGACTTCGCTGCGCAGGCGCGACGTTAGATAAACTGCCGGAGGAGGACGGCATCAAGAGGACTACATGAAACAATAAAGACTGTCCTTTCTGAGGAGGGAAATAGCTAAACATGAGAAAGGACGTGAGGATACTTCTTGTGGGGGAACGTAAGTAACAGGAACCTTTGATTCCTTAACTAATAAATGCTGTGCTGGCTAAAATGCTAATGACAGGAGCTAAAGGCTACAGCTAAGTTAGCAGATGCTCCCATTGAGTCAAGCAGCACGAATGTGTCTGCTACATGTAATAAGGTTGGTTTATTTCAGTGTATTAATTCAAGTCAAAGTGAATTTAAGCTATCAAAATGTATAATCACTTCGTATATGGTGGGTTCATAGTTTTCATTTCACGTTTATAGTCAGTTAACCCTGTATTCACGTGGTGCTGAAATAACCGGAAAAATTGGCTCCATCCTGGGAAAAATCACATCAAAGTTGTTTATGGCTTCAACTGGATCGTCATGGAGCATTTTGGATCTGTTCAGTAGAGTGTGAGAGTATGGTGTTTAGATGGGGGTTGACGTAAAGTTTCTACTCTTCAAACCTTTCAATTTTCTGAATAATACTACAGGTTAAGTTGACCATAATTATAACATTTAAATGACACTGTGAAACGGCCAATTTAACACCGAAACACATCTTTTAATGCAAGCAGAACTCATATTTATTT
The DNA here is from genome assembly GCA_030710495.1 of Labroides dimidiatus. Lineage (NCBI taxonomy): Eukaryota > Metazoa > Chordata > Actinopteri > Labriformes > Labridae > Labroides > Labroides dimidiatus. The sequence continues at coordinate 14,732,087 of CM061163.1, forward strand.
TTAGACCTGTTTTCTACTATATGATGCTAGAGTAGTCTTTAAAATACCACATAATATTCTGATTACAGTTTTCTTCGCAAATATCACATCACAACAGGTTTATGTTGGGACAGGATGTGTCCCTTACTCAATTCCCCACGAACTGACCTGAGGGCAGTTGAACTATAGACTAAATTATCCCTCCAAAGTTTAATATGAGAAATACGACCAAGACTTTATTGTTGACCTTTGTAGTAAACTTGCTCAAACCAGTCCCCTTTCAAAAAGAAATTTTGACATGATCTGAAACGAAAAGAGGAATTTTTTGGAATCACCATTGTGATTGTCAAAAAGTCAAAACAGTCAAGAACAACAAAATAATCTGATATCGTCATATAAGACACTGTAACATGGCAATATCTCACATTGTTTAGGACCAAAGTGTGAAAAGAAAAATCAGTTATTTTTTTTAAATGCATTTAAAGGCTAGATGATGCCAAATCTCCAGTTGATCAACCAAAAGTTCAGCTTTTTATGACAAACGCAGAAAATCTTATAAATTAGAATTATAATAGTTTATAACCAAAGAGTCTCTTAACTTTTTCTAGGACCCTTGAGGGTGGAAATTAGCCCTCCAGGGTCTTGTGTTTGACCTGGTCTATTTGTTAGCTTATGTGTTGTTGGTACTATTTATATTTCAGTTGTGACTGTGCAGGATGGCCTACATTGCCACATTAGGCGAGTTGGTACCGACTGCTCCAGAGAGACATGCAGCCAAAATGTTACGTGCGGACTTCATCGTGGTGAAGTTCAGCAGAGTTCAGTTTTGGGGGTTACACTGACAGCCTGTAAAAATAGAGTTATGGTCGATGGAGAAGTGTTCTCATTATTTTTAAGTGATCAGTATAGCAGTTACTAAAGTTTTTAATGTTGATAAAGAACATTGCAGTCCCCCGTGTTCAGGAGGATGCCTGAATAAATCTTGAGAATCCGTTTCAGCTGTTTTCACCTCTGTCCTATCATTCTCTACATTACCCAGACTGCTCAATAAATGCATTGTAGCACAGTTGCATGCAGATGTCCCATTGTAAGTAAAGAAGCAGCTAATTTTCCATTTCTTTACAGCCAAGGTTGGGAAAACCTCGTTGATAATGTCTCTGGTCAGCGAGGAGTTTCCTGATGAGGTAAGTGCGGCATCATGGATACGACAGAAATCATCCTGGTAGATTTTGAGTTCACCTGATCATTTAAATCAAGGCTGAATACTTTGTAATGTAGATTTGACAGGCTGCTCAGATGACTCTCTATCTTTAAGGTTCCTCTCAGGGCAGAAGAGATCACTATCCCAGCTGATGTCACGCCAGAGAGGGTACCTACACACATAGTGGACTACTCAGGTATACCCTACACCTCCTAAACACACACACACTTACAAAGTATGCAGGAATTATATCAGAGTAGTTTTAAGGTGATTCCTATATAGGTTTAATAAACATGCCTTTCAGATTGTGAAGCTGTTGCACTGAAATAAACTTTAGATTGACTTCTTAGTGCATTGTAAATGATGTTTTATCAGTCAATAAACAGTATACACAGTTTTGCATCAATATGACCTGATAAATAAGAAAGCATTGAACATATGTAACTTTTTTTTTCACCTCCAGAAGCTGAACAATCAGATGAGCAGCTCTTCCAAGAAATATCAAAAGTGAGTTTGGTCTCATTATCATTCTCACTTGCACCCTTTATTTCTTGTATAAACCACAAGCAAACATTCCCCTTTTCTTTACAGGCTAATGTCATCTGCATAGTTTATTCAGTCAACAACAAGAAGTCCATCGAGAAGGTAAATAATCTTAAACATAACTGCACAGACTGTACGTTAACTAAATGTGAGCTGTAATAATCTGTTTGTAATGAGTGTTTGCACGGCTCCAGTGTTTGATGTTGTGCTTAACTTCGCTAGGTGACAAGCCACTGGATCCCCCTCATAAATGACAGGACGGACAAAGATAGCAGGTGTGTTCCTGGGACTTTAAGAGACGTGTGATTGTGTGTCTGTCTTCTCTGTGATTCACGTCAGCTGGAATGGCATAATATGCAGCTGCTGGTCTGGCTTACACTCGGTCCGAGCCTCTGAAATGTTTGGCTGACTTATCAGTACCCAGAGCTGAACGTGTTTTATCTTACACTGCTGTTTCTCTACTCTAAATAAAAGACAAAAATGCTGTTTTGGTTTCTCAGTTCAGTGCAGATATTTTTCAGCATTGATTTCAGCGACTAGAATCAGCAGCATTACTTTGAAATGGGGTCGACGAATCATTGGCTCGGCCTGTTTTGAGGGCTGACATTTGGAATTCGGCCGATGATCCATATCTGCAGTTTGATTTTACTGATCAAAAAATTAAAAGTAGTTCTCTAACACATTTATGATTGCCTTTATTACAGGGTACCATTGATCCTTGTGGGGAACAAATCTGACCTAGTGGAACACAGCAGCATGGAGACCATCCTGCCAATCATGAATCAATACCAGGACATTGAGACCTGTGTAGAGGTAGGTTATTGATGCCAAAAAAACACACACTCTGAAACCTTTTGGTGAATTAAAGCTGTTTGGAGGACTCCCAACAGAGAATGTTGAAATAAAGCTTTATAAAGCTCTTGAGAAGGTTGAAATTTAATAAGGCTGAGTAAAAATTGGAGCGAGCCCGTCTGCGTGCTGCTGTCCAGCTTTTAGTTCCACTCACTCTCAGAGTCAATAATAGATTTATATCATTGAACTCTCCACTCTGAGGTCTGCTCCTGCTGGCTGATGGACTGTGTGAATGTGTTCAGAGGCTCTGCTGTCATGGAGGAAGCTTCAATCTGCCTAAGTCAAACTTCCTTCTGCAGTATGAGACGATGCCATCCTCAGGTGGATTATTTACAAAGTTAAAAAAGGAGCATGAGGCAGACGTGAGAGACGGCACATACAGTCAGCTGGTGAACTTGGATTGGTATGAAAGATGAGCTAATGTTGAACTGCTGGCTCAGTGTTGGGCTGGTTGTCCTAGTTCTTTGAACTGATAACACTTCTGCTCTATAAAGAATATTGTGTAGAGCGAGTATGAGGTTTGTTTGGTGTAAAAGAGACTTTATGGTAATAAAATCTTTAATGTCATTATTTCAAAGATTTACCTGAAAGTTGCCGAGATTAATTATTAGATTTTTTTTAAGGATAGCTGTGGGTGATCTGAGTTTTTGTTGATGACCTTTCTTGAACATTTTATTCCTTCACTGCTCTTGCCCAGGGCCCAAACACTCACGCATGCCTTTCTACTTTTCCTCAGTGCTCTGCCAAAAACCTGAAGAACATCTCTGAGCTGTTTTACTATGCCCAAAAAGCTGTTCTCCATCCGACTGGACCCCTTTACTGCCCAGAGGAGAAGGAGGTGAGGTCATTGTAAGAAAATAAGCTTAACAAAGGCTTTGCCACTTCTACAGTAGGTTTATAAAGTTCATTAGTCCACCTGCAAGCCAAATTAAACAAATGAAATAACAATAAGTTAATGAAATATTGCCTCATTTATCCTTTGTAAATATTTCAGGTTTTTAAAGATGCTTTCCCATATTTTAAACATGTATATAATGTAACAACACGGGATGTTCAGACGAAACGTGTGCAGATTTTTAAACCACTATATATTCTTATGTTGTCGAAATCTCTGAATCTGAAACTGCTAAAAAATAACAGTCTGTTCTAAAAATAGCCCACTCTTCTCAAGACTCTTGAAATGATGAGGTCGCCACATCAGAATGTCCAAACTGGTTCATAACACAGAGTGGGCCTCAAACACTAAGGTCTACTAAGTGCTCTGCCCCTACAGTCTTCTAGAGGGCTGGCCAATCAGTGGGAAGGGGGTTTGTGGAGCAAAATAAGGGTTTTTTAAAACACCAGTGTGAAGAAAAATAGTTTTTTTTTCTAGCTGTAAATCATTTAAAGATTCTATGGGGGTACCAGAGGGACAGTATGAATCTTTAAAAAAAAAAAAAAAGAAAAAACACAATACCCACTTTTAAGGAGTAAAGAGAACATAGGTATCATGTTTGTCTTTGAAAAAAACAGAAGATACAGAGTTTGAAAAAATTATTTTTGCACCTTCGAGTTATCTGCTGTTGACATAAATCTTCTTTTTTTTCAAGTCCAGGTGACCAACTTATGAACATTTTTTTTTTTTCATTCCAGTTGAAACCATCTTGCATTAAGTCTTTAACTAGAATCTTTAAAGTGTCTGACCTGGACAACGATGGCATCCTTAATGACAACGAGCTCAACTTCTTCCAGGTAATGTTTTCTATGTAATGATCTGGTCTTTTCCCATAAAAGGCTTTAAGACATAAAAACTTTGAGAACTACATCACTGCTTGTCCAAAATTAAGCCTCACTTGGGTGTGTTAGCACTAAACTGGTCTGGGCAGGTTTGAACTTTAGAAAAATGCAGCAAATATTTTGTTCCACTCAACAATGCATCCCTTGTTTTGCATGTTTCCAGAGAACGTGTTTTAATACACCCCTGGCACCTCAGGCCTTAGAGGATGTAAAAAATGTGGTCAGGAGGAACATGACGGATGGAGTCAAGGACAACGGACTCACACTCAAAGGTCAGACACTCTTACACTGTCATGTATCCTTTTTCCCTCTTCAGCAGTCCCACTTTTCATTTTTCTCCACTGTTTTATAAAAATATATTGATCTTTTGCTCCTTTTTGCAGGCTTCTTGTTCCTGCACACCCTCTTCATACAGCGAGGTCGACATGAGACCACCTGGACTGTGCTGAGGCGGTTTGGTTACGATGATGACCTTGAGCTGACACAGGAATACCTGTTCCCCATGTAAGTGAGGGTGCAATGGGTAATAAGGATAAAGAAGAGGCAGGAAAGAAGCCAAAAATGAAAGACCGCTTGTTGGACTAATTGTTCAATCTCTTTGATGCATTTAAGTTTTTAAAATTGAAACACATCAAAGAAGTTATCAAAGTCGGCGTGTCCTCTTCCTTGGTCATAAAAACGACATGCAGGTTTTCTTGCTTTACTGTTTTATCAATAAAATCTTAAAACCTATGGAAAGCTTATATGCTATATTTCTCAAAAACCTCAAAATCTCACATCCGTGACATTAGTCAGTAAATGTTTGGTGCCCCTTCGTGAAAAAAGTACAAAACTTTGCCCTACTATCATGATGGTTTTAAATTAATTTTAATCTTAGATCTGTTAAATGTTAACTGCACACTGCTGAAGTCTTTTTTTCAGGTTGGATAAGTACCGTATTGACCTGAATATAGGACGGCCCTCCTCTTTTCAACATCAGTCTTTAGAAAAAGACTTATAACCAAAATTTGTTAAGAGAAACAGTTTTTTTTTTTATTGAAATTCTGAGAAAATCATTGAAATAATACAGACTGCTTTCATTTTTGGCCTTAAATACAGTCACTAAGCTCGGTATTTCAAATGCAATACTGATGACATCTCTGGTAATGGGCATTCCTTTGTCATGTTTCTGAATAACTCACACACCCTCCTGTTGGTCTCTTGAAAACAACCACTTTGAGGATCACAACAAGTTTTTCTTTTACAGTTAATATCTCTCAGGTGGTCTTTTTGGACGTGCCATTTTCAGACATTACACTCCGTGACTCCATATATTTTGTCTGCCTGAAGGCTGTTTAACCTCTCTGCTGCATTGAGCTTCATTATCTTAAAATTAGCATCATAATTTCACCTCAGTCGTCTGTTAGCTTGGCCAACTTTTGATCCATATTACTCTGGACGATCATCACATCTCTCCATTTTTTATCTTCTGTCACTGCATCTCTGCTGTGATTGATGGATCACAGCCACAGAGAGGTCACAGTGAAGTCATTGGAGTGACGAAAAGCTAGCGCCCTCTGCTGTTACGGTCGTGCAGCAACCCTAGAAACTAACAGCGTGTATCAGTGGTTAGACAACAGTTAGACGACAACCCCACTTTTTCACATTATTTAAAAAAAAAAAAAAAAAACTCGTCCCGTCTTCGGGTCAGTACGATAGTACAATTTTCTGCTAAAAGAGAGCTGGACTGAAAAGTTTTGTGGATAACATGCATTCTCATCATCAAAAACAGCTTTGCCCACAGGGGGTGCCAAAATCAACACAAACTGAAACTTCTTCAGAAGCTTTGGGGTAAATCAAACAGGATTGTTTCTCTCTTTGTCTCTCTATTACAGGATCAAGATTCCTCCAGACTGCACCACAGAGCTGAACCACAACGCTTACCTCTTCCTCCAGAGTGTCTTTGACAAACATGATAAGGTGAGTGTGGTGGTGCTCATTCTCTCTTTCAATCCTGTCTCTTGTGCCAGTCCTCTTGCACACTGCCTGCTTGCTGTCTCTTTTTTAATCGTTCAAATTTGTGCATCTATTCCTGTTCACTTGACGCGATCCAGGACAGAGATTGTGCGCTGTCGCCAGACGAGGTGAAGGACTTGTTCAAAGTGTTTCCCTACATGCCTTGGGGTCCGGATGTCAACAACACGGTGTGCACAAACGACCAGGGGTGGATAACATACCAGGGGTATCTCTCTCAGTGGACGTGAGTAGGAAGCATGTCTATTAATACACACACAGACACACACTCTCACTCATTTTAATCTTCCCACCACTGTCACACTCGCACTATTATTATCCCACAGAATACACAAATAGTTTTACAAGTTGTTGCCATTTTAATCTGACTCATGATTTCTTTTTTCTGCTGTAGGTTAACAACATATCTAGATGTACAGCGTAGTTTGGAGTATTTAGGTTACCTGGGTTACTCTATCATCTATGAACAGGAGTCCCAAGCAGCTGCCATTACAGGTAAAGGATAATTATTCAATCAGGAGTTTATTGACCTCTATTTGGAAGTTAAAGACCAAAAATATGATATATTTTTTCCCCCTGCAGTGTGTTTACCACCATGAATTCCTTTTCTTTCAGTGACGCGTAACAAGCGCATAGATCTTCAAAAGAAACAGACACAACGCAGCGTCTTCCGCTGTAACGTCCTAGGTGCTAGAGACAGCGGGAAGAGCGGCTTCCTTCAAGCTTTTCTGGGCAAAAACTTGCAGGTCAGTGGAAATCATGACTGAAAACTGAGTTTAAGTCGTCATGAAACGCCTCAGAGAGCGGTATGAGATGAGAGCTTAAATGAATTACACTGCAAAACATGAGAAATATCAAGATTTAAAGTCTTATATGTATAAGATTGTCTTATTAAACGTACTAAAAACAAGACATAATCACTTGCTTGGATGTCAGTTTTTTGCACTCCAGGAACATGGCAGGAAAATGTAAAAGTAGTAAACAGTGGATGTTCCTATGCTTCATAGTTTTTAGACTCTAACTCAAAGGAGCATATATTGTCACGTGGACAGAACGTAATTCCAGCGTTGTGTAAGAGGCTGTAAGAACTTGGTGCAGTTGTTGTTCCTGCTGTTCCTGAGTTCTTGAGTTAACTTCTGAAGCTGAATCAGAAAGAAATGTCATTATGAAAAGTGTGATGGGGTTTATTTTCTATCACAGCGACAGAGGCGGATCAGAGAAGACCACAAGTCCTTCTATGCCATCAACACGACCTACGTTTACGGTCAGGAGAAGTACCTGCTGGTGAGAAACATCTGCTTTCTGGATTATTGTTACATAACCTGCATGTTATAGGTTTAACTACAGCATCAGCTCCCAGCAAAACGTTAATCCTTCAATCTGCACGCTCTGTCTCTCTCTCCCTCTTGCCACCAGCTCCATGAGGTGATGCCAGATTTTGACTTCCTGTCAGAGGCAGACCTCGCCTGTGATGTTGTTTGCCTGGTGTATGACGTAAATAATCCTCGCTCTTTTGAATACTGCGCCAAAGTGTACAAGGTAAGTTTAAAATGTAATACAAATAGTAAAACAACTGATTGTTCTAAACAAAAATAGCATAGAAACATATTTCTTCCCTTATACGGGTCTTTTTGACCAACTTGTGGAAGAGTGTAGGATCCAATCACACGAGCATCAAAGTGTTAAATCTGATTAATGATCTACTCAATTTCTTGCCCATCCCATGAAAGTAAAACCAGAGAAAAGACTGCAATCAGTGAGTTTTTGTGAGAATAGATGATTAAAATGTTTGTTTACACTTATGTAACAATGACATGCTGAAACACTTTTAATAGTAACAGCGAACACCTGTGTTTCGCAGCAATACTTCATCGACAGTAAAACGCCGTGTGTCGTGATCGCTGCCAAGTCAGACCTGCATGAAGTACGGCAGCACTACAGCCTCTCACCGCAGGACTTCTGCCGGAAGCACAAGCTCCACCCGCCTCAGCCGTTCACGTGCAACACGACCGATGCAGTCAGCAAAGACATCTACACCAGACTGACCACCATGGCCATGTATCCGTGAGTACTACACCTCTTCGTCATCAACATCTCCAGTCTTTCCTTCTGTGTGCCTTCCAGCTTTTACCTTTCTCCTGGATACAAGACAGTGACATTTTCAGACTTAGTTTTCAAAAATCACTGCACAGAAAATTAATCGAAACCCCTGATACGTGTTTTTTTTGTTGGAGTAGTTTGAGACTTTTCTCAGGCAAATTCAAATGTTGGATCATTTTTTGTTACACCCCAGGCACTGACAAGCCTTTGTAAAATGATGATGTGTCTGTAGCTATTTAAGTCCCTCCCTTAATTCTTCAAGGTTAATCCCCCAAATGTAAAGAGTATTTAAACTTCTTAGGCTTCTCTGGTCGGATAAGATTTCAGATTAGATTATTGGAAGGGGATTAGTTTACCGAATCAGGATTTAGCAGGGCTGGAAATCCTTTAAATCTGACGTGCATACTGTGTGTGGGATTCTTGGGAAGGCTCCAGTAACAGAAAATTTCTCACTGAGAGACAAACTTCTAGATTCAGTCTAATCAGCTGATAAACGAAGGTTATTCTAGACTCATCGCAACTTTAGCTGTGCAACCTGAGATTTAGGATACAAGCGACTGGGATGAGTGTCCTCCAAACAGTGGTTCAGCTCAGACTTAGAGGCAGGGTCGAGAATTTGGACATCCAAAGGAAGCTTAAAAACATTTGTACCGAGACACATCCAGCTTGGAAGAGACCCTGAGGTAGACTCAAGAGCTCGCTGGCTTGGTTATAAATCCCACCTGACCCGAACACTTCAGGAAGAAGTGGTGTTGTTGAGAAGGAGGACGTCTGCGTTGTTACTTTGACTTGTGCCTCTCCGATCTGATCTGAGATAAGGTGAAGAAAATGGATGGATGGATAAATTATAACTTTTTATAAATCTTGCCTTATTTCTATCATTAAGAGTCACTTCATAAAGATCGACCGGACTAATATTAAACTCATTGTCTCTTAACAGATAAAGGGTTTGGAGTTAATTTTCCTCAGAAATAAAGTTCTTGGCTAAGACTTTTTGACATTTTGCTGTGAATTTTTTTTTCTTTTTTTGCACTTTAAAAACCCTACAGGAAGTAAAGTGTCGTTTTTACTCCTTGCTGTTTCTCTCCTCTGTGTAGCAGATGACAGATGGTGATAGTTTGAGGTTCGCCTTGAGGTCAAGGGGCTTATTTTTCCATTCTAAAATAGGACAAAATTTGCTGAAGGACTCAGAGTGAATTTATTTAGTGGAATATTAAGCATGGCTTCATTTTGCAAACCAGTCCACGGTTTCGTAAATGTCCCTTCATCCCAAAGGAAGAGAAGTTATTTTTATGTTCTTAAAATTCAAGTTAAAATATCAGATCCAGCTGGGACAATATAAAGGGACAATGATACGTTTATTTTAGAGGGGAAAGAAAGGATTAAAAGACAAGTACATGTATTAAAGAGAGGTGTAAAAAGATGTCTCTGATTCCTCTCAGTGATGTTGTGTTTTTCTGTCTTATGTCCTCTTTAATAACTGATGAGAAACGGTGCCAGTGCACAAAGCCGGAAATCACACTCGTTTTCTGAGCCCTTGTTTTTTGTTGTTAGTCGCCCTCCTCCCAGTAGAATCTTTAAATTGTTGCTATGACTGTTTCCTTCCTATCTTGTAGTCTGTCCCTCCTTATCTCATCTCGAATGTTTACTGTAAAGTTTTCATTACACGTTTTCTTACCAACTGTTTACTTTGTGTTGAGTAGTTTGATAGAAATGGACACGGTGCAGGTTTACCTCAGCAGAGTCTGTACTTAACTCTATCCTGAGCCCTGTGGTTGGTTTTCCCCTCCTCTGTGTTTTTGTACGATGGTCAACGCGCACATTTCTGTGTGTCTTTCCGCAGCCACGCCTGTCTCCGCTGCATGTGTGCCTGCAACAGGTGCACCTATTGCCTGTGTCAGAACCTCCTCAAGTCGGAGCTGCTGCGGAGTATTAAGGCCCAACTCCGCAGGGTCATTTTCAACAGGTTCATACAAAGAATAGTCCTGTATGTTAACATAGACTCCTTCCTCCTCTCTGTGTCTCTCACCCTCGGGTTAGACCTCCAGGGGAGAGCACAGGGAGGCTCCTTCCTCTCCCAAGCTCTCTAACACTGTGGTGGTGACAGCTCTGCTGCTTTTCTTCGATTTGCTCCATCAATCAGATTTCTGCTGCGTATCCACTGCAGGAGATCAAATCTGACTGAATATCAGGGAATTAGAAGTGTTCTTTAAGTGAGCTTAATGTGAACGGTGTTAAAGGGAGACTCTACTTTCTTACTCCTTCTGTATGGCTGCAAATTACAGGATTGAAGGTTGAATGAAGGGGCTTCTAAATGTACAACCATCCGTCTGTTTGGGGTTTTTTTTTTGTTTTTACTTTGTTCCTAATTTTCTTGTTGTTTTGGGTTTTTAAATGGTTTTATCCTCCAAGGGCTTAAACCAGAAAACATTTTAATGTAAAACAGATAAAGAAATTCCTCCTCCTGATTTTAAGTCTTTGTTAAAGGTGCAGGAGCAGCAAATCGGGTCCAAAAAAGTCTAAAAAGTCACTGATCTGCTCACATTTAAGATTAAACAGGATTTCAGTCACATCTTTTGTCAAATTCCCAAACACATCAGTCTTATAAGTTGTATTGATCTCTGCTCCAGTTCCACCCGGCCTACCAGCTCTCTGTACACTATGACACAGAGCAGTGTGGCTCTGCTGTGCCAGCTAACACCTCAGCTGCTAGCCAGGAAGGTGACCGTGTGTCGCATGAAGTGCCAAAAATGCATGATTTATTTTTGCTTTTGCAGTGCAAACCATGATTCATTATACTAATATACAGAAAAACTCTATTTTAGATGCTTATATATATAGTTGATAGTTTTAATGTGTAACATAAAATTTTATGGGTATGAACATAAGGAGGAGGGTGTGGATCATAATTTAAATTATACATTTTACAGTTTGTGTTTTCCTGCAGTGGATATGCAAACAGTAAATCTTATCTAACGAGCGTGTGTCATGAACACAAAGTGAATTCATCTTTTTGACTCGTGCTTGGCTCAAACTGAAAACCTCATTGAAGTCTGCACGTCTGCATGATTCATCTTAAAATTGCATGTCAGCGTTTTGTTATGCCTTTAAATTAATTTCTGTTTGGAATCAATTGTTATGATTGATGATCTGTAAATGATGTTTTCAGTCATGCTTTGTCCTCATTCCCTTTTTTAACCTTTTGAGTCAAAACCTACAGGAGGTACTTCATTTTGCAAAGCACTGGAGACTTAAGTAGCTTAAAAGTGCTGATGAATGAATGTTACAGGTGAAAAAACAGATTACTTAATCTAACGTTTGGCAAAAAGTCACTATGGACTTATAGGGGGAACAAATGTGTTTCGGAAAATAAATCCACAATAACTGATGAATGAGTGATGAGGTTTCTTTGTAGGTTAGTGATCTCTCTTTAATGTCATCATAACAGTGTTAGTGTTTGTAAAAAAGGCAGGTTTTGGTTTTGCTGTGTAAGAAAAGCAAAATGTGTCCTTAATAAGCTTCTGAAACAACAACAAGCAATTAAAAAAGAATCTCTGGCATCAGGAATGGATGAACATTGGAATCAGTAACTGAATTTCTCCATCTGTGCATTCACAGTTATAAAAACTAATCATTATTTGAACCACTGTAGTTGAATCTCTCCCGTCTCCTCATGTGCTCTCCTGTAGGTTAAGGCTATATAAATTCAACCAGTAGATGTTTAAGATTGAAAACAGTGTTTTAATTGATATATTGTTCTGTCAATTGTCATTTCATCCTGTTTTTCCCCATCCTCTGTGTCCCGTCTGTGTTTTTCTTCCCACCCTTTAGGTGTTCAAATAAACGTTTCTGGCTCCCGCTCTTCCTCTTCTTCCTGCACGTTTTCACCCTCGGCTAATCTGCATGCTTGTCATGTTGCACGTCTCACCTGGTCTCTGTTTAACCAAAGGCATGTCTCTGTTTGCAGCTGGTGAGAGCTCTCTCGTCTATCCACCTCTGCAGCATAGAGAGCTTGGTGTTTTTAGTGAGTCTTGGGAGGATAATAAAGTGTAAGCAGGGTTTGAATGGCTGTTATTGGTGTGAAAGATTTATGCTTTTCTTTTGATTGCACAAAAATGTCTGCGAGGTCTGGTCGGCTTTTCTTGGACTGAGACAGAGCTACGTGCTGTCGTGTTGCATCTAGAGCTAACCCCTTTGTGTTGGTGCCTCTTAAATCTCTTGGAGTTGTTGGCACTATTAATAGCATGACACTTCTATAGGTCAGTCCTGGCAGCTTAAGGGTCCAACACGGCACTTTGAACTCAGTGTGTCAGATGAGAAGTGGGTCGGTTTGCTAGCCTGTAGTGGTATATAGATATATTTTACTCTGAATTGTGACTGATTAAAACAGAAAAGTCAAAGTGGAGTCGAGAGGGACTTCTGGATTGACTTGTTAACCTGCCTCCACCGTAACCTGACCCTGAATAAGAGAGAGAAAATGGATTAATGATGCTTTAAGGCAGCATTAGCTCTGAACTTTAATAGCCCTAAAAATTAGAATTCAGACATGATCATGAATGTATTTCACTTCAGAAAACAAGATTTATACCTGAATCGACTCAACATTTCCAGTCAGACTGCCCTGAGGTGTGTGGAAAGTTTGTACTTGTGGCTCTTTTTTGGGGTGTGTGGTTTGTTTTTGCATTTTTTTGATTGCATTTTGTGTGGTGACATCTGAGCAGGTGTGCAGTCATGGTTGAGCTTGTGCTGTAACGATTTTTTGGTGGAGAGTGAAGTTCTATATTTTTGGGCCGGGTAGACCTGGGTGATATCAATTAAGTAAAAAGATTTAAATATATAAGTGTATATATATAATTATAACAGTAGTATTTTTAAAGTTTTTAAATTTGCTCTGTACAAAAAATAAAGAAATAAAACGGTACAACTTGAGAGAATGCACGAGTTGTACGAAAATGTCTCAGAACTCTAAATTTAGATATCAAAAATTAAACAAAACTTTGAGTTTGATGTTGTGAAACATTTGTAGTTAATCATATATCATAAATAGAAAAAGCAAGACAACATTTCTAATTTTAATCTATTTCAACTAAACATTCAAAACTGTTTTTAAATGGCTAAAATCTACTGAAGTCTCAGTTTTAGACTTTATTCTCAAAGTGTCACCCAGCTCTGCCTACTTGCACACACCGAGGTGACCATGTGACCTGGTGTTGTGGTGTGTGTGTGTGTGTGTGTGTGTGTGTGTGTGTGTTTGTGTTTGTGTGTCTACCATGGGGGAGGCTCTCGGGCTGGGTGGAGGCTGTGGGGGGCTGCCTGCTGTCAAAGGAGAGTTTCAGCCTGACGCAGCAGGTTTCTGCAGTCTCCGACCTGGAGGGGTCCATCTTTATGGAGGCCTCTGTCGGGCAGCCGGTTCCCTCAGAAAGGTAAAGGAAGAAACCACATCCAGAGAGGGAAAGATGGTGTGTTTGGATTTCAGTGGAAGGAGAGGCAAGCAAGCGTGGAATGAGATCACCCTTGGTTATACTTTAACTCTTAAGATTGACCTGCCAGGGCTTGATCTCTACAAGGTTTTTGTTTTCTTATTTATAACAATGTTTGGGGGCTTTTCATGTCTTCGTTTAAAGAAGAGGATAGTTAACAGAGTAAGAAAGCGGGTAGAGTGAGTAGGGGGTGACAAGGATTTTTAAAACCCATTTTCATTCCCTGGCTTTTAACCCAGCTTGAGACTCGGCTTCTGTTTTAGTGTTTATATGGATTGTTTTTAGTTTTTAGTGACTGTTTTATTGTTTTAAAAACAATGAAACAATCGTTTCAGTGCTATTGCTTTTTTTTTTATTTTATTTTATTTTTATATTTTATGTCTTTATGTACAGCACTTTGTTTCAGCTTTGGTCATTTTTAAAGTGCTCTATAAATAAAGTTGAGTTTCTTTGTTAGCAAATGTAGCGATGAAACAGCTGTCGGAAATCAGTTCTGAATTGCTTTACATGCATTTTGCAGCAATAAACAAAACAAAGACTAACTCTTAAACTCTGCAATCATATCACAGATTATACTTAGAGGCATCAATGCCAACCTTCATATCTTTATCTATAATTTTTCTAGACTTATAGGGCTGCTCCACTAGTCCCCTTTCCTTTTGATTGTACACCTTGCTTGAGGCCTGTCAGGGGCAGAGCTTAAGGCAGACCACGGTGTTTGAGGCCCAACCCCTCCAATGTGTCATGAACCAGTTGGGAGGTCCTATAACACAATGACCTCATCATTTGCAACATCATTTTTTACAACATGCTAATATGAAGCAGTTTGAAAATCTGCACTCATTTAGTTTGGACATCCAGCATTGTTACTTTTATATACATGTTTAAGCATAATACCTCCTCTTTGAGCAACTGGAAAATACTCAACTGGTATTGATTTTCTTATCCTACTCTGCCAGAAAGCAGATGTTTTAAAATCATGGGGAAAATGTTTCCCCTCATATCACTTTTTTTCTTGTTCAGAGGAACAATGAGTCCCCTGTGTGGGAAAAAAAGTGTGAGTCAGAGTCCCAGTTGTCTTCCTTGTACTATTGAGTACAAGAGCCTCTATCTGGTGCTGAAATGATTTTCTTTATAGTTTGAAACATTATACACACTTAGTTGTCTTTTCCATCGCTATTTGCCTTTATTTGCTTTTTGGTAGTCAGCATAGATCCGCAGTGTTTACGCTTCTTGCAAGATCAGCAGGCTCTGTCTAGTAGAGCAGATATTTGTATTTTCTGCGTAGTTTTCTGCCTCCAGGTGAGAATCACAGCAGCCATCTCTATTGATTCAGTCTTTTTTTCCCCTCACCAATGTGCTTAACTGTTTCCTCCTGTTTCCCTCAACAAAAACTGAACTAAATGTCAAGAGAAAGCATGTGTTCCTGTTTAGAGCTGGTATCATAGGCCGCTGTTGACATTTATGGTCTTAACCAGGAAGTATGCAGTAAAAAGAGAGAAACACATGACTTTATTTTGTCATTTGGTAACTAAACCCTCTGTGGTGTTCACTGGTGAAAACCATCCATCTTCTTTTCTCTCCTCACATGCTCTCTTATGTCTTTGTGCCCTCCCTCAGACACATGGCTCAGGCGGATCTGAAGAACTCCACCTTCTGGCTGAGAGCGAGCGTTGGTGCCACAGTGTGTGCCGTGCTGGGCTTCGCCATGTACAGAGCACTTCTCAAACAGCGGTGATCCCACAGCATGAGACGGCTAGTCGATCCCCCCAACCCCCCGGTCCCTCTCTTGGTGACTCTGTCCCCTTTTTCTCCTTCCTGAAAGACTTGTATGAAAAAAAAAAGACTGGCCTACCAACCAGGGTGGTATCCTCAGACCACAACTACACCTCATTCCCTTCCCACAATGCAACACGGGCTAGAAGCAAATGCGCAAAATCCTAGGTACATTTTTTTATGCATTTAATTTTCAGTTAATGTTGCAGGGAAAGGGGCAGGCTTGAAATGAGACTTTTTCATTTGTTAGTTCATGCTGACATTCTGTGATCTGTCAGTCTAGTCTAGTGTAGTCCAGCTCAGACACATTGACTGTGAATAAAGATGGACGGCATGTCTCCATCTCCTCCTGTTGTGCAAAGTGAAGCCAAAATGCCCCCCACTACGGACACTGGAGCCAGAGTGTGTGCAGGAGAAGTGGGCTGGTGGAGCTGCAGTGTTGATGGCCCGCCCCTTCTACTTTTGTGATCACGTTTAACTCAACAGCTCGAAAGACTCTTGTGTCCATCTGAGGCTGATACTCAATGACTCTTTTTGATGAATGTTACAGTTTCATTCACATTTCTTTCTACTGTCCATATCTGGTGCAGTGCTGCAGGAGTCTCATTGGTCTAGAGAGCTGTCAATCATGGCACTTCAGAAAGAAAAAAAGAAGCATCTCTGCATTAAAAAGCAAAAAAGAGATTATCTAGAACCACGTATCTGCCATCCAGCAGGGGAGCTCCAAATATTTTGTCTTCACTTTTGAAAAGCAGTCATGTCATCCATCTTTTACAGTCATTGGTGAACGCTGACACCTCTAGTCTAGTCCAGCTCAGACACTGCTCACCTGGATACTCTCAGCTGATCCAGTCTTCTTGTTTTTCATTTTCTCAGGTCAGTATTATTAGTTAGACTGTTGGAGACCAGAGAGAAACAGCCACACACAGACACACCACAAAGGGACTCGACTCTGTTTATAGATGTGTATATGCAGTATAATATGTATGTATGTATTCTTCAAAACTTTTAGGATCAGACTCTTAGACAGAAACACAAACCAGAACCGTCACGAACATGAGGACTATACGTCTAACACTAGAAAAGTCATGGCTGTACATGTTTATTTTGTGTGTTAATTTATTAACCCGTTTCTTTATTTTCATGTCTGTTTTGAGTGCACTGCATGAAACAGATGGAGGGATTTACATTTTCCGTGTATTTTTGTATTGAGTAATATGAAAGCTTGTCCTCAAGATGTATCATAAGTTTTTCTCTTTTTAATTTTCTGCTTTTCATATAGAGCTTGGCCCCTCATGTTATATTTTTATGAAGTTAGAGGCACCATAAAGAGTTAAAGCTACTAACAACAGCCATGCAGCGCACCTCTCCCACCTTAAACTATCAAAGTGTTTCTTCTTATTTTTCTCATTTTTTTTTTCAGTATTTACTATTAAATTGTATGATATGGCACAGCCAAGTTTGTGTGGGTGAAACGACAATTTAACAGCAAGGAAAATAAAATGGTTTTAAAACAATAATAAATGACTTTACACCCACTGATGTCACTGTGTTTGTGTCATTGCTCCTTTAAAAATGAAACCTGAAGAATCAATAAATGCTCAACTGTTTTTATTAACACCGGGGACTTCTGTGAAGCTGAATAGAGAAGTGAGTAAACTATGCTGCAGTGAAGGGTACTGCTCTCGGCTCGAATGAGGAGGAAGTCACACACACAAACACACACACACACACACAGGTAAACAGGCTTCAGACAACTGCTAACCACAGTGTGAGAACAGCACAGGGGGCAAACATGTCCAAAGACGGTACAAAGTTATTGTTCGAGGGCTTCCTGCAGAAAAGAAAAGACACCATGGTACGTTAAGAACTTTTATATGAATTTCTTGATCACTGAGAAAGTGTCTGGTTTTAAGTTATGTGTTTCTTTGCCTTTTTATAGAAGATAAGGTGGGCAACTTATTGGTTCAGGCTTCAAAACACAACCTTGTTCTTTTACACAAAGGCGAACTGTAATGCTGTAAGTAAACACTCATTTATATACCTTTCAAACTCCGAAGTTGTGCCTCTTTTTCTTTACTTCTCATCTCTTCAGTCAGTTGACGGGTGATCACAGAGGTACAAACAGATAAAATCACGCTTACATTTCTCTCTTTACAGTCACACCTGAGAGGTTATTACTACATTTACACAGTAAGTCCTCACTTCTTGTTTGTTTTAAGAGGAGCTTTCTGAATTCATACTTATAAAATGAATAATAATGCTTCAGTATTCAAGGTTTGCTGATTCTTACTTTTCACCTCTCCAAGGAAGAATTTTACTCTAGCTAATGACAGCTGGACAAACAGCTGGGGTTTTGAAGGCTGATACCAGACATAAAGACTTGTTTGAAGAGGACATTTAATAAAACAACTAAAAGAGACTTAATCTAATCAAAACAATAGACAGTTGTATAATATGCTATAGGCATAAAGTTTATTTATTATATTGCGCGTATAGAAAATGAGCAATACATAATGATTTGGAAAAGATACTAAACTAAACAAAGCAACAAACATTAACTTCAAGAGATGTGCAGGAGGGGCCGAAGAAACCCATGGGTGCTCATCCAGTGACCCTGTAGACCCTGAAGATGTAAACACTCATATTTTGGTCTTTTTTTATTTTCTGGGACAGTTTGGTTCTGTGTTTCTCTGTAAATGGTACATTTGACATCAACGTTGACAGTGACGTTAGACTAAACTGAAGCATGACACCATCAGACTATAACAAAGCACTGCGTAGAGCCCCCCCATAGATGGTATCTATGTGCATCTGATTGGATGAACTGATGATCTTAATATCTTCTAAACTGCCGAAAAAAAAATGTACCCCCTGAACTGTGCGTGGCATTAACAAAATTAGCGATTTGGATAGGAGGCATTTTTTGTATCAGGCTGTAAACATGTTTATTTTTTGGCTTGGCATGTTTGTGACTTCAAGTACTTCCGGAGCCAGCCTCAAGTGGACACTCGACGAACCGCAGATTTTAGCACTTCCGCATAGTCTCATATTTTCAGACCGGAGGTTGCTGCTTGGTGGCACCACTCCTCTAATTACTCAGTTACTTTTTGATATACCAAGTGTAACTTTTGAAACCAAACTCATCAGTTACAGTCGTTGGTTTTCTACAACAACTCTTTATTCTCACAAAGGTTTTGAACCCACCAGAGTCTCCCACCTTGGGACTCTGTACTGTACTGATTCCTCTCACTCACCCAGTTTGCAATTTTTTAGCTACGACTCTCTTATCTATAATATAATAATAATAATATTTTAATCAACATCACCATTTTTTTTTCTTTCTTCTATTACATTTTTAAAATCAAAGAATAAAAACACATATAAAGGCAATTTAGAGACAGTATTCAACCGGAGAAGCATGTATTTGGAGTGTGGGAGGAAGCTTTGAGGCAACAATGGTAATGCCTGCCCTACCAGCCAGAAAAACAGGTGGTAAAAATATCCTGAGGCTGGTCCTGGTACTTTGTCCTGCTGTTCTACTGCCGAATTTATTAAAGCAAAAGATATCACTACTTCCTCTTCCTCTGTTTTTGTTTTAAGTAAGAAAAAATGAGGTTTTGTTGATTAGCACTGATGAGCCGATCTATCTGTCCACCTGTTGGACCAGGTGCAGTCAGTGCGGGAGGTCCAGAGAGAGGACGGTAAGCGCTTCATGTTTGAGATCATCATGACAAACGGAAAGAGAAAAATGTTGGTGAGTCAGCACTGTGGTTTTTGCCAGTTTCATTTTGCAGGCCGAGATTGTAGCAAGGGTTTGGTTACAGAGTGCTACTGTGCAACCTTATCCATGCATGTGTGTGTGTGTATATGTGTGTGTGTGTGTGCAGGCTGCAGAGACAGCAGCTCTCAGACAGGAGTGGGTGAACAACCTCTGGCAAGCCATGCATCTTTCTAACCAAGGGTTCTCAAACTCCAGGAGTACACAGTAAGGAAAAAAGAGGACTGTACATTCAGATCTGAACTTCAGTTCTTCATTTCATTGTTTTTTTCCCTCTTCACTCCAAACTCTGTTTCCTTTTCCTGTTCTCTGCAGTCTTGAAGTGTGTGAGCACAGAGACAGAATTAACAGCATCGTCCCTGTGAGCTCACAGACTGACAGCGTGATGGAGTCTCTGCCTCCTCGGCCTCTGTCTGCACCCACAGTCCACATGCACCATGACATTATCAGCATCACCTCCCCCGCCTGCCTGTCAGAGAGTCCTGACAACGAAGAGCCCACATATCAAAACCTACAGCTACCCTGCAGCAACCACAACCAAGCTGGTAAACACAAACTGATCTTCACTGATTTGAATAAAAATGAGCTGTTCTTGAAGTGAAGCTTGCTGCTGTTTACAGGAGAAAGTCTGGACAGCCATCAGTGGTCCAGCGGGTTTAACAATACAGACAGAGGGCCAGAAGGAGACTATGACGTTTTACCAACGAGAACAAGTATGAGTTTAAATACCATTTGAAGTGATGATTAAAGTGTGACACATTGTGTCCAAGTGTGTGAAATGTCTCGTCTCTTTAGAAGTGTGTGAGATCAACGATTCAGCAGTGGCAGAGGAGGTTGTGTATGACGTTCCTGTCTGCCATAGGAGAGCTTATGAACATGCAGGTGAGAGTAATAGCTACTTCTGTTCCTATTATAACACTGACTCAATTCAATCTGGTCCATATTTATTGAAACTTCATTTTTCTCTCAATCTAGACACCACAGAAAGCATCTATGATGTTCCAAGCTCTTTATTGAGAAAGGCATCTTTTCTCAACTCAGGTAATTCCTCGTCACGTGACCTGTCATCTTTTTTCTTCACGTATTTGTTCTCACTAGTCACAGTCACATCAGTTTACCTTACATGATAAATGTAAAAAAAAAGTTGTGCTGAGTATTAGATTCTTTAGTCCCATAATTTTGACTTTTGTTTCCATCATAATCTGATTCTTTTTCCCAACAATTTTGACTTATTTCTCTTACTACTGATTCTTTATCCTCACAATTAGATTTTTCTGCTCATAAATTTGACGTTTCTTATCATTTTGACTCGTTCTTAAGTCAGACTTTGCCAAATTATTTTGACTCTTTTTTTTTTTATAGATTTATTATTTTTACCCAAACAATATTGACTTTTCTTGGTCATAATTTGATTTTTTTTTTCACTTTTTTATCCCTCATGATGTAATTCTTTTCCCAAACAATTTTGACTTTTTTCTTATGCTTTTGATTCTTTCTTCTTAATTTACTTTTTCCTTAATAATTCCACTTTCCACTTTTTTTCCCTAAATTATTTTGACTTTTTCTTCATAGTTTAGATTAGTTTTCCCTCAAAATCTTGACTTTGTTTCTCATAATAATGAAAAGGGAAAAAGGGTGGGATTTTTTTTTTATGTTCAAAATAAACTCAACCTAACCTTTCTTAACCTAAAGCAAATCTTATGACTTGGTTTCAAACGTCAATGTTGAGCCCGGCTCTGACCTCATCCCTCAACACAACATGATTTTTATGAGCAGAAAATGAGGCTTAATGGCTTAATATCTTAACTCCTTTATGTGGTGGCTGGTGAGGTGGTAGGACTGATCATGCATCTTTAACATGCTGTCTATCAGGAGGATTATCTTGTCATGTGATTGTGAGAATGGCCAAAGAAAAGAATGAAATAAATGCAGCTCCTGTTGCTTACCTGAACTGGCTTTCAGGCACCACTCCATAATTTGAATCAAGAATTTCAGAATTGTCTTTTTGAATAGTGACAATCTAGTTGTACACTGACAGCCTGGAGATTTCCTGTCTTGTACTTACTATTATTATTATTATTTTTTTATTAATTGGCATGTTTCTTTGCATCTAGATTTTGATCCATTATTAAGCCAAGATGCAGTGGATGCAGAGGAGCAGCTGATGAATGAAGTCTGCTGGAGAATATGAACTCTTTTAGAGTCGGGACGGTTGCCTGGGAGAGGCTGCCAAATATCTGTAGACTTGTGCCTACATCCTCTTACAGGTTTGAGCACAACAAAGACACAAACTGTTGTTGCTAAGCTTCATGCAAAAAATGCACCGACAAGAGAAATAGAGTCTATCACGATTTATTTCAGCTCCTTCTTTGCACAACAGAGAACCACACAGACATTTATAAGTACAGACAACGCTCTGTACAGAAACGACCACACTTTACTGAAAGGGTAAGTCACGTCCGTGGTTTACAAGGTTGAGTGTCTTTTTAAATCCCGATCACTTCACAGCTTACAAGTTTACATCACCAACTGTTATATTGCTCTATACAAACTTTGGACTGGTTCGCGGGAATGGTTTGAATCAGGTCTAAAAAACCTTTTTAAGCTGCAGGTCCACTGGGAGAAAAATAAAACTTAACATGCAAACATTTTCTGAGATATTTCTATCATTTGACAGACAGAGGTATGTACAGTAGTAGCATCCATTAGCAAAAAATAATACACTAGTGCAGTTGTATGTTTGAAATATAAACAAAAGGAAGGCATATGTTACAGGCATAAAAGTGATCTGTGCATTCTTCAAAGAAAATCAAATATGATACAAAAATCATAATTAAGGAATATTTGTACACGAGTAAGAAAAACAGAAATCCACTCCAGGAGCTCCATAGCTTTAGATTTGATTGGTTCTTTGTCTTGATCATTGTCAGTTAGCGAAAAATAGTTATATTTGGTTCATTGACATGAAACACGAACAATAAAGTTACAGACGTTAAGGATTAGAGGAAAGTGCCACAAAACAGTTACACAGATATTTCAATTTTAACTCACATAGATTACTGTCTATCAATTATTTCTTATATAATGTTTGGAAAAAATACAATTTCTCATTGAGATGTAGTGATGTTAAAAGTTAATCAACTATTTTCAAGCAAAAAAAAAAACAAAAAAACATGTTTGTTGAAATCATCATAGGAAGATGTCAGTGTTACACAGCACAGGAAATATATTTTTGTAACTTATTTTCAAATCTGATTCCCTCATGCAGATGTTGATTGATTTGAAATTGCTACAACCAAAAGATTTTTTTTTCAGTCAAACTGGAGTTTAATGTAGAATGTAGTGCTCCGATTCAGTCTTACAGGCCTGAGATGCCATCTAAGATGACCCTCAAGGGGGCGTGGCCTAATTCAATGCTCGTCATAACCAATTATTTGCTCGAAAAACTCTCCAGTCCTGAGAACATTAAAGCCACACACAATTGATATGTACTACTCCAGGCTGAACTGCCATGATAAGGTTAAACTAGAAAGCATCCCCTTCTGATGGTGTGCTTTTTATGCTTACGAACATGGCATCAAAGTAGTGACAACAGCTTGTGCTGAAAAGCATGTAGCCACACCTTATCGTACCTGCAAGGATTTCTGAAGTCACAGTTCATCAAGAGAGCATCTGTAAGAACTTTCTATAAATGTCAAGTGTGGTCCAGCAGTCTTATGGAATCTTCTAGTGTGTGTGTTCAGAGCATTTTGTGGTGAAAACTGGTTGGAACCACCTTTCTGTCTGTGGTTTCCCATAGTTTTAATTTTAAATTGGTTAAAATCTTAAGTCTAGTGTGTGGCGAGGCTTCCCAGCAACAGGTTCCAGGCCTTTAATTTTAGAATTATCAGTTTTTAATATAATCATGCCTGGGCCTGGGATTGTTCCCTGAGGAATTCCTCCAGGACAGAGATGATGCTGCAGGCTTCAGGCAGGTCGCTGTGCTCTGCTCTGGCATTCTGCAGTAACACATCCCCATTTCCACAACCCTGCAGGAACTGGCAGCAGCGGAACAGGGCATAATGACTCATCTCTGCTTGTCGCACGTAGCGCTTGAGGCTGTTCATGTCCTGAATCGCCTGTGAGGGTAGAGAGGAAGAGAGTAACAAAAGTGGAAGAGACCATAATGAGAGCTGCAGAGTTGCATTGTGTACCAGCTAAGAGGAACTTTTGTCTGAAGCCAACACGTATTTGTTATTCCTACCTTAAGTTTGAAGTTTTCTAGAATCTGTCGGAGCAGGAAAGGGTTACACCGCTCTGCGGCATTTAGGAAAGCCTGAATCCAGTCATCGCAGAAACGATTACTGACTGAAGGAAGCAAAATCTTTCTTTTAGATCATGTCTTAGTACAGTGATGTGAAGTCAAAAACTTTTCAAATGAAGAGTATGTCATGAAGAATAACTTGCCAGAGTTTGAGAGTGTAGGTGGGCTGGTGGAGCAGTCTATTATGAGGTCAGAGTGTGTGTCCTCTGAGAGAGCCTTACACAGAGAAGCTGCTGTGGTGTCTTGTTGGGACAGACCCTGCAGACTGGCTGCTTTGATGAACCTGACAGGAAGAAAACAACATTGAGCGTTGAACAGATGGTGAGAACATACAGCACTACAAAGACTTATAAAAAGTTGAGGCAGTCTGAGGGTTAAAAAAAAAAGTTTGCTCAGTGGTCAGTTAGAGATGATCTCACCTGGACACATCAGCCTTTGTCCTCTCATCTGAATTAGTGACCTCCACAGGTGTGTGACTCAGAGCCTGTGTAAAGGAAAATGAAAGACAGTTGAAATGTCTACTTTCCCTTTATCAAGAGTATAGAAAAATGTTTGTTTCTTTACAGTCATTTTCAATTCCTGATTGCTCTCCTGTTATCTAGTGTATTTTATCTACTTGCAGACTCACTACTCACTCACCCTCTTAGTTCACAAGCCTTAAACATGGCCCGTTATAACAACAGAGAGGTTTAAACTGCTGCAGATTCCTGCAGAACTCTGGATATTTATGATGCAAAAAGGGATGCAGAGCAGGCAAAGAACTATGAGGGAATAGTGCCGGTGCATATAAGATGGATGAGTTAACAGGACTAGCCAGGAGTCAGACTGAGTTTGGAAATGAATTAGGACTACACTGAGAGCAACCTTAATTTATGCTTTTGTACATTGCTTATTCCAACTATTCTGCACTTCTTACTCCTTACTTTTACTTATTGTATTAAGAATTTGTTTGTTATTTGATTTGAACTTAATATTAATATAAGCTGCAGTCATGCTAACATGTCTTTTTTGGTTTCTCACTGATGTTTTTATTCCTTCTGGGGTTAACACAGCCAGCAATGCATGTGGTTTTTTATGTTCTTGTTATGTATCATTATATGTGAATTTTGTGTTTATTGTGTCTTATTTTTGTTGTTAATTCAACAGTGGAATATTTAAGAATTTTGGACAATTAAAGCCATCGGCAAACAACTCGACTTTGTCCAATTTCTGGAGGGTGGGAAAAAGCATCTGTTCAGTCTTATCGCTGCATTTACAGAGGTAATAACATGCAGGTTGAAGCATGTGGATTCCAAATTAGTATATTTGTTGACCAGGTATTTTAACCGAACAGATACTAGAGGTGAAAACAGACATACAGCGTGAAGTAGGAAGCTGATATTGCTCTGGACCAGCTGAACCACCCGATGAATGTGCATCACAGACTCCTCATACCACCGGCTCAGATAGGGACGCACCTCTGTTTCAAGGTTTTGCAGCTGGCATGAACATACACAAAATAACACATTATATAAAGTTGAAGCATCAAACACATTCTTTCAAATAAAATTTTGGGAGTTTTCATACCTCTGGAGTTTGTAAGCTGCTATGTAGGCCTTGAACGTATTTATCAAGCTCAAGTCTAAATGTTTGCAGTGTCAAGGAGTCAGACAGGAGGAATACTGCTTTTATTACTGTATCAAGTAACAGAAAAACATCAAAGATAATGTGTGTAATTATTGCTGGAGGTCAACAGCTAAGCAACAGACTGCACAAAGGATATAGGTTCAGTCCTTTTTCAGAGCCGCCCATAAAGCAGATGACGTATCCATTTCCATCAGCATCAGGCTGTTCAGGAGATCTTTCCTGCTCCAGGAGACAGCAGTAGCAACCAACTGCCTGCTCAGGGATACTGGCAGCAGTGAAAATAAACACATTTATGTTAATCATCAAATTATTTTATAGTCTTGTTTTTATCAACTACTTTTGTTTCTCTCAACTGGCTACAAGAATCAAATAATAAAGTCAAATGTTATCCATGGCTGTTTGTCCCTGTTCTTCAGCATGAAGAAAGCTCATGATTTCAGGTGTTGGGGATGTAAATAAATACCTGAGTTCTACAGTAGCAATGTTGCCCATGCCTCCCAGCAGAGCTCCTTTGCTCAGCCTTCTTGAAATATAAGTCCGCAGCTCAGGTTCGGCCTCAGATGGCAGGCTGCTGTCCACGAGTGTCAGACTGTGGGTGGGACAGAAAGTCAGTATAGGATCAAGCAGCCTTCAAAGGCCGTGATGAAGATGGGAAGCCACTGAAGTCAATGGAGAACAGATGGAGAAAGATGATGATTAGCCACAACCAACACAACACACCACTGAGTCACATAGCTGCAAAAACACAAATTCACTGGTACTGAATGTATTTTGTCCTTTTGATTTTAACCCAGACCAAGGCTTTGACAAAAATCTCATTCATGTTCTCAACACATGGTGGGATAGGAGAGACTAAAAACCCATGTAACTCAGCAGCAATCAGCAATGACCAATCAGAACAAAATCAGGAATGAGAACAGCATTGATTCCATGTTGATTGGATGTCCTGTAGCAGAATGGATACACCAATAAACAACAGTGAAAGCCAAAGAGAAACGACCACTGAAAGCAAGAGGAAGGAAGGCGGATGACTCTTTGGTTACCTAAAGTCATCCTGACTGGTTGTTGAGTCTGCTCGTCTCTGGCTCCATGTGCCATTTTCCCCAGAAGCCTCAGATCTATGACAGTTGACAATTCACTTATCACCTGGTTAGTCTGCAATGATTGAATCTTTTTTTTGCCTGATGGAGTGTCAGTGCTGGCACTTTCAGGAACAAGGTGAACACAATCTCACAAGTCCTTTGAAAATCTTGGGCAAAACATTAAATCAAACAGTAATACAAAAAGAAATGTATCATAAATTCAGGACCTGGTTATACTTAAGAGAAAGAGTAAAACAGAAAAACCTTTAACTGCATTTTTAATTAATGAAAATATTTCAACAATTTTTGAGAGTCTGTCGTCTCTCTATGATAATCCTGAGCCGATCTGACAAGTCTGATCTATTAAGATCAGGATTTTGTTTATGTATTTTCCATTGCAACAGCTTAAACGAACGCTGCCAACTTCAGCATCGTCATATTGTGTAGGTTATGTTCACATTGATGATTTCATAATATAAATATCCCCCTCGAACGTGACGTTACACTATGGATTTTAACACTCTTGCAAGGCTTCATTTTTTTTTTTTTTTTTACCAAATATAGCACAGTTGCAACAGGAACTGATAATATTAGCATTACCTTGTGCCTTGATAAAGATAGATAGTGTAGTAGCAGTTCAGCTGAATTTTCTGGCTGTATCCAGCTATGTCTTCGCTGTCAAAGTCATCCCTCTCTTCCACGTCGATTGAGTCCTGGAAGGACGAGGTTTGGGAGGTAAACATGATCCCACCGCTGCAAGGAGCGAGCTAGCAGCCGGCTAAAGTATCAGATAAAAATGACGTTTCTCTGCTGCTTAGTAGTGCTATGTTTAAAGAGAGCTATACTTGAACGTGGCGTGGCGTTGTGATGAATAGTTTCTATGTAAATTGAAAAAGCGTGCATGCAAATAGTATTGCAGGTATTGCCGTGAGCGTATGTCTCTCGTGCGCATGCTCAAAACCCTTTGACAATAATGTCCGACTGTCAAGTTAATTCTCACGTCAGTTCCGGGTCTAAGCCGCAAAAAATACAAATTTAATTCAGTCCAAATTTATTTAAAATAAACGATACAAATTTTGGTGTAATATTAAAAAACAAATATCTCAAAGTGTGCTGTAACATAATTCTATGCTTTTCCAAAAAAAAAAAAAAAAAAAAAAAAAAAAATCATTCAGAAAAACTGGACCCACTCCCTCCAAATTTGTTGTTTTTCCTAAATGAATTTAAAATGCACATTAAATCCTTGAAAATAATAATAATAAAAAATGTATTTATAACTAAAACAAATCCTGGGTGAAACATAACTATTCTCTTCCCTTGTAACCCCTGCATTTCATACCAATGGGATTATATGGGGAAAGAATAATGCATTGTCTGCTTGCAAATTGACTGCAGTGAACACATTTCTCATTTTAAATGTTACAGGAACATTGATTTACAAATATGACAGCAGTAATCAGACCGATGATATCCAGTCATCCTAAAGCAGGATATCCTGCCAGAGAATATGGAACTAAGGATTGTCTACATAAATATCTGCAGATAGGCCTATGCGTTAGCCGTGTCCTCAAAAACTTGAGAACTGAAAGAGTATTATGTCACTATGTAATCCTATACAAACATAGCTGGATGGCTTTTAAAATGATTAAACGTAGATCTGGCATTATTCGATGTATAGGAGAATTCTTAAGTTTAGTGGTAGTGATAATTTTGGACCAAAGGTGGGCGCTGTGATGACATCGTCTTGTTGTGTCAGACATTCGCCGCCATCTTTACATTCCTCAGTCCCAGTCTCTTCTGGTTGATATGGTTGATTTTGTATCTGTGTTGTTGTTTTGGAGTGACAGGTAGGAAACGGACAGATCACAAACATGGGAAGAAAGAAGAAAAAGCAAATGAAGCCATGGTGCTGGTATCCTTTTCGGATAGGCAACGTTCATCCAGGTATTAACTTGTTCTGCATCTGTAGTAAACACCGCTATTCTGTTTATTAAGCTAACGTTCACTGTACACTGACCTGTCTAACAGTGTTAGGCTTTCAGTAGTCTGCATTTATCCGAGTTTGTCTTTCGTCTGCCAATAAAATAGACGTCACAGCTGTTTTCCGTAACCCGGCTTCCCAACGAGTGTTGTAGTCTTTGCAAAGAGGGTATTTGTAAGACGGATACTGTTCGGTGACCTTTAGAGTATTAAGAGTAGTTAATATGATTTCCAAATAATCCCTCAAGCCAAATAACATTTTTAAAGAACAAATCATTTAGTAAAATTGTTTTTATCATACATTATTTCTAACCAAAAGTGTTCTATTTATTTATTTATTTATTTATTTATTTATTTATTTATTTATTTATTTATTTATTTATTTAACAAATATAATAAATGATAAAAAGAAAGAACGCCTTATATTTTTTTAATGTAATACTGTAACAAAATGTTGTACCGGTATGTGAAATATAAGGTAATATTTGACTCCTGCATTATTTTTATCACATCTATTTTTATTATTATCTTCTTTAATATTTGAGGGAAATTTTTTTCTATTGAATCGTTTTTTTAGTATTTGATTTTAAAACTGTCTTTTATATCTCTTCATGTGTCTTCTAATTACAGTGTTTTTATTAAGTAGTTTATACTACTGCCCAACACATTCACTTGTTAATAATGTTAAGCATTGTAATGAGCTTCCTAAACAGTTATCTCAGGTACTGTAACAGAGACTTTGACGATGAAAAGATTCTCATCCAGCATCAGAAGGCCAAACATTTCAAGTGTCACATCTGTCACAAAAAGCTGTACACTGGCCCTGGGCTTGCAATCCACTGTATGCAGGTGAGGAAACAATGGAGCACATTGTCTTTTTATGAACCTTTTATGAATATGAAAACAGTTACATTCTTTGGCCCATTTATAGGTACATAAAGAGACCATCGATGGAGTTCCTAATGCAATACCTGGACGAACAGATATAGAGTTGGAAATATACGGCATGGAGGGTATTCCAGAAAAAGACATGGAAGAAAGGAGACGAGTGTTAGAACAAAAGAATCAAGGTATTAACAGAAAAAATACTTGAATGATCACTAATTTTATTGTTTTATTTTAAGAGAGTAATTGTATTACTGTCCCTTTTGTCAGACACTCAAAAGAAAAAGACAAACCAGGATGACTCTGATGAGTACGATGATGATGACGAGCCCGGTCCTTCCTTCCAGCAGCCTGCTACAGTTCAGCCGCAGGCAGGCTTCATCCCTCCAATGAGCCAGCCTGGCATGCTTCCCGGCTCTGGTGCACCAGGGATACCACCAGGAAGCTACTCAGGTGGAGAGGACAAGACAAGAATCAACAATAGATATTTTCAAACTATGTTTATTCCTCCACAGGAAATATAAAATGGTTAAAAAATTGCTTTGAGGATGTCCACATACATCCTAAATCACTGTGTATCACTGTTTTCAAGAATGAGAAGTGCAGTCATGTGTTGCAGCATGTGTTATAGGTATACATTTTAACACTGATTGTGTGTAGGTTCTGTGAATGTACTGATGAAAGCAGAATGTCACTCTTCATAGAGGGCGATATGCAAACTGTCTTCTGCAAGTTTATTCAAAGTCCTCTTGGGTTGTAGGAATGCCTCCCATGATGCCAGGTGTCCCACCTATGATGCCAGGAATGCCCCCCGTACTGCCAGGAATGCCTCCAGGGTAAAGTTTAGGATGCTGAAGTCAAGACTCTCAGATATGTATCAATGCCCCCCTTTTATTTCTAACATTATTTGTGTTTAGTTTGTTACCGATGGGTGGGATGATGCCTCCAGGTCCAGGGATACCTCCGATGATGCCCTGTGTTCCACCAGGTAATGTTTTTTAAGTCTCACATTTATACAGCATGACTCTGATGGGAATTATGTAAAAGGGGTTGTGTGATCATAATTTTTTTAGATATACTGTAACAAACTTCTGTATATTAAATTTGCTCTGCTGTTGGCAGGTATACCTCCTCCTGTAGCCCACCGCCCAGGCCTCACACACATGGCTCAGGTTGCTCCTGCTGTAAACATGCTGACTCAGCCCTCTGCTCCTGCTGCTTCTCCCCCCTCAGCCCAGCCTGATGTCACAAAGCCTCTTTTCCCCATTGCTGGACAGGTAAAAAAAAATTAAGACTTACCACTCCTGAAACTCTGATTTAAGAACATCATCTTTAACAAGGGATGATTGAGTAACAGATAAATACAAAGGACAGTACTCAGTAGTTCCCCTGACAGAAGAAGTATCATGTTCATGTATTAATTTTGACATCTTTCCCTGTGCAGCAGATGGGCAGTTGCGTTGAAAGTACAACTGCTGGCTCATCATGTGCAGACTTCCCTAAAGCTCTGTGCTCTGTCACATCTCAAGTACGCAGCTGTCTGCCTGCTCTACTCTGACAACCTGCTGCTTTACAAGTGGCATGCAGTTTGGCTGGGAAATCAATTCAGTTTTATTTGCTTGATGATGACATCCAACCATTTCCTGGCAGACGATACTCAAATTTTTTTTTGCGTTACTTGCAACATGTTTTTGTTTGACACTTCTTTTGCTACAGCTCTGCATTTATAGAATACTCTGGAAAAATATCTTTTTCTAATGATCAAACTCAAAAGAATGGAGAGGAATGTATATTTGTAAAGCTGGCCTTTTATTTCTGAGCTGCTCAAGAAAGTAAGGAAAGTACACACTTTTTTTTTGCTGGTTTGACTTTGCAGGCTTCACTTGAGTCATACTTTATAGGTGTAGTCTTCTGTGTGTTCAGAGACTGCAGCATTAACTTGATATAGAAAAAGGAAGGGATTCAATTTTTACTCAATTAAATGGTTTGCATTTAATTTTAAAGGGACTGTGAGAACTTTCTAACTGAACTTGAAAAAGTCTCACTTCTAGATATTTGCCTGATCGTAATCTAAAACTTAAAATGAGATTATCAGCGCCAATATAGGTTACTTCTAAATGCTATTTCTTAGCTTCCTAATAAGGTCGGGCGGACTGGATTGATTTACAGCACGTAGAAGTCTCTATGACAACACCATGCCGGCTGACGAATTTCATTAGTGAGAAGAGAGATCTGTGTTTTTCTCTGCTGAAAATAATTTCTGTGATTTATTTAGTAGTGATGGTGGACACTGGAGCTGAACTGTCAGACAGAAAAAGTACATCAGAGCAGAAGAAAGCTAAACGGGAGAGCGAACGTACGGGCTAAAAGCCGAAACACAGGTTTAACTATTTGTGATATGTTCATTCCCACGCACATGCAGTAGTTATTCTGCAGTGATCTGATTAAACTTGAGAGTCAGTCAATAAAATTAAGAGTGAAGTTACATGAACTCTGTTTGGCAGCTGAGCAGGACGTTAGCCTACGGATACATCTCAGACCAACGGGCTGCAAGAGGAACTAAGCCAGCTACTTAATTACAGTTCAAACTGACAAAGTTTATTTGTTGTCACGTTTCAAACAACAGTGCTGTGTATCTGTTGATAAATACCTAAAAAGTTGTACTGAACAAAGAAAAGTAGTGTTAAAAAGACGATCCGATCTCCATTCATTTCCCAAACAAACACACGCCTCGTTAAGAGTCATCACCGCGACAGTGTGCGCGCAATTCCAGCCAAAACGTGTCACTGCAATCTACTTCAAATAGATAGTCCTCACAGCCCCTTCAAGTAAATTCTGTCTAAAATCAAGGAGAAAGAGAGAGTGACCACTGTAGCATCTCTAAGTAAGACAGTTATTTTTGTGATTTTGGTTAACTTTGACATTTTAATCCTTCAAACAAACAACAACATAAACACCAAGCTCTAAATTGACCAAATATATGCTTTGATGCCAGCAGTAAACCCTAAAGTATGACTCAAGTTCCCCCTCCCTATGCAACAATGACATGCTTTTCAGCAGATTCTCTCTAATGTGTTTTCCTGTCTCCCTCTTCAGACTCAGCAGACACTATCAGGGTCCACCCAACCTCCCTCCTCCACCTCCTCTGACCCCTCTAAGCCCACATTCCCAGCCTACACTCAAGCCACCATAGCCGTATCAAGCCCAAACGCCGGCAGCAGCACAGTCTCCAAACCTCCCTCCACTGTGACGAGTAAGCCCGCCACACTCACCACCTCCAGTGCAACCAGTAAGTTGATCCACCCTGATGAGGATATCTCACTGGTGAGTAGTTCAGCTGCAACTTTTTTTTATTGTATCAATATTTTGCAGTAGGTTTGCAGACTTTTCTTGTTTCTTTGTGTATTGCTGCATAATTTCACGGTCAGATTATCTTTCTCTTTTGTTTCTGTCTTGCAGGAAGAGTTGCGGGCTCAGTTGCCCAGGTATCAGTGCAATATTCCCCGCCAAGGCCAGACGACTGCTTCCCCATCTATGGGTGGCATGATGTCTTCTCAGCAGTCCAGCATGAGGCAGCCTGTACCTGGTACACACTGTCTGCTTATAGTTCAAGTGTCAATATTTTATTAATCTTCATCGATGATCTTCATCACATCATTTAATCAGTCCTGATCTGTTGAGGTTATAAGAATTTTCTTCATTTGTCAACAAACCTTTCTCCAGGCCAGTTTGGTGCTCCACCTCAGGGAATGCCAGGCTTCATACCAGGAGGAATGGCTCCATATGGACAGGCCCCTCCTGTGGGTCCCTCAGGGTATCAAGGAGCTCCCCCACGGCCCCCCATAGGCATGAGGCCCCCCGTCATGTCTCCTGAAGGCCGCTACTGAAGTCCACCTCCCTCTCTTCAATAGGTTTGGACGCTCAACCCTTTTCTAATGTCCTCTGCTGCTGGTAGAAAAACTAGTAACGGTGTTCTTGCACCACAATGACTGTTTACTACACAGTGATGAGGACTGAATAAACAGCAAAGAAAAAAAAAACTATAAAAGCATCACAGAGAGCATGGGAAATATTTACTCTGTACTCAACCAAGACGATAACTTGTTTCAAACCCTCTCTGTTCTGTGGCTTCTTTTCTCATGTTTCATTTAGGTGTGTAGAAGTGTAGTAGATTTGGTTCGTAGTGTTGTGAAGGCGCTGGACTTACATGGGCAGTATCCACCCTTTATCAAGGCAAGTTTTCTGTAAATACTTTTCTGTTCCTAGATAAACAGTGAGGCCTTCACAGCACGCTGTGCTGTTGGACTTTGTGTCCCCAACATTGTTTGGTGAGGGCTTCATGTACCCGTTTATGGTTTTCACTCTGTTCCTCAAATTTAACAACATGACGTATTAAATGAAATGGTAAATGTATGTTGTTAACCTGTATTGTAATAAAATGTGGTAAAAATGTAAGACTCTTCTTTGGAACGTTTGTGGGCTTCACAGCAGGTTTGTACTCCCCTGGTAAACTACTGGTTGATTGTGCTGATTGAAATTTTACACATGCATCTGTGCTTTCACTGTTTGGATTTGTATTTAAATGTATTTTAAATGTTTTCTTCAGTACATTGGCAGACTAGCCTGTGACACACTAAGTGAACTGTTCAGCTGACTAACTTTTGGCTCGCCGATGGCTGTAGTGCTAAAACTCAGATTTCTCTCTCCCTGTAGCGATGCCATGGGGGACTGGCTGAGGCCGTGTCTCAGTGTAGCCCTGTTCAGCTGGAGGCAAGTCTCACTGTTTTCTGTTTCTCATTCATTACCAGGGGCCCTCACAGCGAGCACGCTGTTGGATCTCAATGTCCCCAAACTTGCAGCAAGTTTGGTGAAGGCCCTTGCTTGTGTTGTTGCATTTAGGTACCATTATTTAGGCATGTTGAATTTATTCTTAAAGTTAAGCTGCCACGTTTCACCTGACCTGTTTCTTTCAGTCTTTCTTTGTAAGAGCATCAGGAAGCTCTGTTTTCATTTAATAACTCTTACAGAAGTACTGAGTTATTATATTAAAACACTGATTTTCTACTATAAAATTATTCCTACAGTGTAAATCATTGATGACAATCATTAGTTGGAGCTCAGCGTACAGACCAAATCATCGCCACAGTCTGTAAATGTGACGCTTGTTTGGGGTTTTCTGATGAACAGTTTGCCTTCCATAAACTGACAGCTTTACCACTCAATCCTGTTTGTTTTATCAGCTGTCCTCACTTTTGAGTTTTACTTCTTACATGAAGGAGAATCTGCCAGTAACAGGTTAGTTAAAGCTGTAAGTACCTCTGCCTTCATTTGAACTTCTGTCCTGTTTGTGGTTTTCACAAGTAATAGACCTTTTTTTTTTGTTTGACCTGCACATAAAACTTGCTTTCAGTTGTTAAGCATTGTACAACAGCCAATCATGGTTTATGCATCAGTGTGCAATATGTCGTTTCTGGTAGTAATTTTAACTAATGTGATCAGCATCCCAACAAAGTTAATGCTCAACTTAGGTAATAGAGGCAGGAAGAGTCTTCATTGGTAAGTACTGGCTCATATTCTCATAGTTTAATATGTTAATCCAGTGTTTGTTTGTTTCAGTTTAAAGTCATTTATGGTTATTTACAATCTGCAATCACAATAAGGTTTTATTTGTGACATTCAAACCAACATTTGTCTTGAATGTTTGTTTTACCTTCAATAAACCCGTTTACTACACCTTGACATGTATGTGTATTATTTTTCATCACCAGTATCTGTTATGTAGCATAATATAAACAAATGAGCTGAAATTGGTGTAGAATCCGCCTAATATAACGATAAGTTTGTTTTTGTTAGCTTAAAATGAGAAAGTCATCCATGAAAGCCACCATATTCCATATATTAGTGTAAATAAGCGCCAACGGACTGCGTTTTTGTAAGTTATTTTTCTCTGTCATGTTGTCAAAAATGCGTCACATAACTGCTGTACGAGAGGAGGAAGATGGCGTTTGCGGTAGTATTTTGTTTTGACCGTAGACCCTTAAAAATACACGTCAATTGTAAAAAAAATAAAAATAGAAAAAAAATAAAAAATAAAAAAACGAACAAATAGAGAGAATTATGTGTTTCATGCGTCACTGGTGATTCTATTCATCGTCGGCCACCGTCATTTGGAGGCGCTGGTGCTCAAAGTTAAAATGGGGCACGTGGAGCACGGATTTGAAACGCCATACAGGAACATACCTGACATCAAATATGTTTGGCGTCACAAGGGTATATAACCTTTGTGCTCTGCCAGCAAGAAATTCAGTAACAACGCTGCTCGTCCTCTGATACTCAACTTTTTTTTTATTCAATCCTCTTAAATACAAAAAATAAGATAGTCACTGGATCAAGGTCTTTGTTTACTTTCTGGGGTAAATCTTCAAAGGGCCAAGAGTTAGAATTTCTGTCAAATCTGAAACATGAAGCAAACATTTATTTATTCATAGGGGATTTTTTTTTGTAATTCTGCACAAGAAAATATATAAATCACAACACCGTTCATCTCACCTTCGGGCACGGAAGCTCTTTGATATAAGACATTCCTCCGGTCTGGAGAGGGCGTGGGACAGGAACTATCACAACACCTGCACATGTCATCACCTCCATCCACATTTTCCCACCTGAAGAGAAAAGTATGTTGAGTATATTGCTGTTAATATAAGTAAGGAGTAACTTGTTCATAAATAAAAACTGTTGGGGTAAAACAAGGGACTCCTTCACTTTAATTTTACATTAAAAATCTGAAAATTATTTTTGTTCTTTCTCAGCTTGCACATCTGCAGAAATCATCACTTTAGACTGCTACTCATTCTTACATTTAAAGCCTTTTTTGGAGATGATTTGCCATTTTCTATTTTCAAGCATAGCTATGATTTGCAAAAGTGAATCACCTTGAATGCACATAGTTGCAGGCCTTGTTAATGGGGCTGCTTCTCCACATGTCAGGGGAAGCTCTCAGCTGGCAGGTTAGGAACATCTGTGCAAACGAGTACAAAACATCATTCATGTCATCATACAAAGATTTCCATTCCTTGAGTTATGCTGGTTATAACAAAAAGGCTCTCACCAAGTTCCTTGAATCCTGCTGAAAGAGGAAAACATCCATCTGAAGCTGAACTAAATCAGCTCTTGTTCTGGGTCTGAAATGTGTGCGTGTTCCCCCGTCTCTTGCTTCATTGAGACACCTGAAAATATTTTTCATACAGTGTTCGAGCCGGTGGTTCAGGTACAGATTTCTGTTATTGTGCATATTTGTGCTTATTTTGATGTTCAGCAGCTCTTACCCTTGGTTTTCAATGAAGTAGTATTTGGGCTCTGAAGTGACATCAGGAGACGGAGTGGCCACGCAGCTGTCAATGAACAGTTGTCTATGTGCTGAATCAGGACCAGCGTAGGACGCCTGCAGGTGTAGAAGGTCTCCCAGGTAGAAGGATGTTGATTGTGTGTCATGTGTCCAGTCATCTGGAAGTAAACACAAACATTACCCCCATGTCAAAATGATATTTTAATTTTAGAGTCATGGAGAATGCACGTGTTTATTCCCATGTTGGACTTTCCTGTAAATTGCTGGAAAAAGTGACATCTAGATCTTATAAGATGTAAATATAGTGGTATGTGAGTTTTGAGTCTATCAAGTTTCCTGGCATAATAATATCATGGTCATTTAACCAGCTTTTGGTTCTTTTGGCACTGTAGGCAGGTTCCAAGTCTTGCTAGAAAATGAAATCAGCATCTCCATAAATTATTCAGCGATCTTCCATTTGATTGTGTAGCTTTAGCCCCATTTACACCAAGCGATCCGGTATGGATGTTCAGAATTTGGTACAGGTTGCATCGGTAAAGCCTGACCCTGTTTGCGTTTCCACAGCTAACCATGCCCTTCTTGGTCGGCGGTGTGTATAAACCAGGTGCTGATAGCCACATCAGCTACAATGTGGGTACCAAAAAGTAGGATGCTATAAGTCAATTTATGGACCCATCCTGGTTTTAGTCAAAGGAAACGCCACAAAATGCATGCCCTTAGTGAGACTAACCAAACCGAACCACTTGGTGGAAACGGGGCTTTAGTGAACCAAACTGATGCTGTGTCCCAAATCTTGGACTTCTGCGAGTACACCAATAGTAAGTTGAAGTGCAGAAGTACATGATTTGGGACGCAGCATAAGAGACCATGTAAAGGCTCATGGAACCTTTGCGGGTGTTTCCAGATATTTAGCTGATTGGAATGTGAAATTATTGGTTTACAATAGTAAACTTTTTTAATCTAGGCCCTGCAGATATGATGCTTTTTTTCTGTGGAGCACTTGGTGTGTAGTTTTGGTTGGTTCTCTTTAGGAAAAATGATGTAAGACTCGAACTGTACAGAAATCAGAGGCCAAGAAACCAATCATACCATTCATCAGTCTGAGAGAGAAAGCAGAGTCCTGTGTTGGAGGGGAGATGGTTTGAGGTGGTAGCTGTTGGTTACTGCTCACAAAGTGTGTCCTGTCCGAGAGTTAACAAACAGGTTCATATGAATCACTTTAAAAGCTTTTTTCTGTGTTTAGGATTGTTTAAATGTTACCTTTTATAGTGACAGGAAACAGGAATTACAGCTGAAACGGTCCTGGTGATACTGTAGTGCTTGGGAGCAGGTATGACGATCAAGTTGTTTGAGTAAACCACAGAGTCTTCAGAAATCTATCAAAGTTAAGATACCAAGATTCAGCCCTCATTTTGTACACAGACACATAGAGAATCAAGAGTTTCTTTCCTGAACTTACAGTAAGGATGGAGCCACAGTCCTGCAGTCCAGTTTGAATGACGTACTCAGATCCAGCAGCAGCTGCATGTCTGCACCAAGGCTGTGACTGATCAACTTGTCCTAAAAACAGTTCTTCTGCAGACACCAGATGTCCAGTTTTAAACAGATCAGCATTCACCACCACAATCATGGATGAGTCTGTGCATTTAATGCGTACAGTAGATTCTTCTTCAGGTGTTGGTTCACTGATTTGTTCTTCATCTACTTTCAAAGTTTTGTATTCTCTTCCTTCAGCATCGATCATGGGTCCCTCTTTGAGAAGTCTGATGGCATCCGCAACATGAAGTGTCACCATCAGCAGCAGCAGCAGAATGGAGGCCGAGTTAGCTGTAGTCCACATTGTATTCTTTTCTCATCAACAGGATTTTTTTGGGAGGATAAAAGGAAAAAAAATCCTGTTCAGTGCAAGAGGAAAAGGACACAAAAGATTGTGTTATTGGTAAGATGCAAAAAAATCCAACACAAGATTAAATCCTCCCTTCACACTTCAGACCAGACAAATCACATGAAGAGAGCAGCTGGAAGCAATTACCCCTTACACTAATGAAGACTCATGCTTGTGATTGGTCCGTTCCGAAAAGGTGAACATCCAGAATTTAGGGGTTTCTCACACAAAACAATCATTTCATAGCTGAAAGGTGTTCACACTTAAAAAAAATGAAGAAATTAAAGTAGAAAAGCAGTGTAACCATTGACTTTAGCTCTACTTTTTTAACACCTGCAGATATCTCTGAAGGCTGTTGTCAGGATTTGCTGAAAATATCTTGACAACATGTGATTCCTGTTTTGGAAACACATTAGCTTGAGTGATAATATGTCTGATGTAACAGGATCATTGCCCTTTATTGAAGGTTATGGAAAAAGATGATTTTATCTATGATCAACAAGAAATCGAATTGTATCTACCCTCAACTTGTATGGGTTTATTTCTAATTCAAATGTGATCTCAAATTAAAATAATTTAATGTCAGTAATATTAAGAAATTAAATAAAAATGAGACTTTAATTCCATCTGATAAGTAAAACTTATATTTGTTATTGAGAGCTCAGTGTGGATTATTTTGAGATAAATAAAACTAGGATTGGATTACATAATCTGATCCAGTTTTAGATTCATTCTTTCCCCTTTGAACAATCCATTTCCAAAATCTGATCCAACCCGATAACCAAAATCTGATCAGATTACCTTCGAACAGGCCCATTAAGAATGTGTTCTCTGTAAACAGTGCTAAGCCAAAGTAGTGCACCACCAATCATATTTAAGACAATGCTGATACATGCAGATGAGAAAGTTCAGTTTAACAGCACCATAATGAGGAACAGCAGGCTGAGAATGCAGATTATGTAGATCATGGCAACACAAAATAAAGTGATTTTAAAGTTTTATTTTCATCTCTTTGGGTTATTTTTCTGTGGGGGTTCAGACACTGTGGTGTTGATCTGCATCGTCATTTCTGTAGTCGACCGTTCAGTTGGGCTGATGTCGCTGGAGGAGGCTGTGGTGTTCAAAGTGAGCTCCATCTTCTCTCTGGGGGTAGCACTTTCACCTTCCTCACCGTCTATGGTTAAAGAAGAAGTTTTTTTTTAAAAAAAGGAAAACATTGAGCAGAATGAGATTTTTAATCAAGTCTTTAGAGTTTTACCTTCCAGACCTGTTCCACTTTTGATGTTTTTCTTCAAAGACTCATCCGCATCCTCTTCATCATAGTCATCATCTGTTGGCAGGTCAGGATGCAGATCTTTTTCTGTATTGGAGATAAAGAATAACATTTAGTACAGCAGCATTACATTTAGTAATCAATCAGCAGTAATCATCTCAGGTCTCGGGTCTGAACCTTTATTCTTACCAGCTGTCTTTTCACTCATCCCACTCCTCCAATGGCTGCCGTATAGAGCGGGTCTGCTGATTTTACTCAGAACTGGTGGGAGCTCCGCTTCAGGTATTGGCCCACTTCTTGGCTTACCTGGCAGCACCAGCAGTGGACCCACTTTGGCCTCCTGTTCCCACACTAACGCATGGAAAAGCATTTTTATTTTGTGAACGTAGTACAACACCTTAGAGTGAAAAAAATGTTGCCAAAAACTATTGAGTTATACAAGAATCAGTATTTGTAGGCTTAAGTTCACCTATGTTGTTTGTCACTGCACTCCTCCAGGAGTCAGAAACGCCCGGCTTCCCAAAACCACGTGGACCAAACTTGCCCGAGCTGCTTGGTTGAACGCTCACTTCGTTTTGGCTTTGGCATTGTCCACAAAGGTAGTCATTACCGTCAGCTGACCTCCACCTGAAAAGGATAGTCTTATTTCTTAACATGTGCTCACTTTCATTTGAATGATTTGAGGACTTGATCATACTTGCCTTCCATTTAGAAACGTGCACGCTTTACTGGTCGCCTCTGTATCGTGTACAGGTACGGCATTCATGTGACAGGTGATGTACAGCTGCAGGAAAGGAAACCATGAGGAAAGAAATCACATGTGCGACTATAACTCCAGTCAAGTCAGTCAACCTCACCTCTCCTCTGTCCTCATTATGAAACCTGAAAGCATCGATGGTCAGGTAGAGCTTGTCATCCTGATTCCGGGGCAGGAACTGAGACTTTGAACCTGGAATCTGAGAGTCCACCAAACACCTGGAAAAGGACAGAAAACAAGGGATCTTAACTACAGGTTTGATGGAAATTTCACACAGACATGAGGTTTGTGTACCGTTTTCAGCCACAAACAAGAACGGAACAAGAATATGGGTGAAATCCAAGATAAGACAGTACAGATCACTTTTGCACAGCGTATGGTTGGTGATGCCTCCTTTTTGCAGTTATTCTGGCAGATGCAATGCGTTGTAATTTGTGGCATCGCAGCACACTGTACCTTTAAGACTGAAGGTAGGTCTTTGTTAGCCTTTGTACATTATTAATTAATGAGGACTCAGTGTAACCTTCAGTCTATTTCATAACCATTTCAAAACTTCTCACAGGAGCTTTAAATATTAAATTCATTGAAGCTAATTTCACCTCAGCCTAAAAACAAATAAGTCAATACATCTGTAAAACAAATTTTCCCCCATTTTTTGGTGTTTTAAAGTTGCAGCCCTGCTCACCCATCTTCGATAAAGAGGTATCTTGGAGTCGAGTAAATGTCAGGGCTAAGCGTGGCCACACAGCTGGTGATAAACACCCGCAGCCCCATGTGGTGTCCCACTCTGACTGAGGCCGCGATACCGATGGAGTCCCCGAGGTAAAACACGTTCGAGCTTCTTTCATACACCCAGTCATCTACACAGACAACAACAACACAAAATTAATTATCACTAAAAAAAGAGCAAAATAAAAAAATTACAGAATAACCTACTTGTCATAATTTTCAGGTCAAACTGCAAAGTTTCCACTGCAGCCTGAGTGGACAGTAACGGGATCCAGGTGGGTGTGATTGAGGAACTTGACAAACTGTACTTCCTAAAATGGAAATATAAGATGCAAATATTATATTATGGACTTTTAAAGAGGATTCTTTAAAAATAAAGGACAAACCTTTGGTAGTGACACTCAATGGGAACCACAGCCTCTTCCATTCGAATGAGCCCATCAGGAGAGGCTCTAGGAGAGTATATGAGGAGGTTTGTGTAGACTAGGGATGTCTCAGTCATCTGTTGGGAACAGAAATGTCAGGAATGAGAGGTTAAAGGTCACAAAAAATGTCCCACTTCTCACATTAGATGTGTTACCCAGTGTTTGGTGCCGCAGGTCGATAATCCAACAGTGATCCTGTACTCGTCTTCTGAAGAAGCTGCAGCCATACAATAAAGATGATGCTCCACTCCAAGGCGAATATCCTCACTTTTAACTGGAGCACCAACTCCAAACATGTCCGCTTTGATGACGATGTCCAGATAGTCTGGATAGCAGCTCACGCTGACTGTATTCAGCAGCACTCGTTCCTCGGATGGAGCTTTTTGCTCCTCCTGTACCGTGTTTTCAGAGCTCTCTGTGACCTGAGGTCTTTGTTGGGGGGCATGTTCACTGTAGAGTGTGGGCAGAAGTGCATGAGAAGATCTGAGAGAGATTTCTGACAGCAAAAGTCCAATAAAGAGGTTAACCCAAAGATAAAAAGTCTCCATGGATGTCAGGGGAAACAGAAACTTGTCCAGACTCCTGTCTGATCCACGTGAGAGCAACGCTGCCTGAGCAGAGGAGACTTATAACTTTAATGAATCACAGTCATGTGAGCAGCTCTGCACACCTGAGAACAATCAGCTCCTCATCAGCTGAACACTCAAGAGACCCGTCTGCTTTTATTACATGAGGATCAGGCAATCATCAGACAGACACAGCATTAAAAATACATGAAGAACATATAATTTAGATCTTTTTCACAACCTTTAGTGCAGACAAGCAAACAGTGAATGTGAATCAGTCATGCAACAAAACCTGAAACCATAATCAAACTCCATAGAATGAAAAGTCTAAACATATTTACAAAGTGCGTGTGTAAAGGATTGGACAAGCCCCAATGTTTTGTCTTAAAATCAAATTTTATGTCAGGTCTGAGTTTTACGGTTTATCAAAATTTTAAATATTACACGATCTGCAACAAAACTGCAGCTCATATACACCAAATTACATAATCTTACTACTGTTAAATGCACAGTCTTGCAAGAGAATGTTGCCATTTTTTTTTTCTAAAATTCAATAAAATTTAATTGCATGAATTAGAGGTAAAATGCATGAAACACTACATTGCAATACAACACTGTACCTTAAAGCTCCTGTAAGGAAATTTTCACAAAACAGTGATTTTTAACTCAAGGTATCAGAAATGGGGACATAGTCTTAAAGCTGATGGTCTGGTTTTGCTTTGCTAAAAGGGATCAGTACTTATTTCCATTTGTTCCGTAGCCAGCTAAAAAAAACACATCAAAGGAGCTTTAATCCTTTACGATAGGTTGCTGGTGACAGAAAACTCTTTGAAACTGATTACACTACCAAGGTAATTCTAACAGATTCTGCAAGCTGAGTGTGTTGCAGTAGTCTCAGTGGTGCTCGCACTGTGTTCAGTTTGTGACAGGGTGAGAAAGTAGATAATGGGGAGAGACAGGGGATGGGAGAGCATGCAAACGGTGAGTATTAAGCAGTGTTTTAGAGGTGTCTTCTTTGTGTATAGTGCTTTCGTTGTTGTAAATAGTATTAATGTTTTTTTCTGAAAGTTTTCAGTTCCATTTGGTTGCCCTGGTTTGGTTAAGATCCTGGCTTTGACACACAAATACTGAAAGGGGGTGTCAGACCAGCAACCAACAGCTTTTTTTATTATGTCATTTTGAGAGTCAACATTGTAACACTTTTTTTCTTCTCCTTTTTCAACAGCAAATATTCTCGGTATGTCACACATCTGAATTTGGACAAAACACAAGGCCAAGGTTTAAAGCCATAAAAACTAAATATTATGTAACCCACATAGAATAATTGGGTTAAATATTTAAAGAAAGATAAAAAGGGAAGACGCAAATAAGTAAATAATAAATTTATTTATTATTAACAAATATGACCTAGTTTTTTTTTTCAAGAAGCAAAAGGCATTAAAGTTTGTAAAATCACTTTATTTTGTTTTAATTAAGTGCTTTCTGCTAATATCTATATATTATTTTATCAAATCAAAGCTGTGTAAACT
Source organism: Labroides dimidiatus (assembly GCA_030710495.1). Taxonomy (NCBI): domain Eukaryota; kingdom Metazoa; phylum Chordata; class Actinopteri; order Labriformes; family Labridae; genus Labroides; species Labroides dimidiatus. The sequence continues at coordinate 14,775,973 of CM061163.1, forward strand.
AGAGTGCAAACGATAGTTTATCCAATGAGCTTGACCGTTCTTCCTGTAGTCCCGCCCCTGATCCTGCTTCAGCAGGTAGCGTGTTTGTGTGGTCACTCATGCATGAAGGGAGACCGAGAGTGAGAGCGGAGTTTGACGAGACATCAAAAGTAAATGAAAACGACAGAAAAAACAGACAGAAATCAACCGAGAACAAGTGAAACAGAGTGTGAAGATATCAGTGACCTTGTCACCGAAGCAGTAGCTTCTTCAGATCGCTGCAAGTGAGTAAATTCAACTCGGTAGATCACTGTCAATTACGTTAGCGTTAGCTGTTAGCTCATGCGCTGCTGCTGGTTCATTGTTGCAGCTAGAGGAGAGAAAACCACGTGGCTGCACCTGGCGCTGCGGTATTCTGAGATTAAACCCCATTCAGAGATCGGTGAGCATGATTTATGCATTATTTTATGCAGGGAGTATTTAGTTTGCACTTTAAAGAGTGAAAAGTCATTATTTTCAGAAGTACTGATGTGAATTTGTTCAGTTTACACCGCTTTAATCCGTGTTGTAGTCTGATGTTCGAGGAATTTTCACTTGCAGAGAGTTATAACTAGAGTTAAGCTTTAAAAAGAAGAAATTGTTTAAAATAAAATAAAAAATGATTTCATTCATGTATGAAGAAAAAAAAACTGATGTATTTCATGTATGTTAAAATAAGTGATTGATTTCATGATTGTTAAAAGCAATTTCATATGTATGGAATAATTTAATTTAAAAAGAGATAAAATGTAATGATCTTGACAAAAGATTAAGAGTTTGTAGTTATATGATAACTGACAGATTTCTTTGACCCTGTCTATTGACAGGTCAGGTTTTTTTTTTATGGTTGATTCTTCAGTGTGAATTCAGCTTGGATCAGATGGCGAGCCTTCCCACTTGGATCTAGTGAAAGAAAGAGACCTTGGATACCTTCTTGCTGCACATCCCTGGTGTGGTAGGACCCCACCACTGCAAATACCCCCATACTCAGCCCCTTGCACTACTTTTCCCACACTTGAGAGTTGAACCTTAAAGACTTACCTTATTATTATTATTTTAAACCCCGGGAACCTCCTTATTTTTCTTTCTCTTGACTTTGAACAAACTTGGACTTACTTGACAATATCTCAATTTAACTGTACGTGGGTATTGATGGTTGAGGCTGTGGGATATTTTCCCTTAAGAAAGAACAAAGTATTTGCAACTGTGCTTGATACATGTCTGTTTTATTGTGAACTTAAAGTTTACAGAACTAAGGTTGTTAAACAGAAAGGGATAGATTTTAAAAGGGTGCACCCGCAACAGAGAACTTTTTGAAACAATATTGGCCATATTGAAAAGAAAAGGGATATTTTTTTGTATATATTGTGTTCTAACTGTTTGGTATTATTTTACAACTGTTCTATAACTAAAGTTGGCAAATTATCATTCATTTTGTGTCTGTTCTCATTGACCACTCCACTGAGCTCTAGTAGCCGAACCTATTTATCCATTGCAGTACTTTAAGTAACATTTCTTAACATACCTATCATAAGTGTTACATAAGAATAATTTGGCGAGCCAGCCAGGAGCTCAGTTGAGTGTTTAATGGTGAGACTTGTACACTTTTGTGTGAAGTACTAAAATAAGGAAAATCTACATTTAAATCAGATTATCAAAACTTGAGTGTAAAAAGAAAAATGGAAATCATAACACGGGAATCAGTTCAAATTCCCTACTCTGTAGTGATTAGCGGACTAACAGACACAGATACTGATGAGGAAGTATCCAATTACCTTCAGAAATATGGTGCAGTAAACCGTTTTTTGCGCATAGATGACCCCAAATCTGATTATCATAAACATATGATAGTTGAGTTTAAAGGAGCCTCTGCCATGCTAGCAATAGAGCCCCAGTTGCCCCTGAAGCTTGTAAACCCCACCCAGACTGGAATCCAGTTTGAAATAAAGAGCTTGGCAAGCGTGTACACACAAGATGTTCGAACCAGAGCTACTAGAGCATACGTAGAACAGCTCTCTGAACTTGCCAAACTAAGTGGACATTCTTTGGAGCAACTGATGAAAGAAGAACTGGCAACTCTCATTGTGCCTACACCTGCTGTCACCTCTCCCACTTCTGATCAAGATTCCCTCTTTGAACACAACCAGCTCTCCACATCAGAGTCATTCGACCAAGGAACAGTGTTGTCTTCACCAGAAACTTGCTCTGTGAACCCTTCTGATGCTACAACCTTGAAATCTCCCCATGATGCAGTTCAACTTCAAACTCCCTTGAGTCCCAACAAAAACCTGACTGATCTCAACTTATCACAAACCCAGCCACTTAACCCCCGTAGTGTCATCCAGCCCACGATTGACATAAATCCACCTCACATCCAACGAGTCGTGGTTGAACACGTTGTTCGTAACAGTGAAAACTCACCTCACTTCACCACACCTGCTCGACTCAGAGCCTTTTCAGGTAGGAGCCCCCGTCCAAATAATGAAGCTGACTATGACACATGGCGCACAAGTGTTGAAGTCCTCATTAAAGATCCCTCAATTTCTGACTTGCATTGTACTCACCGTATACTTGACAGTCTCCTTCCCCCTGCTGCTGAGGTAACTAAACATTTGGGCCCACACGCCAACCCCTCTGTTTACCTTGAATTACTCGACTCTGCTTATGGTACAGTTGAGGAAGGTGACGAACTCTATGCCAGATTCATGAGCACATTCCAGAACGATGGAGAAAAGCCATCAGTTTATCTGCAGAGATTGCATGTTACACTGAGCACTACTATGAGACGTGGTGGTGTTTCACCCCAGGACTTTGATCAGCAACTCTTGAAACAGTTCTGCCGTGGATGCTGGGAAAATGCCTTGCTTATTGATCTCCAGCTGGAACAAAGAAAAGAGAACCCACCATCTTTTGCAGAGTTGTTGCTCCTGCTAAGAACAGAAGAGGATAAACAGGCTGCAAAAATGAGTCGCATGAAACAACATTTAGGCACCACCAGACCTACCCATGGTGCTAACAAGCAGCGAGTCATGTCCCATTTGCATACAGTAAATACTATCCCTGAACAAGTCCAAAATACTGAAATTGAGACACTAAAGGAACAACTCGCTGACCTCAGAGCCCAGCTTAGCAGCATAACAGCAGCTGAAAGCCAGAAACAGAAACCCTCAAAACCATCAAAAGCCAAGTCTCCTGCTTTCAGTGTTAAAGCTGAAGCCCATCTTGTGCAGAGAAAAATAACAAACGGAAAGAGCCCTCCAGCAAAGCCATGCAGCAAACCTCGCCCTTGGTACTGCTTTCAGTGTGGAGAAGATGGCCACATTGTGTCAGCTTGTGATAATGAGCCAAACCCCTCCCTTGTGACAGCAAAGAAAAAGCAGCTGAGAGAAAGACAGGCTGCCTGGGAAGCTTCTAATGCTCACTCAGATCAAGCACATTTAAACTAATATCTGCTCCTGTAGAGGGACATATAGGAGCGACATCTGAGAAATCCAGTCCCAACTCTGAGAAACCTGCCTCAAAGAGAGCTTTCGCCAAAGAAAAGTTTACTAGGCTTCCTAGAGGTCTAGTCGGAACCAAAACTACAGCTCAAGTACATGTTGCTGGAAGAGACACAAGTTGCCTTTTAGATTCAGGCTCTCAAGTCACTACAGTACCCCAGTCCTTTTATGAGCAGCATCTTACAGATCTGGAAATTCATCCATTGGATGATTTACTTGATGTAGAAGGTGCAAATGGTCAACCAGTCCCATATTTAGGTTATGTTGAACTTTCCGTCACCTTTCCTAAAGACTTTGTAGGGTCTGAGATCGAAGTCCATACTTTGGCTCTAGTCATCCCTCACCTTCATTCTGCAGCTCATGAACAGGTTCTCATTGGTACTAACACTCTCGATGTTCTCTATGCTGAGTTTCTGGCAGACCCAATATCCTCTACCTTTCAGCCATCCTCATATGGTTATCGAGCACTCCTCAAAATCCTTGGGATTCGTCAAAAGAGTTCAAATAACAGCAGTTTTGGCTGTGCAAAGATGGTAGGGAAGATGCCTGAGGTTGTTCCTGCAGGACAGACAGTCGTTCTTGAAGGCTTGGTTAACACCCCCCATACTCGCTCTGAGAAGGATGTCATCATTGAACAACCTTCAGTCTCTCCTCTGCCCAGTGGCCTACTCGTTTCTGCATGCTTGGTCACTTTGCCAAGAAAACGACCCTGTCACGTACCTGTTGTGTTGAAAAATGAGACGGATCATGACATTGTAATACCAGCAAAAACTGTGCTGGCTGATGTTAATGCTGTGGAACGTGTCTTACACAAGAAACAAAGTGTGAAAGAACAAAACCCTTCAAACAAACAAGAAAAAAACCCAAAATCTACAAAGCTAACTTTTGATTTTGGAGACTCACCTATATCCACTGAGTGGAAAGAACGAGTGACAAACCTGTTGAACTCCATGCCAGACGTCTTCTCCCATCATGACCTGGATTATGGACATACAGACAAAGTCAAACACCACATCAAGCTTAGTGACGAGACACCCTTCAAGCACCGAGCTCGTCCTATACATCCCCAGGATGTGGATGCAGTGAGAAAACATCTACAAGAACTCCTCGACTCTGGTATTATACGAGAGTCAGAGTCCCCTTTCGCTTCCCCCATAGTCGTTGTTCGGAAGAAGAATGGCTCTGTTCGTCTATGTATAGACTTCAGGAAGCTAAACCTTCAGACTGTTAAAGATGCTTATGCACTCCCAAAGCTCGAAGAGGCATTCTCTGCCCTAGCTGGGTCAAAATGGTTCTCCGTCTTGGACTTGAAGTCAGGGTATTATCAGGTTGAAATGGAGGAAGCAGACAAGCAAAAAACTGCATTCGTTTGCCCACTAGGATTTTGGGAATTTAACCGAATGCCTCAAGGAATCACAAATGCACCTTCAACTTTCCAACGACTTATGGAAAAGTGTGTCGGAGATATGAACCTGAAGGAAGTTTTAGTGTTCATTGATGACTTGATCATCTTCTCACCATCCCTGGAAGAACATGAGCTACGGTTGAAGCGTGTCTTGCACCGGCTTCAAGAATACGGACTAAAACTGGCACCAGAAAAATGCAAATTTTTCCAAACCTCAGTGAAATACCTTGGTCATGTGGTCTCAGAGAAAGGTGTAGAAACGGACCCAGAGAAAGTGAAGGCCCTAACAACTTGGCCTGTCCCAGTCAACCTGAAAGAACTTAGGTCCTTTTTAGGTTTTGCTGGATACTATCGAAGGTTTATCCAAGGATACTCTCTCATCGTCAAGCCACTCACTGAATTAACCTCTGGGTACCCACCACTCCGTCGACCAAACAGAAAACCTAAAAAAGCCAAAACTCAAGAGTACTTCAACCCAGCAGAACCATTCAACCAAAGGTGGACACCTCAGTGTCAAGAGGCATTTGACCTGATTATAAAAAAGCTGACAACAGCTCCAGTTTTAGGTTTTGCAGACACCCAGCTCCCTTATATTCTTCACACAGATGCCAGTACTATCGGTGTGGGAGCTGCATTGTACCAAGTTCAGGATGGACAACCCAGAGCCGTAGCCTTTGCAAGTCGTGGACTGTCAAAAAGTGAAAGGAAGTACCCTGCCCATAAGTTGGAATTCTTGGCCCTTAAGTGGGCAGTCACTGAAAAATTCTCTGACTACCTATATGGCACGGACTTCACAGTAGTGACTGACAGCAACCCACTAACTTACCTGCTAACTTCTGCAAAGCTCGATGCCACAGGTTACCGATGGTTGTCCAGTCTTTCCACGTATTCTTTCCAACTCCAGTACAGGGCTGGAAAACAAAACTTGGATGCAGATGCACTATCTCGACGCCAGCATGGTCCACCAAAGGATGATCATGCATCACAAAAAGAAAGTGAGAGAATCAGACAGTTTGCTCTCTACCACCTGAGTGATACTGATACTCCACAGACTGTTCCACAGGAAGTGGTCAAGGCCATTTGTGATCGACATATTGTGACAGCTATTAGCAGTGCTGAACCTGAAGTCCCCTGCCCTGAGCTTGCTTTAGTTGAATCCCTTGCCCACAACGTCGCAGCTGTCCCGGACTGCTTCCAAGACAGTCAAGGAAATGGTTCACCCCTTATCCATTCATTCTCTGAAGAGGAGCTGAGGCAAAAACAGAGATCAGACCCAGCAATCAGTGAAGTAATCAATCAGATTGAGACTGGTCAAACTCCACCTCCTAGCCTCAAAACAGAGCTACCTGAGCTTCCCTTACTTCTGCGTGAGCTGAAACGACTGGAATTAAAAGATGGAGTGTTGTATCGACGCAGGCAGGATGGACCCAATGTCACTTATCAGCTAGTGTTGCCTGGAGAGCTAAGAGCAACAGCACTTCATGGTCTTCACAATGATATGGGTCACATGGGAGTTGAGCGGACAGTAGATCTAGCAAGAGCAAGATTCTATTGGCCAAAAATGTTGCTGAACATTGAGAGCATGATAAAGACCTGTGAGCGATGTGTTCGCCGTAAGACACCACCTGAGAGAGCTGCTCCAATGGTCAACATAAAGACCTGTAGACCACTCGAACTCGTGTGTATGGACTTCCTTTCCTTGGAGCCAGATCAGTCCAACACCAAAGATATATTAGTCATTACTGATCACTTTACCAAGTACGCAATCGCTATTCCGACCCCCAATCAGAAAGCCCGCACTGTAGCAAAATGCCTCTGGGAAAATTTCATCACTCACTATGGGTTTCCAGAGAGACTACACAGCGATCAAGGCCCCGACTTTGAGTCGAAACTCATAAAAGAACTCTGTGAGATTGCTGGTATAAAGAAAGTGCGTACCACCCCATACCACCCTAGAGGAAACCCGGTTGAGAGGTTCAACCGCACCCTCCTCCAAATGCTTGGGACATTGAGTCAGCCAAATAAACTTCACTGGAAGGACTTTGTAAAGCCCTTGGTTCATGCATATAATTGCACCAAAAGTGACGTAACTGGATTTTCTCCCTACGAGCTCATGTTCGGGAGACAGCCAAGACTTCCTGTTGACCTGGCGTTTGGACTGCCAACCAACACCCGAAGGCAGACTCATTCCCAATATGTTCAAAATTTAAAATCCCGTCTGGAAGAGAGCTACAAGATCGCTACTTCTGCTGCAGCAAAGAATGCAGATCGCAATAAGACCCGATTCGACAAAAGAGTGGTAGACTCAACTCTGAGAGCAGGCGACCGAGTTCTGGTCCGAAATGTTAAACTGCGTGGAAAGCATAAACTCGCTGACAAATGGGAGAGTAATGTTTATGTAGTCCTGAAGCAAGCTGGTGAAATGCCTGTCTACACAGTTAAGCCTGAAGTCAAGGATGGACCTGTGCGAACCTTGCATCGTGACCTGCTTCTCCCCTGTGGGTTTCTGCCTCTAACGACAGCTGAGCCAGTTGAACAAGCTACACTCAAAAGACCCAGAACAAGACAATGTCCTGTCGTTGAAAGTGAAGAAGAGGATGACACTGAGTCAGGGAATGTACCTGCTTGGATATTTACCCCTGTTCACACACCAGAACCTAATGTGTTTATCACAGTACATGAGACCCCCAAATTGGAATCTTCCCCTGTTGTGATCAGCCAATCCACTGAACTTGAGGCGTCCTCTGTTCCTATCCCTTCTAATCCTTCTACAGTTGAGCTTCCTGTAGATGGAAGCACAGAAGAACCCCTACTGAACTCACCTGAACCAGAACACCTACCTCAATGTGACTCACCTGACCCACCTGAAAATGTCTCCCTTAGCGAAAATCTTCAACCACCCGAGCAACCATCTCCCAGCAGTGGTGAAACATGTCCTGTTTTGACAGATTTAGCTAACAAAGAGGACTTACCTTCTGAAGAAGATGCAACAATCACTGAACAGCCAAAGTCAATGTCACATACTGATGGATCCCAGAATGCTGAACCTACTCTTCGACGCTCTGTCAGACCAAGAGAACAACCTGAGAGACTTCAGTATTCAAAATTAGGTAGTCCCTTGATGATGGTGGTGAACACTCTCTTTCGTGGCCTAAGCGAAGCTTTTGAAAGTTCCCTGCATGATCTTATGACATCAGAACAGGCAAACTTTTACCATCCCAATGCCCAGGGACGGGCATATAGTCAGGAGGGGAGAGTGTAACCCACATAGAATAATTGGGTTAAATATTTAAAGAAAGATAAAAAGGGAAGACGCAAATAAGTAAATAATAAATTTATTTATTATTAACAAATATGACCTAGTTTTTTTTTTCAAGAAGCAAAAGGCATTAAAGTTTGTAAAATCACTTTATTTTGTTTTAATTAAGTGCTTTCTGCTAATATCTATATATTATTTTATCAAATCAAAGCTGTGTAAACTAGAGTGCAAACGATAGTTTATCCAATGAGCTTGACCGTTCTTCCTGTAGTCCCGCCCCTGATCCTGCTTCAGCAGGTAGCGTGTTTGTGTGGTCACTCATGCATGAAGGGAGACCGAGAGTGAGAGCGGAGTTTGACGAGACATCAAAAGTAAATGAAAACGACAGAAAAAACAGACAGAAATCAACCGAGAACAAGTGAAACAGAGTGTGAAGATATCAGTGACCTTGTCACCGAAGCAGTAGCTTCTTCAGATCGCTGCAAGTGAGTAAATTCAACTCGGTAGATCACTGTCAATTACGTTAGCGTTAGCTGTTAGCTCATGCGCTGCTGCTGGTTCATTGTTGCAGCTAGAGGAGAGAAAACCACGTGGCTGCACCTGGCGCTGCGGTATTCTGAGATTAAACCCCATTCAGAGATCGGTGAGCATGATTTATGCATTATTTTATGCAGGGAGTATTTAGTTTGCACTTTAAAGAGTGAAAAGTCATTATTTTCAGAAGTACTGATGTGAATTTGTTCAGTTTACACCGCTTTAATCCGTGTTGTAGTCTGATGTTCGAGGAATTTTCACTTGCAGAGAGTTATAACTAGAGTTAAGCTTTAAAAAGAAGAAATTGTTTAAAATAAAATAAAAAATGATTTCATTCATGTATGAAGAAAAAAAAACTGATGTATTTCATGTATGTTAAAATAAGTGATTGATTTCATGATTGTTAAAAGCAATTTCATATGTATGGAATAATTTAATTTAAAAAGAGATAAAATGTAATGATCTTGACAAAAGATTAAGAGTTTGTAGTTATATGATAACTGACAGATTTCTTTGACCCTGTCTATTGACAGGTCAGGTTTTTTTTTTATGGTTGATTCTTCAGTGTGAATTCAGCTTGGATCAGATGGCGAGCCTTCCCACTTGGATCTAGTGAAAGAAAGAGACCTTGGATACCTTCTTGCTGCACATCCCTGGTGTGGTAGGACCCCACCACTGCAAATACCCCCATACTCAGCCCCTTGCACTACTTTTCCCACACTTGAGAGTTGAACCTTAAAGACTTACCTTATTATTATTATTTTAAACCCCGGGAACCTCCTTATTTTTCTTTCTCTTGACTTTGAACAAACTTGGACTTACTTGACAATATCTCAATTTAACTGTACGTGGGTATTGATGGTTGAGGCTGTGGGATATTTTCCCTTAAGAAAGAACAAAGTATTTGCAACTGTGCTTGATACATGTCTGTTTTATTGTGAACTTAAAGTTTACAGAACTAAGGTTGTTAAACAGAAAGGGATAGATTTTAAAAGGGTGCACCCGCAACAGAGAACTTTTTGAAACAATATTGGCCATATTGAAAAGAAAAGGGATATTTTTTTGTATATATTGTGTTCTAACTGTTTGGTATTATTTTACAACTGTTCTATAACTAAAGTTGGCAAATTATCATTCATTTTGTGTCTGTTCTCATTGACCACTCCACTGAGCTCTAGTAGCCGAACCTATTTATCCATTGCAGTACTTTAAGTAACATTTCTTAACATACCTATCATAAGTGTTACAATTACATCAGCAAAGATGTAACACTTCAAATAATCCACACAAATAGAAAGTTCCTGACAGGAAGGGGAGGGGATTTTCAGCTTTGATACACGCATGCTGACAGGAAACCACAGTAAACCACGTCTGCCAGTCTGAAAAAAACACAGACAGATGTAACAGAACAGACATATCCTGTGATACAGTTTGAAAATGATACTTATTTTGTGTGTTATAAACTGATGGTGTAAAGGTTTTTAGACATCATGGCTTGATCGTGTAGTGCTTTACATTTGTGTAGATGCCCAACGAACACGCTCTCCTTCTTGAAACATCTCAACATCAAATCACAACAAAATTATACACTCATGGAAAGCCTGGTGATGATGGCTTAATTTTAGATTTCAGAAGTGCTTATCATAACTACAGCTTTGAATAAATACTGTATAAACTGGTGTGAAATGATCTCAGAGAATAAACCCACTCAAAGTTACACCGGTAGTTCTTGATTTAGATTTGTCTTCCTGCAGCGAGTTGAAGAACAACAAAGAGAGAGAGAGAGGCTGAGCACAAACTCCCACAGAGCTGAAGGAAACAGATGGAGAACAATACGACTGAGCTTTAGTGTTTTTACCACCGAAACAACCATGAGGACGAGAGCTGCATGTGTTCTGATCTTCATTCAGCTTTTTGAAGGTAAAAAGATCTCATTTTTCACAGACTTTGAAAAAGATTTAAGGGAAATTGCACAAAATGTGTATGCTACAGTCAGGATTTCATTCATTTGTCACTTCTTTAGCCAAGCATTGAGAGTTTCATTCATTTTTTCGAAATGTGTTAGTTTCTCTGAGGCTGCGCTTGGACACAGCGAGCATGTGCTTTAAGCTGAAAAATCTGATTCTCAGCATAACTACAGGAAACAGGTGGATGATTGAGAGCAAAATGTTCACTTAATATTAGCTCCATGTTTCATGTTTTACAATAAGCATTTATATCTTTAAAGTGTTGAATTAAAGTTGAAGATAAATTTTAGGTTGTACCGTACATTGGCATAAGTCACACCATTAGATGCAAACAAAAGTGTTAGTGTACCTTATGAATCTTTGTGATTTCACCTCTTTTTGTTGTTGTCGTTTTTTTTTTTGTTTTTTTTTTAGCAAATATTCACTCATTTTGAATTTGATGCCTGCAACGTGTTCCAAAAAAGTTGGGACAGGGAAAAAAAAGACTGAGAAAGTTAAGAAATGCTCAAAAAACACCTGTTTGGAACATTCTGCAGGTGAACAGGTTCATTGGAAACAGGTTAGTGTCATGACTGGGTATAACAGAAGCTTCCCCAACGCAGGCCCAGTTGCTCACTAGAAAGTTTCAACACTTTGTGAACAACTGCGTGAGCAAATAGTCCAACAGTTTAAGAACAATGTTTCTCAACGTACAATTGTAAAGATTTTAGTGGTTTCATCATCTACAGTCCATAATATCATCAAAAGATTCAGAGAATCTGGAGAAATCTCTGCACATAAGCAGCAAAAACCAACACTGACTGCCCATGACCTTTGACCCCTCAAGCAGCACTGCATCATCACTACATCTACATCTACAAGTTCAAACTCTACCATGCAAAGACCAAGACATATATCAACAACAGCCAGAAACACCGCCAGCTTCTCTGAGAGCTCATCTGAGATGGACTGATGCAAAGTGGAAAAGTGTGCTGTGGTCTGACGAGTCCACATTTCAAATTGTTTTTGGAAATCATGGACGTGGTGTCCTCCAGGCCAAAGAGGGAAAGGACAATCTGGATTGTTATCAGGTCAAAGTTGAAAAGCCAGCATCTGTGATGGTATGGGGGTGTGTTAGTGCCCATGGCATGGCTAACTTGACCATCTGTGAAGGCTCCATTAATGCTGAAAGGTACATACAGGTTTTGGAGCAACATATGCTGCCATCCAAGCCACGTCTTTTTCAGGGACGTCCCTGCTTATTGCAGCAAGACAATGCCAAGACACATTCTGCATGTGTTACAACAGCGTGGCTTCGTAGTAAAAGAGTGCAGGTGCTAGAATTCAGACCTGCCTAGTGGTTAAGGTTGCGCTCCATTTGGGCATAAAGCCCTTCAGTGGGCAGCCCAGGTTCAAGTCCGACCTGTGGTGACTTTCCCGCATGTCACTCCCCAACCTCACCCTGTTTCCGACTCTATCCATTCGTCCTGTCCTCTCAAAATAAAGGCATAAAAAATTACTAGAGTTACTACAGAAAGTCTGTATTAGTCTGCATGGTACAGTAGCCCTGATGGTCAAAACAACATTTGACAAAATCAAACATTTAAAAAACACTGAATGACTTTTTGTTCTGTTAAATATTGCTGCATTGTGAACTTCAGAACTCTCTCTCCCTCCTCCAGCCCATGCAGAGCTGATCCTCAGACATCTGTCAGAGTCTCAGTCCCTGCAGCTCTCCTGCTCCCGCCAGCAGGATCACGGCCTCTTGACGGGCCTTCACCTTTACCGCCGTAGCACCACCAGCAGTCAGACCACCCTGCTCACCCTGTCTGAAGGTGGAGAGCTCAGGGTCGACCCGGTGCTCAGAGGTCGTCTGCATCTCAGCGGAGGACTGGACTCCCTGCAGGTCAATGTCAGCATTAGTCATTTACAGACTGGTGATATAGGCCTGTACCTGTGGGAGCAGAGCTACAGGAAGAGGAACAGCTCCAAACAGGTCGTCATGGACACTCAGAAAGTGTTCCTATTTGTTGAAGGAAAAGGTGCGTTGATCAAAAATAAAAACCTACACGGGGCACACAACGTGCTGCAGTTAGTCTTTCTCAGTTGCTTTGGCTTCATTCTTGAAGAGATGAGGATTTGATATTTGACCAGTTTTAATTCTTTGAATCTACTAATGTTAAATCACTTTGCACAGATGTCTTTCTTTTGAATAAATAATGGCTATACGTATACACATACAGTTGGTTTGTTAAGCTGTTTCTGGAAACAGGGAGATCCTGTCCGTGCTCTTCCAGCTACCATCCTCTGCTCCTGACCATCTTTGCCACAGCTGTTCTTCTTCTGATGACACTGAGCTGCCTGGCCATGCAGAAATGTGTGAGTATTTGCACTTCTACTACCACATCACCAAGCAGAGATTAAAAAAAGAACAAACAAAAAGTTTTAGGCTCATTTCTGGAATTTTAGTTGGCTTGAGATTTTTATTCTTCAGAAGCCGTGTGTGTTCCCTCTTTTTGTCGTATGATTTTGCAGTTGTTGAAGTTTAAAGAGAAATAAATCAAAGATGTGAATGAGTCAAAGTAAGTTTAGAAAATACATACAAACTCACGTGTCAGCTTTACAAAAGAGCTGAAAAGACTAAATCTGATGTGATAAACTTTTTTGTAAACTTACTCACAAAATTAACGTAAAATAAAAATGTTTGTAAAATTAAGACAGAAAGGTTCATCAAATTGATGTTAATACCAAATAAACATCAGTAATAGAAAAACGGAAGAACAATGTGAGGAAAGTGACAGAGACCTTTTGGGTCACAGTAATTGTCACTTTTGATGCTGAAGTTTAAGACTTCGCTTCTTTTGAAGTACTGAATGTTAAAATGATTTTTTTTTTTTTGTTGTCCCATTGATGAGTTTTGAGTGTTTGTCAGTAAATGTGAGTTTATTTGGGTTTCGGCATTTCAAAAACTTTTAGGATAAATAATGTGAAGAGACAAGAACATGGTAGTTTAACTTCTTTAACAAAATTGTAAAGAACTATTACAGCTGGTTCAGTCATTTTGAGACTGTCTGCACTCTAGTGCTCTTTTTTGATAGTCTTTTAGGGTAATTTCACCTTCATTTAGAATAGAATAGAATGTACTTTATTAATCCTCCAAGGGAAATTCAGGAATGAATAATATAAATAAAATAAATAATATAAAAAAAATAAATCATTAAATGAAACAGGGAATGCCCACACATGACTGTGGCTGGAGGTCAAACTGCTTCTGTAGATCAATGAGCTATAACCGCTGAGCCCAGACACTGACACTAGTTCAACCAGACTGTGTTTGAAGTTTTTAATATTCTCCATTTTCTCTGCAATACCATTTATTAAACCAAATGTGCTCTTACAATAACTTTGGAAGCAATTCTATTTTTTCTATCACTATAAGAAATGTTTTGTGTTAAAGGTGATGGCGGCGCCTCGTCACCAACCACAACCTTCTGCTCCAATCTACGAGGAAATGACCAGGAAGCAGCAGAATGACGGAACTCCCCAAAATAACCCGCCGTCACACCAGGAGGAAGTCAACTTCCCCGTGTACGCCAACCCAAATATCATGCGGCAACCGCAAGAGAACTACTATGCCTGCCCCAGACAGCTCAGAACCTGATGTGACGGCTGGTATCCACCCAATGGTGACACAAACAGAAAGTGACGCCAGCTCAACAGAGATGGTGATGATACGTCAGAGTGGGGGAAAAAAACGGACACTCCTTTAACAGCCAAGAAAAAAAGCTATTTTATTAATATTTGAAAGAAGCTCCATAGTTCATGAAAAGATTTGTTTCGGTGCATGTCATTGAACAATCACATTCTATGAGGAGAAAGAGATATACAGAGAGAAAAAATAAAACATTACAAGCCACTGACTTTTCATTAAATCTCAGTACAGACATTTTTACTTAATATTTCAAAAACAAAACAAAAAAAGGCAAAAAAAAAAAAAAAAAAAAAAGCAGCCCTAAACCCTTTAACCCCCCCCACCCAGAACCCACCCTCCAAGAAAACCTTTAATAACAGAAATAACCCTTGAGGGTGACAGGCTAGAATCCCACAGTGCTAAAGAGTGAGACGCTCATTGGTTTTAGGAGTACACAGCATGGCGATGCAGCGCTAGGTCAATCTGAATCAGGGGGAGGAAGTGGGAGGTGGAGGGGTTTGACATGTGTCAACCCTCCATCCCCTAGAAATTCAAATAAAAACACAATAAATCCCCAAAACCCCTGCAATAGACCAGCCACTATGAAGTAGGCCATAAAATCCCCAACTTCCAACCCCTCCCCCCAACACTTGTGCATAGTTTCATGATCCTTTACAACCAGCTCATGTTTTACAAACATCCTCCAAAATGAATCATAAAAATAAAAAATAATACCCGCTGTGGGAGAATGAGAGAGAGGGAGAGAGAGAGCGAGAGGAAAGAAAGAGTAATGCACAAAACTCCTGATTCAGTCAGGACGGGACCTAATTCAGAAAACACAATAAAGATTCAACATACAGCATTTTGCATGTTATTCACTGTCTTTCTTTTTTTTAAACAATCAAAATCATTGACCTTTTTTCATTTTTAAATGTAAAGCAGTTTTAATATATAGATTTATATATAAAGCACTCCATTTTCATTTAAAGTCCATTATTTGGTTATTATGTAACTGCTACGGATTTAGAAACAAAGGTATTTTCTCTTCTTCCGAAATCCATAACTTTCAGTGCTTAGAATTGTTTCTTTTAAACCATCCTTTTTTTTTCTTTTTTTTTTTTTTACTCATCATAAAAATGTACATTAAAATGGCGTGGAGTTGGTACTCTGGAACCCTGGCCTTCCTGAGACAAGATCCACTTTTTCGTGTGTGCAAGATAGTGAGCAATTATGTCTTTTTTTTTTCTTTTCTTTTTTTATATAAAGGAAAAATATATATAATCAACATAAAACATACAGGCTTCAGATAGTCCATGAAATCATCATCGACACAGAATAAAGAAGGTTTAACAGAACAAGACAACACTGTTCAATCCCAGAGTTCTGAAAGTAGCACAATTTTTCTTCATTCTGTGAAGTGTTGTGTTGCACTTTTTCTTTAAAAATGGAAGCATTTGTCCTTTTTTTTTTTTGTCTTTTTCCAACATTCCCATAGTTCAACTCTTTTGTGTCGCTGATTTTTCTTTTTTTCTGAACTCCAGAAAAAAAAAAAAAGAAGTGTTTGTAAACTGTCAGTGGCCTTGCAAAACAACACGCACACACACACAAAAAGAAAGAAAAAACAAACAAACAAAAAAAAAAACCATGAGTGAACAGAATGAAAGCTAACAAACCAAAAAGGTAGGCACCTCTGAAGTGAGCCCTAAAGCCAAGGCTCAGTCTGATGTCTCGTCCTTCATGCTCTCCATTGCTCAGATTTTGGAGAGCTGAAGTCCTTCTACTCCAATCTATGGCCACAGGTCTGCAAAATACTTTTTTTTCCTTTTTTTAAAATTTTTTTTTTGCTGCATTCTTTTTTTCCTTTTTTTAACATATGTGATTTTTTTTGTTTTCTTGTTTTTTTTTAGGTTTACAGTCTGAAAAATGGTGCAATACTCAATTATGATCCATACTTTCTTGGATTATTCCACAATGAAAGCCACTAAGGTAGATAAACATTACATTTTAAAAACACACTTATTTTAGTCCTTGAGTAAACATTTACACATGAACTGTCCCCGTCCCCCCTCAGTACTTGTATCATGTTGTTCATTTAGCTGGATGAGGGGTGAGGCTGACACTCAGTGCAACGCTAGAGGCTAGTAACAATTAACATCAGAATATATTTTTGACGAGCAAAGAAAAAAAAAAATCAACAACAAAAGTATACTGAATTGAAAAGAATCACAAGGCGGAAATTCCTCCGCTGTAATCACGAGCTCTCACACATTATATCAACCTCGCGCGCTAAACAGTCATTCATACGACATACAGTACAAGCAGCCTTGTGCAAACACTCAAATACAACAGATGTAAATTTGCCTTTATATCGATCTTTGTTTTTCAACACTCGTATTTCAAATTTGATTCACGCTGAACCGATGCTATCAAAAATCTCTGAAGTGTATGAATGAGACAAAAAACCACTACAAAAAGTGTTCACATTACATTATTGGCGCTTCTTTTGATTCAAGTATTTGTTTTCATTATTTTGTATTACTCTGATATGTTTATGATCTTGTCTTCTGGGGAATATAATGTTGAGGATACACAGGGTGAGGGCTGAAGGGGAAACAGAGAGATCTAGTCATATACACACATTATGTACTCTTGGTTGTATTCTGTATATGAACTAGCATGTGCATATTCAACCCAGGCCTTGGAGATTTGCTAATTCAACTCTTTTCAGGGCCCCTGTCTGATCCATGATTGAGACGCAGATTTTGCTTGAGCTCCAGTTGCCTCAGAGTCCGTGCGACGCTTAAAAAAAGGGCGAGCATCTGATTTCCAACACTAGACAGGTAGATAAGAGTGCAGGAGGGGGTGGGGGGGTCGGTCGGGACGAAGCTGGGTGCTCTCAGTGCTGGTGCTGCGCCAAGAAATCCAGGGCACATCTGAGACCCGACCTCTGTCCCCATCACCCGCCCTCCCAATCTGTTCGCCTCCCTGCTTCCAACGCCAGTTCATTGATTTAAGTCCAGTGTGGAGTAAATGCAGGTTTTCAGGAACAGACAAACACAAAGAGATGACAACAGGCAATAGTGATTGTTTTGTTGAATGATGTGGGTCTCAAGCGACTCTGGAAGAGGGCAAAAGTTTTTAAGACTTGGTACCAAACTTCAGGTTTGTCCCCATTTCTGCTGATATTCCAGGACCCAAAACCAGACATCCAGAAATGACCTGTTGTAATAAATCCACCTGCACTACCTTCAGGTTGGAGGTCCAAAAGTGAACCACCTGGATACAGCTTCCCCATGTGTGGGGCAAAAAGAGCCCAGACACAGGGGTGAGAAAGCGGCAGCTTGTAGAGGAACAGGTGTCACAGCCTTGGAGTGCACAGCTGGAACAGACTTTTTTTTTTGTTTCCTTTTTTTGTTACAGTTTCTTGTTCTTGCAAAAAAAAAACTTTGATGACAAAGAAAAAGATGTTTTTGGTTTTTAAAGAGATGTACCCGATGTGACCCATAAACAGTGCACAGACACATACAGGGACCGCCCCTGCCCTTCCTCCTCCTCCTCCTCCTCATGCAGCCTCCTTCTCCACTAAATTTCCAGTCACTTTGTTTGATAAATACCTGCACCATTCATCTGTCCTGCCCATCTACTCCTAGAGCCTCCTGCAGCAAGAGAAGAAGCTACAGTCTCATCACGCTGAAGATAAAACGAGGATATGGCAAAGTGGAAGAAGATATTTGAACATCAGTTGGCACAAGACTGAAGACTGCCAACCAATAGTGCCTCCAGCAGGTCAGGTTAGTGTCAACGTGGATCTGTCCACACAGTGGGAGACTAAAGAGAGGGGAAGAGAAGCTGCCTGGTAGTAAAGGTCGAGAGCTAGGTGGAGATTGGCAGATGTGTTGAATGGCTGTGTTTTGCTAGATGGCTGTGAACAAACACCTCCTTGTCTTTGCATAGAAATGGAAGGCTGTTATCACTTGAGGTGGTTCTAAGTGTAACTGAGTGCTCCCAGAGTTAAACATAAAGCACCAGTGTGAGTGAGGCCCATCAACACTAAAGGATGTGTGTGTTTGTGTGTGTGTGTGTCATGAGGTTGGGCGCCTCAGGATGGACAAGAGGAAGCTGGCTGGCTCACTTTTGCGGAGACAACTAACAAATCTTGATTTCACTCTTTAAAGCCCGCCCCCTTCCCTCTGATTACAACATTAAGACCCCCTGCCTCGCCGTTACTGTGTTTGGCCTTGCTGCACAGCTGAGGCGTACCTCTGGAACTCTGCCTCAGTCTGCTTTTGCCTCGGAGGTAGTGGGAGGGGCAGGAGAGAAGCTGAACACTGCATAAAGACCAATATTAAAAAGCCATGAAATCATCATCATCATCATCAAAAAAACAATCATTATTTTTTTTTATCGTCAATGATAACAGCAACAATATCAGCAAACTTCATGACAACAAAATAAAAATGCACACCGGCAATTCCATAAGTAAAACCAGAAAAAAACATATCAAATGCATCCATCTCTGGCTAAAGTGATCCTTGCAGAAAAGAGACAGAGACAGGCTGGAGTTGGAGGTTGTTGAGGACAGACTCTGGCGCAGCAGTAGTAGTAAATTTAATACAGGTGGGCCAGTTCTGAAAGAGCTGCTCTGTGCATGGAGGCCGAGGGGAGGGAGCGAGGAAGAGAAAGGGAAGCCAGTCTTGTAGGGATCCGCAGGGAGGCAGCGAATGAACGAGCGAGCGAGCGAGTAGGAGGATGGGGTGAGGGCTGCTGCGGAGCACCGCACTCCGCAGCAGACAGGCACTCAGTGGCCACACTTTCACACAGGTTGGCAGGGCCTCCAATAGAAAGAAGACAAAAAAGAAAAAAAAAAAAAAAAAAAAGGGACGAAAACAGATGGCGATCCTCCCTGCTGGACCCAGTAGAACATAAACACGTTGAGTGTTTTCAGACACCAAGGCTAAAGAATTCAAAGTATGCAATGTAACAGTGATATTTACTCTGATAGAGGGTGAGGATGAGTGCGTCGGGTTTCTCCCTGCTGCACCCGTCTTCAGTTTGTAAGTTCGTTCTTTGTATTTCCCTTCACTTTGCTACCGTGTTTGACATCCTTCCTGGTCCCACCAACTTGAGGGAAGAAGGATTTGAAAGAAAAAAAAACGTCTTCACATCCATATTAAGTTAAAAAATAAGTGTATAGAGAAGCCACTGAGCAGATTGCTTTTTTTCCTCTTTGTTATTGTCAGTTTTTTTTTTTTTTTTTTTAATTTGCCAGTGTTGCTTCTCCTTTCTTCGAGTCGTTGGCATTAAGGGTAAAAGGAGCTGCGGTGCTCTTGCTAAGTGCTATGATAGACCACCAATTCACAAACCTTTGCTTCATACTTTTCTACAAATGCAATATTTGGGCAGAAAAAAAAATAAAGGTTATCTGGTCGTCCGGGTAAAAAGGGGAAACAGGCTCCTCTCGTTTTGGTTTGATGCCTTCTCCCCAATCACACACACACACACACACACACATACACAAAAAACTCACACACACTTATCCCTCCATCTGCCCCACAACTAGTCACTGGCATGTGTGGAGAGTAGGCTGGCTGAAGAAGTGCTTTGTGGGTACGTCCTCGTGTTTTGGACAGAGGGTGGTTGAAGACCAGCTTGCTACTCTCCTAAGCTCACACACTCTTGGATGTGGAGGGGGGGGTGAAGGGTAGTAGTGGCAGTTTGAGGGTGTAGGGAGGGAGTGTGGGTGCGGGGCAGGTATTCAATCATTCTTTACAGTCTTCTCTCTGTTTTCCAGAGTTCTTCTTGGACGGTAGAGTCTGTGGCTTATATTGCACGTCACTTGAAATGGTGTTTTTGCAGGTGGAGTAGGAGAGAGAAAAGTGGGAAGGAGGGTCTTCGACGACACACTGGTTGGAAACATTTACGACTTGAGGTTTTCCATAACGTCAGTGACAGGGTCCAAGATTGAGATCAAACTCCAGGTTTCCCGCAGAGGAGTTGAGGTGCATTGGAGTTATTTGTCTTTACAGTTCGGTAGTAATAGCAGTGGTTCATTTTTGTCATCCATCCCGTCTTTAAATGTACATGTGACAACCCCCCAAACTCTCACCCCACCTGGTAAGATTGACAGACACATTTGAATATCAGTTCTTAGCTTTGTTTGCAATGGTTTAAGAAAAATAAACAAAAAGAAAAACCATTACAAAAATAAATGGCTTGGACACGTGGAGCAAAGTTGCATCATTCCCTTTGAGCATCATGTGGGGGAACTCGATCTCTTGCAAAAAAATGCACTGAAGTTGTGGGCTGTGGTTGCTAATATAAATCCGCAGCAGCATGTACTCTCCAATCAGGTTTCACTGGCTCAGGAATAAGGGTGTGCAAGTGTCCGTATGCTTCTTCACCAAGTACAGAGTGAGTGAGGATAGCAGGGCAGGAGAGAGGTTAAGGCTAATATTAGTGCTGAGAGAAACAAATGTCATCTGGACCAGCCGAAAGTTCGACAACCACTCTGATTGAAGTTTTTTTTCCTTTGGGAATGATGCCTTTAAATGGATCTCTGAGGTGCAGTATGATTGCCTCAAAAGGCAGAGAGGGATTACGCAAGTTTCAAGGTGGCAGCTCGTCATTTGTGTCAGTTTGACTAAAGTAGCGAGTTCTCCAAAGTTCTTGTCCATAAAAAGTTCTCTTTCTTTGTTGAATCAAAGACTTTCTTCCTGTGTCTCCAAAAGTGAGAGCCAAACACTGTCAGCACAATCTCTCACTGAGATTCACAAAAGAAACTGCAAATAAAATGTCTTTAAAATCAAAAAAGGAGCCGAGGAGGTTGGCGAGGATGAGCAGCGAGGTTGTGGCCCCGCCCTCCTCTCGTCTCTCCTTTTCACGGTCACATCCACACTGATTATCTCCACAATGATTTGCAAAGTTTTCACTCCTGTCGGTGTGTGTTTGTTTCTACATGGACTCCCCACTAAGCAGATCTCCAGGCAGCAGCGTGTTGATTGGGGTGGGGCTTCCCACGACTCGTCCCTCCTCTCCACTCGGGGGTCCCCACAGGCTGGAATACTGCGGCACGCCACCCCACAGCAACTCTCCGCCTGTTTTTGCTCCACCTGTTCCCAGGCTGCTGCTACTGCTACTGCTGTTGCTGCCATTGTTGTTGTTCCAGTGGGGTGAGTGTCCAATGGGGTGGGAGGCTCCTGACCCAGTCCCGCCCATCCTCGTCTGATTGGTGCCTGGAGTGGCCTGCCAGCTGGTTGTCCCGCCCAGTAGCTGGCCCTGTGCAAAGAAGCGGTTCACCTCCTCTTCCCCGGCAAACTCCGCCAGGATGGTGGTGTTCCCGAGCACACACCTGGAAGAAAAACAGACAAGCAACGGCTCAAAAAAAGTTGCAAAGATCGAATAATCAAGGAAAAAAGGAGTTCACTGAGTCTCATACATGTGCAGGGACTTCTGAGCCTTGGCAGCTTCGTCCTTTGAGCTGTAGCGCACCACAGCGTTGCCCTGCGTGAGGTTGAGGTGGAATGTGATGAGGGGGCCGTGCTGCATGCACAGTGTACGCAGAGTCGAACCATCGATCTGAGACACAAACCACAGAAAGTGTTGATACGAGTACAACAAACAATCTGTGTGAGAGCGGAGAGAGAGCAGCAGATTTAAACTGGTACCTGTGGAGTGAGGTTCCTCAGAACCAGCCAACTGCTGGTCCTGTTGGAGCTGTCTGTACTCCATGTGGTACCAGCTGAGCAGAACAGAGAAACACAAACACGGCAGAAATGTGTTATTTTGTGAATCTAACACTAAATTTATTCTCAAGGTACAAGGTTGGTTTTGATTTCTGCTGAGAAAAAAACAAAACAAACAAACCCCACCCGGTGACAGTTTTTCAACCACAAGAAGAAGTCGCTGTTCACCCTGCCTACTCTGTACCTGACATCAAAGTGCTGCCTGCTCTTTGAGTTTACTCTAGTTACGACACATACCTTACATAAAAATGCAACTGCTCCACAATTTAGACAAAGTTTTGAAGAATTTGTCTTAGTTTTGCATTATATTTCAATTTTACTTCAGTACTTTAATTTTTTACTCCTTTACAAAGTTCAGGGTCCCAAGGATCTTCATATCTTCTTCAGTTTTTGGCCTGATGATATGAAATCGCTTCCCTGTCTCTGCATCTGCCTACCTGTGGTGTATGAACTGCTCCAGCCTTGAGCCAGACCCAGCGAGTTGCTCCCCCACGTTGAGGAGGGCTTGGTGTTGGTGAGACCAGGCGGTGGCCGGGAAGGGGCCGTGTTGCTGCCTCGGTTGCCCTGCGGGACCTTCCACAGCTCGTGGGAAAGAGGGGCCTGGCTGTGAGGAATTGGGCCTGGAGACCATGTAGATTTCATCTCTGACAATTTGCCTGCGCAGAAAAGAGTGAGAAAAGGTTTGTCTGCAGAGCAGTTTGACACAAAGACAGCTGCTCCTCCTGCAGAGGAAAAAGCTCAAAAGTTCTACTTCATTTCCCAGGGGGAAAACACTTCCCATGCCACACAGAACAGAGTAGATAACACGCCACAAAAAGGGGGAATATGCACTGCACGAGGGGCAGACGTTACAAAAAGGGACTGGCATGGACATGAGAGATCAGTTACTCCAGTTAGAGGTTAAGATTCTGGTTGTTACAGCAGCAGGAGGGAGAGGATTATGTTGATTTGCAGTGATTCAGCCACTGCAAACGTTTGGGGAAAACGTTACAGATAAACTGTGTACCTGCATCGTCTGCCTCCGGGGATGACAGACTGAATGAGCTAGTGTAGGCACTGACTGGCCAATCAGAGGAGGGAGGCAGAGCCTCTTTCTGAGTTGAAGTGGGAGAAGAGCCTAAGCCGGTGCCATTGATAGAAACAGAAAAGACACACAAACAAATGAAGGGAGAATAGAAAAGAGAAAGAAGTGGAATAAAGGAAAAGTGTGCAAAAAATGATGATAGTAAGCTCATTAAGAAGAAAAGAGCAAAGACAAAGATTATGGAGAAAAGAAGGACAATGTAGAAAAAATAAAAAGCAGGATGAACCAATTGTTCTCAGGGGATAAAATTTAACAAACTCCACCCCTGCTCTTACCTCCACTCCTGTCTCTCAGCAGGTAGCGGTTGACATCTTGGATGTTGGTGTTGATGGTGGGGCCGCTTGGGACGCTGCCTGGGGTCACATTTGGGTCGGTCTCAGGGTCGATATTCTGTAGACCCTTCCAGGGCACACCAGGGCAGAACTCTGAAAACAGAAAGTTTAAGTTATACACTTCATATTAGACAGAAACTATTTTAATACACGATTTAAAAAATGTCTGCCAAGGCGAAATGCACAGCAAGTAGGCAAAGAGCTCCTTACCTGGTGGCCAGTTGATATTAGTCCCATTTGCCATCTTGTCACTGCTGCTCTTGCCCTGCCCCCAGCTGTCAGGGGGAACCAGGGGACTGGTAGGAGACTCAGAGCTGGACATCAGGTTGTAGGGGCTGTAAGAATCCTCCAGTTGATGAGGCTTGCCAGGGGGTCCCAGGTTGGCACCTTGAGGGAGAAAAAAAGGGGAAATGTTTTGAAATATTTAGGATTCCTTTTTTTAATCACCTGATTGATGACTGGAGAAAGTCTAAACCTCTTTTTATGGAGAGTCTAAACATAGCATCATGTTATTCCTCACATCCAAAATGGAGCACACCTGTTCTCTAGAGGTGGCCCTTTTTTTATTTACCCAGGATTCCGTTGTGTTTCTCACCATGTTTGCCCAAGTTGGGCTCCAAAGGAGAGGAGTTTCCAGAGAGGCTCTCAATGGAGTTTGGATGCGTCCACTGTGACAGACGCGACTGAGGCTGAGGGGGTTCCTTCATAGACAGACCTCCCACCTCCATGCAGTTTACATTCATGTTTTGATTCAGTCCAGCTGGGGAGACAGACAGTTGTTAAAACACCACACACAGCATACAGTCCACGTGACATGCAGAGGGAGGTTCAGTGCACTCACAGAGAGAGTAGGGGCTGTATGTGTTTGGAGATGACTGCGGCTCTTTGGTCTGCAGGTCAGGGAGGCCTGGAGCCTGGGGGTGACCTGGAAATGAATCCAGGGTGGATTTAGTCCCAGGGTGAAGGCCAGAATGGGAGGGGGGCGGCTGATGTTGCTGCTGCTTTATCAGCAGGGCCTGGGCCAGCTGACGCTGGTGCTGTTGGATCTGCTGCTGCATGTTATTGATTGTACGTGCAACCTGGAACAACAACAAGTAGAAAACACGTTTAAGAAATGACTCAAAAGAACTAAAATACACACTAGTCTGTAAATGAAAATTAAAATGGGAAACTCACTTGCTGCTCTTGTTGTCGAATGGGGCCAGAAACGTTACGTTGCGCCTGCAACATCTGCTGCTGAATTTGTAAACGCTGGTATGCCTGTGTTTAAGAAGGAGGGACACAAACATTAGTGAGTCTGAAATTAAGTTCCAACTATCAAGTACTCATAAAACAGTTTGAGATGTGGCTTAAAGTACAGATATTGAAGCATTAAAGATGCTTTTGGCTGAATGAATCTCACCAGTTGCAGCTGATAAAGTTGATTCAGAAGGGTCATATGTTGAGGGTTTATTGGTGAGGTTAAAAGTGCAGGATTCAGACCAATGTTTTTTGCTGCAAACTGTAAGAGCTGTGCTTGAACCTGTGGGCAAATTGAAAGCACATTAACACATTAAAATGTGAAAACAGAACCAGACATTTGTGAACTGGGTAGAAACTCTTGGAGATGTCCCACTGTGACTTAAAATGTTTATCTACTGATATATGCTTAAGTTCCGATAGGCCTGAGTTGTATACAAACATGAATAAATAATGAATGAAAACTCTTAGCGAGTATCTGAATACTTAATACATATCATGCATTTATTTATAGAGCTTGTATCTCAAAAATGAAACCTGGTATGTTTGTGAGCGTGTGTACCTGAGGGGAGAGAAACTGAGGCACTTGAGCACGTAGACTAGGCTGAGAGGAGCTGAGAGGCGGCACTGGCGGCTGAGGAGGCGGCTGAGGCTGCTGCATGGCCCGGGCTTGTGCTGCTCCACCACCGCCAAACATTCCACTCTGCATCTGCTGGGAGGAGGACGAGTTTAAAGAGGGAGAGTCAACATCTGGCTCAGTTAGACACAAGCTACATCAGGGCAGTCCTTATATCATCTGGATGTGGCATACCAACATTCACAGGTTTCACTGGCTTTACAGTTCTACTGACAGATACGAAAGAAAAATCAGGGCATTTTAAAATAAGAATTATGTCAAAAAGACAGAAAATAAATTAGTTTATATAAGGAGAGGCATTGCATCAGTGCGTCACACTTGCATTCTTCCTAACAGCCACCAGAGGGACAGTGAATGATGCCCAATGATCTTTCACTTTAACAGAGACGAGAGAATGAGCTCCTGTCTAAGTCGGTTTATCGTCCCAGGAACCCAATCCCTCAAAAAAAAAAAGTATCTCATGGTTTCATGTTTCTTCAATGCATAATTTGAATTACCTTATCCATGAAGGGCAGGCGGGGGTCTGCTGAGGGGTCTTTGGAAAGAAGCGGAGGCCGAGGGCAGCTCATGGGCTTGTTGATGAGCCCGTTGTTGTAGTCGTGGCCGGTCATCCCCATCCCACGCTTGTCCAGCTCCGTCTTCTTCTCCAGCAGGGCACTCATGGCCTGGTCTAGGTTCATGTTGTTGCTCTTTAGAGCCTCCTCTGCTGGATCTCTCTGGAGGTTATTATTAGCAATAATACGAATTAGATAAATGGATTTAAGCTACTGATCTTCAGATGATGCATCAACTTTGCTTCTGCAACAATGTTTAAAATTAGACTCACAGGGAAGCCCATGTCTGTCAGTTGTTTGATGAGACGATTCATGATCCAGGCATCTTCTTGCTTTACTGGGACTTTTACCTGAGAAAAATGAGGATAAAAAATGAATACCATTTACAAATACAAACTCAGAAAAGGTCAAATTTAAATGTTTCTGAAGAGCAAAGGGGCCTTAATGTATGAGAGTAGTCCTTACTTGCACCTTCGGTGGGGCTTTTTTAGATGCATTGCCCCAAGAGTTGCAGGAGGAGTTGCTTTCCTGGGAGGCAGTGCTGTTCCACATGTCCCCCTCCTCAGCATCCCACTGACCCCCGGACAGGTTCAGCTCTTCGCCTCCACCTCCCCATCCATCTTGCATAGGTTTGGGGGCTGGAAAACATTAGGAGAGTTGATTTAAACAAAGTAGTTAGACAGACACAAACCTTATGTGATAAAGTGCTATGCTGGCAGCCGTCAGGACAAAAAAAAAAGCAACTAATCAGTTGCCCTCTTGCTCTTGAGCTGTAAGTTTTTGAAGATAGTTTGAAGTTAAAAGAAAAGTTTCAAAAAGAAAAAAAAACAACAAATAAATGGTCACTTACAACCAATGGTGTAATATTTTTCCATATATAAATAAAATCCAAACAAAACTATCAGATGGCCACTAGAGGCCAGTGTGGATTTCTGTACAGACGACTCTGTGCTCTTATTTCTCTTGTATCAAAAAGATGTCCTTCAGACACTTGGGGGGGGGGGGGGTACTGAACTTTCTTTCAGCAGTGAAGATCACACTGATATCAATTTGAATCATAAGACTGAATAAAGAGTATTAACCAGGTTTACAAGATGCATTTGTCATTGTCGAGTTGCCCCGGCTGTAGCTGTCAGGGTTGTTGTCTCCCCAGCCTCCACAGTTGCCGGTAGGTTTCCCCCAGGCAGAAGTCCCGTTGTCCACGCTAACCGGAGTGGGTGCAGGTTCCCCCCAAGAGCTCTCTGATTTGGTGTGGGAGCTGGGAAGCTCTCCCCAACCTAGACAAGGTACAAAAATATTAAGGTGTTGCCGTCAGAACTTCTTATCTGCATTTTTTATAAACAACACGAAACGTGACTTATACAGATGTCAAGATGAGTTTCAGTTTCACATTCTGTTTTACTGGTGTCTTATTCTTTAACCAGTTGAATATTCATTCAATAATATGCTCGACAAAAGACAAATCATTATGTGCCAGCTTGTATCAAGTAATCTTAGTCTAAACTGATGCTCGAGCTCACCTCAGTGCAAGAGGGTTTCAGACAGAATCAAACCTATAGACTAGGGCCCGACCGCTATATCAGCCGATTGATTGTCTGCACGTTTTATACTTGTCAAAGTATTATAAAACAGTAAAATGTTCTGCCTGTAATTCAGATTTTCGTTTTTGTCAGCATTAAGGGACCGAAAAATAAGTTATTTTATTCCTTATATAGTTTCAAAATGAATCAGCAGATTAATTGGTTATCAGATTTTTTTCTGCTAAATATCGGAATCAGCCTCAAAAAATCCATATTGGTTTGGCCCTAGTATATTTTTTTAGCTCTCCCCACGAAGATGTCTTTTCAGTCATTGGCTATCCACTTGAAAAGTTCTTAATTTTTTAACGGCTTTAAATATGCCACCTGTGGAAGTCTAAGTAAAAGGACAAGCAGGCAAATTAATTAAAATGTGAATTTCATTTATCTCATTTTAATGCAATGAAATTTTAAATAATAGACCTGCAGAATGATACCACAAATAATCAGTTTTTATTTACCTCTTTTTCCTTAATTATATCTGAGCCTAAGCCTCTAAGCACACATCCTGACCCCGTTTGTCCATCTCTTTTAGAGTGTGAAGTGCCACTCATGCAGAAACCTGGGCTTGCTTAGCAGGATCATTCACACACAGAGAAGATGCCCATTTAAGATTTGGCATAGCCTGGTTCCTCTTGGCACCAGAAACACTGGTGCTGTCTGTAGGCCAGTGGCAGTGCCAGGCTCAGCTTAGCTCTCTCTCCAGGGAGAGGTCAAACCATGCCGTCAGCTCCAAAGAAAACTACAACCAACGATCCGATAGGAAAAGGATAGTATTTTACCGATCAAAATATTTCCACAACGTCATTTTTTTCAATTACTTACTATGCCTACTTATGGGTAAAACTGATCTGTTTATAACTGTATTCTCAAAAACAAGTGTGCCCGTTTAAGGGTCAGCCATCAGGTTTTATTTAGTAGCAAACAGATCCAGTGTGGAGTCAGTATGCAGGGTCAAGTGAGGGACAGCAGGGGGCGTCTGACCCCTCACAACTCCTAACGGCTTGCTTCACCTCCTCCCCTCAAACACTGACAGATGGTGGCTCCCATATAATCACACACTTCCGAGCCGTCTCAAACAGTTTGTGGTGAATCTCTGTTTTCATGAGACATTTTGTAAACAGCATTCTTGTGCTTCCTTTGAGTACCCATGAGAGGTTGCCAGGGTTACCCTTACAGAGGGGTTTCAGTGTTGTGAAATCTGAGGAGCCTCATGGAAAGACAGGGCGGTGCTGCTTAGCTCATTTGGATAGTGAATAAGATGTAAATCCAAAGAGGACAAACTAGGTCAAGTATTACCTTTAAGTGGATCAACAGATTGGAGCTCAGCAGAGTACTCACTAACCAACCTGCTTTCATGTTTGACACCTTTGCTCTGAGCAGTGAAAAAAAGCTAAGTCATGAATATACTTAGGTTACAGATCTCAAAGCAAACTCCTTAAACTTGAAAGCTTACAACAAAATAAAATACACATCAACTGAGCTCTCACAATTAGACTGCGAAAAAAACAGATAATGCCTTACTTTGAGCCAACAGGGGACCCCGGGTGTGAGATGGCCCAGTCTGGTGCTGGACAACAGGATCCATGGGTCCACCAGTGGGCCCTTGGTTTTGGGAGTTTGAAGTGTGGTTCTGTAAAGGTGCAGGCGGCCCATGATAGGTGTGATTGTGAGAAGGGGGATGGTTGTTGTTGTTGGGGCCTGGGGGGTTGTTGCCACCAGGTGGGACTTTGGCCTGGGACATTCCTGGATTGTTCCTGTCCCACAGGTTGACTGTCTTGTTGTAGGTACCAGGGTCACCCCAAGCTGATGTCCCATCATCTATCTCCATCTTACGTCTTATTGAGGGTGGGGAAGGCTCCTCCCAGCCAGTGGGCTCAGCTGAGGATTCCGGCTTACTGCCTGACCAGCCTCTGCCCTGCTTTACCGGACCCGAGCCACTCCAAGAACCCATGCCTCCTCCTCCTCCTCCTCCTCCTCCTCCTCCACTATTTCCACTGGGACCCCAGCTTTGGGGAGGTGGAGGTCCATTGGGACGTTGGCAGACTGGCTCACCCCAGCCCCCATTTCCTCCAGTTCCAGACATCCCAGGTCCAGGAGAAGGCATTCCCCAACCTCTGGGGTTTTCCTTCAAACCACCTGCTTCGCCTTCCCATCCTGGGTTTGTAGGGCTCTTCTTGCACTCTTCTGGCTCTCTCCAGTCCCCTGAATTATTGCTCCCTCCACTGCTACCCCAGCTGTGAGATACTTTGGGTTGATCTCCCCAGCCCTGGGAGGTTGTCTTGATGTTTGGATCATCCCATCCAGTGGACTTCTCCTCTCCCCAGGACTGGCCTCCGTTCTTGGGTATACTGGGGGGAGGACCTGTTGTTGGAGGAGTTCCCCAGCCACTGCGGCCACTCTGGGGCTTAATGTTGTTGGGTTGCTCTCCCCAACCAGAGCTAGGCTGGTTGGTAGCAGCTATGCCTCCACCCCAACCTGAAGCTCCCTGAGAACCAGGCACATCATTTTTGCTCCCAGGGTCAGTTCTTTGTGAGGGGCCCATATTAGTGTTGGAGGGCCCTTGGGTGTCATTTGGGGTGCTCATGCCAGAGCCCCATGACTCAGAGCCTTCAGTTTTGCGTTTAGCATCCTCCATGTCCCAGGAGGTATGCTGACGAACAGGGGTTTGTCCCCAGCCAGTGTTACACAAAACCCTGGGGTCCAGATCCTGAGCAGGCAGAAGAGGAGCTGGATTATCTCTGGATGAGCGCTCTCTTTGCTGGGGATTTCCTTCCATGCTGTCACTGCTGCCCTCACTGGCACCAGTTGTGCTAACTGCTCTGCTCCAGGGACTAGTCGGTGCATCCTGGGGTGGAGAGCTTGGGGCATCCCAGCCCCCTTGTGTCTCTTCAGTATGCTGCTTTCCCCAGCCTCTTCCAGACTGGTCCCCCCAGCCTCCGGAATTTCCAGCTCCACTTCCTCCATGACTTCCTCCATGACCCCAGCCAGAGTCCCATCCAGGGGCCTCTTTAGATGAAGGTGCCTTAGAGTCACCACTGTTAACCCATGCTGAACTACCATCTTCTCCATTGACCTGTGGGCCCCCTGATTGGGGCTGGCCCATGGAACCCAAGCCTCCAGTTGCATTTCCCCAGCCAGGCAAGTTGCGAATGGGGCTGGGGGGTTCCTGTTTATTAGTGTGATTTGGTCCATCAGTTTTAAGGTTCTGAGGTTCTGAACTGAAAGACACATTAGTGGACGGGGAGGGGTGGGGCTCTGACGTGTCAGAGGCCATCATGCTACCCCAGGCGCTGCCAATCACAGAGGAGTTGCTGTTAGCACTGGCTCCAGTACAGGTGCTGGTCTGGGCTGGTGGGGGGCCAGGTGGATTACAGAGGTTGGGTGTAGATTGAGGAGTTGAAATGGTGTTGGCTCCCCCTGAGCTGCCTCCCCCTGTGCTACCCCCATCATGTCCCAGCATGGGCCACGCTGAAGGGTTGGCACTGGGGTTAAGGTTCAAGTTAAAGTTGTTGGTGGAGGATGACGAAGAAGAGCCCCAGCCCCTGCCACTTCCTCCCACCACTGGGCTGTCACTTTTCCCTTCATTCCCCACTGAGGACTGAGGTGGGCAATGGGAGGGTCCGGACCCAGAGCCCCAGCTGCGATTGGCTGCAACCTGGCTGGAGAGCATGCTGGTTCCACTATGACTGGCAGGGCTTGGCCCACTGTTGGCCTTGCTGCTAAGTTGGTTGGCAGGAAAGTGGCCTGTTTGGCTATTAGCCCCTGTGGCCATAATCACTGTACTACAACTACTACTAGTACTACTGCTGCTGGTCAGGCGACCAGGGTCAGTATCCAAAGGGCATCCTCCTGGAGGGGCCTGGCTCTGGCTGAGGGTAATAGAAGGCCAAGCTTCTGTGTCCTTCTGGTCTATGATCAGTTGATCCCAGCCACTGAGATTGGTGGAAGATGCAGCACTTGTGGCACTTCTGTTGGCTGGCAGGTGTCCCCAGAGGGGATTATCATACTGGGCTCCTTGGCCACTCTGTGGGGGCAGTTCTGTATGGGAAAAAAGAAACAACATGAGGTGAGGATAAGCTGAAAGATGAGAAAATAAAAGAGGTAGAGCGTGTTCACGTCATCACTCCCACACATTCTCTCTGAGGTTAAAATACCATGGCAACATGCAAGGTGCCAATTTATGCATACATAGAGTAAACTATACATGACGCTTTGTCAATAAAAATAAATACCACCCACTCCCCCAAAGAGAAAAGAGTAGAGATGACATTATGTCTATGATTTAACTAAGATAAATGAGCGAATATCCACAGTGTAACTGCAGGTGGAATGTCCTTTTCATTAGCATCAATGTTTGGTGAAGATAGAAAAAATCCCTTATCTTTTGATTTCATTTATTAATATCGAAGAATCTACAAAATTTATATAGCTTTTACAGTCACATAGAACATTTGTATTGTAACAATGTGTCTCATAACAAAAAAATAATACCTGGAAACCACATTAAAAGGACTTTTTCAATGACTAAGGCCATGCTTAGGATCATTGACTTCTGATCCATTAGCAATGGAGTTATGACCTCTGCTTGACATGAAGCACAAACACTTCAACCTGGCTCTAGAAACCTGAAACTAAACATCAGCATCCATCCAATTGCAAAACATCTCTAAGGACCTAAAGAAATACTTTGCTTGTTTTAATTATTTTCTTTTGGAGTGAGTGAAGCAGATTTCTTGGAGTTCTGGTGTTCACATTGATAATGTTGGCGTCAAACTAAGCCCAATTGCATATCATAACTGCTGCACTAAAAAACCTGCTGCCAACAAAATGCCTCATTCCTGCTGCCCTGTGTGTTGTAGTGGTTTGTTGTTTACATGTGCATACAGACATGCATATGCGGTCTGTATTCGCACATGCTGTCACAACTGCATTTGGGATATCACAGCATTTGTGCACCAGCTTAATTCAATGCTTGCATCTAAAGGAGAAAGTGAACGCAGTGAGAGAGTACAGGGGGAAAGAGGGCACTGTGTTTCTGACACACAGTGCTGTCGTTCTGTAGCGTCACTCCACTGAGAAGTGCAGGACCGCCATTTTCTCAGTCCTGAACTACAGCCAAAAAGGCTCTGAGCTACCGTCTGCAGCTCCAGCGTAGCTGCTGTAAAAGCATGCACGTCTCACTCAAAATTAAACACACGAAACGGAGGATCTTAGCACTGCATGCCAATGATGCACTGTCACTTTAACATCTGAAAGTGCTCACAGCTTACCCACGCAGTGTGTAAAAACAAGCCACCAAAACAACGCAGATGAAGCAACGAGGAGAGAAAAACAGGGAACCCAAACAGGAGAGAGGTGGAGAGGTGAAACAGAGCAGTGAAATACCTGTGGAGAGGTGCCTCCCGACCATCCTGTAAAATGCTAGGTTTAGTGCAACGCAGCAACCATCCTTGTCTCAATATGTCTGCTCGGCTCGCCAAGCCTCTGAGGCTCGTTTCTGAAATGCTGCCAAGAAGTTGCACAGCTCTTGCGCGGCATAAGACACCCCCCTCCCTCCCTTCCTTCCTCACCCCTCATACACAGTCCCTCCCACCAACACAGCTCTGGCTGGGTCTCTCCTCTTCTATCTATTGCCTCCCTCTGGCTTTATTTATATCGTGCTCTATTCCTATCCTGACGGAGGATATTCTCTCTCTCTGGAAAAGCACTGAAAGGAGGCGGGTTGGGGGAGGGGATAGGAGAATTGGAGAGACGGGAGTATTGATGATGGTGGCCTGGATGGAGGGGGAACTCTGTTAACAGCTGAATGATAAAGTCCGGAGACTTTTATTATGCACTCACGAAGCATGAGGAGAAACAAAACAAAACCTCCCCCCTCCCTTACATCATTCAACCTTTCAAAACTGTCACTAAATATTTAGCCAAGACCACTCCATCTGCAATTAGTGCTACTGGCCCACAATGGAGAGCCTTCTGAATAGAAGAGGGAGACGAGGGGGAGCAACAAAAAATAACCCACAAAAGTATGCCGCCCCCACAGTGCAGGAATGACAGTGTTTTCACACGTGCATGTCTTTATGTATGCACAGTCACGTCATCAGACCACACATGATGACAAATGTTTGTTTTGGTCTAACTCTACACCGTCTAGCTGTGGATGTCCTAATTATACAGTGAGTACAAAATAGCCAAGAATTCAAAGTAAACTGCCACTTTAAGGGCAGCAAGTGCATGACATAAAGATCATAGTGCAAGATTAGGGACTGGTGATCTGATTCCAAACATTGCACTGGAGTTACAGCAGAAAGGCAGAGGAGAAGCAGACTAGCTGGGAGGGAAAAAAAGGGACCTCAGCCCCTGGATCAAGGCTGGTATTGTTTACAAATGATCCCAGCGCCCACGCAACAACACAATAAGTCAATGTTTGGTAGAGAACAAAGTCCCTTTATGGTGCAGTCCACTCTCCTCTGTGAGGACCCAACATGCAGTGAGGTCATGGCGTGCTTTCTGCATGGCCACTCGCTCTTTTGTGTGTTAAAATGGACACACTACACTTAACTGTGTTGATGTAGATACATTGACAAACAGAAAGCCTCCTAACAGAGGGGGTGGGGCAAAAGTGGACAAGGATCATGTAAAGAGGGATCACAAGGAATGAAAAAAACAAAGACAGCAAGGACAGAAAATGAAGGACAGGGATGGATTTTGAGAGATGGATGGAGGAAGTAATCTAGGAGGAGTGTATGGGCCTCAGCTGGACTGATCCTGGCTTAATGAAGTCCCAGAGGGGCAGAAAGACTGGATGGTACAGGGCTGGCAATACTTGCTGCCACTCAGATGAACAACCTCTCCAGCAGAAAAACACACATGAACATGTGACTCAGGAATGTGCTACCTTTATGTTCAACAATGATGATCAATAAAATTACAAAGTGTTTTTGAAAAAGGCAAACAGCTTTTTAGAAGCAGCGAGCACTCATTGATTACAGGTAAAAACACTCTGTGTTGCTGTTGGCTGCTGTTACTTTATATTAAAAACAAATAAGAAATGTGAATCAAAAGGATCTAAATTTGGAAAACGCAGACTCGAACTGTGAAGGAGGAGATTAGAAGTTTTAGCTTTTAATTGTATGTTTTAAATTCTGTTTTATGATTAGCTGTAAATATGTTTTGTGTTAGAATTTAGAACCCTTGTAAGGGGTAATGATGTGAAATATTTCATTCTGCAAAAGCAGGGAATCTAAAGGGACTGAGCAAGAAAAAAGTGTTTTATATGGAAGCTGTCATTGCTTTGCTGTTAACACATAATCATACCAACATTATAAGAAGGGAAAAGAGAAACAAACGAGAAAAAAGTCTTCTAAAAGTACTTGTCTAAGACATCTGGATGTCATGTTTGCCTTTGAGTATCCTCTTTCTCCTCCCCCCCTCCAAAGGATAAACCAGGTCAAGGGCTTTCTCCAGCATGCCAGTCTTAAAATAGCCTGCTCCCTCACGCCTCCTCTACATGAAAGGGCCTTGGGATAGGGATTGTTAGCCAAGCAAAAGACAACATGAGGAGAAGGCTGCTATAGAGGGACGATTGACAGACATACATGTAGTATGTACGCTCGACTCATCCTGAGGCCAATGAGTGCATGAGTGAGCTGTGTGGTTGCTACAGTGACGGTTGACAAGTTGAACACGCATGCATCAGAAAACAATAAATAAGCTTAGAGAGTGAGAGAAGAGCAGGAGCACAGAGAGAAAGAGAAAGCAAGAGAGTGCTAAACATTTGTGGTTAACAGTGAGCTGAAGTTTAATCACATCACAAGACGTCCCAGCACTCTTTGAGGGGGATTCCCAGGGCTCTCTTACAGCATCATCAGCAGAATTAAAGAGCACATCAAGTCTAGCATGCATACACACTCTCTGTTCTCTACCAGACAAGTTATTAGCACATTAGCTGCACGGTTTTCCCGCTTGACAAAGCCTGTTTACACCACAAAGTTTACATTGATGCTGTTGTGTGAAGAAAGTAACATGCCTACTGGGGATAAAATCTTTGTCATTAGTTTGTTAAATCTAACAAAAGGGTGTGGGACAAATGAAATAAGCAGCAGTTATAAACCATAAGCTACAGGAAAGCTAATGATCAACTTAACTCCATGGCTGTTGCGTGCATTATTTCCCCACAAAGACTAATAAATGTGCAAAACTGGAGTAAAGAGACACATTAATTTATAAACGTCATTTGAATTAATAAAATCTGAGCTCTTGTTGTGAACTTTGACCATTAAAACCCAACAGAAATTGCAGCTGCCTGTCTTTACGACAGAATAAAACTTTGTCTGAAGTTGAGCAGGCGAACACGCAGCTCACACAGCAGAGAAAAGAAAGTTTGTTTACATACAGAAGCACAAACAGGCACACCGACAACGTTTATCAGCACCACTTTTCTTCAGAGCGGACATGTGACTGGGTAATGAAAGACCGGGTGAGGCGAGGGGGAGTCAGCGGATGGAGAGACGAGGGAGGGAGGGGAGGGAGGGAATGAATGCAGCTAGTGTGCTTCTACTGTTAGCTTTCGGTGGGAAATGAAAGCAAGGAGACAATCAGCAGACGAGGATGTGGGGATGGAGTGATTGAAGTGGGTTTACCTGTGGAGCTCTGGGGGTGTATTTCTGAAACAAAAATTACACTGCGAGGTTTTTGCTCATGTGCAAAACCTTTGAGTGTTTGAATTTTATTAAACAGTCAAAAAAGAAAAACCTAGAGGACTTCTTTCTGTCTTTCAGCTTGGAAGGTCCTCCTGTTTGTCCGTCCTAATGTAATCAGTGGGTTCAAAGACGCACAGAGAGCAAAAGCAGAGCGGAGCAGGCCTGCCAGAGAGGGGTGGAGAGAAGTAGCAGCTTTTACCGTAAGCCATGAGTCACTTCAGCCCACACTGGACCTCTGCCATGCTCGCTCTCTCCTTCTTTCTTTCCTTCTCACTCAGTCTCTCTATCAGCGCCAGGTCAGGCCTACTGAGGAGCCTGGCCAACTAGCTCGCTCCACATGGCTCCTCCTCCGAAAACAGGAAATACTGGAGGGCTGGTCAGATACGCTCAATGAGGAGTAGGCGGAAGAAGGTGAGAGGGAGAAAGTGAAGAGGACTGGATAAATGTCTAATCACCATGGAGATAAAATTGCATACAAGCACCATCAAAGGGGTTGTGGTTTTCATCACGAGACAAAAAAAAAAATGCCTTGAGAGACTTCAACATCATCGCTGAAGAGCAGACGATGTTTCATTAAAGAATAAACACAAGAACCTGATTTACTGGGATGCGCAGAGCCTCAGGAAAGAAAATAACACAAACACACAGAGATAGCCAGCTGTGTTTACTCTCCATCCTCTCCCACTGTATTCCTCTATCCCCACTTCTAATCCCCAGGCAGGCGGAGGCAGGGGGAAAACAAACAGCTCTCGGCAACACCTGTGACGCCTTCACGCTGCTCTACAGGTACACCACACAGCACCGCTACAATCACAGTACACCACATAAAAAATAAACTAGACACTGAAAGTGTCACTTAAGGATGCAAATGCAAGTTTATGCAAAGCAGAAGGAAGCGAAGCACATGTTAGACAAACAGCTCTCAGGAGGAGGAGGCATGAATAAAAATGCAAACACTCCATGCAAAAATAACAGACATATTTTGAGTCCACTACATCAGGGAGTATTTTTTTATAACATTATATTTTAATGTTGCTGTCTGAAGCTGGGCGCACACTGAACGGATTAAGTCTGATTTTGGCTCAGAACTAATTTTAGAACCAGTTGAGTTCCCGCCAGATGGTTTGTTGTTGTTTGAAGTGCAGTTTGAGGGAGGGGAAATTTAAGTCTAGGACAATCTGCTGATTTCTGGCACGACAGGAATGATTGTGGCCTGTCTATCAGTCTGTTACATCTGTTTTATAATTCATATTAAAGCTGTAACAAACTGTAGAAGGATGGTGTTAATACTACTGGAACAGAAGTTTATGTTTAGTGGTTTCACTCATGAGGTAAAGCTGTACTTCTTTCTGTAAGCCATCAGTGCTTTGTTGTGTTGTTCTATTGAGCTGTATTTAAAGTGGTACTTGCAGTATGACTTCACACTCGCCAAGAAAATTACACTACCGCTTTTTTGCTGGTTGATTTCAGTCAATGCTGTGAGTAAAAATAAAAAGTCACTTTCGTGGATGCATTCGAAGAGATAAATCTTTAACCAACTCACACTGCAGCAAGTAAAACACACAGAAAGTTCTTGTAATTCATGTTTACTGCACTGTCAGGGACAGTGATTGTCTGACCTGTAGGCAGGCTGGCTGTTGAGGAAGAAGAGCAGGAGGGAGTGGAGTGTATGGCTACTCCCGCTGCAGCAGGTTCAGTAGTGTTGGGACGCCCTGTGATGGTGAGAGGCAGGGTCCCCGGGGGAAGAGGCTGGCCCCTCTTCAGCAGCTGCTTGTGCTCCTGCTGGCGGAAGCGTGGGGGAACCTCTCTGGGCGGGTAGCGCTGCTGGAGCGGAGTCTGGGGCTGCTGTGCTGTCTGCGGTTGACCTCCGGCGGGGGCGCGCTTGCCATTGCCACTGCTTAGGGGTACAGCTGGGGCAGCACTGGGGTTGACTGGGGGGAGAGGAGGGGTGGGGTCCGGCTTGGCAGAGTCTGGCACTGTGGGGATGGAAGGGTGGTGGGGAACAGGTAACAAGAGAGAAGCAGGGATAAGGGAGGGTTAGCAGAGCTGATTTTTAGTGCCAAAACAATCCCTGAGTGATGAGTCGATAATTAGATTGCATTTGTTTTTGAACCTTGCGAGCTCAAAGATTACTGTTCCCTTCTGCTCCAACACAAAGCAGTGTTTCCTTTACACAGAATTTACTCAGTGAGTCTCTGAACCTGCATTTTTCTTCTCTAACCCTCCAACCCCCACCCTATAAATTAATTAGTCAACAATCTGACCTCGCTCCCCATCCAGGCAACGCACTGACTGTGGTTCAACAGTTCAGCAGTTTAAAGCTTGTGAGTGGGACCGGAGTGGATCAATCAAATATTGTAGATTTGTAAACAAAACATCTTACAAGAAGCACAGGTGGAAAAAAAGAGCTGAGTCACTATTAACGTGTGACTTTAAGACAAACTGCTGGTGGAGACGATAAACAAGAAGACAAACAGGGAAGGAAACAAAGCGTTGGTGTTCATGAAGGGAGCAGGATTGAAGTTGTTTAATAGCAGACTCAAGTTGTCACTCTGTGAGAAACGCTGCACACACAGAACAAGCAGTGATCTTTCCTGGAGGGTTCCTGTGGTCGAGCATTTCCTGCACTGCATCTTTTTTTAATCCCTTGTTATGTTTGGATGAGAACCTTAATGTTAAATTCAGAAAAGCAAATGTCTATAAACGCACATGATTGGCTGCCATCCCTCCTGCCTGCCTGAAGCTTGACTGTCGGCAGCGGTCAGTCTAAACACATGGCTGCTCTTTTAAAGAGTCAGAGAGCTGTAGTAATCTCAGGGTGGCACTGATATAAACCTTCAGCCTCCGGGGATGGCCAAGACACAGATTAGAGGTGATGAGAAGGTCAAGTAGCAGATAATGGACTTAGATGTGCCTGTTGCATTACTGTGGTCTCCTGCAGGACAGCACTGAAGATACTCCTCTGTCCTGTCAGCAGACACCGCTCAGGGTCTGTGGCAGATTGTGTCCCCTGAAATGAACACATCTCAGTGCTGTTAGTTATTAACTGCTTGTGCAGCTGCTACAGCCAAGTCCTGTTAGCTTTGGTTACCTGTGGCAACACTGTGAGAGTGTGCTCACACACAGGCACACCTTCGCCCTGACAAGCTGTCACCTAATGTTTGCAGCTGACAAGAGTTCTGTTTCTAGCCGAGTGTCTTCTAGACAGTTTTTTCTCACCTTTACTGAGCTGCAGTAGCAGTTTTTGTAGCCACTAGGGGGCAGCAGAAACACTCTACAAATACAAGTCTGACATATCACCTTTTTAGTAAAAATGGCAAAGTGGAGCTATGATTAGGAGCTGTGATTTGGTATGTGTTAAATTGCTGGCCATGGAGAAACTGTAATATAATTAAGCTTTGTTTTTCAAGTCTCAAATCACTGTAGGGGAAATTTCTCACTATTTACCTAAAAGATACTCAAGTAATGTTCACTCTTATCCTCAAAAGTCTGCTGATTTTTTATTTTTTTTTGACAAGACTGTTGAGACTGTTATTTTTAGCTGTGCAAGGACATTTAAGTTTATGGTGATTTATCCATAATTCTGTTAACGTGACTAAAAAGTCTTTTACTTTTCATTTTTCTGTGAAGGTAAGCCCAAACTAACAATTGAGGGTCATAAAGCTAAAGAAAGAGACTCACCAGTAAGCTAAAAAGAAAGTTGTGGATTGAGGTGCTGATTCTTTCAGGATTTGAGCCCACAAGTGACGCCGTTCAAATTCACTGTTGAAAAGTTTGTTTAAGGACGCAGGGGCACACTTGGCCATTTAAACCGTGCTGTACTCAAGCACGATTG
Source organism: Labroides dimidiatus (assembly GCA_030710495.1). Lineage (NCBI taxonomy): Eukaryota > Metazoa > Chordata > Actinopteri > Labriformes > Labridae > Labroides > Labroides dimidiatus. The sequence continues at coordinate 14,816,028 of CM061163.1, forward strand.
TCCCTCCGCAGTGTCATTCCCTTTGCTGGCCAGTACAGCCTGTGGTCAAACTACTCCAATATGAACCAGACTTTAGGCACACGCATGGCCCACTTACATCCCCCTGAAGCGTTCTCAGACTCAGTTTACTTTTTGGCTCATGCTTAGTTGTTTTGGTCCAACACAGCCCTCTAACAGCCCACTTATTTCACTGTTGAGAGGAGTGGTCGGGGCATTGATGTCCGCGTGCTTGTGCATGAAGTATACCCTCTCCGAAACACACCTCTCCAAAGCGTGCTAAAGAGGGGAAGTGAACCATGCCTGAGCACGATATACTCATGGTCACACTCGCCAAACAAACTGGAAGCACGCTTGGGCACAGTACGTTTGGCCAGTGTGACCGCACCCTCAAGATGATGAGGACTATCTGTAATCAGTAGCATTTTTCTGGACAAAGACTCTGTTTCCCATGAGTATCCCATGAGTACAATGACCCACTGTGATAAGGACGTGACTCTTGCAAGTGTGTGCATTTGTTTTGGAAGCAAGTGGGTGGAGAGATGACACTACTTTTCTTCCCTCAGGACAACTTTTTGTAGTGTGCAAAGTAACAAAGTGATTTTTTTTTATTCATAATTACATTGCACTGTTTTTGTCAGTCCTGCTCCAGTTTTCACCATAACTACAAAATAAATCCAAGAAATGGTTTTCTCCAAGACAAAGGAAAGATCTTGCTTCTTACTGTCAAATGTTGCCGATCGGTGTAGTAACTTTGGGTTTATGTGCCAAGATTTGTGTTCTTCTGGAAATGTCAAATCTGACCACAGATACTGAGGGATGGCATTTAGAAATAAGTGATTTTGGCACTAATGTCATTTTAAATTGTGAATTTAAAACAGGCAACTATATAAAAGCAAGACTATTTTAAGATCAGTTATAAAGTCCACACAGGGCCTTTAATTAAATGTTAGAAAAAAAAAAAACAGTCCAAATTCAGAATCTTGCACAGTGAAGAAGAACCTCCTCTGCCAGAAGAGCCACAGTAAAAGCTTTAAGGTGTTAGATGTTGAGCAGGCTAATGTGCTGCAGCTGAATGTGGAAATGCAGTGTTAAAGGTCACCACTGAGTCAAACAGGATGATCAGCTCGAGGTCACCGAGCCACTGTTGGCTGAGATGCATTATAGGACACGGAGCACTGGGGATAATCGCCTCAGTACATTTCATTACATAATAGAATAAGCTGGTAAACTAGAATGTAAACAGGACGCAAAAAAAATGTGTTTAGAGCATGCATGTACTGTACATGCACAAACATCAGCTGATCAGACACAAAGTCCACACATTCAGCCAACACAGTTTAAGACTTTCCTCATAATAAAGTACAAGAGGAAAAAATAGAGGCAAAAAATAAAATGTAACCATAAGAAAAAGAAAATCTTTGTGTGGCCTGAATGAGTTATAAAGAGCCGTGCTTCACCACTGGCTGCCATCCCGAGTGTGTGTGCAGTGAAGCAATGAATAACTCGTACACATGCGGCCAGCCCGACACACACACACAAAAAACAAAGGGTTATGTAATGCTGAGGCCCACACGAAGGGGAGAGGACGGGATATGTCAGGGACTACATCCACACAGGCTGCTGACAGACGCTCACACACAGAGAACAACCAACCTCTCCTCTCCTTCTTTTTCCCCTGTATGTTTGTCGGGATTCCTGTGTTATTTTTGCCCCCAGTACCCTTTTGACCACCAACTGCATATTTGGATCCAGTTTCAGCCGTTTCTGTCTGTGTGTGTGTGTGTGTGTGTCCCTCTCCCTGCAGCCTCGGAGCTCAGGGAGGAAGCTGGAGAGCTTGAGTTCGCCTCTCATCGGATTTCTCTACATCTGCTTCCATTTCCTCTCCGTCCCCGTGTTTTATTCCTCCCCACCTTCCTGTGATCTCCTCTCCCTTTCTCCTTCATTTGCTGTGATCTACCATTATCCTCTCATCATTATTACTGCATTAGGGGGGCAGATGGACGCAATAATTCCGGGCCGGTTCTCCCTGCTGATTTTCAGAGGTGATTTCCTCCAAAAACAGAGGACTTTGTGGTTGTGATACATCGCATAATGCGAGTTATGGAGGCAATCGTTATACAGTTGGGACTCTCTGATGTGTGACGTAGATTCTTATGAAGGCTGGGGGAAGGGGAGCGCTGGCTTGCTGCTCTGTCGGCCAATCAGAAGAGAGAGACAAGGAGGGAGAGAGGTAGAGCGGAGAGGGTAAGTGATAGAGAATAGTGTGTGTGTAAGACAGTCTCCTCCCCCTCACGCGCAACTGTGAGCTGGAGTCTCACTATATGAAACCAGCTCAGATCTAAATCCACTTACAATTAAAGCCCTGTTTGACTGTAGTATGCCAAAGGAATGACACAAGTCCTGCGTGTTTAGTAACACCAGAAAGACTAATGCATCAAAGTGAAACGTTCTGTCACTTGCAATTTGGTTTGTGTTGGAAATCAGAGACTGAATCTGGCTTAGGAAGGAGATCAGGAGATGAAAACAAACAAACCTCTGGCATCAACAAGGTGTGGCTCATTTAGTCTCACAAGAAATGCTTTGCAGAGAAGAGTGAAATGCAGTAAAAAGAGATCACAGCCACTAGCTCTGACAGCCTATTTGCAAAAACACAGTCCTCAGCTGTGTGGGAGCACAGGAGAATTCCCAGTTCATCAAAGATGCACATCAAAATGTGGCCTCGGGGATGTGTGCACTTCATGGAGAGGAAGACATCCCTTTTACACTTTAAAGGGGTCTTAATTTTCAGAGAGAAAAGATGATAGCATGCTCACCTCACAGTTTAAGACCTAAAGGATGGGGGTTGTCTGGGAAGATATCAGAGAGTTGAAGGTAGGTGGAAGAGAAGGAGGGGGGTAGATGGTTTGATGCTTCCTCTACAGCCACATGACCTTGGAGATAAAAGATCTCTCAGTGGGAGAGTTTTATAGGTGGAAGTCTTAAGATTCAAACTACTCGGGACCCGGAGGGGAAGCTTGTATTTACACAGGCTGGCTGTCTCATGAAGGAACTATTTAAACGCTTAGTTTAGGTATGTCAAGTTAAAGACATGGCCTTCCTCGAATTATAAACTTCTGATTGTCCCCCATTCTGAATTGTTCTGTAGAACTGGCTTTTAATTAATGTATAGAGCATTGAAATTTGCAAATTAAGTTTTGAGCGACGGTAGATTTCAAACCTGATAGAACAGAACAGAATAAAGCATTAACAAAAAAACAACAACATTATGATCCAGATTGCAGTTGTTCACATTGCTTCTTGTGTTAAATACACATTACCATGTTTATACATTTACTTTTTTGAGGGATACAGCCATGACGCTTCACTTAAAGAAAAGTATGTGTAAAATTTTAATTTTCTTATGGTTTAATGCAATTATTAACAATTTATTCAGTAAGTCTGGACATAAGTCTACACTTTTTATTAAAGGTTGGGATATAAAAGATGTATTGATGTATTAAAAACTTTCATGCAACAAATATGACACTAAAGCATGTAAAAATGTAAAGATCTGCTCTGGCAGACTTGGTATGGTTGGTCATAAAGGGTTAAATAAAAGCAAGGTGGTTTATAAACATGTAGAAGGCAGAATATTCCTTTTGCTGGAAACTATAATGTTTAGCAGAATGTCGCTTCACAGCAGACACTGGCACAGCTTCAAATGTGGAAGTGAGTTAATTTGTAGCAAGAGCAACAGCTGCAGCTTTAAACACGCCTGGTATCAGTTCAATTCTTCCTTCACATCCGATAATAGCAACCTCCTGACTCTGCTTTCCACACATCCGAGTGGATCGACGTTCTGTTGGATTTTCGCATGTAAAAGTTATCTTTGTTAGTGCTTATAAGCTTTCCAAAGCTGAGCCTTTAATCAGCCAAGTTAAGGACTACACAGAGGTTGTACAAACTACCTCGAGAACTTCTTGTTCCTATAAACAGTGGTATCGGTTGCTCTATGGACAGCAGGGTGCATGCCTTTCTTCAAACAGTCGGCCCTGCTGGCTTTATATGTCGCTACTTCTTATCCGTCATACAACCTTACGGATGTGGGACTGGATTGAAGGAATGGAAATACGGTTAAAATGAAGAAAAAAAATAGTGAGGGGGAAAACTTTAAGCATTAACCAACAAAGGGAAAACTGTTATACATTAGTTACTGCAAATTCCTTCCAAGTAGCCCTTATCTATGGGTTAAAGTGAAGGATTTTTTTTATTTTAATTCTGTCACAAATACTGCCACTCTGTGCAAACACGTGAAACTACCATCTTAAGTTACCAAATAAACAGCCAAACCTTAAGGAAAAAAATCTGATATGAGCACAAAATTTTCCCAACACTGACTGAACAAAGTCAAAAACCCAAAAGGTCTGGATTGATTTCACAAATTATGCAAAAATCCATATGTAAACAGAGGAATATATCGTTCCTCTACAGTGTGTGTACTTCAAGCATCTCCATGATGTCTGCCTGTGAGACATTACACAGCTGAAAGTGAACCACACACAAGGAAAAACAAAAAAAGGCTAAATCGTATCAGATTTCTATTTAAGAGGTGATAGTTGTATCAGTGAATCGAGAGAGAGAGAGAGAGAGAGAGAGGAGGGGAGGCATGTCTTCAGGGTTCTCCATGTCTTCCCTCCTGTGGGCTTTAAAATGTGAGCCGTGAGTCTCACATGAGAGGAGATTAAAGGGCTTAATTAGAAGTGAATAAATATGACACTGTAGTTAAGAAGGGAAAACCCTCCCTCGCTCTGCACATTCAACACAGACAAAAATGTTATTTAAAAGGCACTTAATGTCTGAAAGCACAGTGTGAAGTACACCACGATGTAGGTCAGGGCATCTATTCAACTGCAGCAAGGTTTGTGAATGGTGTAACACAATCCCACACCTGAGGAGGGAAATGTATAACATGAAGAAAAATAAATACTGTTTTTGCAGTAAGATTTCTTAACTATTCCTGAATGCACAATGCTCTAAAAGACATGTGGAGGGCAGAGACGGCTCTCGTGGACTCATCCCTCTCTGTCCCTGGTCTTTTTTATGCCAACAGCTGCAGGCAGACCAGATTCCTCTGTCTGTTATGATTTAGAGGAAGTGATGTGTGAAAGAGAGAGCAATGTCCTGTCTGTCTGACCTGTGATATTACCTTTTGAGAAACACCGCAAAGTGCTGCACATTCTGTTTTTTTTCAATCAGACAAATTTAAACCGACACAGATTCTACATCTGGTTGCAAAAGGGGGGGGGTAATTCAAGGGGAACACCTGATATAAAACAGAGCCTGGGACACCAATAATATCACAGTGATTTTAAGATAACACATGGAATGCTGTTTTCAAATTTAGGAGCAGGAAGAGTAAAGTGGATGATGGGTGCTCTCAGAGATCAAATACAGATAGCTTCATCTCTGGGGGAAAACACACGAGCCTCATTCAGGGCTGTGGAACGCAAAACTAGAAATAAACTGGTCTCTAATTAGACTTCAAAACAAAAAAACTTAACGAAACCTATTTTATGTGTAGGATTGCACCCTCGTAAGGATCTTTAAACCATTTCTGTGCAACCAGATTTCACCCTGGCAGACTAGTTTCTTTCCACAACTGAACACACGACTCCCTTTACAGCCTCGTTCACATGACACCCTTTTCATTTAAAACCACTTTACATGATATTAACACACATCTCTGACCTCCTAACCTCACTGTAAAGAGAAAGGAAAAAGGACTCTATTATTTGGATGCACCTGAATTACCTGACTCGTATGTGTGTTGCCTTTAGAGCTTAAACAGTTCCTTGAGGTCAATGTCAGTCATGTTAATTGTGATTCACATGACTGAAGACACTCATTTAAATTACAATACAGACGTATGCAAAATTTATGCAGGGTCCAACACTCCACACTAGCAGTATCCATCCTCTGCCTCTGTTGCTCTTTAAAATGCAGTTTATCATCACCATGGCTGCTCCGGGAAGACGGCGTGCAGAAGGGGTGGAGACGTTGACAAGAGGCACACTGGTATAAATTCCCCTCTGATCACACCACAATTTATGACTCCACGACACAAAGCGCGGGTGTAATTAGGCAGAAGTGAAACGGCAAATTAATTTGTTATGAAATTACTGGCGCGACACTAACGTATAATAATGTTATCTTTTATTGCACCATGTAAATGTGCGTCCTGATGTGCATGTATGTGCTACTCTTATCCATGATAAGGATTAAAATGAACGGCATCAACAGCAGCTTATTAACCCTTTGAAATTAACTTCAGTACAGCCAGTTGATGGAGGAAGGCCTCTGATGTTGTCGTAACACTCCGGCCTCTTTCAGTGTTATTAGTTGTATAATGTGGGATAGTAACTGCAAGACGTAAACTTGTCACGCTGTTTTAATTCCTCTGAGTTGTCCAAGTATTTGCATAACTATGCACACAGCTTATGCAGATTTCTTTTTGTAGTTTTCGTAGTCAGGAGATTCGTTTGAATTTAACTAATTCGGTTTTAATCACTTTCAAGCTTCATGAACTCTCTTTCAAACCACAACAAAAAGCACCAGATTCAGTCTAAACGTCAGTCATGATGTCTTCCTCTGCACATCAGAGATTACCAAAGTGAAAAAAAGTTTGGCATTCAGCTCCCTTATCTTGGTAGCTTGTTGTGAATGTGCTAATTCAAAACATTCTCTGTGCGGCGGTGAGGTCTGTACAGTGTTTCTGGTAGTAATGCAAGAACTATATGAGTAAAACCATATGTGCATTTGCCAAAGCACACAATGTACATATGCTGCTGGTGTCACATAAGGGGACTGTTAGTGCGAGAGTGAGTGAGTGAGTATGTGTGTGTGGGTCTGAGACGCCAGCCAGTAGAATTATCCTGCAAAGGGCCCCTTCAGCTGTGCCGGCAAACAGGAAACTGCCATGCATTCTCACAGTTTCACATGGCTCCGTCTGTTTCTTCTGCTCTCGGCTTTCAAGCTTTATTTTCTAGACCTCTCAAACAACTGAAGGCACCGTGTTCCAGCAGACGCCTCCCTACACTTTGCACAAATGTTATAAAAACAATTCATCCTCTCTCTCCTTCCTCACAGCAAACCTTCTTCTGCTTGCTTTTCCCTCCTGCTGGTCCCTGGGTGGGCCTCTCTGCTAGACCAGACAGGAGGTGGTGTAGTGTTACTATGGTGCTAGGGGTCTTACTGGAGATCTCCTGTGTTTTATCAGCCTCCGCACCAGCCATATTCTCCTAATTAGCTCCCAGTGTACCTTGCATTTCTACCAGTGACAATCTGCGTTTTTTTGTTGATTAGTCCATCATCTATTTATTCTGTTCATTATTTTTAAGAAGCCAATAACCTGCAGCTGTAAAATGAAGATGAATTAAATAGTAAGAAATTGGTCGTCAAAGTATACGATGAATCACTGAATTGATGATATTGTCAACAACTAAACAAATGCATTATACAAGGACTAACAAGATGGTAAATATGGCATGTAAGGGGTTGAGAATCAGAAATCAAATGTCTCATGGCGTGTTGCTGTGAGAAGCAGCCAATATCATATTATGCCTATCACAGTCAAGGGAGAAAAGTGTATTATATAGGTCAATTTGGGAAGGCTGTGAAAGAACACAAAGTAGGAGACAAGAAACGAAGAGAAGCCGAAGCTACGCAGCTAACCCAGATCACATTCATTAGTGCTGCAAACTGAGGCGCTGAGGGTGACTCAGACCAGAGGAAAAAGGAGTGGGAGGGGGGGCACCTCAGTGACATTACAGTCTCATTAACTCATCCTTCAGGGGGGAGAGTGGGAGGTCAAGGCACTGACCCTCGATGATTCAAGCGCTCACAATCCTATGCGCCCACAAGAGGTGAACACACGCTCTCGTCTTTACGGATCCAAACATAAATTTGCCACCAAACTTGCGCAAACACATTTCTAAACACAGCTTTGGGCGCTTAAACACAAAGACACTCGCACTGTAATCAGGTGTGTATTCTCTTGCAGCTATTAAGGCCACACTGCCAAAGTCTCACAGAAGTTCTAATCAGATTTTGCCCCTGCCCATCCCTTGTGAGGTATTAACTCTCCTCCCATCTGCCTGGCCTGGAGTTATCAGCTCCTGGGCTAAATGGCTGTCCAACACTGGCTTCCCGAGTCATTAAGAGCTTTAGCTGTAGTAGAAACAGTGAGTAAGAGCTCAAGACTTTTCCTGAAGGAGATAAAGAACTTTCTTTCTTTTGTTTTCTAGTTATTTTTTCTTCTCTTCTGAGATTTCTCCTCACCTCTACCCTCCCAGGTATGCCCAAGGAGCCCGTGGGGAGGCCTCAGGAGCAGCTGCACCATCCCTGTGCTCCCCATTAGTCTTGTATGAGCAATATGGCATCCTTTTTTTTTTTTTTGCTCAGGTAGATTGGACCACCTGGCTGCTCCTGCTAAAGATGGTTTATGATAATAAAAGCTAATGCATCTAGTCCAAACTGCACCGTGGAGAACAGAGGGCAAATTGAGGCTGGGAGGCAAAAAAAAAGCAATCCTCTTCACGAGGTATCCATCCAATTATGAAGATAAACATTTTACACACCCACACAATACGTCTCCTTAGTGTTTGAGACAAAAACTGAAAGTACGAGCAGACAACTTTGACAGTCTTTCTTGTTTTCTGTGCAACATGCTGAAACACAAAGCAAAGGAAAATGCACCCTTGCAGGCGTACATAAAGATTCTCATCACAGAAGTCAATTCGTGATGCTTTTTTAATTTTGCTGCAAGAAAACAAAGATAAGAATAAGAATGTAATAAAAAAGTTGTCAAAACTCACCTTTGGTTATCTGTTCTGTGGTCTGAAAAAAAAAGAAAAGGAAAATATAAATGAGCACATATAATAAAACAGAGAATCTAGTTCTAGTTTAAACTGTGGGTCTAAATGTAAATGCTCCATCAACATCTGAGTTGCATTGGCTGGTTCGCCAGCTGCACAACAGTGCTGGAGCATCTAGCCAGGGCAGTCAGAACAAAATGTTCAGGGGCTGGTTTTGCTCATCTATTGAAATGCTAAGAGGTCCATGTTCATTCCTAATGCTCAGTAGGGTGAATGGGTTCATTGGACTGGAGGTAAAAAATAGATTTTGTTCCTCTTAAACATTAAGAATACTTTCACCACCTCTGCAATATGTGTTCAAGGAAACATAGGTGTTAGTGAGGGGAGCAGTTTAACCTGTTAACACAGAAAACAGATGACCTACTGAAGGGAAGGGTGAGGAGGAGAGCCGAGGGAGGGGTAACAGCTACATAAAGTTAAGGTTAATGCTTGTGGTTGATATGATGAGAGAAAAAGCACCTGAGCATAAAGGAGAGTGAGCTTATAATGCAGTTACAGTACACGAGCTAAGGATAATGTTATTACTCCCATGTTGCTTTTGATCAAACAGAAATCAAAGTGTGTTAAACTTTAATAAGAGTGTTTTAGTGTGTGTGTGTAAAATGAGCAAATCTCTCATTATCTTACCTTTTTCTGAGCAGCTTCTTTCTTTTTCTTCTCGTCTTGCTTTTTCTTTTTCTTATCTTCCATCAAATGGTTCTCTTCTTGTATTTCTTGCTCCTTCTCACAGCTGTGACACAAAAAGAGACACAGACAAAAAGAAAGGATGGCAATGAGGAGAGTTGCTCTGTGTAGGAAACAAGTGAACGCAGTATAAAAAGTCATGACTTTAGTTTATTATCTGTTCAATGCTTGCTGTCCAAGGTGAAAACTCTGCCGTCACTTGAAGCTGTGGTTACACGCAAGATCACGTGTAATAGTAAGACAGTCGAGAATGTACTATTCAGCAGCACATGTCATTACAAACTGGAGTATTTTGAAAGTGGAAGAGGGTGTTTTGAAGTTGATAGTCTGTGGGGTTTGCTCTGGAAACTATTAGGGAGGTCTTGATGGAAGTAGAATGATGAGGGCCAATGAGACGAGGCTCCTGCCAAGGGGAATGGACTCTGACACAGCTGATTGGTTGTGAGACCACAGAAAACAAACGAGACAGTGTTCTGAGTGGTAGACAACTTTCTACATCCAGTTCATGTGTTGATAAAGTCTTTACACCTGCCAATGTTGACCTGCAATTTCTTTAGCCAGTAAAGAGAGAAAAGCTGTTTACAACGGACACACACACACCAGCTCAACACAACCTCACAATGCTCTATTGTTCCATGTTATGAGTTACTCTTTATCTAACTCGATCCTCTACACAGGAAAAAAAAACAAAACATCAAATCTGGAACCAGGATTCAGGGAAGAGAAGACAACCTTAAAACAAAGAAATGGCACAAAGTTTCTTGAAGCAATTGTACATCAGTGTTTTCTCATGCCAAGCCAGTGCTGCTGCAGGCTGGCGATATACAGTGTGTGTGCCATTGCCTGGCAACAAGCTCTCCCTCCTGAGGCCTCGGTTGGCAGTCAGGTGGAGACAGACAGACAGACAGACAGCGCCCTTCAGCTCTGCTTTGAAATTGGTTTGGTTGATAGGTTTTCATTAATAGAATTGAAACACAACTAAAAACATTGATGAATATCAAAACCGAAAGAATGAAGGAGTTGTCTCTTTTGGGGGTGTGAGTGTGGCTTCAAACGCACACGGCCTGAAGTCGAAAGATGTAAAGCTCCCCCTACTGACTGACGGCAGTACTGGTAATAACAGATAATATCAGGGACGGACATTAAAATTAAAAAAACATGGCAACTAACTTGTCCTCAAACAAGGTTTCTGCTAGGGGTTTCCTGATCTGATATTAGTATCGGATATCGGTCCAATATCAGCAAAAAATCTCATACCAGAATTTATCGGCCTGCATCTAAAATCTCCAAAACAAGCACTCTGATACAAGCAGTCCATGTCAGACTCTGCTCCAGCGCTTCTATCCAGCATGCAGAGCTCTCATGATCACAACAACAGCGGGTGCTAAGGTGCCAACAAAGTAGCAAGGAGTAGGAGTGATGTCGGCTGTGAGGCGGTATTTTTTTTAAGTCCAAAAAAGACATTGCAGCTGAGTGCAAAACTTGTCATGCACAAATTCCCCTTGGTGGAATGGAACTGGGTAAGTTTAATACATTTAAACTTTAAACATTCCCCCAAGACTTATTCAAGCCTTGAAGACCTACAAATAGAGATGAATGTCACACCATCCCTGCTGATATCGTATCGGATCAATATTGGTCAACAGACAAACTCCAAAGTGAAAGTTTTTAAAAAGTAAAATCTTTGACTTTTTTCTTATTATTTTCTTATGTTCCTCAGTTGGGTCACAAGAAGGACTTGTGACACAATAATCTACTAATCTGACAGTGATCACTGTCATTATAGCTTCACCGTAGATTGTGCAGAAGAAGTGAGTGAGGTTTTTTTTAACTGATCTAGTTTGTCAAAGTTTGCAGTCATGCTGTGTGAACTGGGTGACAGCAGCTGCTGCACTCATCTCTCAAAGTTCACATCCACCTCTGCTCTCAGACTGAGCCAGCAGACAGGTGTTACAGGGTCATTGGGGGGAAAGTGTCATGTCACAGTAAAGATCAGACACTCTCTTCCGCCCCTCAGCGATGTCACACAAGGGAAATCTTAGGGAACATACATAATCCAGTGAATACAACCAGGGATCCTGTTCATCACTGTCTGTATGCGGTTACCAAAAGTCTGGATGTGCCAAGAGAAAAGAAATGATCAAATGATACCTCCATTTATATTAATACTTGTGCTGAACCTTATTTTTAGACTTCACTCACTTGCACAGTGAGCTTCCTGGTTTGTTCAGCAAATGCCTTCAGTGTTTGTAGAGGCTAAAAGCTGATTCCTGCAGCACGACGAACAGCAAGCTGCATGACAAATAGAGCTGCTTCGTAACTGAATCTTAGTCCAGATTATATGTTTGAGATTATGTCGTTGAGACTCACTTTCAAACAAAAACTCACAGCTTTATTCTACAAAGCCGTTCAATTCCCGTCATTAACTTATTTTCACCTCCAAGAGGCTGGAAAGAGAACCTGCTGGTGCAGCTGCCATGCTAAATATAGCTGGTGCTACTCCTTTCAAAGGCATCAGTGGGGCTTGTGTCATGTAGGATCAGAGGATAAGAGAGATGCTCCAGTTAATGTGAGCTGCTGTCGGCCTCCAATGCAGATGATGAGAGTGAGTGCAGAGCAAAGCGTCAAAATGATTTCGGTTTAAGAAACATTCGGTCCCCGAGCAGGATAGAGAGTCTCCCCCTATGAGAGCTGCTGGTTGGTTTCCAAACATCTGCCTGGCTTGGACAGATGTGCTTCCCCTGGACTGAGGAGCGCTGACTGATGGTGACAGAGGGGGAGGATGCACAAATGACATCTCTTGCCTATTTTGATGCTGTTGTGCAAAAAAATGGACCTGCAAAAAAAAAAAAAAAAAAAAAAAACCCACAAAAAAACAAACAAAAAACCCCAACTTACTTACTTATTTAATAATAAGACTAATTATCTTGATAAAAATATTAAAACACAAACACTAATTGTTTGTTTACTGGTAGTGAGCTGAGCTCCATCACTGGCAGCTGTTAGCAGCACAACTCGTGTCGATGTGAAGGACGCAGGTCAATGAGCTCAGCTCTGTTGTGGAATTACACTCTCCTGTCAGAACAACAGGATTAAAGCCTGGTGTCCTTTTTTAAACCACACACTCACTCTGCCGACAAAGGAAGGAAAAAAGGGAAAAGAAAAAAAAACACAGTCACACTGGATAGAGACCAAGGACAGTCTAATAAAAGCAGGTGTAAAATCTGAAGAGAATCGAGTGGGGAAGGAGAGGAGGGGGAGTCAAAGTGTGCAAGGTGAATTGTGCATATGTAAATGTGGAGCTGCCCCACATTGGAGTGATGAAGATGAGGGGGTTACAACGACAGGGTTGGTGTGTGTGTGTGAGAGAGAGAGATGGGGGAAGGGGTGCGAGACGGCAGTCGCTGGGCACAGAGCCAGGAATGCCATCGCTGCAAGCCAAACAAGAGCACGGCGAACCCTTGGGAGAGCGCTCACAAGCAACCGCAGCAGCAACCGCCACTGCTATGGCAGAATGCACGGCTAACAGCGCTCCTCTGCGCAGTCGCACTTTCGGACAACGCTGCTTTTTCAACAACCTGTGAAAAATGTTGGATATAACACACAGTTCAGCAGATTTTCACAAGGACCAAGTTGGTCTGTCCACCTTTCTAAATGTGCGAGCGTTTAAAAAGTGCTGGGTTAGCACTAACAAAGTCCTTGTACTCTGCAAAGAGGATTGCACTCTCTAAAGTACTTGTAGCTATTCTCAGTGTGGTCATGTTAATGCTTTCTGACCTGGCCTGACAACAAGGAAGAGAGAAACGTATGCTGCTGCACTCCTGCCCCTAAAATAACTTGTGTGGACGTGTTCCAAAGAGCGCTGCCTCCGGTCCCAATGTCAGTTTAATGCTCCAAAAGTGGGGAGCTTTTTTTTCCCCCCTAAGCCAGTTTGACTCTTTATTGGTCCAATCAATCTCAGAACATGCCCAAAATTGTCTTCACACTCCCTGATTGTGAATCTTTCTCACTGAAAGCACATTCTGTCTCTATACATCAGGAGAATTGAAGTTTCTTAACAATGCAATGGCTTGAACTTGAAGCAGAGTTCACATAACTCTGAGTGGCAGCTAGACTGATGAGGGGTTGCCAGTTTTCACTTTTGAAAAAGATTTTTGAGTAGCATTTAACCTTACAGTGCACAGATCTGGCACCTCCTAACAGTAAATCTGTTCATCATTTAAAATGTTATACGTACTGCTAGTTTGACCAAGATATCCTGCACTCAGTGACAAACATACGATTAACACAAATTGGATGACAAGTCAACCTTGAAACTTTTTATGTGACAGCAATAAAAGGCCGTCACATACTAAATGTCCATCATCATCACGGAGAACTCCGGCAAAGCCTGTAATCAGTGACACCAGAGCCAAATGACACAATCTGGCAACTTGCCCCTTATACCTCGTGTCCAGCATTGAAAGCAGCCATCAAGAGTTTTAAACTCGGCGAGGCTACGACCTGAGTCTTTTAGTAATCACAGTATTTAGTGCCCTGTTTTTGTTATCAAGCCCCCTTTGGCGCCTCTTTGTGAATACACTGCCTCTTTCAGAAGCTTGGGTGCTGCCTGGGGCCCCTGACCAGGGACTGAAAAGACCCCCCAACCCAACCCTTTCCCTTTACCGCCACCATCCCTTCATCCCTCGCCAGTCTCAGTCCCAAATTAGGGACTCTATTTACACATTAGTAAAACCAGCGGGCCTCCAAGCTGACGTCAGCCTGCCCTCTGCATGCATGAGTGTGCGGGCATACCCTGTCTGTACACACTGCCTTCTCCATCAGGAGTGTGTGACACTGCAGGATATCAAGCTGCAGCAAGAACATGGGGCAATGAAGGCTGTCTCTATGGTGAGGGGAACTCAGGAAGCAATCACTGATGCATCTTATCTGCATGTTTACACAACTCCATCAAGCTTAAACTGAGGGCTGACAAGTGCAGTTTATAAAGTATGAAGAAACCCATGCTACAGTTTCCAGTGGTTATGTTAATAACCAATACACTCAGTTAAAACAAAAGTCTTCACTTTACAAACCTGCATTTGCTGCAAAATACTGCCAAATATTCCTTTAATAAAGAAGGTAAACTGCAAACTTTAGGCTGTTAAGTACGTAAATAGCTATAGGGTTTATAATGCACATGCAATAAATACACTCTACAGGAAACCCTGTGTGGACATGAAAGGGGTACTTAATCTGTGTTCACTAATGCGTTTACTAAACAGGTGATACAGTTAGAGCCAGGTAGTTCTCTCTGCAGTTCGCAGCATGTTTGCTGAGACTGAGCTGCAGATACACCATGTCAACTCTCCTACACACCAATGCAACATGAACCGTTTGAACCGACGACTGCCTAGTGGCGATTCAACTCAACTAGCAATGTACCAGTGTCCTTGAGTTCTTTTGAACTGTAAAGCCACGGTGCAGCCTGTTACAACAAGTCAACGCTCGTAAAACGAAACCATACAAAATCTGTGCTAAGGTTAGCATCCGACGCACGACGTAAAAATAGGGACGTAAACTGCTCGAAGCGAGGAAAACATTGATGTCAAAGTGGGCTGAGCTGGAAAATTTTCATTCCCATTTACAGCAGCCATGTTTAACTTCAAAACTGCACAATATGTCCCACAACTGAAAGCGATAACGTGTAAATCTGTCGTGCTAAGCGCCAGAGGGATTATAAAAGCCTACCGTGAAGCGTTCAGGAGGTTCTCGTTGGCGGCGGAGCCTCTGCAGCCATTTTGTAGTAACTAACCGGAGCAGCAGCTCGAGACGGTTGAATCGGTGGTAACGGGGGGAGGGGGGAGGAGCTCCATCGTGCCACGTGACCTTCAATAACAAAACAAACTGGTGCCACTTCCCATTGCTCCACCCCCTTCCCCCCAGTGTTTCCATGACAACTGCAGCACCCTCACCCTCCATCATTCCCCTCGCTCTAACTGCTGCGCTCGAGCGTGCAGCTGTGTGGCCTCGTGCCTGCCCTTCCCTTACAATTTAAAGTAAAAGCAGAAAGTAAGCGAGAACACAAGTCGACGTAGCATGGGTGAAGAGCAAGTTTTCCTTTGGTAATAAATATGAAAGTATTTGCGGCTGCATTTTGTGCAACCTGAAGCCCATTGCTATATTTTTATACCAACAGAGGGCACAATTTCTACTCTAACCATACTTTAGCGTCTCAACACACTTTGCAGGTTGTTTATGCACTCAATTGAATTGGTTGAAATTTAACTATAAAAACATTTCTTCAAGTATTTCTATAAAGCACTTCAATTCAGGCAATTGTGTTTCCCACAGTATGAGAAACAAATGGAAAATAGGCAGATTTTATCATAATCATGCAATGTAAAATATGACTTGGAATGCATTACCTTGCACCTTTAAGTTACAGTATTGTTTATTTCAAGCAATTGTGACACACTTGACAATGATATTTCATTATTTTTAAAGTAAGTGTCAAGTCTTTTACTTGAACCATGAAAAGCACACAGTTTATGGAATATAATGAAAAACCATTACCAAATGGGGGCCTCTAGTCACGTTTTAGATGTTGTAATTTTTAAAAGATCTTATCCTCTGACCTTTTTTATCTGGGTTGATTAGAATAATTATCTGTGAGAGGAAGACATAATTATATCAGATAATTCAAGAATTTGGTAAACAATACAAGAGGATTTTCTGTGGTCCCAAAGCAGCTTCTCTCCTCAGGCTGTGAGATTCCCAAACCCTCTCCTGATGCTTCATAAATGATTATTTGTTGATTTTTAAGTAGTGTTCCCTGTATGCTGTAGAGCATACAGGGAACACAACTAACATCAACATTTCTGCATCCAACTGGGATCCACCATCTCTTTTTCTCTCTGAGGTTTTATTCCTATGCAATGGAATCCAAGCATGGTGGGGAAATTAAGACAGCAAGATCTGTCGGGACAATATGTCACCATTCAGTGAGGATCTGGATAAAATGTACTGTCTGATTCTTATTAGCACACATTATAATCTGCTCTATACAAGACTCCTGTGGCATCTGATGTGCAAATGAATCCAGAAACATCAACTGGTGAACACACATAAAGGATGGCCATGGATCTGATTACAAATCAGGACAATCACCACAGTATGCTCACAATTACACAACCATCTGTACTCGAGGAGTCTCAGCATATGGATCATGGTGTCACAAGCATATGGGTAATGGCAGAGATATGCATTACAATGATGGTGGCAAAACACAATTATTCAGATTCACAATTGTTCAAGATGATTGAGTGTGAGCAGAGAAGTGTGTGTGGGGAGAGGATGGGAGGCACTCATTGTGCACCCTGGTGATGAATGCCCAGTGTCATAGGCTGTGGATCCCTTCCAGAGCTTTTTTTTTTAAATGTGTTTTCTAGAGTAATCATTTACTTATTTATTTCAAACATGTAAAATAAAAGAATATACAGAAAGAAGATACAGAAAACAGAAAATGGGAACAGAAAAAAATCATGATTTTGCAAACAATGCACAAAAAAAGCAAAAACAAAACTAACTAGATAAATCACAGATTTAACTTCTTTGTGGCCCAGGAAATGGGTGATCCTCTGATCTAACAAACCACACCCCCATTTTGTACAAATCTATGCAATAAATATCACTTTGTGTTATGAGACCTGTAACACAAAATAGAACCACAGTATTTGCAGTCATCACTTATAATTTCATTGGTTTGGGCTGTGGAGGAGACTCGAGTCAAGTTTCTTCCTGTTTTAATGAACCTCACCCCTCCAGTTATGTTACCTCTCCTGCAAACCCACTTCCCTTGGCATTATCATTTGCAGCATTGATCAGTGCACTATGCAAGTCAATGTGAGTCTGAAAAATCCAATCATGACCCTAGCCAGCTGACCTGTCTGGCCTAGGGTAAAGCTCAAAGGTTAGATTGTTACCATATCAAACTAGCACTGAGGGAAATATTCTATGTTGGCACTTTGTGATGGAGGAGGAGGAGAGGCAGTAGACCTGCCTCATTTTACTCCTTTCCAATTTTTCATCAGGCTATACATACATTTTATAGTGGTTTAGGTTACAGCAGCTTAGTAGATATTGTAATGCAGAAATTATAGAAGTGAGGGCTGGCAGCTGGTCGGAAATCTTGGAAAAACAAAGGGTTAAATTCAGAAGTGGCTGTACTTTGTGTAATAGTGTACAAGCCCACTTCAGGTACTGGTCTTGAGTGAAAAAGTAGGTGTTTGGACGGTATGTAATTATTGCAGTTGTGTATAAAAAGTGCATTAACACACAAAATACATTCAAAAGAATACAACACATTGGGCTATTGATAAGCTGAATGTCTCAGTTTGTGATATGACTGTTATTTTAGGAGTCCATGATACTGTTACACTAAAAATGAGATTCTATGATAAACTGAATGATAAATCTTCATACTTCACCTCAGAGATTATGTGCTAATAAAAAGAGTTCTAAGTGATGGTGCTTTTCAGCTAATCAGATGTGAGCTGTGTGGGTGGGCATTAGCCCCCATACAGACCTTGTTGTGTTAGCACTCAGCACTAATGAGATTTATGACAAGCATAAACATAATTGCATTGCAGTTGTGGATTCAGCCAAACAATTAAGCTACAGGTTAGACATTGATTTGCCTCCCAAATGCAGTTTTTCTTTGTAGACTCTGTTGTCCCCCCTGTCGTGACCGACATGACATCGGCTGCTCTTGTGCACATGCTGTTTGAACATCAGAGACCAATAAGTTATGAAGCTCATCCATCTCAACTAAAGGCAGCAGACATCAAGAGGGGAAAAAAGACAGAGTGACATGCTGAAACCTTGTCTGTCATCTTTAAAAGCAGGCACATCCCATTACTGACAGCACCTGTCAAGGTCATTGGGCTGTTTTGGGTGGGAGGTGAAAAGCAGCAAACGAGCTGCAATGATGAAATGCCCCCCCATCCTCAACAACAGCCATGATTGTTTCTTTTTTCATTTGCGATGAGATTAAAGTCCTCGGGGGCAGGGATATCAATCTGCTGTAGCATAATGAGTCTTTTTTAGAGAGCAGATAGACACTTGGGCCAACAATGGCTGTGGTCGATATTTGCCTGCCACTCATGATTATATGCACAGAATGCAGGAGGGAAACAGAGTGAGAGATGGATCATGCACAGAGCGAGACGGAGAGCGAGAGAGAGAGAAAATCTACAGTATGTATTTGTAAGCCATCATATCATAAACTAATTTAAATGAACCTCAGCATCATGAGGAAACAAATCTGTTTAAGCTCTGTGAGGTAATAATGATGTACACACTGCATATCTCCAACTAAGCTTGAATACAAGCGTGAGCTCAGGGATTATTGGGAGACTAATACTGTAATGGTAATAGTTGCTGCACACATACACACCATCCTCCTCCCCCTTCTCCCCCTCAGCATGCATGTGTCAGAGTGATGAATGTCTCCTTCCTGTGAGTGACCTCAGAGTTCAGCAGCAGTGGGGCAAAATGCAGCCGAGTCGCATCGTTTCCCTCAGCAGCCACAGTGAGGTAACAGCTCGGGCATATTTCACCGCAGCTTGGCCACAACTCTAATATCAAACATAATCAAACCAGCCTGGTGCTGCAGCTCTGGGATCGACGAGAAGAAAAAGATAGGGTGCAATAAAAGATGGGATACTGAACTGTTTTTAAAGCATGTGGTCTGTGCACACAGAAGGAGGATGTTCATGTTGTTGCTGAATGTGGTCACTCACACATGCGTATGAGATAAAGCATTAAATGCACTGCAGTATGATGTCAGGAGTGGGTCAAAACATTTTTAATTGACATCTGCTTTTACTGAAATTAAAGAAACAGGTGATCATGTCCTGTGTGTCACTTTTTAACCCTGAAATCCCAAGTTTTATGACTGACAAGACAAGTAACCAATCATAGTTCCTTAGGACAGGGTTTCAATGGGGCCACCTTTCCACTAATGTGGGTCACAGGGGACTGCAAGTACATATTGTCAAGTCTAAAATGTAGGTGTTTAAGACAAACTTTGATAAAGTGCTGACATGAACAATGTTTCAGGAGCTAAATTACAGCATTGTACTCTACAAATTTCTTCGTAATGAGAGACTACAGCAGAGCCTCCATGTGGGCTCAGACGTTTTCTCAGCACCCAACCATGACTGACTCTCAGTGCCCTCCTGGTAGTACAAGTGCTTTGCTATGCACACATTTAGCGACACTCAGAGAGAAGAAAGGACTGAGATGAAAATGTAACAGTGAGGGATTGATCAATAGGAAACATACTGGAGGATTAAAAAGCAAAACTCCTTATGCCTTGTGCCAAAGAACCCATTTGATCAGTTCCATCATGTATTCCACCTCTACCTCGGGAAGAGCCTGTAAATTATACATAACTATGTCATTACGCTCAGAAGCCAACAATAGCCTAATGAAACTGGGCAGCATGGCTGTCTGCAGCATCCTCTCACTGGAGAGATCTGATGTGGGCCACAGCATCAATCATCCTGTCAGCACTGCCGCCACCGCTATCTCCGCCTAGCTATCATAAACAGATATATTATTCATGGATTAGCGTTATTGTCCACTTAATTATTCAGCAGGTCTTAATCATCCAGCAGATAATCTATTCCAGGTCGTGGGAAGTTAAATAAGGAGAGATAATGTTGTTTCAGAGCTCGCTGCGTCTCAGAGCAAGTGTGGAGTGGTTTCTTTGAGTAGTTATGAATTCATGAGGGGTTAAGAGAGCGTGGGGAGAGTGTTTTAGGGGAATTAGTCCCATTATTGATAAAACAAAAAGTGTAAAAGTAGAGCTTGAGTGGATGAAACAAAGAGCAAAACAACACTGAGATGTATTTAGATTAATGGGATAATAAGATGAGATTCTCAAAGGATGATGAATTACAATTAGCACCTGGAGGACTGTGCACTCCTAAGTGGTAATGAGTACATTAATTTTGAAGATCTTCTGTCAATGGAGGTAAAAACCATCCTCAAGGCAAACGTAAAGATAAACACAATGTTAATGAAATCACACGATGGACCGTGCCCATGTGTGTGCTTCAGGATCAGGAAGGCTACTCCAACCAAATATCAGGTTTTTTCATGTTTTGTCCTCAGATTCCTTCACCTTTAGGTATGTCCTCTCTCCTGTCACCTCGTCTTCCTCGGCTGCCCCAATCCAGCCTCTCTCCCCGTCTCCTCCTTGCTTTCTAGTCTGAGCACATACACGCCACAGAGGGCGATGAATCATTCATAGCAGCACATAATGCCCTCAGCCTGCTCCCCAGAGAGAGAGAGAGAGAGAGAGAAAGAGTAAGAGGAGGAATGAGAGAGATACAGAGGATTACAGAGAGAGAGAGAAGCAGAGACAGGAGAAAGAATATCCGGTTGTTCAAGCTGCAAACGAACTTGGTTTGGATGCAAGACAATGCAGAGTGCAATGGATTAAACAAATGCAAAGCATGTTTTGGGGTGGCTGGTGAAGAGGTTTGACAATTGAGTAGTAACTTGAAATGTACAGTTGTCACCAACCTGCATTATACAGTACATACTAATAATAAATATATGTTTGGTTATAATTCAAATAAAAACCCCTTTTCTTAAATTACATGCAGGGCTATTTGTTTGTGTATAAACACTTAGTCATATATATTGTGAAAATATGTTAGTGAATCAGACTTTAAATAAGATAATTCATTTATAGTTGAGTCCTGTTTGAAACATACATAACAAATCTGGTTTTGATTTTACATTTTCCTTTAATTTTTCATCATTATTTTATGCATTTCCTTCTAAGTTATTTAAAAATAAAACAAAAATATTGGTAGGCATATATATATATATATATATATATATATATATATATATATATATATATATATATATATATATATATATATATATATATATATATATATATATATATATATATATATATATATATATATATATATATATATATATATATATATATATATATATATACAGATTGGAATATTATGCAATTTTTTTAGATAAATGCAAGGAAGTAGCCACAGTGAAAGAGGCCCCGCTCAAGGCTCATTGTCGGTAAACAAAAACAAAATATACACTTTTTTAGGTGCTCAAACTATTATTAAAACAGATTTATGAACATTATATCAAAATTAAATAGTCATCTGAACAGGTTGTGTTAAGCTGCTGCAGCCTTTTACCTGTAGCCATCTATTCATGTCATTCATCCTTGTTTTTTATTTGTTTATTAAACATTAAATTAACTTTGTCACATGCTCAATTGTTACAGCTGACTTAATATGTGTATTATCATTTCAACCACCTCTGTTTTCTTTACAGATTGGACTGTTTTCCAAATTCTCCATGAACACCACAGCAGCAGATAAAAGTGTGAGCATAATATGGAATCTCTGGTGTTTAACATCCCTGTTTGTAAAGCAGCATCTTCAGAGTGCAGCTTTAAGGGTATTTTTTCCTCTGGTCAGCAGGCTTTTAAATCAAACATCTTGTAATACACTTATCCTCCCCTGAGAGTACTGCTTGTGGAGCAGCAGGAGGATTTGGACAACACACAGAGACTCAGTGACAGTGAACACATGGTCAAAGGGAGGGGTCTTGATTTCTTTTTAAGAGCTAATCTGTCCCTCCGTCTGTGATAGTATCAGCAGGAGGAGCTGAGATGTAAGGCTGGAAGGCAGCTGGGGGTTAAGTTGGATGGTGTGAGTTAAAGTCTCCTTCTTTTATCAGCTCTGTCAGGATTCTCTTTCTCTGTCCCCCTGTGTGAAACCCCTCTGTGCTCTCTGATTCCTCCTTACGTCATATTTCCACTTTCCTCTCCTTCTCTTACTGACATATTAAATCTTACCTACATAAAAATGCCTTACAAGGAGTGAAGTGATACTACAAAAGCATTCCCAGCTCCCATGGGTTAAATTAATCAAGGCAATCAGCTGCTGCTCTGTTAAGCTGTAATAATAAAAAAAACTCAAAAACTACGAAAGGTCCATTTGTGGATGCACAAAATTCTCAAAATCTGGCAAAAATAAAAGTGACATTAAAATCTGTGGGTGCAGCCGCACAGCTGATCGTAGGTCTCTTTCAGATATCCTGACTCAACGCTCAGTTTAAGAGAAGAAACATAAAAATTGCTGCATTAGTTATGTATGTATGTGATGGAATGTTTAAAACAGAAACAATATATGTTTCTCCTTTGTTCAAAATAGAGTCCCAGGAACATTATTATTTCAAAAAGTCCCTGTTCTCTGGAGAGTACTTAATGAAATTACAGGGACTTCTAAGTTGGACCGTGCAGCACTCGACATTTAGCATTTAGATGAAGTTTTAACTACCTGACTGTGCTGCCAGGTCACAGGCTTTTATATGTTTTGCAGATGAAACACATTTGAAGGAGTCTGTCCTTGTAGAACTTTCATAAGCTGTATTCACACATGCATAAAAAAAAAATGTCCCAAAGCTCTCTGGAAAAGCTGAAAGTGTGAGCACAGACAGGTAAAAGTTTTACCTGGATCTGATCTGGACTTTTCCACCAGCTCCCTGGGAAAACTTCTTCATTGAGGTGAGCTGATGTCTGCACACAGTAGGTGAAAGGCATGGAATTTTTCAAGACGCTGTGAGACGTGTGTGAACGGAAAACTCTTGGTCAAGGAAAGATGATGTGCACTGTTTACTGTATAAAATGAAGTTTAAAGCTTATTCCTGTTGTTTCAAGGCTTCACCATTTTAACAGGGAGACGTACAGAGGCTGGAAAAAAAGTATGTGCAGTGATGTAACCTGTGTAATAAAAGTTATTTCTGTTTACACATCTGTGTAATTGAACCTTTCAGGTCTTTTGACTTTAGGGGGATTTACAAAGAGGCTCCAGGGAGTAAGATTAAGAGTAAACATACTTTTGGAAATAATCATTCCGGATCAAATGTTAATCTTTGAAGCTATAGCATTAAAAATCTGTATTTAGTGGTTCAAGTCAATAGGATTAAGCTTAATTTCACAGTGGGATGTTTTGTACATACTATGACCTGCCATTTACGCAAGAAGAAAATCAGCCCGTGTGACAGGTTAGGTAGACGAGTGCTGGAAAGTACCAAAGAGTTACTCGGAAAAAGTGAAATACCTTCCTCATTAGCAGCATTTCTGTCACAGAGGAGTTGTTTGTGGTTCTATTTGTGCATGTGGGGGTGAGTGTGTTTGTTTTCCTGTACAGACACATGAGTGATCTGAAAAGTGGGTAAATGCAAGAAGGGCCATCCAGTTATTGACTCCTTCGGTTGCAAAGTATTAAATAATAACTATTATTAAAATAATAATAATAAAGTATGGAGTTAAAAAGTTATTTTGAAATATGCATCTTACAGGATTTTTCTTTGGTTTGTTAGTTGTGGAATAGGATTAGAGTCATCAGCGTCTCTTTTTGACCTGTGGGCATGATCCAGCCTGGGTGGAGTTTGCACACTCAAAAGTTGGGTCAACAATGTGGAGAAAACAGGTGTCTATCATGGGCCTTGGATTAATTTAGGAAGTCCTGTGATATGTATACTGTTACAGCGACTCAGGGCTTCAAATTGTACATATTTAGCTTTTAGCTTTTCATTACATGTGCCTACTTCTGTCCTTGCTGTTTCCCATTTTATTTTGTAGTTTTTGCCCCAGTGTTCATACTTTAAATTGATAGTGCATTTTTTTTAAAGATGCATTGCTTTGCTTCCTCAACAAATGCACACTTTGGCATGCGTTGCGTTTTAACCCTGGAGGGTGATGTGCTTGTGTGAAATGAACAGCCAAGCCTTCTACCATGAATCCATGGCCCAATCTCATTGTCCGCACACACACTCACTGACTTTAAGGTCTGTCCCCATTCAGTCTGTGAAGGTTTCTGACTGTTCCACTGTCAAATTATCAAGCGTGTTAGGGCTCTCGCACTGCGTGAGGGATTTACCCACAGTTCCACCTGGTGGTTCTCAAGAAAAGCCATCAAGCATGGCAGGGTAAACAAACGAGTAACACAGATACTTAAAAAGAGAGAGAGAGCGAGAGAGAGAGAGAGAGAGAGAGAGAGAGAGAGAGAGAGAGAGAGAGAGATGGCAAATGAGAATCATGGAAATTAAAAACCACTGTTGATTTTTTTAGAAATGTACCTTTAAGAATGAATGTATTAAACAGCCTTAATCCACCTAAATCTACATAATTTTACACATGAGTAAGTTCAGTTTAATTATTTTTTTATATTCATTTTTTTTTTTTTTTAAATGGTGATTAAGCTGTTTTGACTCATAGGAGTGTATTGGTGAAAAATTAAATAATTTCTCAATTAAAGACTGTTCAAAAATAATTTCGAATGCTGCTCAGGTGAGCTACATGATGACTTGTGCCCTCAACTTCATTGAGATTCAGCGTGTTTATGTGGTGAGTAAAAGGTTGAGGGATGTTGGAAATGGAGCCGCTAAACCTGCATCACGTGTCTCAAAAAATATTTTCGGGGCCTCAAAAGACCATGATGGGCTGAGCTCAGAGAAAAAAGGGGGAAAAAAAACAACAACCAAAGGAAACTTGAGGAGCCAAAGCATGCAAAATTGATATCAGGTTTTGCTTTGAACATGTAGCTTCTAGCATCACCTACAGGGCTGCTTCAGTTAGCAGCACTAACAGTTAGCTAACGTCAGCTCTTTAGATACATAAGGGTAAAAATGTTCTATCTTTTGTCTTGAACATAAGCTTTGTGCTGGTGAAGTTAATGCAGTAAACACTTTCTCTATGCTTTGCTGTACTCCTGTCATGTTTTGGTACAGTTACCAGCATCCTTAAGGCTGTGTTAATTTGTTGAAGACATACTTGCATGCATGAATTGATGATAGTGTTTGTAGTTTGTGTTTGTTTTGTGTTGATTAAAAGGATCAGGGCTGGGTATTGAGTTTGCTAATGCTCGTGCATTGTTGAAAAACAGGCCTGCTTGTGAGATTTTGTGACAGCCTGTCTGTACAATGCTCCACCATCACACATCCATATTTGTAGTCATCCCTGTCATGCCCTCTTTACATGTCAGAAGCTGTAAACCCTGTTTACACTGATTAAACAACTTCTCTGCTGCTCATCACAAACTAAACACACACACACACACACAGTTGGAGGGGGTCTTGGTGTGATGTTTCTTGCTGTGAGACTGACAGAAAAATGAAATCCACACTGACAAACACAGCCATTAGGGGACAACATGACACGTCTGCTTGAATGAGAGAAAAAATCAAGAGCTGTTAAATCTTCCATTACCCCTGCTCCACTCTGCAACCTAAAAAAGCTTTTTTTCATCTCAGGACCCTGAGTGTTTTTCTGTTAATGCATCCACTCACCAAGACCTCCTCCCCTCCTCCCCTGTCCTCCCCTCGCATCTCTCTCTTTCGCTCTCGCTCTCTTTTACACAAATGCCTTTAATGTCTGGTCTGAGGGCATACAGTGTGTGTCTGTGTTTTGTGTATGTGTATATTTTTTTTTATCTTGACAAGCTCTTGAGCTTCTAATTGCCGCACTACAACAAGAGCTCTGCCGGAGCAGACCCTGTAAACTCTCACCCTGTTCTCACCGTGTTCAGAGACAGGAAGAGAGGGGGAGGAGGTGGAGAGATGAAGAAGAGGAAGGAAGGTGAAGAGAGACCAAGGAGACAGAAGCAATGAGAAAGAGTCTGTAATGAGTAACAGAAATGTTGGAGAAAACAGTAAGCTGTGGAAGGCTAGAGAGGAAAATGAAGAATATCTGTCGTCAGATATCAATTAATGATTGTGTAAAGCTCCTACAGGGTTTTTAGCTCTTTATGAAACAGACTGAAATGAATGCTGGTAGATATTTATGACCTACAAAAGCAAAGCAGATCACGAGCAATGAGACTGAAATGTCTATTACGACACTTTCAATACAGACGTGATAAAGATGGTAGATGTGGCAGATCTTTGCTACAAAACCATGAGTACTACGACATTAATGCATTGAGAGATTTACTAACAGCTCACATAGGACAAAGTAAACTAACAGTACAGGTTCAACGATTAGGAGACACGTGTTTCAGCAACAGCAACTGGGAATGTGTGCAAAGGCTGTGTTTGAAGGTTTGGCAGTTGATTGTAAAATATAATGTAACCAATTTAACATTGTTAGGTGTGTTGCAAAGATGCAAGAAACTTTCAAGTGATAGTTTGAAAGTGCAAAGAATAACAAAGTGGATTTTTTTTTGTAATTGTTCAAGACAAAAAAAAAAAAAAAAAAAAAAAACTGCTCAAAGAAAATGAGGGATTCTCCCATCTGGAAGTTCATACGTTATACCCCATGAAGTGTACTAACACTTATTACTTATTTAAAAAAAAAAAAAAATAGAAGGTCCAACAGGAAGAAGTTTCACTACAGATTTCTGGAGCTCTGCTGTCACTCTGGTTTATGCTTCAGCATCCCATCAACACCCCTGTACATCCATGCTGTTATAAAGCCCTCTTTCCATGCTAAGGCCCACACATAGCCTGATGTAGAAAATGTAGGAATGAATTATACATCTGCGTTGACTTACAGCCAACATAGATTTGAGTATCAATGTGTCCACATCACTCTGCAATAATCTGCCCAAACACTTGTAGGCAGTGTAGTTTCTGCATGTGATTCTGATCCCATTAGGTTTTTTACCTGCCCACAAGGAAATATGTTTACTCCAAGCGTATTATGTTAAACCACAGCTGATAAATGTTGTTTTTAAACATTCAGCACTGATGACATGGAAGAAAAGAGATGGAACATAGAGTCGATAACTCCAAAAATGTTGTAAATGTAGGAAATAAGATGCTTCCCAGCAGACCAATCAACAGGCCTGCAGTCTTTCTTATCTCAATGCGTAGGTTTTATTTGAACTTCAGTATTAATTATCATAACATTTAGCTTTTTTTCAGATTTTTTAAAGAGAAAATAAAATTCATATTTCTAACTTTTGCTTTAGATTAAGGTATTTGAAAGCTTGAGCTTAATTAATTAATTGCTTCTTCCCTTCCTAATTATTGCCCCCAATTTAAAAGAATTAGTTTCTGTTAAACTTGTTACAATTCAAAATTTCACGAATGCAATAAACAGAGAGATTACGACAGTGTCCGACTATTCAACAGATTAAACTGGCAGTGAAATAATCCACTGTGCTCTCAGGGTAGTTTTTAGGAACAGCACTCTGCCTGAAGGGAGCAGCCGACTCACTGTAGGACCTCCATCGCTGGTAACCATAGAAATAGCAGGAAGGAGGGAGAGACCCTGTCACATGGAAAATGTCAGTGACAGTAAAGGTGCGGATACAGGATGTGGGGGATCTGGGTGGCAGTCTAGCCGCCTGAGGAGGATCCCAGCTTCATTTGAATATAACTCTGTCTCCATGTCTGTTCTCTGTCATTGGCACTGACAAACACACAGTGAATTAATGTGTCCCTATTTTTGTTACAGGGTGTGAATATGGGGGGTGTCAGGGGACTTGGGGGGGGGGGGGGGGGGATTCTGAGGCAGCACTGAGGAGTTAACTCCCTACTATAATCCACATATCGATCCCTGTGCTGGGCCCACACAACGATCAATACAGGCAATAAAACCGAACCCAGCAGCAGCCTCTCTGGGGAACAGTGACAGACCCTCAGGCAAGATGTGTGTGCAAGTACAAAACGTGTGTGTGTGTGTGCATGTGTGTGTGTGTGTAACTGCAGCATAACTGTGTGGTGATGTGTGTGTGTGTGTCCTAACACAGATCACTCAATTGGACAGTCCTTGGTGACTGTCATGTGTGCTCCCCTTTGGGACTCTCTGAACACTCAACATGACAAAACAGTCGGTGAGCTGCATAAACGATCAGATCGCTGCAGAGGACCCGAGCAGACAGGAGTCACAGAGCAGCATATGCTTTCACAGCTCACACGTGTGCACACACACATATACACAAACGTGGTATGTGAGCGTAAAATCAGAGATGCATTTGCACTCAAAGTGTCAAAATGCACACAGACTCATACCAACAAACACAGTGAGATATACTGCCACCTGCAGGTGGGCCACAGACTGAGAAGCAACAACACACAACCAGTCTGTTCAAATAAGAAAGGCCAGAACTAGATAACAATAAAGCTCAAAGAGGCCATGCATGATCATGTTCTTGATGTTTGAACACAAAACTTTCATTTTGTGTTATTTGCTGTTCTGGCTCCTCAAAATCCACTGTGCCTGAAAACATTGGTCAACGTTTTATATAAAGATTAAAATGCTTGTGCATAAAAACAGAAATGGGCCCGAAAGCCCACTAAATGAAATGTTAATCCTGCAATAACTAAATACCAAATTTTAGTTTTTCCTTCGTAGTTCATCTGTAGCCTGAGTAGCATCGACCAATAAGTGTCTATACTGAGAGCAAAAGCATGCAGAATGCAATCCACTGTAGTGATACAGATGTGTGCATGCAACACAGCAGCTGACAATTTTAAGTTCAATTAAAACAAATTAAACCAAGGAGACAAATCTGCGTGGTGCTCTGTTGTGGTGCAAATCAGCAATCTGATTTACTGACTTCCTCATATGCATCTGAAATTATCCACTCCACCTCAGTTCTACAAATGAACAATTAAAAGTTGTTTTTCCTCTTCCTCCTGAAGACAAAGCATGCATTTTCAATTAGTTAACTAGGCATGGAAAAGAAAGTCTTAACTTTCAGTTGTTTGTAGCTAAGCCATGGCTGCATCAGAATGTCTTAAAAGCAAGCGGCAACCTCCGGTCTGAAAATATGAGGCAATGCGGAAGTGCTAAAGTCTGCTGTTCCTCGAGTGTCCGCTTGAGGCTGGCTCCGGAAGTACCGGAAGTCACGTACACACCAAGCCAAAAAAAGCCGTTTTCACGGCCAAAATAAGCCTATTTACAGCCTGGTACAAAGAATGTCTCCCATCTGTCGCCAATCGCTAATTTCACTAACGGCACGCACTGTGGGGGGGGTGAATTTTTTTCTAAATCGGCAGTGTCCACAATATCAAGCTCGCCAGTTCGTCCAATCAGAGGCGCAGCTCAGATCACGTGACTGTGGAGCGTCCTATGGTTGTTACTGTGGAGACCCACAGCACGCCTCATTTCCAATATGGCCGCGCCGACCGTTTGGCTTCAAAAGTCCCTCTCAGGAACAGATGGGTGACGTCGCGGAGACTACGTCCATTAATTATACAGTCTATGCTTAAAAGCTGACCAGAGGCATAAACAGAGATGTTCAAAACAAGAGCGGTCCAACAGCACAAACCAGATCAGTCACTGATTTTGGCAGAAATTATATTTCTACATGGAAAATAATTTACTAGAAGGTGTAGCAGAGTCATAGAAAACCAACAGACGCATCAAAGTGGCAACCAAAACCAGAAAAATATGGAAGAAAGGGAAAAACTACCACTCAAACGGATCAAAGAATAGCCAAAATGGCAAAGGCTCAGCCAATGATCAGCTTCAGGGTGATCAAAGGTCTGAAGTTACCTGCACAGTTAGAAGACGCCAGTGTGAAGCAAGAAGCGCATGCAAAGTCCCATTGTTAGGAACACGATGTGCTGAAGAAGTTAGGATTGGCCACTGAAAACATAAACCTGCCAGAGGTGTTTCTATCGATCTATCCATCACACACTCAGTTTGAATACATCATGATACTTGATGAGGTCATGTTGCCTTATGCTGCTGAAGAAAAGCCCTTTTTGTGAGTTTCAACAAGACAACAATCCCAAACATACCAGGTTAAAGAGCAACAAGATTAATGTTATGGCGTGTCCCTGGAGCTCAATCCAAAAGAAAACTTGTTGGATGACATCAAAAATGCTGTTTCTGAGGCAAAACCTGTGGATTTGAAGTCAAATCGTCTTTGGCTGGAAGACCTGTTCACAGGTGAAAGAAGTTGGTTGACTTCATGCAGCAGATCAGAAGCAGGAACAGAAGTTATACAACTAAATATTAGTTCACGGTGATTCACGGGGAAGCGAACTCCTCAAGTATGTTTTAGTTTTTATAGGAAATGTTTGAGTTTGTTATGAAAAATTCAGAAATTGGTATTTTTTCAAACAGGCTAATATTCACTTTTCTTTACTTTCCTGAAACTAACGACAAACTTGATATATTGTAATTCATATTTAATTTTTAACCCTGTTCCCAATGCATAAGTGTGAATAAAAATAGAAGCTATTAAAAAGATTTTGAGTCTTACTTATGTTTTTAAGCATACTGCTATTATTTTGAACACAGCTGTATTACTGTCAGACTGCATCAGATGGGTTCATTTATGACACATGAGCATCATGTATGCTGAGACATCATTTAAACTATTTCTGTTACTACTACTTACTATGTGAATAATGATGTAAAAGCCCTATTGGCTGCCAAGTAATCCACAATATCACCCTGATGTGCTTTGAATTGGCTAAATTTCCGATTCTACCTTTATTTCTACACCACGAAAACATGAATACTGCTGTCGTTTTGACAGAGAGTCAGTGATACACTAACCACTCAGACATGCAGGTGGCATGTTTCTCGCAGGAAAAAAAAAAAATTAACAGATGAAGTCATGCATGTGGCCATAAAATAATGTAGTAAATATAACATGTCACACAGTATTTGCAGTCACACATAAACGCAATCAACACAGCAATGAATACAGAGAGCCAATTTTCCAGCCCTGAATAAAAAATCTGAATTAACTATGAAATTACAGCGGGAGGATGTTTATAATTCACGATGTATCCCAGCGTTTGTTATTGTTACCACCCCCATCGCCTCGGTAATCATCATTACTTTTTATTGTGGCTGTTAGCGTAGCATCATTAGCATACTGTATTGCAATGTGTGGTGGGTGAGGGGAGACCTGAGGTGGATTTTGATGTCTGTAATAACATCATCTTGGGCCAAAACTATTGTCACACAGTCAACACAATTACGCAATTTTGCATCTTTTAATATCTATTGGAAATTACACTGTTTCAGTTCCAATCTAATTCACGAGGTGCAATGGCACAGTGTTTTATTTTTATGGAAATGAGCGCAAGAAAACCACATTTCTGTGATAAGACATCTCCCAAGTTGTGGTTAACACTATTAGCTGTAAGAAGTATGCATCATTTTTATGTGGAGTCCCTCACAGAGTATTCTTCTGCAGTTGTATTTTCAGGGAGGGAGGAAATGTGCACAAAACTCATTCAGAGAGAATTAAATTCAACCTGATAGTGGGATCCCGGCCGTCCACTCTGATCCTCAGCAGAAGCAACTGCAGCAGAAAGAGAGTAAAGTGAGAACAGAGAGAGAAGAGAAATCAAGCAGCAAGGTCAGGACTAAAAAGAATAGACCCTATAGTGTTTTGAAGCAGAGAAAAATAAACAAAAGAGCAAAAAAGTGGCTTTAAATTCAGACAGGTGGGCAGGCAAGCTGACACACAAGAGCTGTATTATTAAAGAGTAGCAGTGTTGAGCCGGGCAGATGAACCGAGCTTGTGATAATTTGACAAATCCCAGTGCTGGTGCTCTTGAGAGGATTGTGCTTCATTAACAGATAAAGAGTGGAGGAGACAGAGAAGAGGAAAAGGGGAAACAGCTCTGCTCTTTGTTCCTCAGCCGATACTTCTTTCACTGTTATCTGCTTCAGGAGGCTTTATTGACGACATGACCTTTAAGTCGGAGGAGCGTGAATTGACAATGAGCACCAGGTTCCAGCAGTACACTGATTTATGTTTCATCTTTTATGAGGATGCTCTCTTATCATACACACACTCCTGTAGAAGGATTTAAAAAAAAAAGGTGCATGTGGAGAAGAAGAGTGAAAATTTGCCAAATTGCTGCATCCAAACTAAACAAGCTAAATCCAACATGATAAAAATATGATGACTTATGTCAGGAGAATATCTTCATTTGTCTGAAGAAAAAAAAAAAAGTATTTTTGCACACATTGAGCTTAATTTTACATGAAGTCAAAGAAATGTTGTGAGTGGGAGTCAGATGACAGACTCTGAAAGGACTGAAGAATTCACTCTTCCTGGGCTTTATTACTCTGTAAGTGAAGATGAAAATGGAGAGAAACTGAAGGGGAAATGAAAGCATTTGAGTTCACAGCGAGTTCATTTCCAAACAAAGCTCATGCCCTCCCACACTTCACTTCATTGTAGCGTTTGTTTTTCAGCTAGCTCAAACCTAACGTTTGAACAGCTCACCCATCATGGCTGTTTCGGTTAAAGAACAAGCTGTAAAAAGCTAAGATAGCTTGTAAAAGCTTTACTTGAGTTTAAAACTTAAAATTTCTGTTAACTTAGATTTTAACAATAATCTATTATTTAAAGTATTTAAATCAAAGCTTCTTCGAGGAGCTTTGATTTTGTGTTGATCTTAGCGCCTCCTGTGGACAAAGTGTATCGATTTTCTTTTTCTGTTGATCCTGTCCTGTATCTGTATTCATAGTTTTTTTTTGTCCAACAATGATCTTTCTTACACATATCCGTCCTTGAGAATAATTACTGTGTGAAAGGTGGTTTCTTCTTGACCCTGTCAGACACCTCACTCATGACAGAGGTCGCAAGCACAACAAAATCATCCTATATTCATAGTTAGTTTTGTCACTGATGGGCTTGTAGGCTTAAGTGGCTCATAACGAGGCTTCGTTCTTTATATGAGGTTGCATAAACAGGAGATTAAAGTCAAAATGTTGATGTTTATAGCAACAATAAGAACACGCTGTTTGAAAAAGTTGTGTTCTGTAATTTGCGTTGTTTTAAATAAATAAATAAATAAATAAATAAATGCAAAGGAGTCTGGACCAGTTCAATAGTTTCTCTTGATCCACAAAGGGGACTAGGCACAAAAGACTACAGTTGCTATCTAAACAAATTGACTCCAACGAATGGAAAACAGCTTCCAGATCGATATGAAATAAGTGAGTGGATAAAAGACTTCAGCCAGTGGTCAAATCATCACTGATCAGATGCCCACAGATATTCGGAGGAGACACTCAGCATGTACACTGGAGAGAAATTAAGACCACACAAATCACTCATTGCTGGTGAATCCTTTTTCTGTGGACATCTGATCGCAAGGAGCAAGTGATACGTTTTGTATCCTGAAATAAAAATATTCCACAGACAAGCACACAAGACCTTGATGTATTTCAGTCATTACTAACCTCTCCATATGAAGTTATAACTTTCTCCTGTGATTTTGTCTTTAAGGTTTTAGACTCACACACATCAGCAACTGGATTTTAAAACCTAGCTGAGCTGAAGTTCTTCATGTGAAATCTAGTTTGTCGTTTTCTTGAAATTCTGCAGAACTTGGGTCCCTTACTGGAATAACAGCTCTGAAAACTGATCATGAGCTTTTTGTCCTAATTGGACACAACAGAGTGAGAGAAACTGGAAATGTGAGGAGAGAGTCGGAGGAACTGCATGCACCAAAACCTGTCGGGACCAGGAATAGATCTTCCACCTGATCTTCTAAAGGATGAAAATCAGCACCCTGATGCTGTGTTAGAAGCTCCCTAACTCATCCACATATATTAAAGTAAAATGTGTCAATAGGGCCTTACACACTGCCTCACAACAAAAGTTAAAAAAAGTAAACAAAAGAAAAAAACAGATGTTTACTTCATTTAAATAAATAAAAACTCATGGAAAGATTAAATATTAGCAGTTTTACACAAATGTGGAAAAAAAAAAAGAGTAAATCATAATGAATAATCCCGTCACTGTTGATTTTTTCCTTTTAATTAATAAAACTGAAACAGACTACAGATCCGTCGATACTTACGCAGCTCCTGGTCATTCCTAGACTCTCCTGGGAGTTCCTGTAGAGGTCAAAGGTCAGGGCCTCAGACAGACCACCCCAGACACGACCCCTGACATTTTCACCTTCACAGCAGTCGATAAATGGCCAAAATGTCTGGCAGCCAACCTTTGTGCACTCCCCCTGGTGTGTGTGTGTGTGTGTGTGTGTGTGTGTGTGTGTGTGTGAGCTGGATTAGATTCCTAGAGGCAGCCTGGTATCGTTTATGCCATCTGTGTGTAACAGTCCGATGATGTAAAATCAGAGTGATTTCTGTTCTGTTCATCATTATAAACACTTTAACCTTATTATTGCATTCATAGTGACACAGTGATGAAAAAAGGGGACTAAGTTTGCTCATTAAACACTTTTAGCTCTCAAACCTTTGCAGAGTTGAATCCCTGAACTCAAGGATGAAAAGCGAGAGGCTGTTTCAGTTTTTCCATCTAACATTTAAACCGGTTTCTGCCTATTTGCTAAGAAATACAATGAAATGAATTCTGTGTAGCTCGGAGAAAAGCTGGCGGAGTAAACGCAGTTATTTGGCAGGACGAGGAACAAGGGAGTTATTTATAAACCACAGATCAATACCACTACAATTTTAATTTTGTTGCATCTGGGGGGTTAGCACATGTGGGTCTGTGTGTTATGGGGTGAGAGAGGGAAGAGAGCACTTATTGGCAAGATGAACAACCCACATACACTCACACACACACACACACACACACACACAAATGCCACACATACACATACATATACTCACTGTGCTCGTGTTAATTTCCAGCACTGCAGCGCTTCATTCTGGTGATGAATAAGAGGCTGAGGTCTTTCGATTAAATCAGTTTTCTCCGAGGTGATTGAATGAGAGTTTCTTAGATTTAGATTTTTATCACGCCTCCTCGAGCAGGAGAAAAACATACTGCTGGTATTCAAGATGGACGATTCTCCTTCTCATTCCTTTAAAAATATCTCTGATTCATTTACATATCCAGCATTATAGAGGTAGGGATACTGAAGAAGCTCACGTTATGTTTTAAAACGATACTTTAAGATACAACATACCATAATACTAAACGTTATAGAAAGATACAACAGAATACAAGATCAGATAAGATGGTTAAGACAGGGTGTCATACTAAAGGATTTGATATTAAAAATGATACAATGAAAGATTCAAGATATGATACGACAATAACAGACTGTGATAATTACATTCACATACCAGGAACTTCTGCTGAAGTACTGCAGTGGATTACCTGGTTACATCTCACTTCTGTTGTTGTGTGTTGTTCTTTTGCTCTCTTACACACACACACACACACACACACACACACACACACACGCATATGATGCTATGAGCAGCACAGGTGTGCTCAGTGTGTGTCTTTCCTCCCCCGTGGAGTTAATGTTTGATCAGAGAGAAGAGATGAAGTTTAATTCATCCTGAGTACTTTCCATCTGCAGGCAGAGTCGTGACCAAACCGCAGAGTTTCAGGTTTCAGAGCGTCAGGTGCTTTCCAGAAATTTCTCAACTCACGGGGGAAATCTGCGTCCCACAGAGCGATATTTCACTGACACAATCAAGCACCAAGAATTGGTTACCTGTCGGCTTTTCTGTTAAATGTAGGTTAGAGGGGAACGGCTCTGTTTAGCATGCAGTCTGTATTGAGGTGCAGGGTGAAATAACAATTAGCTCGGTGCACACCCAGCCTCAGTACATCAGGGATTAGAAGGCGCACAGAGCATCATGGCAGCACTGATTTGAGGCTGAGTGGTGCAGCGTCCGTTCGGTAAATGGGTTTGGTTGATGGAGGCTGATATGAGGGGGGCTCATCATGGACGAGTCTGTACACCCAACAGAAGCAAAGAATGACCTTAAGAGTGGATTATCCCAGGCAATGAATGAATAGCCAATAAAATCTGTTCTTTGTGATACATCCCCATTCAACTGATTTACTTTATTTTACTTAAAGCCAGCATGAAAGTCTAGGTCCTGTTTGCTCTGCATGAAGACAAATGATTGAAACTTTTTACTTTTATACTGACATCTCACCGACATCTCAGAGCTTGGACTTCAACTTGAATACAAGTATTTCTATTTAATCAAACAATTCCAGTGTGCTCCTAAGTCCTGCACAACGATAATGGAACCAGACACAAAAGCAAACACAATAAAAGTTCATCCTCCTGACTGAAAAGGCCTAAGTCTAAAGCAGACCATCCTGTGACCTCTCTGTTGAAATGATTCTGTACCCTGCTCAGACCAGAAGCAGACTAGGGCTGGGGTTCGGCTTACAAGTGATTGGCCTTTTCTTCTCTCCACAACAGACCGACATCCAGCCGGCTGCAGCCCAGATGAGCTCAATTCACCATTCCTATCTCGTCTCTGCAGCCCTGCAGGCTCATCCATCTCCATTTCCAGCTCCCTGTCGTCGCATCTGCAGCAGCAGCTCAGCCTTAATCAATTTAATTACCCACCGCAGAATGGACCCCGGACCCATCTACCTGTCTGTTAAACCCTGCAGACCTCCTCAGAGCCTCTGCTTAGCGGACTCCTTCTTCATGGAGCCTGATTGAAAATGATGTTGATTGTTTACAGAGGGCAATGTCAGGGACAGGAGGGAAAAAAAGTGGTATTCAACAAATAAGAGCAGGTTTTATTACTGCAGATGCCTGGACAGTACTTTTCGTTTAGGTGCCTTTATTTTTATTTATTTATTCTAAGGGGACACGATTAAAAAACAAAAAAACTGGGACCCTGGTTTGGCCTAGAGGTTAAATCATGCACCCCATAAACGGAGTCCATTGTTGAATGGCTTTCACAGATTCAGTTCTAATTTGCGTCTCTCTCTCTCTCTCTCTCTCTCTCTCTCTCTCTCTCTCTCTCTCTCTTAAAGGCATCTGAATTCCCTAAAAAGTAAACTTCTGTTAAAACTGTTTTTGCAGCTCTCTCTTATGCTGTCGTGCTATTCACCGTCTTGCATTCTACCTGTACCCACAGACCCACAGCCTACAAGAGGTGGTGAAGACTTACACTGCTGTTTATTTGTTGTGTTTACTTGTTGTAGTAAGCAGAGCACTCTTTCACACATCACTCAAAAAGTTGAATTAACCTATACATATCCCATTTATCCCCATTTTGGCACTGCTATTTGCAAATAAAGTTTCAACGGTGGTAGATTTGAAACCAGATAAGAGATCAATAATTTTTTTGCGTGTAGAATTTGGGGAGTTACACTGTCATACTGCGTTTTCAATATGTGCCAGAGTGCTTTTTCCCTCTACTAATGTTTGCAGAAATCCAGTAAAAAAGCATAAACATCAAAAACATTATAATCCAGACTGTTTGTTTACATCCCTTCCTACGCTGAAGACACGGTCATCACGTTTTCTTACTTTTACATTTCTAAGGGATACAGCCATTCTGTATTTAGAAAAATAAGCGTTACATTTTTATTTCTTACAGTTTATTGCACTTCTTTGTAATTTATTTAGTTAGTCTGAACATTAGCCTATACTAATATATATTTTATTTAAGTTTGGGATATAAGCTATGTATTGATATGTAGAAAAAGTGTTATGCAAAAGTTTGCATGTAACTATGTGAAGATCTGCTCTGGCAGGTTTAATGAGGGGCGAAAAACTGTTAAGAAGTTACTAAAAGAGCAGCCTACATGCAAATGTTTTTATTGAACATCTACCTGTTGGCAGTAATTACAGTTGACAAAAATAACAAATAATTTATATCATAAGTGAATGTTATAGAGACTTTAGAATTATGTCAGTATGCACACGTGTTTCACAGCATCTTTAAATTACTATTATTAAAATATAACACTTGTGATTTCACCTTTTTTCTATTATCTTTATTTTCTCCTACAAACTGCACTCACTGATCTAACGTCATATACGAGTATATTGTATAACCTGATTAAAACAATGGATAGAACAACAGCTCTCTCTAGTACAGTCAAACTTTTAGAGCTCCCCCTGCTGACCGCCTGCAGTACAATGCAGTAAGATAATGAGTGCATTTTCTTTTCATTAATATACTTTTCTGTTACCATGCAGAAAAATTCTCACCAAATTTGGATCAAATTAAACAAATACAATAATCATTAATCCGCATACCAACAAATATTAATTTATTTTACCCTGATGTTGAACTACAAACATAACCCAGTATGTTGCCTTCTCTCCAACAACATAGAGGTTGTTACAAAGAAATCAAATCACGCTCCCTCCCGGCCTTTATAATGTAAAGTGTGGCCGAGCGAGGAGAGAAAATTAGTCTGTGATTCCTCTCTCTCCCTCACTGACACTGGCAAGCTAATTAAACTCCTGGCATTTCATATTCATGACTAATTAGCTAAACGAGGTGGCAGCTCCAAAGTGGGCTACTCTTAATTAAGCTGCAGGATCTGAGTAACACCTTGGTGCAGAGGTGTGTGTCTTTGTATGCCGTGTGTGTGTGTGTGTGTGTGTGTGTGTGTGTGTGTGTGTGTGTGTGTGTGTGTGTGTGTGTGTGTGTGTGTGTGTGTGTGTGTGTGTGTGTGCTACAGAACAGAGATAATATTCATCTACTCCCATGCCCTGGCATTTTCCAAGAGGCTGAACTCTATATCAGAGGAGGCAGGGGTCAAAGGTCACCTGTATATGCTGTCCAGTACACACCATCCATGTTGTTTCATGGTGCCTGGAGTTCTGTTTGATTCTTGACTAATTATAGAGGTATTACTATGAAGTACCTTCACACCAGCTAAAGTGACGGAAAGATAAAAAGTGATGAAATGTTTGCATCTATGGCTGCTGCTTTCATAGCTTTGTTATGGAAAAAAAAATAACAAAAAAAACATACTGATGGTTGTGTTGCTGAGGAAGAGCAGTGCTGAATTTGGCACAGTTAATTCAGATGATGAGGCAATAAAAATCAATTTTTGGTCTGAAATTTTTGAATCATTGAGAAACATTATTTCTTTCCTTGATTGTGCATCGTGTTACGTTTGCTCACATCCTGTCCATCTCCTGGGGGCTAAGCCTCCCCTGTTCATAAAAGCTACTGACACCCCTGCATATCATGCATCATGTTTCAAAATGTGCATCACAGCAGAGACAGACAGACTGTAGAGGATGTCAGTGAAAAAAAAGTGTTGAAAAAGTGGAAATTAGACGGACTTAAACTGTAAGGTCAAGTTGCAGAAATTTTTCATTCCTGTGTGAAGGGAGCTTTTATTTTGTTATCTTTCCATCAGGATACACACCTGTCTACATTCAACCTTCAGCTCCCCTTCAACCATTTTTGCCCTTTTCCTGTTACTTGTGCTTTTATTGCTTTGGTACAGTCATGGAGCACTTGTGAGCAGAGACCTGTACGAGGTGAGAAAGAAGATGAAGGACCGGTATGCACTCTTCTGACTCATAATCTCAAACGGAAAATCCTATTCCACTTTTTACAAGATTCCCAAATCCTGGGTAAATCCACAGCAAGACATTACAGCACTGCACAACGCTCTGACTTTATGGAGATTTGCATCCTTCAAAGCTCTCCAAAGCTTTATTCTTCTCAAGAAATCCTGAACATTACTTTCTGTCAACCAAAACACAAGTAAAAAGGTGGAGTTTCAATTAACTTAAGCTTCCTTCTTAAGTGATTCCTTCTTAACTACAGATGACAGGCACAGTGCTTTCCTTCTCCTCCTCTGTTATGTTATTAGCACAGCTGTTAATGACACAAAGGTGAGAAAAAGAACAAAAAAAGACTGTTTTTGCTCACAGATATGAGTGACTCACTGTTTTTTTTTTTTGATTACAAACACTGTTGAAATGTATGACATGGAGACATATGTATAAATGCGCTCAGACTGCATCCTACACACAGAGCTCCGAGTCATAATGGATAAATCTAATTTCATGTGGGAGTAAACTCTATAATATTATTACAGCAGTGTGTTGATGTGTGGCCCCTTTGCATGTGTGTGATGTGTGTGAGCGAAAGTGTACTATCCATCAAATGCCATTGGCTGCTGAGGCTGGCAGGCGCTAATCCACTTGTTTCTGCAGTGTGTAGATAGTGCCAGGTTAATGGACAGGCTGTCGGTGTGAGCGCAAACACACACAAACACAGACGTGTTTTCACAAATACACAATTATTTCTGCAATACCACTAAGACAACCAGAAAAGGTTGCTACATTACAGATGAGGACACATTAAACTTCTCAATAAAACAAAAGAAAACAACGAACAGAAAGACACCATCGATGCGAACAAGCTAATGCTAATATCTGGCTAATCTGGTCACTATGTTAAAAATACTATGTGTCTTATTTCTGTGTTTGTGGATATCTGGTTAATACCATCCATTGCAGCTATACTGACACTGAGAGGATGCTGAACTTTACAGCTTGTGGTTTTCAGCTCTTGTGACTTCAATAAAAAGTGCCAGTTGTAATTCTTAAATTATCTGTTATTGCCAATAAGAGTCTTTGCTGAGTTTCTGCCACATGCAGACACCCACAGACCGTACAATTCATCAGCCTCTTTCCTCTCATGTCTGCTGCACATTAGTATCTAAATATAAATCTCTCCTGATTTGATTCGACACTCATCGATCAATAGTGATCCCTCCACCCACTTTTCACAGAGGAATGTAACTGACACAGAAACGCTTCTTTTCTTTGGCAAAATGTGGGCGGAAACTGCAAGAAAAAAAACAACGCTGTATGTGGAAACTAAAAACAAAAACAGACCCCGTGCGGTACAGCACGAGTAAAAACAGCGAACATATCAGAGCGGAGACAGAAGCAGGAACAAAGGCGGAGGATCAGTGGAGCAGTGCGGAGTGAATTTACAGAGGGACTTTATGAAAACGCTTCTTGTCTAATAGAGAGCACATTCCCCTTCTGCCTCTCTCTGCAGGCTTACCATGGAACTTTATTGGTTCATATCTGACTGACTGCTGCAGCCACGGGGGAGTGTGTGTGTGCGTGTGCTCATACATGTGTGGCCAGCATTCACACAATATTAAACCCTCACTATCTAACCCTTCATACACAGAGAAGCTGATGGAGAGGGAGCTAAAGCCCTGCGGACAGATGTGCACATGGCAATAAAGGAGTTTACTTTCTCACTTGATCTTTGACATCTTTGACATAAAAAAAAGGCCGAGGAGGAAAACGCGGCTTAGTTGAAGGGTTGGGCTTTGGAGGAATCTACTTCAGTTTCCTGAGTGACTTTGTGCCCTGAAATTTGATTAATCTGAGACGTACCAGAGGATATACGAGGGGTTTTCATGTCAGTCAAGTTAAGATTGAAATAAAGGGAGACGTACACACCTACCTGTGCGATGCTGTGTGTGTCTCTGTAGACGCCTGATGGCAGTTCCATAACTTGGGTGTAAAGAGGTTTTTTATGAGCCATATTTGTCAGATGATATGCTTTATGTGACTTGTAACAATTATGGCAATTTAAATCTCCTGTGAGGCGTTTTTAGCTGCTTATGAAACAAAATGAAAAAATCGTGACCTGATAAAGGTCACAAAAGGCTTTGTTTACAGTTTAAATGGACAAGATTCAACAGGAGAGGCACGTCCGACTGGAGGAGTTTAAAGATACAGTTTGCAGTACAGAACAGGATGAGCAATAATAAAAAAAAAATAACACCTAGCCATCAAGGGATGCAAATACAGTCAGAAAATAAAGGGTTTGAAAGAAACATGGAAAGTTTTTGAAATTAATGCAGTGATACTCTTTTTCTAATGACCTAAAAGAATCTTTAAACATAATTATGGTGCCTTTGTGTGGGAAAAAAAGCAGTTTCAATATTCAGCAGTGACTTGCCTCAGGGTTTCTTGTTTTTTATGCTGACCTTTCTGAGGAGAAGCTGTCTCAGCACACTTTTATTTTTTGTATGTCATTACTGGTACGTATTCATAGGTGTGTGTGTCCATTCAGCGTCTCAACTTCCCTGTTCTGTCGCTGCTGATGTGCAGCCATGAGGAAAATTAATTTCTTCTCATGTGAATCTTCTCTAAAACTCCTCTCTCTCTCTGTCTTCCTGCCTGCTTGTGTCCAGCACGCACACAAAACACTTTCTGCTCTGCAACGTTTCTACTTTTTTTACCTCCTTAAGATTCACCTTCAGTCTGCAAACATCAGACTGGTTTTAAAAGTCTCTTTCCCCTGCATGCTTGCTGACTTCCCCTCTATCTAATGAAACATGCAGGGTGTATTGAGTGGAGAAGTCAAGCATCAATCTGTGTTATATGTTTTTTTTTCTGCAGGAGCACATTAAGGGATTGCTCCCTGGGCACATGCACACTGATGGATCTCTCTGGGTTTGAGCCCTGCATGCAGATGTTTTACAAAACATCAACATTCCAGTCTAGCTCTCAAACCCAAAAGAAACTGATGAAGTCTCACCTTCTAATAGTGATACTTCACCGCTTAATCACAAACAACAAAAAAACAAAGACTGGTCACCTGTAGTTCAGACAGATATAAAGCTCAATACTTCAGCCTGATATGCACCTACTTGGTATGAGGCCCACCTGACGCCTGTGAAGTATTTTTGTTAAAAAAAAAAAAAAAAAAAAAAAAGATGGCTTCTCCTGATATGGAAGATTGTGTATCTTCAATCTGCTCAGCATCACCACTGAATAGTGGCAAACACACTGTAATGTGTTAAACTTGAGGCCAAAAGATTTGCACATCTGACGTTTACATCTCTTCTAGCAGGTGTCATAAATGCTCAAAGACCAGATGGGACTTTTGACATCAAAAACCTCTTCTCACAGCTTTGAAAGATACTTCCTGTG
This sequence comes from Labroides dimidiatus, assembly GCA_030710495.1. Taxonomy (NCBI): domain Eukaryota; kingdom Metazoa; phylum Chordata; class Actinopteri; order Labriformes; family Labridae; genus Labroides; species Labroides dimidiatus. The sequence goes on from CM061163.1 coordinate 14,859,299, forward strand.
CCCAGCAGGCATCAGACAATTTGCAAATTAAAAACGCTTTGGAAAAAGGACACGGCATCAGGAATGCTAATGGAACAAGAGGGATGCAAAAGCCACAACACAACTGAAGTAGAGCCACAAAGGAAGTTAAAAGAGGTCAGCTTTAGCTGTTTTCCAACAGACACAGAAAAGTTGTGAAAGTAAGTAAAACATTATTTTCTTTTTAACTTCAGCTATGATAAATATAGCTACAATGCTAATGCTATGACACGACTGACTCTAAAAGCTAAATATGATCAAACATTATCGGTAAATATTATAGAAGTATAAGCACCACAAAGGAGATCATACGATGAGATCTCTACAAAGCTACATTTATCATAGCTGAAGTTACTTTCGCAGCTTGTCTGTTTGTGTTTGTCCATTAGCAAACCGCTAAAGTTAGCTTCTTTTAACGCCTGTTGTGTTGTTCTGTTTGCATTCATATTGTAGTGTTTGCCTACCTGTTTTTCATTGGTGTGGTTGTGCCGTTGTTTTTTAGCAAAGCGTATTTAATTAGGACACCTACCGGCCACCGTAGTTTCTGCATGTTTAGCATGCATCTACAAACCTCTATTCAGTGAGTTCTACCCAAATGCTGATTAACAATTTTTTTGTTGTTTTGTTCCAGTGTAGCGAACAGAAGTATTTGCTTTTCGATTACACCTCTTAACAAGTTTTTTGTTCTCATCTTTAAGGAGCAGGGGACAGTCTATATTGTTGAGCATGGGCATTCAAATGTGGCAGATTTTAGCCACATGCTAATTTCCATCTCTAGTCCCAGAATGTACGTGAAGCATGTACATTCAAAATTCAATACATACAAAAAAAAAACCCAGACAAATTATACATTACCTTCAAAAGAATCCAGAACAATCCAATATAACAAAACCATGTTCAAGACAAGGTTTGAATTTACACAGCCACATTAGCTGACTACAAAAGGAGGATGTGCTGAGCTATGAAGAATTAATTAAAGAACAAAAAGGAAAAGGTCAAACAGAAACTTTCTTTAATAGTCAAAGAAAATTACAATCCAAATGTCCATTTGAAACCATGTGGGAAAAACCAGATTGAATGACTAAACAGAGAAAACACCAGTGAGCCAAACAGGAAGACTAAACACACAGGAGATAACGAGCAACAGGTGTGGCCACAGGTGAAACTGATTACAGTAATCAAAGTAGAGGGCAGGAAGTAAAGCTGAACCACACACACAGGGAGCAAAGACTAACAAATAAAACAGGAAGTACAATCTCACCCCCATAGTGAAACTCACATGCGTGTGGGTGAAATATGATTCAGAGGGAAAATAGATGTAGTAATGAAAACTGCATGATATGAGCAGAATATCGATTCAGAGTCCTCTGGAGGAAAAACCAGCAAAGCAAGCATGAATCACCACAAATATGGCAAACACTGAGTTTCTTACTTCACCGCAGGGACTTATCTTTCTCACCACTCCACACAAAGACATATACACACGCTCTTCTCCTCCACATATTTGAATCCATTTTCTCTAACTACATCCATCTACTCTTCTCGTCTTCTTTTCTCTGCATTTATCTCAGACTGGCTCCAATTCTGTAAAGACTGTTAATATATTTGTTTCTTATGTAAAGATCTGCTTTTTTGAGAGTGTGTATACATGGTTTTCAAGTCTTTCCCCATTAAGCCTCAAGTGGAAACTCAAGGAACTGCAACCTTTTTTTTTCTTTCTTTTTTTTAACAAGGCAGATGATCAAAATGTTGTTTGTTTACATCCACACAGTCCTGAGAAACAACATCAAATGAGCTGTCTGAAATAGGTTTTCCATTACTTTCCATTCATCTCTTCTTTGAATGCTTCATGAGACTTTCAAATTTATTTTTTTCTTTCAAAGTTATTTTTTTAATAAGACTTTTTACACCTTTAATTAGGGAGGATAGGACAGTGGATAGAGTAAAAAACAGGTTGAGAGTGAGGAATGAGGAAATGATATGCGGGAACACAACCACAGGCTGAATTCAAATCGGGGCCACTCGCCTTGAGAGGCGGAGTACACCCTGGACTGGTCGCCAGTCAATCACAGGGCTGACACATAGAGACAAACAACCTTTCACACCTACGGGCAATTTAGAATCGCCAATTGACCAGTTTGCTCACAAAGAGTGGGCCAAGGTTTCATTGCAGTGAACCTCAAAAGAATTTGCAACAAAATATTAGGTTAAAGGGGAACCATGATTCTTGTCCAGGTGTGTAACAGTGTTACTTTAATCTTACATGTGGATGGAAAAAAATGCTGCTTTGGCAGTTTGCATCGTCTGACACCTACCCTGCAGCAGGAACAACAGCCATAAAAAAAAACTAAATGGAAGTAATTAATCTCTTCGCTGATGGTCTCATTTGTCGTTGCAGGTCTTAAAGAGACATCCGTATTAATTTCACTCCGTTTCGTTACCAGTCAATTACGCCTCACAGGAGCTTTAAAATTGTTACATAAATCCACACTTCAGATACCAGAAGGACAAAGAAGCTTTAAACCAGTACAGATTCCAGGCAGGCAAACATTAGTCGCTAAAACATGCACCGATACAAGTATGCTAGCTTGCTCTCATTTCCATCACAGCAGCATTAATCGCTGACAAACATCTGCGACTCGTTTAATTACTCACAGTAATTAGCCAGCGGCAGGGGCTACCGACGCTGCTCTTCTCTCTCTCTCTCTCTCTCTGTCTCGATCTTTCTCTCTCAAGTGCTTTCTAGCAGTGTGTATGTCAACCAGCATGCCAGTGTTGTGTAAAGAGCAGCACACTCCTGCTTCATGATGTTATGACCAGAGAGTGGCATCGCTAAGATGGCTTTAAGAGTTTGTTCCCAAAATGAAGCTAACCTTTGGACCCTTAATGAACCCTTTTTTTAAGTCGCCTAACCCCAAAACCCCTGAAGTGAGATTTCTTTGTTTTCGAATCGTTGTCGTGGATGCATTATAATTCATTTTCTTCGACAAAGGCTGCACCACATCGATCCAAACCCTTCTTTCCTCTCTGCTCAGACAGCTAATTGAATTTGCTGCCGACTTTTAATTAAGAGCACGGCTAATTTGCATAAAGTCTGATCATTTGCATATGGTGGGCAGCCCCTCCCCCCTACATGTCTGAGTGCTTGGCACAGAGCCAAGAGCAGGGTAGAAACTGATATGGACGGGATGGGGGGGGGGGGGGGGGGTACAAAGGGAGGAAGCGACCAATGGAGGAGAAGGTGAGGTGTGCGCACACAAAGAGGAAGACAAACAGCAGATGGAGGAAGGAGGAGACAAATGGGGACAAACAACTTATCACGCCATGAGAAGTGGAGGTAGACTCACATGGGCAAATAAAAACGTGCGCACAACATGATCACACACACACGTGGGCACACACACAAAGATATCTCCACAGATTTGCAATCAAGTGAGCTAATTAATAAATCAGAGGATTGGAAATAATGCAGTGCATGCTAAACAGTTGAACTCATCGTACAAACGGGTGTTAATTGGTGGCACGTCGGCTGTATGCAGATGAGCTGCGCGGTGGACTCTGATGAACAGTACCTGCCACGTCGGATATCCAATGTATGTTATAAAGAAGAGTTGACATATTTTATGTTCAAAAACTCAACTTGGTTTGAATTTTTGAACCCAAGCAATAAAAAAAAACAGTAAAAGAGCGCCTGCTCGTTTCGTAGTGCTGAGGGACGACGTGAAATCCGATTGGTCCGGATGTTGGGGAAGCTACCCCATGATGCAAAACAAAATGATCAGTGATGACCCAAATGCATCCGACAATTACAACCGAAAATTTTCAAATCTACTATGGCAAACCATGTTTGACGGATGTAATAGGATGAAAGACTTTGTAGCTGTGTAAATGAAAGTGAACCAGTTATTGACACAATCTGGGCAGACGCATCCTAAACTTAACAACCGAAAAACAGGGTAAAGGAAATGTTCATTATTTTCAGTAAATAAGATTTCACTTCTTCTTGAATGAAGAATGGTTGGATTTTTGCCACCTCTGTGCAGCATTAACAAGGACAGTCAACAACTGAGTATGTCATCTATCTAATCATCCTTTTCCTGACAGAGTGGCAGGTCTGCCAAATGTAAAAACAGCTGACACGCTGCGATCAGGAGTACAAGTCGAGATAGTACTCTAAATGTGCGTCCAAGCAGACCACAACCTGGAACGGGCTGAAACTCTGCGAACAAACAGCGTCGAAGTAAACACCTCGCAGACCAGCACAGGTTCTCTCCCTCCGCCTGACTTCATTAGTATCCACAAAGATTGCAGCTCATTAATGAATGTCATTAAGGCGGTCAGTGGAGCGCTGGGCGGCTGCCAACAGGACGACTGCTGGGTGGCGTGCAGGAAGGGGAGAGTCACGGTCCGTGCGAGCGAAGATGCAGCTGCTGTTCTCCAGGTGATTCCCCGGAGAGATGAAGTGAGTTAGAGGAAAGGAGTTTGAGAATGTAGGGGTCTGAACTTATAAAACGAGGGTCCACAGTTTGTTGGAGGGCTCCGGTGGGTGTCGCAGGCATGTGCCAGCTGAAGACTGCAGAGGGTGGGGCACGGCAGACACCATTTTGAGGAGCGGTGTAGAGAGTCGCCATTTTGAAGTGATTGGCATGGGGGAAATGGGAAATATTAGAAGTCCACTCATCCAGAAAATAGGGGCACAAGAGGGTAGTTAGCAGATCAAGTCACATGATCACAAACTTTGGTGCAACAATTTACCTCTCACCTGCAAGTTCTCTACAAAGTTTATTTGCTGATTTAGATCATCAAAATTCTTTTAAATTGAGCTTATGAAGTTAACTCATTTCACTTTGTCTCAAATCTTACAGCACAAACAAACAGTAACAGTGCAGTGCGAACTATTTCATTAGTTACTTATTTCTCAGCATTAATGAAAAGATTGAGTGAATCTGAATCATGATGTGAATGTTTTAATGAAGTTCAAGATCCTGATATTTTGTATTTTAAACAGGTTTTGAGTCCATATTTATGGTGGGCCTAAGAGGAAAACACATGAAAAAAAAAAAAAAAGGCAACATAACAAAAAAGAACCCACAGGATCAAAACGAAAAAAAAGCAAACAAAAAAATAAAAAGAAAAGGTAGGTTATTGCTATAACAGGGATCTTGCAGGCTGTATGAACGTACCCGGTTGTTCAACTGGCGGGAAAAAAAAAGAAAAGTTTGATTCGTTTTTAGTGCCTGTAAGACAGAAATAGGACCAAAAGGGAACAATTTTGTGTTCTGGCGAAAAGGTCACTGAAAAAGGTAAAGTCAAACTTTTGCAGGAGGTGTGGCATTTCAAGATATCCTAAATGTTAAAGTCAACAATGGACCACCTTCTAGTAAGTTTAACATTATTTTTTTTTCCGCTTGAGTTTTTTTTTTTTTTTTTACTTTGTCTTTTTTGTTGCTGAGTTCTTAATATTCATTTTTTTGTTCTCGCAATTTCTTTTCTATCGTCTTAATGTTTTATTTTATGTGCTTTGTGCTTCAGGGCTACCATACATATTATTAATGTAAAGCAACTCATGTCAACCAATCTTCTTCTTCATCTCCTTTCTGGTTTTGAGTCTTCTTTTATGTTGTTGAGTTCCTTTTTTGATATTGTGTTTTCTCTTTTTTTGTTGTAATGTTTTGTTGATTTTGTTGACGTGTTCTCTTTTTTGTTTTCTTGTTATGTTTTGCACTTTATACTTGTTAAAAATGTGAAGCAATACATGTCAACTCATGTGCTACAATATTGACTTTCTAATTTCATTTTTTCTTCATTGTTGTTGAGTTTTTTGTTGTTGATTTCTGTTTTGCTTTTGGCGTTTTCTCTTTTTTTTTTTTTTTTCTTTCTCCCTTCTGTTTTTGTATTATCTTTTTGGTGCCATGGCTTATTTTTGGTTATGTTTTGCACTCTAGGGACGCCATACATATTGTAAACATAAAGCAATGCATGTCAACGCATCTTCTACAATACTGACTGGTCTGCAGTCAGTTGCCACCAATTTAGTCTGGTATTTAGTGTCCTCCACAGGTCAGTGCTGATGACTATTACACACAAAGCCTCTTTTCAAATTTCTCACAGCATAAAAAAAAGGATCACGATAAATGACACATCTACCTGTTCAAGGACAGCAGGACCTCACAGAAAAAGAAAATTCCTCAGAAGACCTTTCATCGAAACATAAAAAGCCACTAGTCTTTCAGCTGTCATCAGTGTGTTAGTAATACCTCAAGTAGCTACCGTTGGCACATCCTTTCACAGATCCAGGCCTCGTCTGCATCTCGCCGTCTCACATCTTTGCGGCTACAGGATGAAAACACTCACTTATGCATTCAAGTAATTAGCGCTCATCAACCATGCACTGCCTTGGCAGGCGGCCATATTGATTTCAGAGACTAATCAAGGGAAAGCTTAATGACATGACGATTAAAGTGCTCCAGTGTGTGAATTACACCTGCTATGAGCATCCAATGAGGAAGAAAATCATCATAAGGCTGAAAGCAGTCTGAGGACGGGAGGTGACGAGTTCATATTGCTTTGACTGGATCTATAAAACACATCCATGAGGGAGAAAACAGTGCAGACAGAAACCTGGTTGCAAGAAGAAAATTGAAGAAATTATATTTACAACTTTAATCTTTATTTCTTCAAAATTATATAAAGGAAATTTTGTTATCAATAATACAAGTACAAAAAATTTGGCAGAACACAGACACATATACAGGACAGAGCATGACAGTGACAGATAAGGAAATTATATATGATGTATATCATGGAAAACTGAAGAAAAAGAGGGCCGTTTGATTAAAAAAAAAAAAAAAAAGATTTCTTTTTGCAAAGATTTTAAATGTCTAAATGTTGTCTACTTGGCACCAACAAACCTGCTCTCTTTCCAGTTTCAGTTCCAACACGCTTGCAAACATTCTCCAATAAATAAGGCATTGTGACGGGCCCAAAGGCAGGAAAAACATGTGCGTGGAAGAGTGTGTCTGTGTGTGAGTAATATGAATACGTGGACCAAGACAGAAGACAAACTTTCACATTTTAAACGTGCATAAATACTTGCTCATCTTAAATCACTCTTTAGATATTCCTATCAATAAAAAAGACATATACTACAAAGAATTTGAAAAATCTGTAGTCAACATGACATGAACATTTGGAGCAAGACACGAAGAAAAAAAAAAAAAAAGATAACCTAACATGTGAGGTGGTGTATGATAACTTTTTTGATGTCGCTCTGGGGAAAGCTCTGATCACAAAAACAGACGGCCAGGCGTGGCTGTTTATCTGTCACAAGTTGGCAAAGCGCTGCTCGGTCTCTTTCCAACATGTTTTCAACGACAGACGTTTGTAGAGATCAAGTGCAACACTGATATCATCACTTCTCACATATGTTGACGATAAAGCAAAATGCTCTGTTGTTATTGCATAGTTTCTTAAAGGCACTGCTAAAAACATCAAGCTTGAAAGAAGTAAAAGTGGTTGAGGTTAACTTGAGACTTATTAAGGCCGGTTGGACTCTTGAGGATATACCGTTTCAGTCTGTTGTGTTTGGCAGATGCATCATGTTGACGCCACTTGATAAAAAAACTCAAAGGTAAGATGTGGCAGTAAAATCAAGCTGCAGCACGTCACAAAGACTCAAACTTCTCTTCACTCTCTTTGCGAGCGACGGTGAGAGGATAGTGTTTGTGTATAAGCCAACAAACGGTCATGTGGCCGCTGAGAGTCATCATGAAATAAAGTCCCTCTGGCAGGCTAAGGTTCTGTCCCACCTGTGTGATGGAGATGGATGGAGTGGAGGGCTGGAGAGGTGGGAAGGCTGTCGAGAGTCTCGTAGCAAAATGATCGACACCCAGATGAGGTCATCTGCAGCCAGGCAGGTGGTGTTTACATCTCGTGGGCAGAAAGGTGGTGATCTGGGATACCGTTTGCGTGAGCCACAACTGTGTTGCTCTCATTGAGGCGCCTCACTCGATACATTTCATAGTGGATGCTGCTGGTGATGTCCTTAATGTTCTGCATATGGGTCCTGGAGAAAAAGATCATAAAAGAAACTTATACAAACTCTTGGATATTTCCTTAAATGTAGCTTCAGGCATCAACGAGTAGACCAGTAATAAACAGGTGGCAACCTCCGGTCTGAAAATATGAGACAATGTGGAAGTAAAAACTTTACTAAACAAGTTGCCAAAAGTGTCTAATTTATCAAATATGATACAAAAATATATCACAAACAAAATGATATAGCAATACTTTTTTGTGGATTTTTTGAAGGGTTAAAAAACATCTCAGTTCCAAAAAAAAAAAAAAAAAAAAACAACAAAGAAACACAATAAAACAAAAATTTAAAAAGAAGAATTTTCTGGATATTTTTTGATGAGTCAGGCTTTAAATAAAAAGTAGTACTGAAGAGGAGTTAATTTATCTCACCTGATGAGGAGATCCCGTAAATAGGCAAACTCACAGTGGGCTATGTTCTCAACTAAAAATGAAGAAAGAGAGAAAAAAACAGGATTTATCAAATGTCAGCAAAAACATGAAGTGAACAAGTGATGGAGGTTGAGTCGGTCAAAATTACCAAAGGACAGAAGCTACTGGAGCTGTGAGCTGCTATTCCTCTACAGTCCACTAGATGGAGTCAGTGAGCTCAGTGTGATGTCAGATTTTCTATGTGGTCTTAACAATGCACAATGTAGATCTGTTACTCATCTAAATCAAGTCCTCTGGAAGAGATAAGACTATTTGCTCTGATAAAATCCTGTAAGACGTCTGTGTGTGTGTGTGTGTGTGTGAGTGCGAGAGAGAGAGAGAGCGAGAGAGCGAGACCGAGAGAAAGAGTGTGTGTGTATGCAGCCCAATGCAGGAAATGAGACTTCCTTAATGAGACACTTGATAAAGAGGTGGGGCCTCCTGTCTGGAGTGGATAACATAATTAAATACTGAGAGACGAACGCTTCGTGAAGAATGGAGGTTGGAAAATCTGGCACAGTCCTGGTGGTGCTGGTGTACTGTTAACAAAGCTGAAGATTTCTGCTCTTCATCATCTTATATAGCAATAATTATCAGTTTTATTAACACAAGATTGAGGGAATGAAAAGTTGATAAAGTGTACACGTTTGATGAATCTCTTCTCCAGACTTTAAAATTAGCAAATAGCCTTGACTATTTTTTCCCTGAGTGACCATCCTCGGTCTATTTTTGGGGAGTCTATAAGGGGTGTGTGCATGTTGGGTAAACAAATGAGGCCTCTTCAGATGGACTGGGTGTGCTGCCAGTCTGAACCAGCTGCATGGCACACGACAGCAGTCTGAAAACTGAATGGAGCTTTGTTTCACTGATAGACTGACTCTGCCAGGCCTTCAATCATGTCCCATTGCTTCTTTCTTTTATTACTTCTCAAAATTACATACAAAAAAAAAAAAAAGATGCCACCTTTACTCGTCACACTCTACAACGATGACCTCCTGTGCTCTTCATACTTCTAATATGTTTATATTTGTGGCTCTTTATGTTTTGTTTTGTTTTACTAATTACACCTGTAATTGGAATCAGTAGTTTTTGGTCTATGTGTCGTAAATGGATTAGTGTTGTCTGGGAAAATCTGACAATATTTTTTAATTTTCTTCCTCCTCCTTGTCTACATTCGTCCTTTCAGTTGAGCACCGAGTCTGATGTCAACGTTGAAAGACCAATTCCTTTTTTTTTTATTGCAGTGAAACAGAAGTAGTTACATTTCATTGCTGTCAGTGGCCATCACCAGCCCTCCCTGTAGGCCACTCCATCAAATCAAAAAATAGTGTTTAGAAATAATCTTGACGCTGATAATCTCATTCTTAATCCTGGAAAATGTAACCTTTGGGAACAAAGGTGAATTTATTACCTTCAATGGTTCCCCACTTGGTTTTCCTCCCCAGCAGCCTCCTGCCGTTCACCTGGTACTCCTGATCGCTGCCCACAACGGCAAATGGGATCATCTCCTGCTCAGAGGTTGGAGGTTGGAGGTCAAGCAGTAGAAATGATCACATTTATGTACATTAGCCACAGAGAGGTACGCCTGTGAAGGTCCGTGTTATAAAATAACCCCCTCACCCTGATCTTCTCATTGATCATTCTGTCCTCAGCATCCTCATCGAACTCTTTCTGAGGGTACACGTCGATCCCGTTGGCTCGCAGCTCTTCCCTTATCTGATGAAAAACAAAAATCATTGAAACACAGCAAACGGCTTCTGTTTAAAAGGATACAAACCTGGGGCACCGGAATAGCCTAGTGGTCAAATTGGGCGCCTCATGAGGCAAAGCCATTGAGCGCGTGGCCCTGGTTTGAATCTAACTTATGGCAACACTCCCCACCTTCATCCTGTTTCCTACTCTATCCACTGTCCTACCCTTCCTGATTAAGCAAATAAATAAAAGGATACAAACCAAATCCTGTGATTCCAGGAGTAATTAGGCAGACGTGAGTAAAGCTGTCATGAGAGACATCAAACAAATGTGTCTAAATCCATAAAGTGGACGGATTAAGGTGGAATTAATACTGGTCTGCCTCCTAATCACTCTACGCGTTCAGGCTTAGTCATTAATCTCTGTCTGTATACAAACAAAGTGAAAACTCTAGAATGATGAATCCCTGAAAACACACACATGGGCACGCATTCATAAACCTGAGGGGAAGTTTAGCCTCCTCATTGCTAATGAGAGAGGGGGAAAATCCAGTGATCCTTGAAGACAGCCAATAAAAACACAAATGAGCGGCTGCAGCATTATAAACTGTGAAGAGGAAGTGGAGAAAGTAGAGGGTGACGTTCGACAACGAAAGAGAGTGATGCTCTGGAGCTTTTTCTGGAATCGTGCCATGTTTGTGACTTTTTTTCAGAGAGTGAGAGGAGACAACGACCAGAGAAAACCACAGGAACTTCTCCTCTCTCCGGTTACACCACAAACATGAAAAACATGCATGTATGGAGAGGGAGGAAAGGGGAAATGTTGCTTAGTCATATATGTTATTAGAATTACATGGAAAGGCGTGAAAAAAAAGCAACTAGGGAAGGATAAGTTACCTTCTTTTTGAAGAAGTCCCTCTCCTCCAGGGTGAGTGTGTCCGCTTTGGCAATCACCGGGACAATGTTGACCACCTTACTGAGACGTCTCATAAATTCTACATCAAGAGGCCGAAGACTAAATGAGGAGAAAGACAAAATATAAAAGAAAAAAAGGAATCAGAAACAGAAGTAAAAACATAAATGTAATATGAAAATAACTCCACTAGAGGGCAGATGTTCCTAACTGTCACTAGTGGAGGCACTCCCACAGCTGCAAACAGTATTTACAGTTCCAGCTGTTGCATTCATGACCTAATCCTGTTTTACAGTGTGCGTGAACAGCTGCGTGATGAAGCTGAAAGGAGCTGTGGTCAGTTTGAGGAGCTCAGGCTTCTTCCTGTAGTTTAACAAAAGCATGCGCCTGTGGTTACAGCAGTGCATTCTGGTCTCGCTAACGACGCTTCGACAAGTACTGGCCATTGTCAGCAGGCAAAAGCACACTCAGAAGACTGATTGCATGCTCCTTGACATTCACGCAGACTCTCTGTCTCGCTCGTCCTTCCTGCCTCTCTCTCCCGTTGGACTGTTTAAGGCGATCCCTGAGCAGCTGCTGCACAGCCCATGTGACATCTGCAGCTCTGGATCAACATAAAACGTCAGGGCGAAGAGACAGGGGGCTGTTTCACACCAGCCCCCTGCCTGAGAAAAGACAGGCCAGGACACAAAGTGCAGCTCTTAAAGGGGCTCTGCTTTAAACTGTGTGCGTGTCTGTGTGTGTGTGTGTGTGTGTGTGTGTGTGTGTGTGTGTGTGTGCTTGAACGAGGCAGACAATCCACAGCTGCTGGACATTTTCCCAAGACTGCCTGCTTTACACTCCAGTCGGGTTACACAAATTCAAAAGCCATAAAATGCACAGTGAATCTATCACTGACGGACACATGAGACTCCACGCACCCTTGCCCTACTTCTCTCTGCTAGTACACCCCCGATGCCTGTGAACGCCAAACTGTGCCGAGCAGAGTTCGATCAGAGCCAGATGTGTGATTCTGAACCACGTCCAGGGTAAGAAATTTGGGACACTGTGCTGCTGCAGGGCCTGACGGGAGAACAGCATCTTGTCTGTGTGTGTGTGTGTGCGTGTGTTATTGTGCGTGTTGGTGTCCTGGGATATGTTGCATGGTGCTGAGCGGAAATGTGAAGTGATGTGTGTGAATGCATTACAAAAAGCTACAGCAGCTGAGAAAAGTTTCACACAGTTTGTAGCGAAAATAGGAAACATGTACCAATGTATGACCACGCTACAGACACTATAAAGGCCGATACTAAAGCTCCAGATTGAGGAGGATGAAAATAAACACTTCTTGTTTACTTTTTTAGATGAGAATGTACCATTACGCCTGGCTGTAAAGCACAAACTAAAAAGTTTATTAAGGTTAGTTACCTGGTTACTGTTTGAGCTTTATCTAACTGTGCAAACAGAGAGTGTTTTCTCATCTACCGCCTTCCAAGAATGCAAATAAGTGAAGTGCAGTATGGGTGTGTTTGAGCTGTTATTAAAAAAAGGAAGCTTCAGCCTCTCTCAGCTCTGGTTGTGTGTGTTCAGTTTCTCTTTGTGCCCTCACCAGTGTCCGGTAGGGGGGATGAAGTAAATGCAGCAGTGGACTCTGGAGTCTGGGATCCTTTTCTTCCTGTTGATGTTGATCTCCTCCTGCAGGTACGCCTCGTACTGGTCGTTGATGAACTTCATGATTGGCTGCCAGCTGAACGGTTGGAGGGAAGTACAGTGGCGTAAAGAAAATTAAAGCAAAGTGAAAGGAAGGAGGGAGGGGAGGATCATCTGGTTAGAGATGACGCAAATCTTGCTCCATGTAAAGCCAAACAAACGAACGGTAACTCACCAGTTCTCATTGTTAATCTGGTCTCCAAATCCTGGTGTGTCGATTACTGTCAGCTTCATTCTCACTCCCTTCTCCTCGATGTCTGCACAGACGAGATCAGCTTGTTCAATCTTTACTACACTATATAAAGGACTACTGAAATATGCATTGTGGGTAGGAATTGGCTGGATTTGGACACTGCACTTCCATTTTTCACATGAAATGTATTCACAAGCATGTGTGGGGAAACTCAAGGATAAACTGTGAAAAAAAAACAGCAAAAATGGAAACTTGGCTCGTTTTGTGAGGCCATTAATGAATTCAGACATTGCTTCAGCCGTGGTTACAGTGAATTAAGGGGTATTAAAATCTTTAAAAAAGGAGCATGTAAGAAAAGAGGGTGAGGAGTACGAGGTGGAGTTCAGGCAGAGGCAGACAGAAAACAGAGGCAGCAGAGAGAGGAGTGAGGTCAAAGAGGGACGTACCGTGACTGATGGACTTTATTTCGATTGTTTTGGGGATCTTCTCCTGGGCCATAGCCAGCACTGACTTACGGCTAACTTTAGACTTGAACAGGGTGTTCATCAGAGTCGACTTTCCCAGGCCGCTCTGTCCTGTGAGCACAAAGTAAGAGAGGGAAAAAGAAAGAACACACACCTTAAAGATATCATTTTTCCCACCAGTTTAAAAACTCAGGACGACTGCAGACCATCACTGTGACGAGCTGCAGGTGTCTGAATGCCAAAACACTATCAGTAGATCCATCACTGTGTGTGACAACAATCTAAACACACCATCAGGAAGACGGATTACCTCTTGTACGATAAGGTTTCTTAAACTCAGACAGTCAAAAGCATGGATAAGTCATGTGAAGAGGGTTTTATATATCTTCAGATGTATTTTGACATCTTAATTCATCAAGATAAGAATCATGTGTGTACAAAGACTTTTTGTGAAGCACATGACTTAAGCCCAAAGTGTGTGAATGAGTGTGAAGGGAACAGCTTATTATTAATAAACCTAAACCAATTACAGAGAAAGTATTTCCCAACCAGGCTCTGCCACAACCTCTCAAGCTAAACATTCAGTGTGCTCTCTTCTCCGTTCCTTCAGTTTGCCACGTTTCAGAGCGGATCGTTCAGACTTCCCTCCTCCCCGGTCACCTCCCCTCCCTATCATCAGTGTTTGGGTTTAGTCCTTCAGATGTCCCCCCTTCATCACATCCTGCATCCTTCCTTCACAACTATGTCCACCACCAGCGTCTAGGCTCCATCTGGTGATCCTGTCCTGCAGTCGGCCTAATCACCTCTTTAAAGATTGTTGTCTTGTGGTATCATTGCCAACTGCTGTTCTGCTTGTTTGATATTTTTAAACCTTTTGCATTTATTTATTTATTGATTGATTTATTTATTCATTCATTCAATCATTCCATTTATTTACTTATTAAACCTATGTGAGGTTATCCTATTTTGCTGAAGTTATTTTTTCTTAAACATGAAACAGAACACCTGGCATTAGTATGTTACTTTAAACATTTAATAGTAAAAAAAGAGCAACTACGACACTTCTTAAAGCTAACTTGAAAAGTTAGAAGTTAAACAGCACCGATGTATCAGCTCTAACCTTTTTGAAAAACAAAAAAGCTTAATTAAGTTTAACATCCTCACTGGAACAACTTTCCTCACTGCAACATGGCAAAAAAAAAAAAGTGAGGAGGAATTGTAAAAAATTGTCTTTTCGGGGTCTTTTTTTATCCCCCACAACTCAGACAAGACAGAATATCAGCAGCCACATAACTGAAAACACATGAGGGAGAAAAAGGAAAAAAAGGGATTTTTTGACAAATAGTTTTTGTGATCTTTGCTAACAGCAATTTATTTATCTTTATCTTCTCATTTTTCTTCCAAGTCTGTATTAAAATACTACTCTTAGGTCTTTATCAAATCTTAAGCAGCATCTCAAGATACTGAATATAGTTTTACCTGTGAGTGAAATCACCCACAGGAAACAGGTTTGCTCAGTTTTGTTTACCAAAGCTTCGACGACTTTCTGTTGCTCACTCTGTTCCCTCGGGCTGCGTCTTTAAGCCTCTTTATTTGAGGATGAAACACAGACCGAGTGGCGCGACATCATCCAGAGGAGACGCGCAGCACGGAGGAGGGTGTGTGTTTTATGGTGGATGTCTACTGTGGAGCTGTGTGTTTGTGTGTGTGTTGTAATTAGCTTCAGTTTTAAAAGGTGTCTGATCACAGTGATGAGGACTCACTGAGGGAGTGCTTTCTGTGGCTGCTCATTAAAACTTTCGAGGCTTTCATTTACTGTGATTGGAGATAAAGTCTGAAATGAGAGGACACATGTCAGAGCGGCTGACTGAAGATGAATTTTTTTGATGAACACATTTAAGTGGAATCGTAACCGGCTGACAGTTCATGTTTGAATGACCTGAGAGTCTGCACTTGATTACAAGTAAAGAAAAGGAAAGATGTGATTTGTAATTAAAGATGTTCAGGATGCTGTGCAGCATGCAAGCTAGCGTCAGAATAACCAGGCAAAGATGTTTGTAGATTGGCGTGAATCTCCTGCAGTTTTGAATAAGAGGGCCTCATGATGAATTTCAGCCTGTTTTCTTATGCTTCAGTCAATATTCACGAACTCTTTGTTGTTTTTATTCTAGTTATATGAATTAAAGGATTCGAACTTTGCTGTGATGCACCTGAGAAGCAAGACATGTGAGTTAAAATTTAGAAATCCTAACCTTTGTTGGTTATTGTGCAATCTGTCATCCAGGAAGTCTGACTCAGTTTGAGAGAGAAAGATTTCAGGTACTTGGCACCATTTGCATGGAGCTCTCAACAGGCTGATTGCAAATCGCAAAACTAAGCGTGAATGATTTTATATCCTCAGGAAAAGTTCAGGAAGGACAGAATGTGGGAGTCTTGAGGCTGTAACACAATCAGTGTCGAACAATTGTTCTGCTAAAACACAAAAGAGGCTTGAAACAGAGCCTAGAAAGTACAGTCAGCATCTGAAAGAATGTGTGATTAAAACCTCCCCGAGCTTTGAGCTTTTTTTTTTTTTTTTTGCAAGGAGCAGTTAGCCAACACTTGGATAAAGCTATTAAACCTCACGAAGGGTTTTCAGTTACAAGACTGTCGTTTAGCAAACAGAGTAAATCTCTGAATATAAGCTTATCCATCACAACTGCCAGACACCAAGCAGCTGAAACTTTGCGAAGCTTTTTTTTGACAAGCTACTTACCCACAACCATGATGTTGAGTTCAAATCCCTGCTTCATGGCCTTCCTCCTCATCTGCTCCAGAATGGCATCAATGCCCACGTAACTGAAGTCCACCACCGGACCCCCGGCCTTCTCCCCATACAGAGCACCCACTGCGGGGGACACCATCGCTTCAGGCACCACCGCCTCGGACATGGCACTGCTGTTGTAGCTGGGTATCACCTCTGGCCCTGAAGAAGAAGGGGGAAGAGAGAGAAGAGGGTTAGAGAGGGTTTAAAAAGCCAGCTGAGACACTGAAAGAGGAAGACTTCTTGAGTGGCGGCAGTCTTGCGGTCTCTCAGACAGGATTTGTGATTGTTGTGTTTAGTTAATGTAGTTAGTTTAATCCCTTGTTTAATGGTCTAATCCTTAAGTGTAAAATCAAATTCATCTTTGACCATGTTGCCTTTAAGGGCTGAGCAACTCAATGGCGGGCTGAAATTACATCTTCATCAGGCAAAACCTGTCCTACTAAATAAAAAATCTCATCTATAACTATTATATTTTTTACAAAAAAACTCAATTTGACAAAGTTATTTATTTTTTTTATTAAACTGCTGCTTTGGCTTCACACCATGTCCACGTTATGAAACAGACAGTAACCTGGTGATAATAAACGGCTGAAATCTGATTTTGCTCCGTCAGCACGAGATCAGACAGGTTTCTATTCAATTTACCGTAGGGAAGATCAAGCAGGGAAGGAGGTTTTGCACAGAAACTACCTAAATACACCCAGTGACCTTCAAAATAAAACAAACTGTTTTAAAAAGCAGAGACAACGGAGTCAAAGGAGCAGAGCATGTCTGATTCAATTGCATCTGGTGTATTTGAGCTGTTAGGCTGCTGTCTTTAATCACACAGTCTATAAAGACTTCACGGTTAAATAATTACCATTTGAAATAATCAACACTTCTCCGAGCCTAATTAACGTATTAATCATTTTAAGGACATTTACTGTGATGATTTGTTTTTCTGTTAGTAATGCAGTCTATTCTCACATGACATTGTTTTATGCTGAGATAACATTGTGTGAGACATTAGCAAGCGATCGCCAACTAGCGAGACAAAATATCACTGTCCAAAGCAATGAAAAGGAAAGTTGACAGTGAAGGATGTAAGAGTCATCCTTCCTGATTTTATAAATGCAGAGTCAGACTGTTTCATCTGCAACCAGGTTGTTGCAGCTTTCAAGGAAGCAACTTCAAAGACACATATCCACTCTAGAGAGACGGAAACTTAGAGCCCTGACGGCTGGATATGAGCAAGTTTGCACAGTTTCAGGCCAGTGTGTGTCCAAAGTCAAACAGATGCTGCTTTATTTGATTTTATTAGATTTTGTCCACACAGCACTTTTGAATCAATTTATGGTTTGTGTTTGTCGCTTTTGTGAAAGCAAATACATATATTACTTTGTCCTGGAAATCTTCTCAAAGTGCCTCATAGCTCACAGATTTCCAGGTTGTTGCTCATATATCCATTAAAATCAACAGCAAACAGCACATGAAAAAGGTCATCTGTATGCTAATGAGCCTTTGGTATGCACCTGCTGGAGGGAAGGCAGAAACCAGCTGAGGTGTTTCTACCTGCT
This sequence comes from Labroides dimidiatus, assembly GCA_030710495.1. Lineage (NCBI taxonomy): Eukaryota > Metazoa > Chordata > Actinopteri > Labriformes > Labridae > Labroides > Labroides dimidiatus. Next base: position 14,877,134 of record CM061163.1, read on the forward strand.
CTTCATTCAAACACACTGAATAAAAACTTTCAGCATGGTGCTTTCCCTCCACAGATTTTCGACTCATTAGAAAACCATCATCTCTGTTGTATTTAAGCTGTTTGCACTTGGCAGAGCGTTACTCCTGCAGTTTGTTTTGATTATGATTAGCTTAATTTCTTTCCTTGGAATGCCTGCAAATGTGTTTCTAATCACAAGATAAATATTCAGAATTTTATATCCTCTTTGAGGACACTGTTGCGCCTGCAGAAAGAGGCCTCAGCTCTGTTTAACAACGTGTAAAGGCAGTGTAGGTGAAGAATTTATGGGATGTGTGTGTGTTTGTATGTAGTGATTCACATAGCGTGCCGCCCCCTCTCAGGGTCTCTCTTCCCTCCTCGTTCTACATGGTGCTGAGTTACTGTCCTGTTAACGTGAGGGTGGAAAGGACAGAGACGATGGAGGCTGAAACTTGATACACTCACCCACATACCCCGGGTCAAACACACACAAACACATTAAGCTGGAGTACATGCTTGGCTTTTTCAGACATCGAGTTGATTTGAAGGCTCACATACGGTTGACTCTATGTCCACCACCTCCAACTGTTCAACAATGAAGTGAGAACACCCCCTGCACCTGAAACCAGGGCATGCGCAGAAGCAGAATGTTGTGGAGCCTTGGAGCTAACGTCCAGCCCACTCTGCTTTCCAGAACACACATTTAATTCACTGATATATAGCTTTTTTGGGGGGCTTCTTGTGTTTATTTACTCTTATAGAAACCTCAATGACTCTTATGTTAGGCTTCCTTTTGCTACATAATGTCCCACAGGAGCTTTGTCAACAGAGATGTCATCAAGGTATTACCTTCCCTTCATCGCACAAAATCTATTATACAAAATGAACACATGGGCACAAATAAAAATTAGAACAAAATGAGGAAAGAAAAACCATGCTTGACAAAAATATTTTGCATATTTTTCTGTTATATTATATTTTACGGCATGTTCTGCAGCCAGCCAAATCTTTTGGCTTCACTTCAGCGGACCTGTCATGTCATCCATCATTTCACACAGCCGCTGGCGCATAAAAACATGAAAACAAATGGACCATCAGTCCAAACTTGCTGCCAAGAATTAAACAGCTTTTCTTTTTCAAAATGAAAAAAAAAAAAACCTCAGCCTGCCAGGAGGAGAAGAAGTCCAGACAACCAGCCGGCTAACTCTGGGAATTAAAAATGGACAAGGAGTGAGAGCACTGCTGGAGGAAAAGTCTAAATGCTTCACCTGGCACGGCAATGATTAATCGAAGAAATGCAGAGAAGAATTTATATACAACCTGGGTTTGTCTTTAAAATGTGCCCTTTGTGTGTGTGTGTGTGTGTGTGTGGGTGGGTGTCACAGAGACCCACCTATGGAAGCAGCTCTCCTGGCCTCCTTCACCACTTCCTCATCCTGTTCCAGCAGTCAGTCAGCAACTTACTCTCTGGCCTCCACCTCTCCCCTGCTTCGTCCACATTCCTCTACCTCCCCCACTCTCCTCGCTCTCTCTCTTTCTCTTTCTACAACTTCTTTTTATCTAATCTCTTCTGTCGTCAGTCTCCCTCTCCTCCTCATCTCTTGCTTTTCTATTGTCTCTCCTTTTTCTCCTAAATTCTTTGATTTACTTTATCTCCACCTTGACAACTCTTGTGCGCTTTTATCTTCCTCTGACCGCTCCTCGTGTCAGTCCACCCATGCCTCCGTGTCAGTGATGTGCTGTAAACAGAGACGTTGGCCTGAGGCTCGAGAAATTTTACAGGCGGAGGCTGTGACAACCAGACCTCACCTGGGGCAGGACACCAGGAAACATCAAAGGGAAGCGACATAAAAAGAAAAGCAGGGAGACACGAGATTAAATGTCAGCTTCAGAATTTTCTCGTTTCATTTAACTGCAGGTGTTCCTGCAGAACATCGACACGAGATTGCCTCTTTTTAGAGGTTAAACAATAACTCGACTGAAAATGTAGATGCAAATGTTTCAATCTCATCCTGACATTTTCTTGCTTGGTCACATGTTTCCACAAACGTCTATTTTCCATTCTGTTTTACTAAAACTACACATATAATAGAAACTAGGCACCGATCACAATTTTCTGGCTGATCGATTTTTTTTTTTTTTTTTTTTTTTTTTTTAATTACTGACAGCATACACCTCCAATGTTCCAATCTTATTTTATTGAAAAACATTGAACAATACCTGTGAAACAACGCAAACTTGATGTTTTAATTGCATACGAGGTAGTTCTCTTAAATATAGATGAAAAGTTTAGAATTCTGTGGTCCAAACTATTATATTTTATCATTTTCTTGAGTCTTTCATTTGCGCAAGCCTGTTTTGAGCCTCTTACCGAAAATAAAGTGCACTGCAGTATTTTTCTTTTACAAAAAAAAAGATCTAGATAAAGTAGATAAGATTTCGTATGTAGGGATTGGCCAATCACTGATCCCCCAGAATTAAGGGAATCAACACGACTGATTGGTGCAGTGAGGTGGGAAAAACAGCCTCATACAGACTGCGAGCTGGGAAGAGACAACACACTAGGATCACTGAAGTTTGTACCCAGCATCTTAACCAGCTGGTTTCCCGGAGAGAAGCAGTGAGACGCCTCATGTCATCCTTTAACTGTCCTTCATGAATACACACCGCCCCCTTTCCCCACGTTCAAGAGGAGTCAAACGCTGTAAACGACTTGGCAAACATGAAACACACAGAGCGAACACAGGAACCTGAAGCGTTACTGTGGGAAAGCCAGCTCTACACCAAACAATGCAGGAAATAAATCTCTGCCATTCAAACTGTTTCAATGCAATGCCATCAATTTTTAGTAAAACTACAAATCCCACGATGTAGTGACAGTGATAGAAGAATGTCAAAGAGTATGAACGCCAATAAAACCAGACGGTGAAGGACTTAGAGGTAGCTGATCATAAAACATGTGGATGAGGTGACCATTAATCAGACAGAGGTATTCAGACATTCAGCTCCTCCATGATGTCCTGCCAGAGCGCTGCTGACGTTCAACTGTTCTTAGCCAGTAAACACAGGTGTCAGACAAGGGGGGGGGGGGGGTTACAGGGGGGCTCATGACCCCATAAATGTTAGCAGACATTTGACCTCCGCATGAAAAATGTCTGGGCCTGGTGGATTACCTGCTGAATAGAGCCTAATCCTACCAGGCTCAAATTATACAGGTTTATTTCAGGTCACCAGAAGAGAAACACCACAGCACGATGGAAAAATCTGGTTTGTGGGGATTCTCTAGTTTTAATTCAAACAAGGATGGTTTAATTGGCATCTAATGAAGTCAAATGATGTTGATCCACCTTTTCAAAACAGTGAAGTTGAGCAGTGAAAGTAAAACTGTGCTAACGTCTCCGTCGTGTTTGGGATGGCTGTCAGGTGATTCAGTTAAGCGGTGATATTTACAAGTGCCTGCTAACTTTGACATATTAGTGAACAAGAGTGACGCTACCCAGCTGCAGCACAGCATAGTCTAAAAACCATTCGTTCCACCAAGCAAAAGAAAAGAAAAGAAGTGAAGACAAGACAAATTAAGTGCAATAAGTGAGATCCAACCAGTATTTATGAACTCTTAACTCCATCTTTGACAACCTAGCTGAAAAATTGTTATGCAATAAGATGAAATCAAAACTGATTACAATCTCCCTAAAGTTTGAACACAATCTCCTCAGAGAAGAATATCAGCATTGTGCATTAAACTCATTTAAAACAGTTTTTTTTGACTGTCTTTGGGTTGATAAAATGTCGACTCTGGCTCTCTCAAAAGTAGCCAAATGAGTCACACCAGCTAAAAAGGTACTTCGATGTTGAATTTCTGTCAAAATCATCAGGGTAAGTCTGTTAGCGATTAGCTAACTCTAGTGACATGATTGTGATCTTAGTTTAGCCCTCATCAGCTGACAGCTCAGATCTTCTATGTATGTATTCTGCAAATCTCGATGGGTGAACTCTTAACTGCTTTCACATGCCTCTATGTTCTTCCTTCGCAATCCACTTTGCAACCACCGTTGACTTTCCCGTTCTGTACCCTGAGACCCTGCTGCTGCTCTCACTGCCTTGGCTTTTTACACCCATGACGTGTGCCTTCCCTTCCTCAGGTTTTGGCATCCCATATATGCACATGGAAGGACGGGGAGCTCTAAGAACAGAGTCGTAACACATATAAGTCTTTCACTTATTGTTCAGCGTATATAAATCGAGGGAACTTTTGGACTTGTTGAATGTCTGAACTCCTTAAATACCATTCTCTTAAAGTCACACATCAATGTTTCAGAGAAGTATCAAATCATGGTAACCAGATCTCCCGCCAATGTCTTGTACATCATCAAAGTCCACCATACTCTACTGATTTAGGAGTAAATTCACCCTCAGCTCCACTTTCTGAAAGACTTTCCTCCGAAGCTGAGGGACGGCGTAGATAATGCATTTCCTCTGAGTCTGTGAGAGAGCAAAATTAATTTTAGAATTTGGAAAGCAGAGAATGACTCATGAGCTTGCTGTAATCCTGTTTTCAATTACAGGCACTGAAGAATTTTCTTTTCTTGCTTGCAGCAGCATCAGGTTACTTTGCTTTCTGTAAATATGGCCAGAAGTCTCTGATACCACAGAAAGAGAAGGCGGGCAACAATGGCAAAGGAGACAAAGAAGTAGAAAGTCTACATGGCTGAATGAGGTGTTGTTAAGAAGAGGTTGAAAGTGGCAGAAGAGTTGTAAAAAGTACGATATGGAGAAGGCTATCGAGTAGAGGGAGTTAGAAAGTTAAGTCGGGAAAGACGGGGGAGAGGGGGATCGAAGGAGGAGGGGAGGAAATAGTAAAAAAAAAGCCCATGAAGAAAAACTCCTGATTTCTTCCTCACAGAGTCCACAGAAGCCTCCAAACAGAGACGTAGATCCAGCAGAAACCAGATAAAACCATCCCTTTTTTTGACTCACAATAAAACTGAGAGGAACTATGAAGAGCTTTGTGACTGTGTTGTCTATGTTTAGTGAGATGTGGTTTTAAACCACCGAGCCATGCCTCAGCTGTCAGGGGTGTTGATCTTGACAGCGTGGCGAGCAGGTCAGAGGTCACGCTCCCAGTTTAGGTTGGTAAAGAGGAGCACTGAGGTTTGTCTTCTGGTGACACACCGGTGATTTGATCTTTAACCTGGCTTAAGTCATAAGAGAGGGATCTGTAGAAAGAAAAGGAAACTTGGTGGAAGAGAATTCTGATTCTGGGAGAGAAGAACACTATCTATTTCTTCGACTAAGTTTTCAATATTTAGCTTCAGAGTATCGATAACTATGTCACACAGATCAAAACAACATTATTACTGACATATTAATAGTTTCTGAAGTTCCTGATCACATGGTAACTGTTAGCTCTGCAGTAAGACTACAATATAAACGTAAGATGAAGTTCCATCAGAGTAAAACACTCTTTAAAAGTGACGTTTTTGTGGCTTCATGTTCTACAGCTCGACGTGGCATTTGTTTTATAACACACTCTCTTCCCTGGTGCTCCATGTCAAACACATTAGAGGACTAATCCACATAATGGGTCGTTTGCACATTTGCTCCGGTTCAAAATCTTTTTATGGTCCTCTTGAAAAACATCTGCTCCTCTTTTCCTTATTTACATTCCCAGACAAGTCAAAGGAGGTTTGTCGTCTTGTCTCATCTTCACTTGGCTACTTTCTGTTTTTTTCCCGTGGTGACCCAGATGCTTCTTCAGGAGTGCGTTGGCTGCTGTGAATTTTTTTTTTTCCACTGTGACAAAATCAAACAAGTTTCTGCAAGCTTTTTGTTTTTCCTTACAGATAAATTTTACCCAAAGGAGGAGATGGAGAATGAGAACAGTTAAGTTACATGTGAAGATCTTAAAAGAAAAAAATTGGGGATATCTGATTGCACTGATCCCAGTTTCCAAGCAGCCCTCCAGCACAGAATCAATTAGATACCCAAGACCACAAGGGTTTGGGATGGACCCAAGAGAGGGACATAAACATGCATGTATACACACCCAAACGCTACTTTCCCACCCTCTGACAGTGAATCCTTTAATAAAAGGAGGAAATTGGAGTGGTGGCAGAGCAAACAGCGTCTGTTGTGTTATTACAGAGTGTTTGTGCAATGTGAGGCTAAGTTCCCAGAGCCCTCATCGTTCTGATTTTTTGCAGTAACGTGGCCTTTTGACCCTGCAGGGTGCAGCTTGCTCATCATGTCACCTAGAGACGATCAGATGAGCTTCTGCTGCTTTATTCTACTCCTAACTTTTGCAAGTTTGCAAAGATGTATGATTTTATCCGGGCAACATGATACATACTACAACCCTCAGGTCATAAATCATTACAATGTGATTTACTGCATTATATTTCTTCACGAGCACACCAACAGTATGCCATGACTTCTTAAGTTCTCCATAAACTTCTAATACTTTGAGTCTCTGAGGCTGATGTTGCGTCCATATCTGTGTGAGTACTTCTGCATCTAGAGTTACTTTGCAGACATTTGAGAAATGTTTCTAAATTGCAGTAAATGACAGTAGAAGCCCACAGGTTCGTCTAGACTGCCAGAGGAATGTGTTCAGTCTCCACATGCAGTGCTGCACAACAGAGCTGTTGTCTTTCTAGGCTCTTCCGCTGCCTGTGTCATCAACCAACCAACCAACGAATACGAAAAGATTCTTCAACTGCAACAAAGCATTTACTTTTAATCCACATTTCATGGATACAATAGCATACCTAACCTCACCGACCTCCTCATTAATGCAAGGCTCATTTATTTATTTGAGGGAAGCAATTCTTCATTTTTACCACATTCCTCATTGCAGCAGAATGAATTTTTAAGCCTTAAAACAATATTCAACCCCAAAGTGTGTTTACACAAAAGCCAAACCAATCAGGAAGTTGCCAATTTTCTGAGGCGATGTTCTCCACGGAGAGGCTGAAAAATGGGTTATCCAGCTCTGATCTGATGGCCTCTCACTGACAGGGGATGTTGAAAGCCATAAGCCAGGCTGTGCTAGCTTGCCAGTGTGGATGGTATCTTAACTCATCTCATCTGCAGGTCAAAGTGTATCGGGGAAAAGGTTGGCTGTCAGTGAGTGAAGGTCCAGAGCAGACACTGGCTCAGGAATCTGACCTGTGTAATGCATTATTTCTATGTGCTGCAGTGCAGAAAATAAACAATTTAAACTACAGAATCTGTGTTCACACCTTTCACACATATCTAAATATTTAAAAGTTTGCTTTGAGAAAACGTATGGGATGAGTTTGATTAAAAGTGAGCTTTAAAGTGAAATCTTTGTGCTGTACAAAGGTCTGATATTGCTTTCTGGGAACATGTATGAAACATGGTGTCAGTGACATCACGCACTTGTTATTGAGGAGGCACTATGAAGCCCACGGATGGTAATCAACACACTGGCATAGCTGACTTCAGCACACCCACCTGTCAGTCAAATTATGCAGATTTAAGCACAACTCTTTGCCTCATTATAACCAAAATGGGTGATGATTTTATTTATCCGTTTTGAAAGTTGTTGTGAATTTTCAACTAAGCTATGAAGACCAACTCCATTTTTTCTTACCAGACTGTAAATATGTTTAATTGTGCTGTAAAAATGAGCATTTGTTATGGGTGTGTCTGTACTTGCTACTTTTCAAAGCAGAGGGTTTCAGCTTGAGGTAGAAAAATCAATCATGGTTTCCTAATTTTATCCAGAAAAAGCAGCTATCGAGATTCAATTCCCTCAGTTGAAGTAATTTTGTCATTTGTGTTGATCAAAGGTCAGAATGTAAAGTTGAGGATGTAATGTCCTGTTTTCTCTCCGGAGCTGTGTAAGGTTGTGACTTTGAGCTGCATCAAAAAAAATTAAAAAGACAAACCGCTTTGCAAATATTTAAGTCAAACACAATGTGGGATGATTGCTCGAGTGTAGAAAGCTCATTCAGCACAGGAGCACAGACGAATACTGCAAGACTACAAATGCTGACAAGCAGATTTGTACCTCCGTCACCCAGACAAGGGCCAGAGAGATTAGGAGGCATGTTTTTAGTTTTTTTTTTAACAAAAAAATAAACAAATAAATTAAGGCGGTTAATCTGAGGTTGAAAATTCTGTTGAGTTTTTGGTAATAAATTAAGACCTCATTACTGAATTCCATCAGGTAAGTAAATTCCAAACAAAGGAGTACAGAAAGCGAGCCTGATTGTATTTAATAAGATTAGGGTTAGGGTCAATCTGGGTATTTATTTTTTAAAATCAGTTATACATTGTCTAACCTCAATCACAAGTGATGTTATCAGATGTGTTCTTTATGTGTATATGGAAAAAAAAAGAGTTGGGATATTTCAACAATTTGATAACTTTCACTAAAAAGGTGCATCCACACATCCAAGAACACATGAAATGTCGCTCTTCTATTCATCTGCCTCTCTTCAAATCTGTGTGTGTGTGTGTGTGTGTGATACAAAGCCTGTCACTCTGGACCTCTCCAGGCTTAAGGAGCTGTATTTATGGACTGTGACTGACCCACATACAAAGCTCTGGAGTACAATACACTCAGGAGACCGAACTTTTTGCTGTGATTATTTGCCGGGCCCCTAAATGCCTTCTGTAGCGTATCTTGTATCGCAATGGGTTTTAATTTTCTGACATTTAATGCATGAAACTCAACAGTTTGCGCATCGTGGCTTGTGCAAACACTTCACCTCAGTCTTCTCTTCAGGATAAGAAAAAATCCTTCAAGAAGACGTGCTCTTAGCAAGACAGCTTCCATGTTCAGCATGTCAGGCTGCATGGATGAAACTTTATTAATTTGACGTTACAGAAACTCAGGTTACATTCATGGAATATTTTGCATTTCAAAGCTATGATACAGAATTCCCCAATAGATCTGGCTGAACGGACTGAAAGGCTGAAAGATGAGATGCAGAAGGTAACGGTGACCTTTTCAGCGAGCAGTCAGACACTGGTGAAAGGCCACTGTCTGTTCTCGCCTGGCAATGCAGCCAGGCACAATAGAGCGCCTTTCAACAGCTCTGTGTGTAACAAAGTGTGTGAGGCAAAGCAGAGGAGGCTGACTCACCAAAAAGGTGAAGGTTGGTTGCTGGTTTTCATCCGTTTAATACTGTCAGAGGGCGACGGTTTTGTTCCAGTGTGAACAATAAGAAGCTTGGATGATAACAGGCTGTTATTTGATCCACTGGTATGCACATAAAATTACATTAAGACTAATGAGGGGAGAAAAAACAGAAATGGGGAAAAAAAGTTCCCAGAAATAATTTCTATGAAATATAAGTTTGTGGAAAAAACATATTTTGTGCAGTTTTGATCAACATTTAACGTGTTGTGTTCTCAACTGGAACAAAAGGGACATTTTTCCACAGATTACAATTTGCTGCTGAGGACTCTTCCACTGGACTTTCCAAAGCAGAAACTTAACTTTAATGATTCCCTTCAGCATACTGACCACATGTGTGGAACCAACCTTTAACTTTGCAACACACACACACAAACAATCTACCCAGTGTTTGTAGAAACGGCAGACCACATCCAGTGTGGATAATGAAGCGAGGATGCATAACAATACAGAGAAGTGTCTCTAAGCAGCTAGAAGCTGAGACATGATTGAACACCCATCTATAAATACAAATATGTGCTTGTACATATGTGCTTAAGGCGCATTGATTAAAAAGCCTGATACAGAGCACACACACACACACACACACACACAAATTAGTTGATGAAAACCCTGAACGATTTTAAACTTGAGCGCACAAGCTGCTAAACCTTCAGTCAAAAACTCCTCTTTTGCAGCCAACATCTTCAAAAGCCACAAAGCACTTCAAGCTTGACACTGAGTTGCTAAAAACAACAGCACAATACAAACACATAAAGAGCTGGGCTCTTGAGTCAAATATGGAACGGTATGCAAAGATATCTATCAACTTCAGTATGAACACAACAGATGATTTAATCTCTAAGGAGGAAAAGAAACATCCAAACTGAAAATTTTAAAAAAAAAAAAAAATCACACATCCTAAATCGACGCATCATTACTCCCCCTTCTTCCAACTGCTTTCTCACAAACACACACGACACACACATTCCCTCCTGGTATTTAAAACACTCACCGTGTGAAGTGTGTGTATGAGTGTGTGAGTCGCCTCCTCTGCCAAAGTGCAGCGCTCCAGATAGAGGCCAAACTCTGCTGTGGCTCTGGAAGCTCCCTGCCCGCCCCTCCCACCCGTCCATGTCACATGACTCAGCAGAAAAGGCAACAAGACACGCCCACTTCCTTCCAACAACCCACTCCCTCCAACAGTGTAAAAAAAAAAAAAAAAGAAAAAAAAGGAAAGAAAATGTCAGCCTGATGTTTCCAACTTTAGAAAAGATCACATCAGATTATGAAAAAGTGTCAGCATCTGAGCGTTTAAGAGGAGTTTTGGGATACTGACTGGGTGTGTTTTTACCCTGAAGTTACCTCCAGTGTTAAGGCAGATGAAGTCCTTTTTATCCTCTTTTTTTCACCCCCATGAATAATTTACTACCCTAATTACCTGGCCTGACCCTCTCATCTGCTCCTTGGACTCTGCATTCATCGCATCCCTCTCATTCCTTTCACACAGACTTGAAACAGGTTCATCCTTTTGACTTCACAACCATCATTTTTCTCCCCCCTCATTATTTAAAATACTTAAGAAGTGTCAGAAGGCTGTCATATGTTCTGCATAATGAGCAGAGGATATTAAGACATTCTTCTGTCACAAAAGGAGGAAAATAATGAGCAGGGGTTGAGATATTATGTACTTTACTGTAAATTGGAGTGGGGCGTTTTCTTTTCAAATTGGACTTAAATTCAGTGTAATAAGCCCCAAACACCACACATTCAGTATCAAAGTAAAGAAAAATATGTTTTTTTTTCTTTTTAATGTAAACTACTGACTAAGAAATTTGTTTACATGAGTGTTCTCAATTTTGCTCAACTAAAATGTTTATGATTTTATAGCAATCCTAAAAATCTTCTGTCAGATATTTACGAATGCAGCCTTCACTTCTTCTTTTTTTAAACCTGACTGCAAACTGATTACATCCACTGATGACCATTCTTATGGGGTTTGTATATTTGTGTGATGAAAGAGGAGAGGAACAGCTGTCTCCAGCCTCACAATAAGAGTAATTACACACCAGTGCAGAGGCTCCAGTACAGCCTTACAGCTACATGAGCAGAGAGACACGGGTCAGCACCTGCAGTCCTCCTCGGATGATGAAGACTTGTGTGAGATATGCTGGAAAATGGATTGGTTTTAACTCATTACATCAATTTACTGCTGGCAAAAAAAAAACACATGAGTGTTGAATCCCTGCTACACCCAGTTCAGAAAATAAACCATCTGACCGATCTGAATCATCACCATAGGCCTGAAATGTTTAACACTACACCAACAAACACTGGTTAAAAAAATAGTAATAACCCTCACTGAGATGTCGTTGTATGTGTGATCAGAACCAGGTGTTACCAAAAAAGGAGTTAAAATGAAGCCTTGTTGTATTAAGTTTCACAATGTAGTTAATGGTACATTTTCCCAAACTTAGGCCCCCTCGTCTTTAAGCTGTCCGGTCTGAGTCGTCTCTCTTTTCATCTCCCTCTCTCTGAAAGTCCACTTTATCGCCCCATAAAAAAAAAACAGACTGACAGGAGTTTCTAGGGGGATTAAAAGATACACGAAAGTTTTCTTGATTCTTTTCCAGAAAGAGCTCTTTAACTGATTTTGTTTTACTACACTTGGCAGAGAAAAAGTAAATGAACACAAATGAATAGCTGTCATACTGCTCACAGTATAGTGAGGCAGATTAAAGGCTTTGTGAGGACTTCATAAGTGATCTTGAAATAGTCTCATTTTATATATATTTGCCTGTCCAGAGATTCAAAATGAGATTATGAGCTCCAAAATAGGTTATATCTGAATATTATTTCTCAGTATCCCTGAGGTCGGATTTTCCTGGGAATACCCAAATCCATTTATGGCAGGAAGACAAAAAGTCCCTATGACAACAGTATGCCCACAAAGTTTAGTAGTGAGAAGCAAGATCTGCCCATTTTCTTGAAGAAAATGTTTTTGGATTTACGGTAAAAAGAAAAAGGAGAGAAGAGCAGAAAAAAGGACTGCAGTGATCTGTTCAAACATGAGAATCTCTCCAGGTTCAGGTTAGGTTTTCTCGGCTTGGTGAGGTTGTAGTTGGCTTTCCTTTTCATATTAAATTATAAACTGTAATTTTGAGGAGGCAGGGGCTGGGTCAACAGCGTGTCCATGGCAGAGGCTGATGTTTCTGGGTAATGCTGAGCCAAGATGGTGTCATGTATTGGCAGGCGGAGGGAGCACAGGGCTGCCTGGCTGACCCTGACAGAGTTCCACACAGCTGTCCAAGGTCTTTCATAACAGAAACATGAGGAATAGAAGTAGCATGACTCACATATACTGAATCTTTCACTCACTGGTCTTTTTCCTCTGAACAAGACAGCACAGCTTTAACACTCCTGATTACACTAAATTATGTGCATGTACAGTTGCAGTGAACATGCTGAAGTTTCTCATGTATACCAAAAATGAGAACGAAAATCAAGCGAAGCATCGTTTGTATGATGGTCTTGTGTTTCCCATGAGAAAGATGTGGGTGGAGACCACAGAGAATGAAGCTAAATGTTTTCTTTGTGTGTTTTTTTGACTTTGACGGGAGGAACAGCAAAAAGCTTCATACAGGGTAACAACAGATCATACAGTGAGTGAAGCCACTTATGTGCTTGTGGGTGTCAAATGATTTAACTTCCCTGGGAAAGGCGAAAGTATTTCCCCGGTTAAGACGAACAGATAAGCAGTGAAAGCATTCTCTGCTATCAGCTGTGCTGTGCTCTGAGTATGTGCATACACACAAACACAGCAGGACACATCTGTTCTGCTGTTAACCGTCTTCCTCAATGAAAATCATAGTTGGCTTCACCCACAGGTGTCAGAATCAACTACCTGTGTGACAGCACCTTCTGCTGGTTGCAGGGAGAGTTGCAGCAGATTTTAACATGGCCACTAGACAGTCTGCCTCTGGTTTAAGGAGAGGCACAGATTATAAGTCTTGAAATATTTACTTCCTTGCACCAGATCAACAATGAAGCCTCTTAGCCCTTTAATGAAGAACGTATCATATGTGATATATGGGTTCAAAGACCTCTATCTCATCAACACGATAAACATTTTCATTAAAAACCGGTTTAAAAAAAGTAAAAATGTATTATATTTATACCCCCTGAAGATTATCATCCCACTCGAGGCAGCCGCCTGAATTCAATCATTTTTTAAACCGGGTTCCAGAGTGGATAAATCTGAAACCGTGCATCGGTTTGGTTCCATGTTGACAAACCAAAAATAGCTGCTCTCAGGAAATTATCCACAAATTTTTATTCAGGAAATTCATTGCTAATTTTCAAGAAGTTGTGGTAAGAATAACAACTAAATTGTTACTCATTTTTAAAAATAACTATTTTTACTAAAAATTTCCCCAAAAAATGTTGCAGAAACCACCCATTTGTGGATTTTGTTGAAGGGGTCAATAAACATCTCAGTTTCAAAAAATTTGATTTTCTGATTATTTTTTTTAATGGATCAGGTTTTTAAGGGTCAAAAGAAAGATAGAAATTAACACCATTAAAAACAACAATAACAAAATTTAAATCTAGATTGACTTTCCTCTGCAAACATTTCTGCCACTTAACTTTTTGGACACACACCTGTGAGGCAAGTCAAGCTGCATTGATTTCACATTCGTCGCACACGTCATTCTCACAATCACTTTACAAGCATTCTTTCCAAATCTGGTCATCTTCTTCTGCACCAGCATTGGGCTTGAACATTCAGTAAAAACCACTTCTCCTCCATTCAACTGTATGCTCAAAATATAACCATATGACTCTACAAATTACTTTATGTAAAATAAATCTGCAACAAGGGGACGTCGGAGCCTGGACGTCAAGACAAGCAATGTTATGTACGATACCATCCAAACTTCTTATTTCAAACTCCCAGATAACTTAGAGACCTCATCCTCTCCTTACATTTTAAAAGTGCAAATGAAAATAATGATCCTTTTTAAAAACTTTTCTACAGATATGATAGGGAAGTGGGCAACACTGAAAGCAAACAATTTTGTAAGCAGAAGGTTTCCAAACGGCTTTGACATCAAATATCCTGTAGCATCTGTGCAACAATTTTTTCAACAGTTCCTGTAATGAATTAGTCAACAGGAGAAAACACACTTCTGCAAAGAGACAGATCAAATCACACAGATCAGACACCTGAGCTGATGTTTTCTACAGAGCATCTATACTATCAGAATATCCCCCTCTGTTTTCCACAAGTCAAATTTAAATAAACCACTCAGCAGTTGAAGTAAATGAAGCTTTCAGAAAGCAACTTAAATCCTGCATTTAGTGTCAGAGTACAGACCACAGATGTCAGTCCTTAAGCTTGCTTTTGCAGATACCTTGCAAGATATTACATCATGCAAGACAACAGCTTTGTAGTCACAATCGATGATAAACCAGGCACAACTTAAAGGAACAGTTCCACATTTGGCAGTCAAAAAGTACACACCCAGTGTCAAACCACAAACTACTGGAAGACTCACTGTCACTTCACATCACACTCATTCCAACAATAGCACAACGTGCAGAATTTTCAGCTTTACACATTTCAATGAACATATAAAGCTAAACCCTAACAAGCACTTCAAGTATTCGAGAAGAAAGAAGAAGTTTCAAACAAAGAGTTAAATTCCTGCAACCAAAAGTAACAGCAGTGCGTCGTTGGTTTCATTTTCAGGGAATCAGAAACTTAGGAAGTTTTTCCTGTGATCCCACAAACACAGACCCCAGACAGCAGCAGACTGAAGAAGGTGAGCTCTTATTTTCTGGTTTCTAACTTCTTAATTCACCAAGAATCTGTTTAACATGGTTTCTGCTCAGCAGTGCATTCAAAATACTCTGAGAGTTCAGCAGAATGAGAATGGAAACAAAGCACAAACGCTAAGCTCATGTTTTTGACCGATCACTTATTGGCCTGTATGATAATCTGTGGAACAGTTTGAACTTAAAAAAGCAGGAACTTTCTTCTGTTAATGATATCGTACAGCAACAGGCGGGGAGAGGACGGAAAGCTGTGATGACTGGTTGTTTTTTATCTTTGCTACAAACGCTGAGTAAAACTGTGATCAAAGAAAACTGGATTTATTTTCAGATTTTAATGCTAGTTATTGAAATGCACACAAGAGGTGTACTGAATATAAGACAAATAAGTGTGGTAACCATCTGAATGTCGTTATAGGATGTTGGTGATGAAAGGAAGACACCCTTGGGTGTCTGTAGCTCTGCTCTTCTTAACCCTGTCCTCTGTGTCAGCTGTGAAGAAGCTTTACTCCATCAAGGATTTAAAGAAAATCGACTTCGGCCAGTCTGTTCCCGCTCACAGTCTGGTGCTGCTTCACTGGTTTGCCAATACCATTATCATCGATGACAACAATAGAATACAACTGACCTTTGACCCCAGCAATGGAGATTATGGTACACATCATTATGGCAACTATGACAGGCTGTTGGGCCCACCACCTCGAGGACATCAGTACTACACTGTTGGAACTCTCCGTCGGGAAACATCAGTTGAGCTTCCTGAACATGTTGTTAATCCTCCAGATTGGTTGAATGGAGGAAACAGGGACAGGATCATATTTAGAGTCTGTGGGGGGAGGATAGACCAAGTGTATATCACACAGCACAGGGGACAACCTTATGATCCAAATCACACCTATCAAATCACTACAAACCTCTTAAGACAGATCCAAGAGTTCTCTCTAAATGGAGACTACCAGACTCTGGAGGATCTCTGGAACCAATACAGACCTAATGTTAATGTTTCCACTGTCAAAAACAGCTGGGGATATCTTGCCTGTCTTGGACTGTTCTTGTGTATTGTGATGAACCAAACAGTCTACTATCAGGAACAAAGCAGCAGACCAGGAAGGAGGCAGAGACACGAGTTGAATCAAAACAAAGGATCAGGGAGTAACTCAGAATCCTGGACTGATAACCTATGTCTGTGCTTTGCAGTTGTCCTTATTATTGCTGCCTTGTGTTTCTATGCTTCTAACTTACACAAAGTATAAACATTGTTAAGATGGAGAGATGGGCTTGATATCTCTATATGTCATAGAGGATTAGGAGTCTGATTGGTGAAACAGTCAGGTTTTGATTTTGCTTTTCTGAATCAGCTTTAAAGCTTTGGTCTCGAAGTACTGATTCAGAAACCCTCCATACAAATCAAATCATATAAATTTCATTTTTTTCATGTCATGTATATGTTATCATTTTGTTATTCAGCATATCATTTAGATGTTATTATCCTCCGCTTATCAAAATCTAAATCTATCACAAAGGCTGCACGCTAAGACTGATGCTAAAGGAAGCAATACACAGTAGGGGGCCACCTCAGTATTTTCTTTATTGCCATGTTTGGTGTTATGATTGTGCTATTTTGTGATGCATTTTAGTTTAATGTGAGTCCCACATTAATAAAGTTGAAAGGGGTTTTTCCTGCAAAAGAAAGTGTGTTTTCTCTGAAGAATGGTGCACATCTTACAAATCATGTCAAGGTATGTAAACTTACCACCATATCTGTACAATAAATTAATAACAATTGCTCAGAGCGGGGTCGCAGTCAGAGGCTAATGATGGATGACTAATGCTAATAGCTAATGATGGTTTTTGTTTTGTCAAGGTTTGGGAAACCCTGGCCTAGAGCACTAAAATCATTTCTATGTGTTGAAATTCAGCTGGAATATTTTGTTGCTGCTAATTATCTGTGAACACATCATTTCTGGCACAGCGTTGCAACATAACGTAGAAATGTAATCTCTGCATCTCTGCAAGTATTTCACTTCACTTCAAAGCTTCAAAAAGTGTTTTAAAAAATATTTGTTAGGATTTTAAAAATTCTTTAAAAGTCTTTATGATACACTGTATCATGTAGGACAACTGCTGTGGTATACATAATAAACTTCACAATAATCTTTGAAAGGAAATACCAAAAATTTCATTCCTAAACCAAGCTGCATGTATACATTATGAATGAAGCTATTGACTGACCTATTTTTAATTAACCAAGAACACCTTTGGTAGTAGTTCCACACCCTGAAGTTTAAAGTGCACACCCAGAGGTTATTTTTCATTTTCAATGTGCCAAAACAATAAAAAAACAGCTCAATGAGTCACAGGTGTACTTTATATTGACAATCCAATGAAAACTATGAACACAAAGAAATCAGCTTTCTGATCTTTTACAGTCACATTATAGGATCATTTTAAGACACGCTTAAAAGGAGAACCACCTTTCTCTAAGAAGACTGCAACAGTTTTATTATCTAACTTCCTGTTATTACCAGTAACTCCGGTTTTCTTTTAGTTCCATTTCCAGAGAAACGGTACCAATAGGAGTTTTTGTCTGTTCTCCAACAAACACAGAGCACAAAAGTCTTCTGGCAGCTGACAAGTGCAGGTAAGCACTCAGATTTGACTTTTTTTTCCACATAATTGCTTGTAATTGCTTATTATTTGACTGTAGATCTATGAGTCTTTGTCTTTGTGGAAACAAAGTACACCTTCATTTTTTTTCCTTGTAAATTTAGAAGATGATTGACCTGCGCAGAATACAACAGCTTTGTAATCACTATCTGGAAAAACTTTGGAAAAAAAACTCTGTAGTAATTGTCTTCAAATTCTTAGAAGAAAACTACATGAACCCATATCTCAAATACGGCACAAACTTAACTTTGAATATGTAATTTATTGTATTTCATTTTACATGTAATAATGGAATAAAAGTATCAATTAGACAATTACCATTAATCTGAAAAAGAACTAAAAAAGAAAAACGTTCTACAAGACTGGGATAAAAAAAAGTTGAAAAAACTTTTGAAATGTTTTACAGGATGTTGAAGATGACGGTAGGAATCACATGCTTCTGTGTGGCTCTGCTCTTTGCCGTCACCTCTGTGTCTGCCGTGGAACAGCTTAATTCTATTGATGACTTGAGGAGAGTCTACTCTGGCCAGTCTGTGCCTGCTCACGGTCTAGTGCTGCTCTACTGGTTTGCCCACACAGTCAACATTGACAACGCTGATATAATCAGGCTGACCTTTAACCCGGGGAATGATTATGGTTCACATTATTTTAGCAACTTTGAAAGACTGTTGGGACCACTACCTGAAGGACATCGGTACTACACTGTTGGAAATCTCTATGGGGAAACATCACATGAGCTTCCTGACTATGTTGTCAACACCAGGCCTTCGTACAGGGGTGACAACAGGGACAGGATCATATTTAGAGTCAGGGGGCAGAGAGTGGACCAAGTCTACATCACACAGCACAGGGGACAAGCTTACGATCCAGATCATACCTATCAAATCACTACAAACCTCTTGAGACAGATCAGAGAGTTTCCTATGACAGAATACAATCAGAACCTGCATTATCTCAGGAACCGATATAGAAGTAACGCTGATATCTCCTCAATCAGAAACACGTGGGGTAGCCTTGTCGGTCTTGGACTGTTCTTGTTCATTGTTGGGGAGAGAAGGCTCTACTACCAGGAGCAACGTGTAAGCCTACAAGGCGGGCGAATTAATGAACGAAACTGGAACACAGGATCATCTGCTAATTATACCTCAGCATCCCAAAATGAGAACATGGGGCTTCTGTGTTTACTGTTTTTCGTCATTGTTATTTGTTTCTTCATATTCTGTGGAGTGAAGTAACCCAAAGTTTAAGTATTGTTCCTTTCAGATTGAGCAATAACCTTATATACCAGCATGCTCTGCAAGGCTGAGAGTCTTCAAAGTTACGGTGCTTTTTATACAGTCAAAAAAAAGTTATTCTGATGTATACCGTCATTTGTTCATTTTCATTTTGCTAGTATAACCTCAAGGCACTGATTCAGGAATCTGCTGTAAATATCAGATTTTAGTATCTTATACTATCTAAACTCATTCTGCCTGGATGTTTGTATTAATCAATGTTATTTTTTCCTCTTTATTTTTTTCTGCCCTGAAAATGAAAAAAAAAAAGAAAGAGTGCATTTCTGTATTCATTACAGAGCACATTTTCTCTCCTGTTGAGTCCTGTTGATAATATATGCCACATTCACCCTTTCACAAACATTTGAACTAATGTTGTAGTGCCCTGTAGTCCTTCTAATCAGCATTATTTAAGATGGAATTAAAAAAAGGGGTGGGGGGGTTTTCTGGCACTTGATGGCAGCACCTGTGGCCAAACAAACTTGAAGCACTTCATCACATTTACTATGGATTATCCCTTCAGTCTAAATTCTTGCTTGTGTTGTACACCGCTTTGAACAACAGCATCTGCTAAATGAAATTCTAGAATTGTATGTTAACACGTTTCTACACTCCAGGCAACAACTTAAGAAACTTTAGTTTAGTTTCTTTGTAATAGACAATAAAAGATAATTTCACATGTCAAAGTAAATGTATTTGATCTGAGAAAAAAAAAGGGTTTTTTTGTTTGTTTTAATTCTCTGCACTGCCATCATCGATGATCAAGATTAGCAAAATTATAGTCACTGCTGATTCCTCCGACTGAGAGAGCTGAAGACAGTCTTAACTATCTTCATGGTGACTTAAAGCTTCATAGTGTGTCCTTTCACTGATATTTTTTCCGGCTTTTGAAAACATGATTGTAACGATGTTTTTGTATATCCTGTGGTGTGAAAATTGTGACTATTAAATAATGATTTTTCAGACAGACCTCTGTCATTGTCAGATGTGTGAAAACGATAAAAAAGTTAGTCTCTTTTAAAAACTATCTGAATATCATGCAAAACACACAAACCCAAAAGAATAATATTGTGCCTTAAAAATCTGATACCCCTATAATATCACAATTAAGTATCACAACCAAAGAATTCAGAGGCTGGGACAATCTGAGTGCTTCTTTTATACATTTACACAAACTATTCTTTAAAGAAGTGGTCTAGTGCTTTTTTTGGTGGCTTTACCGTTCCTCTGTTTCCCCCTTGGTTTTACATGATTTAGAGTTCATGATTTAGGTCTGCAGGGGGCAGAGCTATGGGCAGACCTTAGCGTTCAAGCCCTTCCAATACGCCATGAACCAGTTAGGTAGCGCCATGAAGATCGTGTGCTATTTTTTAGAACAGACCGTTCTGAACAGTTTACAGACAGATTTGGGGATTTCAAAAACATTTTAAAATCTGCAGATGTTCAGTTTGGACAGCCAGCATTGTTACTTTATATCCATGTTTAAAGTATGGGAAGGCACAATACCTGCTCTTTAAAGAGAAAAACACATCACTCAAGCAAATTTAATTTAAGCAACCACTCCAAAAGATAGTAACATATGAGGAAGTTGCTGTTTCACGAAAAACTAGCCAGACGGCTTTTAAGAGACCAACAGGCAACTAGATCAAACCTGACTAAGCAGCAAGACAACCAGAACAATATGCTTACAGCTTGTCAAGGTTTGGGAAGCCATGACCCAAAGGACAAAAACCCCTTTTGTGGGTTAGAATCCACAAGGAATATTTTGTTGCTGGTAATTGTCTCTCATTTAATTTTCTAGATGAGTTTCAAAACAGTAAAAACTCTCATCCATACAGGGCTGCAATTATTTCACTCTGCTTTCAAGTTTCTCTAGAGAGTTTAAACCTGGATGTGCTAGATTTATTTTCACTATTAGTTTTTAATACACTTTGCTATGTATACCAAAGGTGTTGTCTTACATGGTAAACATCACAGTAATGTTTGAAAAAAACAAGCAAAAATTAAAAAAAAACACCTCAACTAAGCAAAATGTAAATATTATGAATGTAGAGTGATTTGTGAGTGATTTATGATGGTAACTCTGGTTATTAATTAACCAACAACAACTTTTGTAGAAGTTCCACAACCATGCAGTCTAAAGTACACACACAGAATCAAATCCCAGGGTTATGGAACCAATAAAACAGCTTTGTGGGTCACATGTTTACTTCATACTACATTGTCGTTGTTAGTTGTGTCCTTATTAGATATACAAAAAAATGTAAAAAAAAAAAAAAAATCTACATAACTGGATCATTTTTAACACAGGAGAACTACCTTTCCCTAAGAAGATGTTAGAAGTTTAATCCTTCATATTATCAAGCTTCTTGTTAGAACCAGAAATTCCTATTTACTTTCAGTTACATTTTTAAAGAAACAGTACCTAAAGGAGCTTTTTCTGTTCTCCAGCAGGCACAGAGAGCAGAAGTCTCTTGGCAGTAGACGGGTGCAGGTAAGCTCTTACATTTTTTTCTGGCAACTGATTTACATAATTGCTGTTCAGTATTTGACTTAGTACTTAATCAGTGTCTTCAATTTCATTTTCTTTGTCTGTGTAAACATAAAGTAACAATTAGTCACAGACCATAACTTACAACTATATACAACAATATTCGACTCATAAGGCGAGGCAGCCGTACAGATCACTGATCAACAATGATCCGTTACACCGCTACTTGTAATTATACGTTTTTAAAACATTCTACAAAAGCAGAACTAAAAAAAAGCTGTAAAAACTTTTGAAATGTTTTACAGGAAGATGAAGATGATGACACAAGTCACATGTTGCTGTGTAGCTCTGCTCTTAACCCTGTCCTCTGTGTCAGCTGTGAGGAAGCTTAACTCCATCAAGGATTTGAAGGAAATCGACTTCGACCAGTCTGTGCCTGCTCACAGTCTGGTGCTGCTTCACTGGTTTGCCAATACCATTATCATCGATCACAACAATAGAATACAACTGACCTTTGACCCCAGCAATGGAGATTATGGTACACATCATTACGGCAACTATGAGGGGGTGTTAGACCAGCTACCTCGAGGACATCAGTACTACACTGTTGGAAATCTCTACAAAGGCACATCAGTACCGCTTCCTGACCACGTTGTTAATCCTCCAACTTGGTTTGATGGAGGAAACAGGGACAGGATCATATTCAGTGTGTGTGGGGGGAGGATTGACCAAGTGTATATCACACAGCACTATGACAACTCAGACTACCAGGGAACAACCTATGATCCATATCATACCTATCAAATCACTACAAACCTCTTGAGACAGATTCAAGAGTTTTCTCTGAGTGGAAACTATCACACTTTGGAAGAACTCAGGAACCGATACGGAGCTAATGTTGATGTTCCAACAAACCAAAACAACTGGGGACACCTTGCTTTTCTTCAACTGTTCTTGTTTATTGTGATGAACAAAACAGTCCACCTGCACGGACAAAGCAGCAGGCCAGAGAGGAGACACAGTGATGAGCTGAATCAAAACAGAGGATCAGGCAGTAGCTATAACTCAAGTTCCTGTACTCTTTACAATTGGCTGGGCTGTTTACTTTTACTGGTTGTCTTCATTATCGTATTTGCTGTAATCTATTGGCTGACCTAACTTAAATACAGATGTTGGTTAGTTAGAATTGAGAGATGGGTTTGATATCTTTGTATGTGACAGAGGGCTGAGAGTCCACAGGCTTTCAGCACATCTCATTATCAGAATTAGGAGGTGATTGGTGAATCAATTAAGCCTGGATTTGCTTTAACTGAAAACACTTGGCCTTTGGCCTCCAAGCACCAGGAAAGGGCTTTAGGTGTCATTTTTAATTTGAGATGTAGACTGATTGGGACAGTTTTCTATTTTTGTATCTGATTGTTTTAAAAGACATTTTGTTTAATAAATAAGACAGCTGACTGAACAATATGGAGGGGACAGAGGTGTAAGCAAAGGGCTGAGGATAGGAGGTAAACCAAGATAAAGCCTGAGCACAACAGACGCATGTTATACAAAGGGAGCCGA
Source organism: Labroides dimidiatus (assembly GCA_030710495.1). Classification (NCBI taxonomy): domain Eukaryota; kingdom Metazoa; phylum Chordata; class Actinopteri; order Labriformes; family Labridae; genus Labroides; species Labroides dimidiatus. The sequence continues at coordinate 14,900,111 of CM061163.1, forward strand.
GCTGGTGTCCTCAGGTCACAAGTTTTCTCAATCAGCAGCAACCCACTGTACCACTGTACCACCTTAGCCACAGCTGTCCTAGCACTGATTCAAAAATTGCCGTTTGTAAATAACAGATGTTTTTTTGTTTGCTGCATTTGCCATTTTAATGCTGACTGTTTGTTTAAACATCATGAATTACTGCTGATTCCTCCAACAACAGGCAGAGCTGAAGACAACCATCTTAATGAGTTAAAGCTTCACAGTGTTTCTTTTCACTGATTGTATCCAGCTTTTAGAAACGCCAGTTGTAAATTTAATGTTTTTGAATTTCTTGTGTTGTAATAATTGCGACAATTAAACAATGATTTGTTAGACAGGCCTCTGTCAGTGTTTTTAAGTTAACCTGATCAGAACAAGTCAGATGTGTCAAAGCCATGAAAAAAAGGTGTGCAGTTTATAAAACTATCTGAGCTTCAAGCAAAAACATGCCTCCAACAAACAGATTAGAGACCGTTTCCAACCCTTGTGACTTTCACAAGTCCTTGTCTGTGGCCAAGAGCCAGGCAGTCCTATCAAAAGGCCTTTTATACTTGCATGAAAGAGATGAATTCTGTTTTTAATCCAGAGAAACAAGGTTAGCACTCAGCAGGCCGGCACAAGACCCAACAGATCATAAGATAATGAGTCACTATTAAAAACTGTTGCGGACTCAGCTTTGAGAAAAATACCAATCAAAGATTCCTCTCAGGACAGGTCAAGTCCAAAGCGACAAACAGGCACTGCAGTCTGCCTGGGCTGTTAAAAACAAAACCAAAAGCTGACATTTAACCATTCTTTCAAACCATTTCTCTAACAGCTGCAGGTCAATGAGGGGAAAAAAGAGCAGAGCAAAAAAAAAAATTAAATTAACTAATATTGCTTTGTACCTTGAAATCTGATATCCTGAAAGTCATCAGTAATTTATTTTCATCTAATGTTCTCTGTCATTACAGCACAACTACTTCAGCTTAGATGGCAGGGTTTAGTCTAGAAAACAGGAAACATTTCTGCCACAACGTCCCAGAGCCTGAAATGAAATCTCCAGGGTGCAATAGGAGGCAAAACCATAAATTTAAGAGGCTGGGACCAGCTGGTTTTTGTTTCATTTCTGTTTTTTCTACAAAAAAATAATGCACTACTTGGGACTAAGCTACCCTCTAATGGACTACAGGTTCTTCTTTAAACATCTGCACCTTTAATTTTGGGCTGGGAGTACCAGATTCATCCCCGAGTCACCACTTCAGGGTTCGCTCTTAAGCACGTCCTCTTGATGTTAAGCACTGCGCTTGTTTGTAAAGGTGCCTCAATCTGCCGCGTCTTCAATGCTGCACTTTGACCAGAGGATTAATTCAGCTGAGCATGCAAACCTGCTGTCAAATGTATGCATTCAATGAGCAGTGTCTTTTAGCATATGATCATAATGTTGTCACAGAAATGAATGCTGTTATACTTTCTATCTTTGAGGTTTACACTCTAAAGTATTGAAAGGTCACTTATATTACTGTGACCAATGTGCACTAACACTGCAGAAGTGGTTGGGCATCCTAAAGAGAAAGTAGACGGACTCTGCTTTCATGAAGCCAAAGTCATGATTCATTCTACTCGTGTACATTCAGTCCTGCCCTCCATCACACCAGCAGCTCTTACTCAACGACGTCAGAGCAGGCTGTTCCCATTAACAGGTCAACAAATACTGATAGTTTGGCACAACTATTTAGCACCTTATAAAGAAGCACAATTGCACCCATGACGTATCTGTATCTGTATCACGGTGCTATATTTTCTTTTAACTCTGGCTTGTATGCTGAGGGAAGTGAGCACAACACTTCCGTCTATAAATTGACACCAAGAAAAAAAAAACTGCCCCAAAAACAACAAAATGGGAGAAAAAACTTCTAGCAGGTCAGAGCTGTAGTTTGAGGAGGGATCTTTCGTATAAGTTCAAAATTAATTGAAGGAAAACTCCATCAAATATACCTATTATTAAAAAAAACAATGTTTCATATGTGTAGGTAAGTATTAAGTTGATGTTTCTGCATCACATGATACACAAGCTGAAAACTGAGATGACAGGTTAAACTAGTTTTTCCTGATGGTGCCGTATCAAAGTTAAAATCCCGGTATGGTAACACTCCTTCACAGCAGCCAGGAAAAACAAGGTCAGCGCATGAGACAGGAAACAATGATGAAAAGTTTACAAACTTAAGAGTGTGTGTGTGTGTCTAAACATGAGATCACATCCTGTCAAGCCATCACAGGGTTGAATACAGCTGCTCATCATTATCGCTGCTAAATCGACCAGCGCAAGCATGTCATTACAGCACCTTGTGCTTAACAACATCCGCTTCAAAAACAACCTGCTTATCAGCCTGTTCATCTTCAGAAACTCGTCCCCCAGGCCAGGCACTCTAAACCGTCATCTGTGTGAGAATGACACTACATTTAATAATTAAAGCAGGCAGAAACCTTTAGAGCCCAGAGGGAAACAGACTGTGGTCAAAATCACACAAGACAGGAAGCAATTATATAAGGGGCAAAATGGGCCACATAAAAAAACCCCAAAGTCCTTTAGGATACTACTGCAGCAGCAGAAAAAAATGACAGATACAAACTGAAAATACTGCCAGTTTTCCATTCAGAAACAAACTCAAATATTTATCCTTGAATTACAACATGAAAAAGAGAATGCCTGAATCAGTGCTGTGTTTACTTGTTGAGGAAATGGAAAGTAAACTGTAGTTTTGGGCGTGCTGTCAAAGCCATGTGGTCTGTCAGTTTAGTTTAACTCCCAGACAACTGAAGTTCAAGTGCGTCTTCTCTTTTTATTTTCTCCCTACAAATAGACTTTTTACAGGAAATACAGGAAATCACACTCTGTCCTGCAGGCCTCGTCTCTCTCTACTTGTCCATTTTCCCTCTTCTTATCTGCTTATCCTCTCTTCTTCACAAACTGCCTTCTTGAAGCGCCTCCCTCTCACCACATGCACAACTGAGCAGGAAGGTTGTAATCTGAGCCCAATGTGTCTGAAGCCAAGACTTAATCCTCTCACTTTTTCTTGCTTTTCCCCCCCTGTTCTCAGGAAAGTCACCATCCGCATGCTTATTTTCTGACTGATTTACCAACGTTTTGTCACATAAGAAACTACAATGCAAAACTTCCTCCAGCAAGATGCGGATGAGATGCGGTGAAATGAGTGTGTGTGTAAAAGTGCAGAGATGAGATACAGAGATGCACAGACAGGCATCATGCAGCGTAAAAAGTGGAAATTGGAGGCTTTCTATTTTTAAGCAGAATGTTTTATGACCTCCAGATTTGGAATGTATCACCTCCCAGCCGCCTACGCCTCAATACTTCTCAGCCAGAGAGAGAGAGAGAGAGAAAGAGAGAGAGAACCCATGAGCGCAGCTGTCTCAAGATAACATTGCTACACACACACACACACACACACACAACCACACACATATATGACCACATGTTCAGACACATAGCAGCATGAAGATGAGCTAGGCTAGTGAAAAAAATAACCTGCAAGAAAAGTAAAGATTTTGAAGCCAATGAAGCGCAACAAGCTTGAAAATAATGAGTAGTGTATTTTTCCATTATAAGCTTCAACTGTGTAAACACTTTCGCTGAAGTGCCGCAATAAATCAAAAAAACAAGTCTCTGAAACTGTAACAAGGTCATGCTCCACAATTCTCAGCTATTAAGGATCGACTTCTTTCCAAGTCCTCACTAATTTGTCTTTTGGGACTCATTTTATGTCCTCAAGGTACCCCAATTTATATTATTATTATTATTATTATTATTATTATTATTATTATTATTATTATTATGAGTTTAAAGAGTATTTCAGTATTTAATAATGTTTTATCTGAATGTTAAGGTAAAACAATATGAGAAAATGCTGGTATAAAAGTCGACCTTATTACAGAAAAGGCTGAAAAAAAAAAAAGCTTGAATCAAAAACAACAGATGCTCCCAAACTATACATAAATTTAACAACCAAGTTTTCAACAAGTAAACAACAAAAGAGTAAAAAAAAAATGTCCACATGCTGTCACTTTCTTTCAGCAAATTAGCATCGGCTGATATAAGTCAAAGTGGGTCTATCCAGCTGCTCACCCATGTGAGTTATTTTTTCACTGCTGTCCTGGGATCAGCCCTGGGATTCTCATCACCACCCTCACTGACCTACATTCACAGTTAGTCTGGACTGACGAGCTCTCACGGACTCAAGCTTAGATCCTTGAGGTTCTTATTTCTACCCCTTAACTTCCTCCTCATTCAATACAACAGAAATCGAGTGTGGTTTTGAGCGAATATTTGCACGCATGCATGTTGAGGTAAAACACACGCTTGTCATTTAGTGTCAGGATCAGTATAAACGTGTTTGTCTGACACTTTAAAAACGCCACTCCTATTTTAGTGGGTCTGTACTTCATATAAAAGACCCTTCACATGGGCCTGACAACAAAGTTCAAATGTGTCGAAAGCTTGAGGAGGCCCAAAAGATTGTAAAACAGAAAAAAACAATCCACTTTACCCCACAATTAACTCAAATTAAAGTACCCCCCTGATGATATTTTGTGCAGTTTGTAAGTTAGTGTAGTTTCAAAAACAGCTGAACTGAGCAAGTACTCACTGTCTGTTGGTCTGGCTGTGGGTGGCTCTGAGACAGGAGAGTGAACCCTCTCCTCCCGAGGCTCCACCAGAGAAGGCAGGGGAGCACTGGGAACAGGGGGTGGATGGCTGTTATTCTCCACTGCACCTTGCACCAAACCATCTTGTTGTCTGAAGACAGGCATCTCTGGCTTCCTAAAGGTCCCCTCAACTGGGCTGATGGCTGGGGATGAGGGCTCTGCTCTTCTCTGAGGGGGCTCTGGGATTCTTGAGACTGGGGCCGAAGTCAGCTGGGTGTCCATCCTCCTTGGAGGCGCAGGTGGCTCACTGGGACGTGTCACGCTGAACTCTGCCCTCCTGTTCGTTGAAAAGGAGTTGGAAGAGGTGTCCAGAGGAGTACTCCGACTGCTAAGGCTTACCTCAGGCCGTTTGAGGCCAAAACGGGCAATTCCAGCACTGGGTGAGTTGTCAATCTGCTTTGATGAGACTTCAATGGAGATTTCTGTGCGCCGTGCAGAGGCTGCGTCAGGGTTACGACCCCCTGATAGCTCTATCCGCCTCATGCCTGTCTTGGGGGAACGTAGATTTGAGGACTCAGAGGGAGAGGATCTGGAAGAGGAGTAATCAGAGCTGCGAGAGCTCAGATCATAGCTCCGCTGGCTCGAGGCAGAGGAAGTGGATGAGCGAAGGGGATTGGTGGTCCGACGAGTCAGGGGTGAAGGGTGTGTGGATGAATCTGTCTCCTCAACCTCAAACGACCGTTTCAGCGCTGGAAAACAAAAAAAACTGAGTTAGTCAAGAGGGAAAAAAATAGGAACAGAATTCCATGATGTGGGGCTCAGTGATAGTTGGTTGTCTCTCATTTAAAAGGTTGGTGGTTTTATGCAAGATCTAGCAATCACATGCCTGAGTGTCTCTGGACAAGAAACTGAACCCTCAAATGCTTGTAGTGGCCTCCATGAAGGTTTATGAATAGATAAGTCAATAGCTACAACATGAACACCTTTGTTTTGATATACTCATATCCCTGGAGCAGCAATACAAATTGATTTGACTCATCAAAGATAAATAGGTGTAAAAAATTGATCAAAGCAGGATCAAAAAGTCTCCTTTTGATTAAACATACTAAAAATCTTTTGTTGTTGACTTGAAATTTACCTTCAAGGGAACAGAATCTTCTACCGAAGATGTTTTTGATACAGCGCCGCATCCAACACCAACAAGCTTCGAACAAGTTAGAGGTTTGCGTAAAAAAAGTTCGTTTAAAATGCTGCACAGGGTAGACACGGGTTAAATTGTTTTAAAACTATTAAGCATTGCTTATTGAACGTCACTTCTACACCCTGCTGAATCATTCAAACGAAATAATGCACTGCACGAGCTCATCTTACCAGATTTTACACGTTTCACGTAAGTAGACAGCATGGCGTTTGTCCGGTTATTCTCGCTAATTTTTCTCGTGATAACGACGTTGATAACGTCCCAAAAACACTGACTCAAAAAAAGAGCATCAACTAAACCCTCCTTAAACAGTTTTTCACATAATTTCCCCCGTATCTCCCTATCACTTTCTGTAGTGGATGTCTCGCGCACCTGTACATTAGAAAAAAACTGGCGTGTACCAAGCGAGCGGCGCTTACTGGCCACGTGACCTCAGCCAAACCGTTTAACGGAAAAAAAAAGTATTACTATTCAGACTCATAGTTTGAAAATCCATTATAAAACCTGATTATTTCGCTTATCCCCCCCCTTCCTTTTTTTGTTATGTTCACTTAGAACGAATAAGTATACCCTGCTTTTATTTATTTATTTATTTATTTATTTATTTATTTATTTATAAAGCCTTGTACTTGTTGCTCTTTTGTGCTATTTTTTTTACTGTTGTCATTTGATGTTTTTCGGGCTTGTTCACAACAAACGATGTGAATTTTTAGAGTTTTGTAAGATTAGATTTTAGATTTTCAAAACAGACTTCAAGTTTAACCCTTTCGGCCTTTCCTGCACACCATTGTTGGGAATGCAATTTTTTTTAGACTAACTTTATTTGTATTGAATCCGTTAACAATCAACCAAACGTGAATGCAGATGAAAAGTAATTGTAATGCACACAGATCTTACCCCATACAATAGAATTTTGCCCAGGTCTGTTAGGTTAGATTAGGTCTGTTACATGGTCTGTGCGGTAACCATTGGAACCTTGCTCTTTTCTAATAATTGGCTGAAAAATGCCAAAAATATCCCATCAAAACTATTCAGACAATAACCCTCCTCTTCTCTTCCTCTCTCTGCATCATTATTACACTCTCATAGTTTGTTACAGTGTTCTGTGACCTCAGATGTTATCCTTTATATAAACATGTATAATAAACAAATGTATGAGAATGAGGCTAGACTAACATTAAGATTAATAAGGACAGTGACCAATAAAATAAGTTGACTTTTGTAGAAGGTCATGTTAAATATGCACCCCCATGATCATAAAAGCCTAGCTGTGCTCTTCACATGGAAACACTTTTTCTTTCTTGAGATAACTTGGCTTGGAGTTCCCTGGGAAGAAAGTTTGTCAGTGTTGTCCTTTGAGTGCTGAAATGAGCACACTAGTCACATTAAAGCCATTTGTTGGATACATTGGTTGCAGGGATAAAGGCTTAAAGTAAAACAAGGGTTAAAACTGAGAAGACGGCACTTTCAATGCTGCAGCTAATTCACTGTAGCTGTTCGTAACGAACAATACTTGCAGAGCCTCATTGATGTGTGAGGCATTTTGGCAAGAGATAGAACTGAAAGCTGTATAAAGTGTTGGTGATTTTGATATAATGAGCTGTTAGCCTGGGATTGTACTAACGGTTTGGTGTGTGTGCCTGGTGACAGATAAACCCAGTCTTCACAGACAAAGTGGTGACAGAGACCCTGTCAGTGAAGCCCTCTCTCTCACTCTCTCTCTGTCGATCTCTCTCACTATGCATCTGTGTGTGTTTAAACACAGCTGTAGTGTAAAGCAAACACACCCTGGAGTGCCCTGGATGGAGCCAAACTATTACCCTCTGTTGACGTCATACCCCACTGCATCCTGGGAATTTTATGTGTATGTGTACGTACTGTACGGAGATAGATGAGGAGGCCACATATCCACTACGCCATAACTGCAGATCTTCCCCATGAGGACTTGAAGAGGTATTAAAGCTGTGTTTTTACCAGAACCACCCTTTCATCCATCAGACTCCTAGTCTAAGAAGTTACTGTAGTTTTAAGGTCATAAAAGTTCCTGCTAGCAAAGTATTGTAACATGTTCTGTTCAGGCAAAACAGTCTGTTGACAAGTTAAGGAGTGATTTTTTTTTTTTAGTTCTGAGAACTCTATTTATCTTTTCAGCACCGTAGGGTCCACCTGAAAAGTTACAGTGCTTTCAGAAAGTACCACTAACAGGAACCTTTTAAATTACCTAACTAAACCCTGATCTGGTACCTCTGAAGATCCTAATCCCTGGAGACTAGGATTTACCATCCCAGGGTCTTGCACCTCAAAGGTTCCTGTTAAGTGGGTGGTCCCCGCTAAAAGTATGGGGACAGTTAAAGTCTTATGAACTTCTAAAGGAGCATACTTAGTAAAAACATTAGCATTAGTAAAAACAAAGAATTTACATCATTACCATCTCTAATAAGATGCACTCACATGTCAGCTGACCAGTTTTCTCATCTTTACAAGTCTTTTGACCAGCGTAGAAAAGCAGAACTTTTAATTTCTCTTCAAGTATTTATGTATCAATGCTTCTACTTCCATACGTAAAATTTCAGAAATTAATGAGAGCAAGCTGAAATTTTTATCTTCCTTTCACTCGAAGTCCACTCTCTTTTAGCTACCTCTCCCTCTCTTTGCTCTTCATTTCACCTTGATTTTTTTTTTTTTTAAAGAAAATGCTTTGAAAAACGCTGAACCTTGTTAATGTCTGACAGCGGTTTGAGTGATGTCATGTAAACATGCCTTCAGACCAAACTTCCAAATAAGGATGATCTTTTCAGCCAAGCACAGTGTTATTCACCCAACACACATAAGAAGAGATGAAACTTCCAGAAAGTCACATGATGATGATGATGTTGTGTTCTCCAGCGTAGCATGTACAGGATGAGCACCACATGGACATTCTCTACGCCTCTCTGAGCGTGACAGGAGAGGAATTAAATGGATAACAAGAAAAAGTCTTTCTCTTTCTCAATTGAGGAAAACTGAAAATCTGTACTACTGTCAAGCCGCTAATTTAATAAAGTGGTCTCTCACAAAAACAAATTAATCAAATCAATGTATTATGGAATCATATTCTAATTTTGTTTTCTTTTGACGTATCATAGATGTTTTCACATCATATCAAATATCTATATCGTACCTAACTCATCTTCTGAAGTTCCCTTGCTGTATGATAGGAGTAAATATCAGACTATGCTTTTACACTTGGATATAAATACAGGTTGTCAACAAGAATTTGAGGACAGTAATATCGCCAGTTTGACATCTTGAGCACTTACAGCTGAAGTTACTGATGTTCACACTAGAAAAAAAGACATGTCTGCAGTTTATCACAGTAGCATAAAAGGAACCTGGAAGCCAGAATGTGCCTAAAACCACAAGAATAAAAGCATATGGCCCTTAAATATAGTCTCAAAGGCCAAGTCTCCTCCCTGAAGGCGTCTCTTACAGTCGTCAAGCACACTTTCCATTCCCTGCAGACCAAAAACAACTTTCGCCTCAATGCACAAAAGAAAATCTATCATCATATGCTAATTTTTTATAGCCCTAGCATGTTGACTTTTGATAAGTGCAGGCTTTTTCCTGGGTTTTGCATCATTGCCGACTTCCCTCCATGTGTCCGACAGGGTGAAAAACACAACTTTGGAGCCCAACAAAGACCTGCTGTGTTCGCTCCACCTCAGAGTGACCCTAACTTCCCCGGGGCTCCAGTGTTGTCGGCGCCACGAGCAGGAAACCTTTTCCAACTGGTGACTGAGGAGCTTATTGATAATCCTGATGGGGAGGGAGACTCCTGAGGACGGAGATAATCGGAGGACTTCCTCTCTCTGAGGCTCTATCAGCGCGCTTCCTTGACGTTTTATCACAAGTCAAGAGCCCAAACGGCGCATGAACCCTTTTCTCCTATTTTTAGGAGAAATGCTTACATTAATCTAAACGTATAGAGCGCAGTTTCAGTGCATTTAGGGTCACAGAGCACAAACTTGACAGAGTTCCTGAAAAAATCCCAAACCACAGCTAAGTGGTAGTTGCCTTATAATAACAGTTTTCCTTTCGGGAGGCTTCTGAGATCTCACCATGATCTCTCATCAAACTTCTCACGTCAACATGAAGGCGTTTTGTACTACAAAACAGGACCGCCCCCTAATTTAGAGGAAATGTTTTCCTTCATTTGTATGGAAGCGTAAGTGCAGCACCAACCCTGCTCTTCACAACTTTAAGAGTTTGAATCTCAAAATTTTTCATAAATAAAAATAATATATCAACAAGACAACTGTGAAACCAGGAGCAGCTCTGAACTGCTATAAAGAATGTGTCCGACTTTTCCTGTAACTATAATCTGTCTGTGCATCTATGTATTAACATCTTCAGGCTGATGAAAACTATAACTTGACTGTGAAATGCTGTGTTGTTCCGATGGTTAAAGAGAGAAACCGGCTGTGCTCACATTCACTCCTCCACAGCTTACCCCGACATTTTCACCCACCACAGAAATCCACTCCTGTGGAATTTCCTCTCACTCAGCCTGTGAATATCCTCAACATGCAGTTCAGAGATACAGGGACAAAGAGATTCAACGTTTGGGTACTAGAAATAGAGAACAATACAACCCAGACATCTTGCTCGCAGGAACAAAAAAGGCTGAATTGTCTCTACAGTGCGTATTTTTCTTGTTTCAGATAGAAGCCCACAAACCTCTTCCAAGGAGCTGTAAAATGACTCTGCATGACTCTCTATGTGTGTGTGTGTGTTTTCATTGAGCTGAGCGGGAAGCTGAGTGTCCCGGTCAATGATCTGTGTCACTTTGTGAGGGTGAAGTCACAGCTGAGGTCATCAACCTCAGGGGCGTCATCAGCTAGCACCACGACTGAATCACACCCACTAATGGCGAAGAAAAAACACACACACTTCTTACTTCAAACGCTCTCTTGTGAGGCTTTTTACTTGTGAAGTATGTCAATATACGTGTACACTGAAATTTTAGTGAGCTGTCTGTTTGTGTAACCATGAAAAAGTTTTTCTGGACTATTTTCACACACTTTTCATCAAACCTGCTCCTCTTTTGTATTTTTGTGAAAAGCAAACAGTCCAAACTAAACTCTGACTCACCCCTTAGCTGCATTAGTGCCATGCTGTACTCCATGAGCCCCACAGGGTCATACATCATGGTACATGAAGCTGACAATGAGGTATTACCACACACCCCGCTTCAACTAGGAGCAACACACATCACTGACAACAACAACAACAGTAGGCCTTTTTGTTGGTGTTACACATGAGCGAAGGCATGACTCTGGCCTCACACTTTTCTCCTCTCCTTTTTCCTGAATGCCACTTATCTTTCTGCTCTGCTGCACTGTGTAAGCCTTCGGTGTAAAGACCAATAGTCAGGCAGAGAGGCAGACAGTCCCCCGTACATACCACAAGCAAACTGGTGTTGACAGAGGGGCAGCCTTGGACAAGTGCAGATGCGTCCCTAATGGCTGTGTGCTTGTGAGAGACAGGAGACAGATAGTCAGATAGACAGCAACTTGGGGGAGAGGTGTCGGCTTGTCAACCCCCCTACCAACCCACCCTCCTCCCTCTCTCCTCTCTGAGTTCTCCAGCAGCAGCCAGTCAAAGAGAGAGAGAGAGAGAGAGGGCTGAGGATGGACGAGCTGCTGAGAGGAAGAGGGGGAAGCAGAGCCGGAGGATGGAGTGGGAGGAGAGAGATGACAGAGAGAATCTGTAGGCCAGGGGCAGAGAATGAAAAGGAGGAGGAGGAGAGGAGGGGGGAGGCATGCCAGGTGTTCCCCCCACAGCTGTGTGGTCAGTACCTGTCCTCTGACTCAACATACAGTAAATAAAAATACTCATTTGACCTCTCTCATGCTGTTTGTTCCAAAAAGAAACAAACTAGTTGCATGCTTTCCTCTAAGTGTCAATTTTCTCCAGCTAGCATGATCAAAGTCAATAAATATGTAAATGTATGATTTTGCATGGTAATAGTTTATGCCAAATTTTCATGTGTCATTCTTCTATTACATATAATTTGTTAAAAAATACATAAAACGAGTTGTTTTAATCGTTTTTATTCTTATTCTTTTATTCTTTTATTCTTTATTCTTAAAATTGAACAGTATACTGTTTGCATTCAGTTGGATGTATATCATTCAGTTTGTCAGGGTGCATGCAGCAACAAAAGCGGGATCATGTGACACTGATCATTAAGACTGGCCTCAATAATCTCATTTTGCCACAAAAAATGTCAATATTTTGACTATACTGTATCGTAGGTTTTCCATGCCCAAAAAAAAAAGAACCACACCTCTTGAACTCGACAAAAATTCAAAAAGTTATTAGAGCAACACCTTCATTGGCTTGTTCTGTGGCATGACTGTTTTGAACTAGAACACAGTGTTTTTCTTTTATTATACAAAAAATTAACATAATATATAAACATAACAAATAACATAATATTAAAGCTCCAGTGAGGAACTTTTCTTGTTTTAAAGAAGACTGAAATTTATATTGACGCCTCTTTGAGCCCCTCATATTCAAACAAGACTAGCTGCAAAAAGACCGATTACCGTAACATCTGGAATATAAGTCTCACTGTTACATAAGAGGCAATCTGTTTTGGGGGTTTAAGGAAAAAGGTTTGACTGTCCTCCTACATGAAGATTTCCACTGCGTTCAGCAGGGAAGCTCCTTCTGGAAGTCTTCAGAAAATACAGCACGATAAGAAGATATACCGCATCATTAAGACCTAATTGAAGGAAAGCAGCAGTTACTACGTAATGGCAAGATTGTGTAAGAATTTGTTTCTTCAAGGACTATTTTTAGGGTACAGAACTCTCTGCAGAGTACACTGGTGTATTGTTCACACTAGAATTGGTTTTTCATGCAGGGTTATGAAACCCAACAATGGCGGGCGCTATATCTGAGATACAGACTCAGACAAACTTTCAGATGACCTAGCCAGAGGCAGAGAGGCTGGGTTGGACAGGCTTTAGCCTTCTGGCTAACGGATACTAGGTGCCTGCTTGTTCATCTAGTCTGTCACACCTCTTTTTATGCAAAACTCAGTCTGTGCAAAAGCCTTAACTAAGAATGAGTTCAGGCCAAAACTGGATTAGCACCAGGCTTTTAACTTGTTTATTTCTGCTGATAAGATGGACCATTTAGCATGGGTGTCAGTGAGGTCTGGAAACAGCCTCAAGTGGACACATTAAGAACTGCAGTTTTTTGCTTCTTCACATCAGCCTCTCTCTTTTTTTCCCACATTCTAGGCAGCGAATCAGCTGAAACAAGAGGTATCTCTTTGCTAACAGGGGGCACCAATGTCAACACAATCCAAAAGGTCTTCACAGGAAGTTTCATGTAGCTTTTCAAAATAAAAGGAGTACAGTAATTCAGTTTTAAACAGGGGGTTATGTCACTTTTGTTGTGAAAGAGCATTTCTTTTACATGGCAATAATCGTTCAGTGGAGTGGACTTGTTTGCATCCAGTTGAGACGGATGATAAAGACTGTTAAACTACTTCAGTTTGTCAGGTGTGTGAAACAGAACTTTTTGCCAGTTTTGGTCAAAATCTTCTTCAACGATCCATTTTCTTGAAGCAAAAAAAAGCCAAATATCATATTTATTATTAAAAACCTTCAGCATAACGCTTAATTTGATTATAGCATCTTGATTATATCTCGTCTCATAGTCTAGTGTATACTAACCCAATTACAAATCATCAAACACTTTTGAATTTCAACAAAAGATCAAAAGAACTTTCAAAAGCAACATTTTTATCACTCTCACATTTAAAAAACACCACGGTTCAGCTCAGACGTCATCAGTCCCTTCTCTCTGGTTTTTCCAGATCTGCTCAGTTCCAATCAAACATGTGGAAACCATCTATAGTGTCCTCATGGCAGGGTTACAGTGTCTCTCTCCACAGAGTGACAAACGGGAAGATCAGCAGAGGAGCAGCAGAGCTTAAAAGAGAGAGAGAGAGAACTAACCTTCAAAGTCTGATATGATCCCCTCCAAGTGAGCGTTGACAGTGGAATCAGACATTTTGGGGAGCGGGTGTGTGTGTGTGTGAGGGTGTGTATAATCTCAGAGAGAGGGAGCTGGGTTCCCTTTCCCCAGCTAGGAAAAAGTCTTCCAGGGGCGAAGTCCTACTTTCAAACAAATCCCAAATTAGGAGCCCGTGCAGGAGAGAGGAGGGGAGTAAAAACACACACACACACACAAGCTCAGTGATCCAAACCCCTTGCTCTGTCTCCCCTCTCTTCCTTGAATCAGCGACTTATTTTTCTCCTCTCCTCCTTCTCAACTTCCACACTTAGGAATGGGCGAGCGATGTCAACCCCCCGCCCTCCTTCTCTCACTCTCTTGCTCTCCCTCTCTCTCTCTCTTTCTGTCTCACTCACTATCTTCCCTCCCCCCTCTCCCCTTCCCTCCTTTCCTCCCTCCCCTTCTCCAGCCTTCCTCTCTGACTCTGTGAAAGCTCTCATTTTTGACTGGGCTGGTCCAATTATACGCATGCTAACATTCAAACACACTTCCTGTAGGCCCGATCACATGACAGACACAGTCAAGGGCAAAAAACCTTTTACTGAGATTTTTTTTGAAAACTTGTCTATGTAAAATCTGCTCAGATCAGCATCATGTTTGCATATAAATCAAAGAATCACATAAAATCACACAGAATGAGACATATCTAATCAAACTTATCTCACAGTAGACGGAGTGAAAGGTTGGGTAAATAAATCCAGCGTGGAGACAGAATCAAACTATGCACTAATATGGTAAGGACGGGCTCACACAGGCGGTCAGTAGATCGTCTGACATGCTCAGTTGCTCTGGAGGCAGACATCAATAAATAAGTAGCCTAATGACTTAATGACCATGTGAATGAGTCTCTGTGTTTGAGTGTGTGTGTGTGTGTGTGTGTGTGTGTGTGTGTGTGTGTGTGTGTGTTTGTGTGTGTGTGAGGGGGGCAGAGGGGGAGGAAGGACAGGGGCGTGGGTCACTGCGTTTGTAAGAAAGAAGGCGGATGTGGCAGTCGTGGGAGGCCTGCATCTACAGTACATGAGTGTATATGTCCAGTGTTTGAACTATCAGCAACCAGATCAACAGTTTCTATGTGGTCATTTTAAGAGCAGAGAACCACTGTGAGGGGACGGGCGCCAGAAGAAACAGCCTTTCTTCACAATTTCAACAGCAAATATTCACAAGGAGTGGCACATTTCACATTCGATTAAGCTAAAGCAGGATAAGATTTTGGATAAGAGGCTGACCCAGAGGAGGACAGTTTGTCGTATATTTCAGCTGAAGCTGAGAATGAGATTTATCTTCTGTCTTACTTCCTCATCTATGATGACCTGAGGGATATACTTTTTTATCTAAATGTTCTCCGTTAATGCTGATTTCCATTTCTCAAATTGAGATCAAAACTTTTAGAGCTCCCCCTGGTGACCGGCTACAATATAGATCTTAAAGCCAATGTTTTCCTTTATATTCGATGGGACATGGGTTTAACAAGTAAACCAGAAAAATATCAAAAAACATTTTCTGTCGTTATTTGATGTGGGAAAAATGGCTGATTGACAGTTGTGTTGACACATGAGGCTCCTGAAGTCTTGTGTAGTTTTACCCGAGTAGGATAAACAAAAACTAACACAAATGTCTTAAACTTTCTACAACCATGAGTGTCTGCTACAAACCAAACCTAGAAGCTGTTATGCTGTGGACTGTTCCCACCTGACGCTTCTGTACATGCTTTAATTCCCCCTGCACGATATGTCAGCATGCACACAGGCAGAATGATACATGCATGACACATTAAGGTGTGTTTGTTTATATCAATATGAAGCGACTTATTCAGTCCATCTACAGCTCTGTTTTCATGTTTTTGGAAAAGAATCTTGGAAATATTTAATTTACATTTTAAATCTTTTTGTGTAAAACTTTGTTTTTTAGAATTCACCTTTTCACATATTTTTTGCTGTCTCTCTTTTAAAGAGCTGACTTTTGCACTATGACAGATAGAAGTAGAGGCCACCATAGCATATTTAGCCTTCTACCAGCCCCGAGGTGTAACAGTAAACCAGTTCTGAATGCATTTTCATCAAGATAAACTACTAAGTGAGGACCAGAAAGTTTAAGCTCCCAAAACCAGTTTTATGCATGTAAATTTAGGACAACCAGCTTCTGAAATTTTCAGAAGTTGCATATTTGAAAGTGTGACAACTACATGAAGGTTTCCCCTGTTAGACAGCAGAGGTGGGTGGGTGGTTGGGGGTTTCTGAAGAGGTCAGACATGGGAATTGACAGCATCATGTTTACAAGATAACCAGGATGAGAGGTCAAGTGGAAATGTCAGAGGCCGATAGATTTTGCCTTCTTATCAATGCTAAATTGCTAATGCATGTACTCGAACAATATTTATGAATAAGTAAAAAAAAAACTCACTGTTCACAGCTCACTTAGTCTTCTTCAGGAAATTTGAAAGATGTTTTCATGAAACAGTCCAGGTAACACTGAGTTTGGATATTGCACTCGCACATGCAGCTTCATTTGTGAATGAACCTTTGAACTCTGTTCTCAAAAGCGCATAACTGCAAAGAAAAACAGTTTCCAGAATAATGGAGGCCCAGGCAGACAGACGAAGCACCTGAGGTGGAACTTAGAAATGTGTTTGGGGAGATAAAAGCGAGTATGAAAAATGATATGGATTCAATCTGTAGTAAATCAATCAGGCTGCAAAGTGAAGTGAATTCCTCAATGGTTGTCGTCCCATGTGCGTGTGATTTATCATAAAGGATTTGGGATTGAAACGCTGCACGTTCGACTGTCAACGTGTTGCTTATACTGAAATCTAAGTTTACATTTTGTGTTGATTTAGGCGTGTTTGCAGTTCTTTAAACGCAGATGTGCACAAATGCACAATCACACATCGACACCACTTGCGCACAATTTGCAATCAGATATTCATCTTGAGGCAAATTTTCCTGTCATTGATCCGTGCAAATTATGAAACTCACAACCTACGCACAGGCCAGGTCTCAATTTTTCATAATTCTTATTTCTAACATGAAAACTTTCGGGACTCCAGATGCAGGAAGATTGATTTTAACTTGATTTTGTGTTGTTTTCTGTAGACCAGGAGACACTTAAGTTTTTATGTCGTGAACTTTTTCAAATGCACTCACAGTTTTCATGCAGGAGTATATCTGAAGTGTGTCACAAAAGCATGAACCTAGCTTTCTCCAGCAGGGGTCAGCATGACTCCTATAAATAAAACCTGTCGCTGTCGGCAACAGTGTTAGCAGTGTTGTAGCACACAGAAATGTGATCTAGAAACAGATAAAGATGGAAACACGGGGAGAATCCTGCTCCAGACACACCCTCAACCCACAGAGCGTGTCCTGCCCAACGCATGTGTGTCAGATTCCTGGCACACACTCAGTCAGACCCACACTGAGCTACATGCATGTGCACACACACACACCAGCAACAAAAATGTGTGCAGCAGATGCATGCAAAAATAAGAAGCATGCACTGGGCCCTGCACCCAACCCTTTCGCTCAGACGCACACACGAAAATAAAAGCACACTTCCTTCCAGTGCATATCCCTGCAAGCCCCAGCAGGCCCAGACAGCTCTAATCCAATCTGTAGAAGCAACTGTCACACAGGGAGGAGACTTGAATGTTTTTAGCTCTGATCTGCAAAGAACTTAAATCTTGATGCAAAGTGATCGCTCTATAAAAAATACTTTAATCTGCGGCAAAATAAATTTCTATTTGCACTTAAAATAGCATGTTATGTTAATGATTGGCACTGAAAGGTCATATAAGGTCATGTTTAATCTAGGAACATTAGCACCGATAATCACAGCATTGTATGGTGTTAATTCTGCTTTCTGGTGAATTTTGGTGCATCAGCTTCCTTGTGAGAGGGGAGCTTTTCGTGTCACTGATGCTGAGTTGAACTGATATGCAAATGCATCACGGTACTGACAGACTGATCAGAGCCTGAGATAAACAGCGTAAAGATTCAAATTCAACATCTGCTAACATGTGAGTGAAAAGAAAAGACAGCTTATCTTTTTTTAAAATGTTTCTCAAGAATTTGGGGGCGTGGCCACTTGTGTTTTGATTGACATCTGGCTTCTCACGAAAAAAAGCACATGTGGAAATCGGTGTAGTGAAATTCAAAACTTTGTTTAGGTCAAACGACTTACATTTGAAATGTTTAATGCAGCAGCAGTTGATTGTTGATGTTTGGTGTCTCAGCTGCCACCTCATCACTCTCAATAAATTTACTTCTTCATGCAGGGATATGAGTGATGATTTGAATCTTGCAGTTTAAATCGTCGCTCAGATTTGAAGGGTAGATGATCATGTGAATGATGTGTGTCATCTAAGTGCAGCTGCAGTTGTCTGCCTGAGCTAGCTTGGAGGTCTTACTCCACGTTTGGTGGTCTGAATGCTCCAGAACCTGAGTGCCAGAAAGCAGTCCAATCTGGAAATACTCATTCAACTCCTCCTGAGTGATGAGTTATAAATTGCTTTTAGTGCGCGCAGGCAACATTATCAGGGATGCCCTTATCTGCACTCTGTGCTACTAATGTGATGCTAATTTAGAGCTGCTGGTTTGGCTTGTGAGACATTGTGACAGAAAATAACTCCTCATCAAGTCCTGATTTAAACTTTCTGAGATTAAAATAGTCAACCTTAGTTGACAGTCAACACCTAAGGCTGTGAGGAGTCAGCTACCATCTTTCACAACACCGATATCCTGGGGTAAGGAAGGGTGTCTGTTACTTTCAAGTAATTATTTTCATATACTACACCGTGTAACAGAGAACTTTGAGTTTTAGTTTGGCGCTGATTCTGTCAAAAGTGTCGTAAGGTCTAATTTTTACATCCTCTTGGTGCATTAGAAGTGTCTCAATAAGGGCCTGCTGGTTTTAAAGTGCAAGTATAAGGTGCACAAGATGAAGAAAGACAGACACGGCTAACTGCTTGAAGAAATCCAGACCAGCACCACTGTGAAGAGCTCCTCATGAGGGCTGAAAAATGAGAGGAGCGGAGCAGGAGGAGGAGAGGAGAGGAGAAGATCCATAAACAGAGGCCAGGCTGCAATGGTAGTTCCTCGAACAATGCCAAGGCAACAGCAGGTGGAACACACACGAAGACGACAACAAGTCCACAAGTCTCTGGGTGTTTTACATCTTCATCTGACTTATTATAAACCACGCTGACCTGACAGCATAGATAAAATGATTTTTAAGATGTTATGAGCCAAAAACAGACCTGTGAGTTCTGGCAGATGACTTTCACACGTGTCATGAATCTCACTCACCTGACAAACTATCCTCCCAGAGAAGTGGTCTAGGCTAAAAGACTCACACTCTAATGCCACATTAATTCCAGGCTTTGACCAAAAGTGGCATATGATCTCATGTCATCACTTCTTAATTTCTGCACGTATGGTTAACCTGCAGGGAGTAATAAAAGATTTGGAGCCAAAATCCTTAAAACACAAACAGTGTTTGGCTGCTATAATAAAGTTTTAATCAATCCAACATGATTGGACTGACATGAATAGTTAGTTCTCTGAAACAAGTAAAAAAAAATGCTGCCAGAAAAATAAATAAATAAAAAAACTTGTAATAATTTTCTTTATGTATTTCAAGGAATGTCAAAATCACTCTTTTAATCCAGATTAAAGCTTGATACAGAAGTTTTACTCAAATCTGACATTTTTTCACTTTTTAAAACACAGGAAAATCTCTAGAAAGAACTTGGAAAGTCATATATTAAGTGAATTATTTGATAAAACATTAAAGCCTTTAGAAAAATTAGCACCTGGAAGTTTAGAAAGTAGATGTTTTTGATTGAAGTGATTTTAAAGAGCAGTTTTCTTGCAATTTTTCTGCTCAGTCAGACCAGAACAGCTCAGTTTTTTGAAGTAAATAATGATCTGATTATGTCAGGTTTAGACAGCCATCGTTTTGTTAAGCATTATGAGTACCAGCTACAGAGGAAAGCCCAACATCCTGCCGAGTTCATCCTAAAACAACAAAGGCTTTGTCGGCTTCGATGCAGACAATCACCCATGAGTCAGTCTGTATCTCATGAACCATCTGGAAGAGGTCAGATGTGCTGTGTGTTGGCCAGCGTGTGCATTGATTGCATGTGTTCTTTGTTCATATGTGTGTGTGTGTTTTGGATGTCACTGACTGGTTACCGCTGCTCTGTTTACATGGCAACCTCCATAATACGCAGCTTTACCTGGACTGTGACCTCAGAGAAGAGAAGAGGATGAAAAGAGAAGACGTGAAGGAGAAAGGAGGAAATGCAGAGAAAGGTGTGCCAAAGCGAAAAAAAAGATAGAAGTGTGGTGACACTGACCACCTCTCATGGCGTTAATGGAAACAAGGATCAGAAGGAGTCTCCCAAAGACGGAGAACGAGAGGAAAGTTAGCATGACTAATGGAATCAGCAGCTCTCTACGGTAAACACAACCAGAGAAGTGCCTGGCTTTCAGAACGAGCTTTTTGCTTTCAGCTGAGTGTGGGAATGAACGGTGAGGGAAGGCAGTGCTGTGGGGTTTAGTAACAGTCCAAAATGTTGAAAACATTTGCAGACAAAAGACTCTAAACACTTGAACAACTGAGGGTGATCAGTGACCATGCAACTCCTGGAGCTGAGAAAGCTCACAAGAGGGTGGGAGAAAAACTGCAGTTCCTAAAGTGGCCACTTGAGGCTGGTCCCAAAAGTGAGTAAGTACCAAGCGGCAACCTCCGGTCTGAAAATATGAGGCAATGCGGAAGCGCTAAAGTCTGCTGTTCCTTGAGTGTCCGCTTGAGGCTGGCTCCGGAAGTACCGGAAGTCACAAACACACCAAGCCAAAAAAAGCCATTTTCACGGCCAGAATAAGCACGTTTACAGCCTGGTACAAAGAACGTCTCCCATCTGAATTGCTGATTTCACTAAAGGCACGCACTGTACGGGGAGTGAATTTTTTTCTAATTCGGCAGTTTCCACAATATTAAGCTCGCCAGTTCGCCCTATCAGAGGCACAGCTCAGATCACATGACTGTGGAGCGTCCTATGGTTGTTACTGTGGAGACTCACAGCCCGCCTCATTTCCAATATGGCCGTGCCGGCTGTTTTGCTTCAAAAGTCCGTTTCAGAGACGGATGGGTGATGTCACAGAGACTACGTTCATTAATTATACAGTCTATGGTCAGTACTCATTGAGTCCCATGTCAAAATGCCCAACTTCACATCAAGACTGAAAATGTTTATCTTTCCTAGTTTCTAGCTCAAACCCCCTTTTCCAGATGGTCATCTGTGGCTGGAGAAACCTGGTGACAGTAAAACCTTGAGGCTTTAAAAAAAAAAAAAAAAAAAAAAGGCCGGAGCAGAAAAACAAGTGATGCCATGGTGGCTTTTTGTTCATTTTTAGTCAAAAGTGTGCGTGCAGCTGCTCACTTACTTTGGTATCAATTCTTTGTATTATTTGGTGACTGGTAACACACATATGAAAACCCTGGTGTGGACCCAAAGACCACATGGTGAATGAGCTCTGTGTAAAGTTTATGCACAGCTGTAGCGACAGCAGCTGCTCTTAAGCAAATGTTACACAGCAGCACCCAGCCAGGCCCTGCTAACTTTAATCAAACACAGCACCTGTTGGAAACATGGCTGAAATACACACATGCACACACTGGCATACCCCTTCAATTACTTGTGCTCTGTGGTTTTCTTTGCAGTGAGCATTGCTTATACGTTTGAGTGAGTGTATCGACTGTCTGCACACATGCTGCTGCCTAAATAAAGAGAGCAGCTGTCCTCCATCAGACATGATTCTCCCTCAGTCTCTCTCTCCCCTATTTTTAATGAAATGACAAACCTGGAGGAAAATACTGTGAAAAGGAATACTTGTTGTTTCACTCAGCGTTTGTTGCCACAGTGACTCACCCAGCAAAGCCTACCGTGTCTCACCACGAGGAACATGGCCTCAGTTAACCTTTGTAAAAAGCTCTTCTTATACCCACAGAGAGGCAAAGTCAAAGCAGTTAAATGTGGAAAACAAAGCAGAAAGAGTGAGGTCAATGTAAAGTGGATACTATGGATCTCTCAACTCTACATCTCCACCTAGTGGTGAAAGTATATGTTGCATAATTAACAGACAAGGACAAGTCCAAAGAAGTTACTGATTTTATAATAACGCTGTTTGTCAGACAGGGGTCAGAAGCAAGAAGTGTCCCTTGAAACAGTGCACAGAGGCTCCTTGACAGACATCTTTGTTTTATTCTGACTCAAAAACAGCAAAGTAAGGGAATGTTTGACTATTTTGATCATGTTTCTATATGGATTGTTTCATAAAAAGCATCAGATGGAACAAAATTGAATTAAATAAGGGATTTTACGACCAGAGAAGTCAGATAAACTAATTTAGAAGTTTAAATTAAAGCTGAACAAAGCTGGATTTAAAGGCAGGGTTGGTAATCAGATTTAGATACACTTTTTCACAAAAACTTTACAAAACTTTACAAACTTTACAAAAAATAGCTGCTCTCTACAGCAGAAGTAAACCTGAGAAAACACCAACCAATCCTAGTGGTTAGGATCCAATTTACTGAACCAGTCAAATCCCATCCTGCTGTTCTGCCCGCCTCCTGCACATACATTTCGCCGAAGATTCAAATGCGCACTGTCAAGCTTAGAGGGATCCAAGTACCCTGGAAAATGGCAGCAAAGTTATCTATACCCCAATAACTGCTTTGTTTTATATCAGTCATGATCATATGGTCCTGAATAAGCAGTGCTCGTGCATGTGAGCGGGGGCGCCGTTTTGGAGGAGCCCAAGTGTCGGGTTGGGGGAGTCCAGAGGAGATGCTTCACTCAAATTCAAGCTAGTGTTCCATGACTACCAACCCTGGCTTTAAAAGACACTTTTTAATATTATCATCACTTTTGATTCCCCTCTCGCTATTGAGTATATTTGCATATTATATATATTTGAAGATTATGTATTAATACTACATGTAAATACACAACACTGTGAACTCTTGGTTCAGTCATTTTTATAAGTATCATATTCATTGTATATATTCTGTGTATGTTTGTAAAAAAAAAAAGAAAAAGTAAGAAAGTTTTTGTGCCTTTGCGTCACTCTCTCCCCAGTTTCCGACTCTATTTAGTCTCAGAATAAAGAACTTAAACCCCTAAAGTTTGTTGAAAAGTGACCCCTCGGCCAAAAGAAAACAAATGTATAACTCCTGTTGAGCATATCCTGTGAGCATATCCAGTGAGTCCAATTCCTGTAAACATATATATGAATTTGTTAGTTTCTCCCTGCTCTGTTGAAGTTCGCTCTTATGCGCAGTGGTTTTTCAGTGGGTATCATAGTAAACATATACTCTCAGCTACTGGCCTGGCATGCAAACTCCAGCGTTTTTTGTCTTTCAACAAAACCATTAAGAAGCTTTTCATGACGGTCAGCTCAGTTATCTGATATTTCTGCTGTTCCAGTCCTGACCCCGAGGTCTCAGTCAGGCCTGACCGCGTCTGTGTCAAACAGACTTCCCTCAAACATCAGCTGACCTCACTGTGACTGAAACCAACAGGACACGTCGGCACCGTTATTCATAATCTCAGAGTGGGCGATGGACAGTTTCCGTTCATCGCTGTGACTCATGGGAAAAAAACACAGGGAACAAAGGGAGCCGCGCAAAGTCAGCATCATCACCCAGAGGGAGGAACATTAGCGAGGAGAAGTGAATTAATCTGAGCGGAGGATGTGAAGTATTTATGATACAAATCCAGATCACAGGACAAGTTTAATTACATTTTAATCATGTGAATGCAAATAAACTCAAAGGTTGGTTTGTGGAGTTTGGGACATGGCTGGTTTGACTGACAGGCAGGCAGGTCTCAGCCAGCAACCAAGATTCATTCGGCAGCCTTTGCACCACTTTGAGTCGGTTTTTCCAACATGGATTCCAATGACGTCCCTGAGACCATGTTTCAATCAGTATATGGTTGGATCAGCTGAATTTATAAACAGCTTTAAATCCTCTCAAACTGTTTTTGATCTCTGTTTACTAAAGATTAAACAAAATCTATCTATGTTTTAGATCTTTTAATGCTGTTTTTTAAAGACAGGAAGCTAACAGAGCTATGATGCCATTGGAATACTTCTGACAGAGCTGGATGCTGCAGTTCAAGTCAAATATTTATTATTTTCCAAACTGTATCACAAAATCTTGAGCATCACTAAAAATTGCAGACTCGTGCCTCATTATTCAACCACATCCGACCAATCCTGAAATACACCAGTACATCAAGCATGGGCGTATAAGACTAATAAAATAAATTTAGCTTTTAAACTGAGAAGAAGTCGGCTTTGTTGGCTAATTAATCCACATACTTTCTTCTCACTGAGCTTTGGTTCTGTGGAGTCTGAACTTTCTGTATTTGTTTCTGTATTTGTGCAGCATCAACACACTTTTTTTTAGCTGATGTTTTTAGTGGGTTTTTGTTCCTTTTCGTTCTTTTGTTTCTGAAACTGTTTCTTAAAACAGTCACTTTTATGTGAATATGCTGAGCAGAAGACGCAGCATGAAATAGACTTGACTTTCATTACTTTAACTTTGTTTAGCTCGGTATAATGACACTTTGATAAACCCTTTAACAACATCATGCAGAGACGAAAGAGCACAGGTGAAGCAGGAACATCACTTGCGTACTAAAAAACTCAACATCTAAATCTTTCTTGCTGATCAGGTCATTTATCTGTGGATTTTATTGTTCAATGTAATATCAAGATGTTTGTTAAATTACAGTTTATGATGAAAAGCTCATCTGAAAACATGAAATAACATATATACATGTTTACAGTGACTGTGGGGAACGTGAACTGTGTTGTCAGTCATCTGTTTTTTGATGTCTGTTGTCGTCAGGTGTGTAAAGTGTTAAGTACGGCTGTAAAGATCTTATTTTTGGAGCCACTTCTGATGCAGTTTTTAACACTTCTGCCTCAGATTTATTTCTCACAGCAGGAGGTTGTCACTTACATTCTACCTGGCTACAAAAGACATTTCCTCCTGGGGAAGAACGAGTTAAAGCTGAGGGATATGTAACATAACCACCTGGACTAACCTCTGCTAGAATCAGGCCTGACAACTTTCCCTAACGGCTTTACTGGGGAAATCCTGCAACTATACTGTTAGTGCATAAATAAACGAGTTAACAATCATCTATAGAGGAACATACACACTGAATGTCCTGCTGAGGCTGTTACGACTCCCTGGAGGAAGCACCTGGAAACATGGGCCACAATGAGAGAGAGAGAGAAAGAGAGGCGGATAGAGAGAGGGAGAGAGAGTCACACATGCACTTTTGTCAATAGTCTCACCTACATCCAGATTTCTCACAGCAAGTAGGTGCTACAAGTTATGCAAGGTAACCACAACACAAACACAACTGCAGTCATATAAGTGTTTTACAATGCTCACACCAACACTCACAAAAATCCCATTAAGAAGCAGACAGCATCACCTCACTGATGTTTTCAGCGCAGTGTGAACACAAAAACAGCAAACTGCCTCCAGTTTTGACTGAATATTGTTGATAGTATCTTCACGGTAAACAAAGACAGATGGGCTAAAATGTGGCAGATTTCTGTTTGCCAAGTGTGGAGTGAAGCGGTCTTTTCTCTGTCCTGTTAGCTAAAGGAGGGACTGACTGATGGCCGGAGATCAGAGCCACGAGGGACAAGAGTAGTACTGTTCAAACAGAGCTCTTTCCTGTTTTCACACCACAGAAGAATAGGAGAGAGCAGATGGAGAAAGAGAGAGAAATGTCTAAGAAATAAGCGTTCGTTTGTTTGTTTCCTGGATAGTTATTGAAGTGGGATGTTTTTCCTCTCATATTTTTGTACAAAGATTGTATAAAAAGCGTGATTTAAAGTGAGACGAGAAGGGGGAAAAAGAATGTAAGTGAGCAGCAACCTCTAAAGACAAAGTGTTTAACTGGAAACAATGGAACAGACGGGCTTAAACAGAGACAAAGAAGCCTGCGAAGAGATTAACAGACAGAGACAGATAAACTAAAACAGGTCCACTAAGCTGCTACACAAACCCTGCAGAGCTCCAGTTCCAAACCCCAAAGAAAACATGCAGTCAGCAAACAGGACAGAATGAGAGAGTGGAAAATACCATAGAGGGGGAAACAGAGGCAGGCTCCTACAGAAAAAGACGTGGATCACAGAGTAAAAGATGATGGACGGACTTTAAAAGGCAGAAAACGTTCCTCCAGGCTGAGTTTGTCTTACCTGAGAATTTGTCCCCCTCCATAACCAGATCACTCCCTCCACAGCCACATGTAGTCTCTGCTCTCTGACTCCCCTCTCTCTCTCTCTCTCTCTCTCTCTCTCTCTCTCTCTCCCTCTGTCTTTTTTTGGACTTCCCTTCCTCCCTCCCTCTTGTTCCTCTTCCTCCTCTTCTTACTCTCCCTTTCCTCTCTTCTCCCTCCCTCTCCCCACTTTTGATTCCTTCAGTGTGTCTTGCTAATGAATCCAGAATTACGACATCCCCATGTGCTGATCATATGTTTGCAGCTCTCTTTTTTCCCCTCTGGTGACACCAAGAAACTGAAGCAGCATTGTGTCTTGAAAATAGAAACCATTAGCTCTGCCATGTGACACGAACCGGCTCCTTACAGACTAAAATAACCTGCTGGACCTGCAAACTCTTCCTTCTGCTAACTCAAAATGTTCCTTGTGTAAGCACTCATTTGACACCAGAAGAAATCTCTGTCAAGCTGTTGTGAAAAGACGTTCCCTGAACTCTGTCTAGACTTCCTCGAGATGGGTCCTGACAGCTCAGCTTTTGTAAACGTGCGGAGGGATGATAGCCTGTTAAAACACCACTGACATGCAAAAACAATACAGGAGGGAAGTGAGGGTGGAACTATCAAAACACACTTCCTAAAAAGATGTTTAGATACAGAAGAGCACTCGTGTCTGTGTTATTTTTGAGGACTAATGACAGCAGCACAGAATATTCCAGAAACAGAGAGAGAGAGAGGGAGTGTGTGTCAGTGGAAGTGTGTGTGACCTGTGTCTGCATTCAGGAAACTCATGTGACCCTTGACCCCCGGCATGCCGCTCACACTGCAGCAGAGGAGGGTCAGAGGTCACATGACAAGCGTCTGAGCCCTGATAGAGAGATCAAACACACTCAGACATGTCAGGCTGACGGCTCCAGCAACACACACTGCCCGAGAGAGAGTGTGTATTCCACGTTAACCTGGGTGTGTCACGTCTTTGTGAACTTAAGTAGACAACTAGAGTGAAACAGAGTAGGTGTGTGACCGTGTTTTATTGAAGTTAGTGATATTATCACGAATCTTTGATGTAATCCATCTGCTGCAGCTAAATATATTTGGTATTGAAGTCATCAGCACAGTGCTGCCCCCTCATGGCCAACTGACTGAAGATAACAGAGGACACTGGCAGGTGGTTTACAGGGAGATTCAAGTCATTTAGAACAATTCGGGGCACAGTTTTCAAAGTCAGTGCTGCATTTGTCTGAGATGGTTTATGAGATCTTAAGATCTCATAAGAGAACGAGAGAGTGGTCTGGATGTCAAGCTCTCTTCTCTGCTGTTGAGGAAAAACAGGCCTACCTTTGGCCAAAGGTGGGAAAAGTAATGTTTTCTTTACTAAAATGTAAAGATGGTGCTTTCCAATGTCATTCCCCACTCTCACCATGTTTTCTACTCTATCTGAATCTGCAGGATGATCTGTAATATGGAGAAGACAAGCGAGAGAGTTATAACAGCTGGTACACCAAGGGATTAACCCCTCTAAAATAATTTACAATTACATAAACATTTTTTTTTGCATTCTTACGGATGCTAAATTGAGTTATATTGTATTATTTAGCTATAGTAAGTTTACTCTGACCAATATATTATGACACAGTGCATTTGATACAATCTTATATGTAAATTATGAATCAGTAGGCATTAGTGGGATACAAAGGTCATCTCTAAAAGTCCAAATCGTAGATAATAGATTCAGTAGATGTTTATTTTCTAACTTGTCTGTTTCGTCTTGGTTTGTCTTTTGAGCTGTTTCCATCATGTTGCATCCCTGTGCGTGCTATGAACCATAGATATGCCAATAAATGGTGTGTTCGTTCACTTTTCTACAGAGGATGAGCAGGGCAAGTGATGATCTGCAACAACCCCAAAAAATTGTGCTGCAAAAGCAGCAAGGATGCAACTTTAAGAACACATGCAATTCAGTGCAATTCAAGTATAACAATGGGGATGGACTGCAAATCGAAAAAAAAAAAAAAAACATGCTGCAAAATGCCAAACGAAGTGCTTTGATTGTAAACACACTGCTAAAATTGCAAATCTAGACTTTCCAGGAAGAGGTTTGTGTTAAAAAGTGACAGTAAAAAAAACATCAGAAAAATAAATACAGATCTGTTAATTCATCTTGAGTATGGCACTTTTCACACATGCACGCCTGAAAGTTTTTTCCAGACTTTTACCTGCTCCTTCGACAATATGGTTCATCTCAACCTCCTCCAGACATTTTACAAAGGGGCTGGCAGGAAGAAAATCCAGGAAAGTTGAGGGATAAAATTGGACCATTGGTGTTCATGAACGTAGCTAACTGAAATTTTACAGGGTTTAGAGCATGTGTGAATACAGCCGGAGTCCCTGACCTTGGTCACTTCCAAGCTTTCCATTAAACCTTAAAAGAGATTTTCCTCTTGTTCTTTTCCACTTGAGCCAGGTAAAATAAGGCAAGAGTTTATGTTATCAAGGGACTTGTTCTTCCTTTATTAAATGTAAGCTAAAGGTAAACTTTACTAGCTTATTTAACCCCTGTAATATAAAGTCTGTGTGCCAAAAAGAAAGACCTGATCACTGCCAAACCGGGTTTACCACTGTTTCACTTTGGACGTCTTGTGTTTGTGTGTGTGGGTGTACATAAACTAAGGTTACAGTAAAGCATCCTCCCAAACTCCCGCCCACTGGCTCGTAAATCTGCCCCGTTGGCCCATATTTTGTGTGGGGCAACTGTCTCCAAATGACAATGAGTACACAAGACCTACACACACACACCAACACACACATTATTTACGCCCCGTAGCTACAGCAGCAGCGTCAGGGAGGTCTGCTGACATGTAGGGCCTCATCCTCAGCCTAAAGCACTTCCCCGCAACTTTTGTGAGTGTTTCTGCTCAGTCGAATCTGAATCTGTGTAAGTCAGTGTGTGTTTCTATCTGTTCTCAAACTTGCATACATTTTTTAGGTGTTTCTAGACTTAAAAAAGTTTCTTGATGATGCTGCAGCCCTAAAAGTCTCCCAGTTTTCCTCTTGATGTGCTTGCTTTTTGTTTTAAATGAATTGCTACATAACCACACAAACAACTAAAAACACACTAACCACCTCATACGACTGCGCTTGTTGTCTCACCTCCTGCCAGCTGTCTTCAGATGAATGAACACACACCCTGAGGCCTGTGTGTGATTCTTCAACTCTCTCTGCATGCTCATACAATTCAGATTATTATGACAAAAACTGACACAAAAGGAAATGATCTCATGTTCAAGTCACAGCTTGCATTTTACAATGCTGGTGAAGCGGGCCATTGCAAAACACATGTCGCCTCCTGTGGTGAGTTTGTGTCTTGCTGTACAGCTGACAATCTGTGAGTACACACTGAGTCTGTGTGTGTGTGTGTGTGGAGGATATCACAGTTTAGCACAGATTTGCACAATTTGGGGTTAGACTGAGTTCATTTACAAAATGTTTATACGTTGGTCAAAAGTTCAGTGGAATCGGCCATTGTTGGTTTTATTCAAAATCCAGTGAGTGAAGTCACTGATACTACGTCCATGCTTCACAGATTATGGTTTTCACAACTTCAGCCTGTACTGAATGTATGAGCAGATGGAAAGATGCAGAAACTAAGAAAACGGGTGCAGTCTACTTACTGGGACTGGTGATGCCCGACGCCTCTCTTTCTGTTCTCCTCACCCGAGCGCTGGCTGATCTCACTGTGAGAGAGGTAGAAGGAAATCAATTATATGTATGATTAATAATATGTCACTTTGTTGGTCCCTGGCCTGGAAACAGCTTGGTTTGGCAACAGATTTGTCCCATCTGCCATCAGACTCCATAACAAACAAACCAGTCACTGTTGGGTGTGTAAACATGTTGGGTCATGTGGGACGTGCAGGTAGACGTGTACTGTAGGCTAGGCAGGGAGTGAAGATGTAAGGATGTCTTCTATGTACGCTCCTAAAGACTGAAGCAACACATTTCCTTATGAAAGTTAATAAAGGTCCAACCATCCTTCCATCAAGCAATCAATCCATTCCCCCAATCATCCATCAATCTATCCATCCATCCATTCATCGATCTATCATTGATCCATACACTGATTCATCCATTGACCAATTTATTCATTCGTCAATCCATCCATCTATCCGCCTCTTGATCCATTTTCCCATTAATATATCCATACATCCATCTATTATTCAGTCCATCCATTCATCCATCCATCCATCTGTCCATTATCCATTCATCTGTTCATTCATTCATCGATCCATCCATCATCAATCCGTCAATCCATCCATCTATCCAACCATCAATCTTTTTGTCATTCATCCATTTATGTCCATTCATCAATCCATCCATCCATCTGTTCATCATCCATTCATCCATCCATCTAAATAGGTTAGCCCTGAGAAAAACGTTGTGCTTGCTGTTGTTCTTTTTTTTAATTTCCAAATTATCAAAAAAAATATATATATAAAAATGTCCATAGTTTTAAACATGAACTACTTTCATAAATCTGCAGATTTATGGATAATTGATAGATTTCGTTTTTAGACTCATATTAGAATCTTTCAAGCCAAAAGTCTGTGTAGGAATTAA
This sequence comes from Labroides dimidiatus, assembly GCA_030710495.1. Lineage (NCBI taxonomy): Eukaryota > Metazoa > Chordata > Actinopteri > Labriformes > Labridae > Labroides > Labroides dimidiatus. The sequence goes on from CM061163.1 coordinate 14,930,965, forward strand.
AAATTAAGAGTACATCAAAACCTGCAATAGTATTGGGACAAATGAGGGAAAGTATTCAGACAGCAGGCTTAAAAAGTGCAAGCTATAATCTGAAGTATGACAGCACAGGTGCAATACATAAGCCTTTAAGAACTCTCATGCTGATATATTCATCCTTAAACTATACCGCCCAATCCCAGCTGTCATCCTGGTAACTTCCCTGACAGGCTGCCAGACTGTCATCATGCTAACATGTGAAAGCAAACAGTTCACATGCACATTAACACCTACAGATATTCCAGCAAGCAAAAAACCCTAACAAGGTTTTTTCAGAAAACTCTGACATACACAGGGGGAACATGCAAGCCTTATCTGCAAAGCTGGGCAACAATGCTAACCACTGCACAACCACTGCCTTTAAAGGGGATTCATCTTTTAAAGGCAGGGAACAGAGGTTAGAAACAAGACCTGAGCCATCAGGAGCTGCGTTCATCCATGGGAACATCTAAAGACTCTTTGAGTTGCAGGGGCTGCCACAGTCTCTTTCAGCCTGGTTTTCCTCTCTGGTGGGCTAGGTCCATCACAGGATGCTACCCTTTGGATTTTCTTTCCTCTACTCCCCCCTGTCCTCCTTATCTCCTCAGCATCAGCCAGGTCTCGGCTGCACAAATGAGGTTAGCTCATCCTATGGCTGGTGAGTCAGTCACGTCATCCTGTTTTTAAGTTCTTAGAAATACTTCCGACCACATATCACAGCACGACGTGACGTTCATTTTCTCCTAAATAATGCCTGCAAACACTGTGGTTTCCCTCCAGTGTTGTTGAAGTCACAATAGAGACAGCTGGTTACAGAGGGGGGGAGTGAGTGTGTATGACTGGAGGATATGAGTACAGCAGATAGTATGTGTGTGAGTGTGTGTGTGTGTGTGTGTGTGTGTGTGTGTGTGTGTGTGTGTGTGTGTGTGTGTGTGTGTGTGTGAGGCAGACAGAGTACACTTGAAGGTTGAGACACCAGTCCAGCAGAGCTGAAGTCATTTTCAAATAACTGTTTTTGTCTGTACAATAAATGGATGTAGTCTCTGTGTCTCCACCTGTCAGTCAGGTGAACGGTGCCTCTGGTTGGGCAATCTCTCGACTTTAGTCTCTTCTAAGCTGCTGGGTTAATAATGAACTTAATAAAAAGGTAAAATAGTAGCTGTTTCTCAACAATTTGCATACTTCAGCATTCTCAATCAAAGCCAAAGTTCTGTTCCAATTCAAAGTCTGTATCAAAACAAATTTGAACAAAGTACCCGGATGTGGACTTGCCCCACCCCTTTTACCAAGTCTGCTGCAGGACTTTTCACAGTTACAATCTCATGATGCAATTCATGCCATCCAGCAAGAAACTCAAACAATGGTGGAGTAGAAGATGCAGAACTGTAAGTAACCGTTGCAGCCAGTAAAAATATGATTAAGATACTTATTTGTGAAAGAAATGTTGGATAAGTTGGGTAAAATTCATCATTGTTAAATTCAACAAACTGCTGGCAATGCACTGGATGTGACGTGTAGGTATGTAGAAGGGGGCGCTAGCAAAGGCCGCTGCTGTTCCAATAGTAGCAGGATTGCTCTGCGGACTCCGGTACCTCTTAAGTCCGAACTCTGGAACAAACTTGCCAAGTCTGAACTTCCAGAGAATGCAAGTTCAAACTTGTGAACTTTGAATTGAGAAAAAGCCAGTATCTGCTCATGTGAGGAACTTTCTTTTTATGCAGTTATGGCGCCCCCGTTGACACTTTGAGACTTCTCATTTCTGTTTTCTTTTATATGAATAAATAATGATGACTCATGCTTGTTTCTTCATCGTGCAGTCCATCCTTTGGTTTAAAACCATCTATTTGCAGTGGTTGCAGGCATTCAACATTAGAATATAAAAGCTCTTTTCTTGTTGCTGATGCTCTCATTTCCTTTATTAGATCAGATGCATCAAATTTAATTTTAGTCTGTTTTAGAACCACTGAAAAATTCCTCACAGGGGCTTTAAGCAAAACCTTTTAGCATTGGCTTATTTCCACTTCCCATAAGCTAACAAGATCAGCTCTAAATGATCTGCAGGAGGGAAAGTTGGCAGAAAGAGTAGGAGGGTTGATAACAGCGGAGCTATTTTTTAAAATTTATGTCATTAAGATAAGAATATAGCAGTTGAATAAATTGGCAGGAGTGTGTGTTAAGGTCAAAATAACCTCTCTCCTTCCTCCCTCTCTCTTTCCCAACAGCTGCAGCCTCAGCACTTTCAGCACCTTGTTCAAAAAGTCATGTCAAACTAATGTGCTGCCGAGCAAAAATAAGGAGAACTTCTGAACCCTTACAAAACAGGTCAAGATCAGTCTCGTAATTATTTACCAGGTTTAAGAAATATTACAAACATATAAGCAAAAATTGATGCAAACGTCTGTTTCAGTTGTTTCTGGCTTTATGGTGGAGTCAAGGAGGCAGGACTGACTCATTCTTCAAACTGCTAAATCACCGAGTGTTCAGGCTGCAGCGGTCGAAAAGGCAGCCTCTTTTCTTCCTTTAAGAGCAAATCATTAATCTCCCATGAGCCCTGTGATGACACCATCAGTCTATAATGTGAGTGTGTACATTTTCGACCTGAGTTTTAGAGCTTTAAGTGCATGGAAAAATGACAGAACAAATAAAAGACAGCCAAGTCGTTCAAGCCTCGCAGCCAAAAAACATGTCTGTACTTATTTACTTCTCTGGCCGGGAATAGAGTGAGAGAAAGGTGATGGGGAACACACACACACACACAGGCACACAGTCGAACAATACCAAGAGCTTCACACAGATTAAGAAAGTTTACTGTTGCTCCAAAATTACGTGTCACAGTGACAAAGCCACAAAGCTGTGTTGATGAGATGTTGTTTGGCCTTGAAGCTAAATGATTCAGCGCTGCTGGTAGCCGTGTGGTTTGAAAAGAGGGCAGAGCACTGACAGACACAAAGACAACACACATCAACCAATCACAAACAGCTTCAGTACAAACTTAAAAAAGTGACATCTGCACAGCTAAAGTGTTTGTTGGCACAGAGATGTAAATGTGTGTGTCTGCGTTCAGTCTGTGACTGTACTCACCTGCTCAGTCTTGTCTGACGCCACACAAACACACACTCATACACACACAAAAGGCACACTTCCCTGCTTGAATGGTAAAAATCTCCCATCAGTATGATCCATGTCTTTTTCCCTTGAAGGGGTTTTAAAATCTTCTGAGGTCATGTTTTCCTTTATGGCAGCTACAACAGAGGTCATTACACACACACACACACACACACACACACACACACACACACACACACAGTGGTTATGCTCATGTGGCATAAGCCCACAAGCCAGATTCTGCACCAAAGAAAAGTCTGACAACTTCTGTGTTTCCCATGGACTGTTTAATCCTTGGCGTGGTCACTGTGATATCAGTCAGAGGATGCTGTCCTGCCTTTTTGACCCTGTGAGTTTGTCCGTCATTGCGTTGCTCTTCTGGAGACAGAACCTGCACAAGCTCTAAACTTCAGCCAATCACAGGGTTGACATGCACAGATGAACAGCCAGTGTGTGAAATACGGGGGGGTCTAGAGGGATTTGCGACCCTTTAATTGACACAAGAGACCCCCATGAAAGCATCAACTGCCAAATTTTAAGAGGGTCTCTTGAGAAGTATATTTCGTCATACATCGGTTGGCTGGGTTCATATGTTCACGTATACATGTGTATGCATGAGTGGGTGTCTGCAAAAGAGGTTAGCACTAGTGTTCTATTTGGTTGCAGAGAAAAACTTTTCCGTGGTCCTGTAGCGGTGTGCATGGTCGAAGATTCACAATTCTGCTCTCTGTATCGGCAAAGTTCCACCCCTATGCATGCACGCATGTACACACACAGACACGAGCTCACTCTGGAAAGCGGACTGAAAGTCGGGGAAAATAATGTAAACATGGCAGCACTAGTTAGAGTGTAGCCCCTGATTGCGGCCGAGTATTTTGCACACTGCAAATAGCCGTCTTTTCACACTCTTTAACAATTGGGTGCCATAACGCCATGTATTGCTAATCAACCCCCATCACTTTGAAGAGATCTGCAGAATTTGTTTTCATGTGCTAATTTAGCATTGCAAAACGCAACACCAACTTCATGAGGTATGGATTTTCTTACACTGAGGACTAAGGAGGTTAAAAGCCTGAGTGTGTTTCGTGCAGCGAGGTGTTGGCACATGAAAGCATGGAACCATAAACAAAGCAGTCTGCTTTCAAAGAGAAACCTGCTAAGTACTCTGAAGATGATTTCAACACCCGAGGACATTAAAAAAAGACGTGTTTTCATTACATAAACTTGAGAAGTTGAATATTTGGGGGTGCAGCTTGTCATTAAGGGATGAGAAAAGGTCCCAAAGACAGACCAGTTGAGAACCACTGCTTTAGAGTGACCTGGCCAGCATGTCTGTGGTTCACAGAGAGCTGCCAAGAAACAAGCCTTTGAACAGTTAAAAACTGTACAGTCATCCGAAAGTTAGGCTGAGTCAGTATTTTTAATATGGCAGCTGCTGTGGCTTCAAAACTCTGCTTTGGGTGATGTCACAAGACTGCATTTATTACATCCAATGGGGGTTGTCATCAGATCCAGAGGGTTGACGAGGGAAACTGTGAGGGCAATGGCACCTTTTGAAACATGTAGCCAACCCTGGTGTTGATTTTTATAGTAAAAATATAAATAGATGAATTAATTAAACTTAAAAAATATCTGGATCAGCCCTTTAAATTGACACTGTTCTCTGTACCAGGCTTTAAACTTGATAAATTTTGATGTATGGATATTTTGTTATGTGGCCAATGGGGAATGACTCTATTTTTGACAACCTTAAGTGGCCGCTTGAGGTATTGCAGCTTTTGGTAATTCTGGGCTCGCCTCGTGTTTTTGCTCTGGAGGTTTTCACTTGAAGCCTACACTGAATGTGTGTCTGTTCCAGTGAAGTGCACGGCTCTGCCTGGACAAACATGTGGACTGATTAGTTATTGGTCACAGGTGAGTAAAAAAGTAAACACAGAGCACAGGGTGCAGCACTTTAACATACTTAAGGCACAAGAACAATCACACAAAGACCCCCCCTCTCTTCCCCCACCACACACACACACACACACACACACACACACACACACACACATACACACGAATGGATGCTTGCAAGCAGCTACACTTGCAGAGGTGGAGTGATTTGTAAAACACACTATGATGCATGCTCTGTCTGCCTATTATACACACACATCCTGAGATTTGTGTGTTTGCAGAAGGAGGCCACAGAGTGTCTTGTGTGAGCAGGAGGGCAGAAGGAAAGAAAATTCTCCTCCCTTCTTTCTTTTCCTCTTTTTTTCACATCCAACTTTTCTTCCAGCACTTTTAATCCACTGTTTTGTTAAAATGTCAGCATTTAAACACTGACTCTAACTCTATTCATCTTTTATTTTTAATATCTCTATCCTATCTAAACCTCATCCTTAATAAGTTTTACTGAGGATTATATGAAATAATAGGTCCCAAAGACTTAAAATGAATCACAGAAAAAGTTTGAAACATAAAATTTTATCCTCTAATCCCTAACTCACCTCTCCACCTGTGCACCTCTGCACGCCCATCTGTTCCTTTGTGTGTTCATGGCCCTCATTACACATGTTGAGGGTATGCTGCAAACATAGCGTTACACAACTCTGCCTGTGAAAGAGCTTGGAGCGGATGGACGAGTGGAGAGATAGACAGCCGAAAAAAAGAAAGAGAAAGAAAGAAAACAAGACAGACTGAATGGCCCGACGACTATTTGTCAAGATTTGTTTTTACAGCCCAGATAAGGCCTTTACCTGGCTGCATTTTTAATGAGCACCAAACAAGTCCACACAAACATCCACAGACTCACACATACACACACACACACACACACACACACACACATTATAGTCGAGGAAAGATGTCGGCCTTGACCCTGAACTGCACTCCTCCCAAATGAATAGCCGTTGTTCTGGAGCCAAAGGTATGAACCGACAACACCTTTTCCTACCTCTGCACTTTCAACACACACCGATTCTTCACTCAGCACGCTCACAGAAAACCAACACAGCTTCACCAAACACACAGTCACCTCTCTGTGCTCTTCACTATGCAAACACCAGCTCATATCACGATATAAAAGTGGTTAAAGCCCGGGTAAGACAGGATATCATGGCAGACTATAAAACAATGCTGGTGTGCCAGATAAAGATCGACCTTCCTTCTTGTGAGGCTGTTAAAGCCACTGAGTCATTTGAATAGTCTATGGAGCTTTATGGGCTGAAAGTCCCTCAGGAAACATAAAGTAACAGGATGTCACAGGTGAACGACAGGCGAGCGAGAGGTCACGTTCATGTGTGTGTGTTTATAAATGTCTGAATGATTAAGAAAGAACAAAATTGATTATCCGTATTCAACAGATTTGATCTCATCTTTATGTTCTCATAGTTTACAAGTTTTCATAGAGGATGGAAAAGGAGCCATCTGGTGAACTCATAGGGTTTCACAAGCTCAGAGAAAAACATATCCCTTTGTTTTTCCCTTACTGTGATGAAAAGAGAATATGCCATATCATTTAAATGTTCTTCAAAATACCTGGAACCTTCTGGTACTATGAAATAAAATGTTTTTAACTTACTAAAATTAACACTTTTTGTGACTTACTTTGAGGTATCACATTGTATCACATCATTTTTTGGTACGTTATTTTATCACATTGCATTGTATTGTGTTGTATTGTACCGTACCGTATCGTAAACTGTACCGCATTGCATCATATTGTATTGTGTTGTATTGTGTCGTGCTGTATCGTATCCATAGACTGTATAATTTATGGACGTAGTCTCTGCGACGTATTGTATATTAATTTCTGTAAGCTATGAAGCATTTTTTTCACCAAACTGCTGGTAAACATTTAAACACTTTAGTTTAAATAAATATTAACTTCAGTAATTCTATATGTACACTTTTTTTTGCCCTTACCCCAAGGATGATCGGTCTTATCCCACAGTAGGGAATGCTGGTTATTATCGTATCAGATCCATATTGGTATTGGTCGATACCCGAAGCCCAGGTATCGGTATTGGTATCAGGACCAGAAATGTTGGATCAGTGCGTCTCAAAACGTATCTATTCCAAAGACTCAAAAAACATTTTAACTGGACTGTGCAGAGTTTGGGAAGAAGTTTCGCCCCTCATCCTAAAAGCTTCATCAGTTCAGCTTCTTGGATGAGAGGTGAAACGTCTCTCCAAACTCTACACAGTCCAGTTAACGTGTTTTTTGAGTCTTTGTAGTCACCATGACCTGGATGAATGAGAATCTACATGGACATTGTATCCTATCTTATTGTATATTTTTTGTAACACCACATCGAAACACATCACATTGTATCAGATTGCATCGTTCCATATTGTATCGCATCATATAGTTTCATATCACGTCATATCATATCACATCATTCTGTGGTGCGTTGAATCATAATGCATTGTATCATATTGTATCATGTCATGACTTATCATACTGTATCATACCATGTCATATCATATCACATCGTTTCGTATTGTATCACATGGTACTTAATTGTATTGTATTGCACCATATCATATCATGTTGTATCACACCATTCTGTATCATTTTGTATGGAATGAAATCACAATGTATTAAATTATATGAGACAGGACAGGGTATCATTTTGTATTATCATACTGTATAATTTTCTTTTCATCATCACTTCATCTCATCTCATCTCATCTCATGTCTCATGGTATGACATGGTAAGAAAAAACATATTAGCTTTTCCTGCAATTATGTTCTATTACACATCTAATCTTTGCAATGTTTCATATCATATCACACTGTATTGTAACACATTGCATTGTTTTATGTTGTGCTGTACTGTACTATTTACACAACATCAGATTTTATGTATAATCAATCCATCATACCACAACCAGAAAGCGTATGGAGAGTGGTATGAGCCGTGTATTTACTGTATTTTTTTCTTTAGTTGAGTTTGAAGGAGGTCTAACAGAAACCATAACTGAAGTGTGACTTTAGCCAAGAGAGTTAAAAATGATTAGCAGTGTTAAATATATATTGAGCAATAAAAGAATTCATAAAACATCAAAGTCCACATGCAGCTCACAACATGGATCATCATGCTCCTGCAGAACAGCTGCATTTAACTCTGCTGACAGATATGAATCACCAACACTTTCTGTACTGTTTGCAATAAACTATTTTTACATGTCTCAACAGGACAAAGAGAAGCTGTTGTTTCTTGCAGGGTTTAAGTTTACTCTTGTTCCTTCCTCCTTCAGTTTTTGTGGTTTAGATCTTTTAATTCAGTCAAAATGTATTTGCATCCTGCAGGAGTGAGATATAAAGCTAATGCGACTAAAGCAATCCAGTTGATAACAGCCCTCATGAAAAAACTGTCTTATTCTTTAACAGCTGGACTTATCATTTTCTCATGCTGCATTACAGCCAACATCCCAATAATCAGTTTAAAAGACGAGTAAATCTTGACACTAATATGTTGGAAGTACTTCAGTCAGTACCGCTATTGTTAATGATACGCTTGTGCATGCACTTTATCACTATAATACCCACATCTAGATGTCAGTGCACATGTTCCACCACACATCAGAACCGCTGTGAGCCTGCTATTATCTTTTTACAGGCTCTCTCCTGGCCTCAGGCTTGCAGTACAGACAGTCTCTTGTATCCCTGATACCCCCAGCAGCAGCAGCAGCAGCAACAGCAGCACCAGAGGCAGCATCACAGAGCTGCATTCTTGGCTGCAGATAACACACACAGAGTGGAGTGGACACTTCAGAGGTGGCTCCAGAAAGGAGGAGAACACACACAGGAGAATGCAGACACAGATTGGAGGTATTCTGCAAACAGGAAACTCTGCAGTGTTGGCATCAATTACACAGCGTGGAAAACGGCACAGAGGAAAAAAACATTAGAGCGGAAATTTGATCAACCACATAAGAAAGTTAAAGAATCTCTAATCCCCCTGAAGATTCAGTTTTAGGCCCCGTTTGTACGACAATGTTTCACAGCATTTCACTCGTAATCAAAAAAACAAAGAGAAAAAAATCTGCATTTACACAGACTGAAAACGCTGTATGCATGTCAGGCCTGTAGATGGCGATGAAACTGTGGACTCTTTTGGTAGACCTCCACTGAAGAAGAGGTGGTTTGTTGAAAGGCAGTCAGCAGATTCAGCAGCACAAACACAAACCCGAGAAGTCCGCCATTGAACTGTTGTTGTTGTCCAGTTCGCACATAGCAATTCAAAGTTCCCTGCACACATGTGAAGCGGAGCATGACGTCAGCGTTTCCACTGAAAACTCCAGCTTGCCGTTTAAATTTCCACTCTGGAGGGTGTTTTAGAAACATTGTGTTTTGGGTCAGCTAAATCGCTGTTTTCATGTAAACAAGAGGCCGAAACGCAACAATACTTTTGCGTTTCATCCTAAATTCGTTCTCGTGTAAACAGCACATTAGACTACCTGGCCATTCAGTTAGCCACACCCTTTGGGTCACAGGTGGTAAACCTGTCAATTCATGCATTCATATGCGAAAACTACCAATGAAATCACGTAGATTTGTCCCGCTTATCTTGGTTATTTTGGAAAATAGACTCACATGGGGCCGGATTAGCTTTGGCACATGGATTTGACTCTTTGATGCATGTTTTGATAACTGATAATAGCTCGTTTCATGTGTATTTGTCATTTTCCAATACTTTTTGATGTCTTGAAGTCAAACTTGCAGCTTCAGGATAGCAGAACTGTACCTGCATGTCCACGTCCTCTAATACCTTATTAGTCCGTTATTCACAGGCTCAAGGGGAGCCAAATTGAAGGTTACACCATCCTCGGCATGCTCTGCTAGATGACAGGGCAAATATGTCTCAACACAGTTTATAGCCTGACTTTCAAGTTACCATCTAACAATAGCTTCAGGCTCAGAATCAAAGCCTCGCTGCCTCTCCAGAATAAACAGGCTAAAAGCTGTTATGCAGTGCAGGATGAGGCAACTGTCACAAATGTACAAGTTAAGGAATAAGGTGTGCATATGTGTGTATGTGTGTTTGAGAGAAGCATAAAAGCACATACCAGAAGGAGCGTGTGTGTGTGGAAAGTAATGACTGTGTGTGTGTGTGTGTGTTTGAGGGGCTGTTATTCATGCAGGTTACTCATTGATCCGCCGAGGGAGTCGAGTGCAAGGCAGGGATTGGCTCCGAGTGCAGGGTTCATCTGCGTGGGGTTACATGAGTGAACACAGACACACACGGACTGACACAAGCATTCATTCATATACAATCCCAGCCACACCTAAACAACACACTCATTTGCTGAAACATTAGATGTTTAAGTCACACAAATTCTGCTCGTGTGTGTGTGTCGGTTAGTGTGTAGTAAGCAGGGAGCATTTGCATACAAAACACACACACACACACACACACACACACACACACACACGCCAGCGTTCTTATCCCAAAGTCACCCCTCCTAATCTCTGATGCTTGTCTAAACACCCCTACAGGTTAGAGCTCTCACACACACACACACCTACACACACTTTGTTATTAGACCATTCCCTGAGTGAGGCTCTGACAAAGAATGTGACAGCTCCACTCACGTCGCACAGCAAAAGGAACACACACACAGGGGAAAAAAAAGAGAGAGAGAGAGAGAGAGAGAAGGAGGAGAGGCTGCATGACCCAACATGCGCTTGGCTCTGATGGAAAACTGTCGGACGCTCCATCGCACAAAAACTCAGGGAAGAGGAGCCCGGGAAGCTGGAATTCTGCAGGTTTGGGTTGTGTACAAAGATGGAGGTGATGGAAACAGCGCGGGAGAGAAAGGAGGGAAATAAGAGAGAAGGAGGGTAGAAGGAGATGATGGGATTTCACAGGCATCAGTGTGCAACACTGTTGAGTATTTGTGGGTGACATGCAAACGGTAATCTGTGCTAAAGATGGGACTAGTGCCAGTAAGCTAAACTGCAGTTCCTGAAGTGTCCACTGGAGGCTAGCATAAATAGGGGCAAGACAAGACAAAAAGGAATGTCTTGAGTCCGCATCGTTGCCTCATGCTTGGTGGACAGATAGTTAGGTTGAGCCATCAGTTCTAAGCTTGACAACTGCTTCTGAAACCAATGAGGGGTGGTGGTAGAGTGGGTCATCACAATATTTTAGAGGTTATTGGTTCAATCCCCGTTTTCACATTCACAGTCTGAAGTCAGCGATGTGAGAAATAAGTATAAAATAAACTGTTCATACTTTTATACAGTCTGTGGCAACCAGGCAGATTTAGATTCGCCTTAAATTACAGGGGCTCGTAGTTCAGAGTAACCTCCTTAATTAAGGTCATAAAACTGGATCGAATTCTGTTCAACGCAGAAAAAACTTGGTTTTGTTTTTACGCTCTTTTAAGTAGGATTAAGAGAAGTTTGATCCAAATATCAGGATTATCTTAAACCAAACAGAGAGCTGATTTAGACAAGAATACGAGAAAGAAAATTCATGGAACTTTTGAAAGGACTGTAATGTAATAGTCTTAATATGACATTTTACTAATGTAAAATGAAAGGTATGAAAGGTTTAATATTTAATGCAAAGCATCAGTTGGGCCTTTCAATTTGTGTGGGTTTTGGCGCCCCCTGTGGAGAAAGTATTTGATTGTGTTCTCATTCAGTGCGTTCGTCTTCAAGATTTTGTTACACTTTAAAGTCTGAACTTGAATTTGGTTGAGGTAAAAGTAATTTTGATTACCTCATTGCGTTTGGTTGAAAAAATAACAACAATCCATACCTGGATCATTTTTTCTAGATCAAATCTTTTTCAATGAGTTTTTAAAAACTCTTTTTTTTTAAAGGAAAAAAATCATTTCCTCACACAACAGAAGGAGCAACTTCTCAGATACTCTCCTCTGTAATCTCAAACATGCACACGCTGCAAGATTCGAAAATAACAGTCTGACGCTCATGAGAGGATATTACCAAAATTATCATGTGTAGCAGAGGAAGCGATGTACTACCTTGTGAGGGAGGTGTAAACAAAGTGGAGAAGGAAAAACAACCTGCTATCACACAAAAAAACAGAGAGCTGTAAACCAGAACACACACAAGAATACAAAAGGGAACAAGTTGAAAAGTGGTTGAAAACTAGACTTTAACTGAGGCTTGATGTGATGAGTCTCTAAGAGCTCACATCTTATCCCTGAGATGATTCATCAGACTCCTGTATCCTTTGCGGTTTGGGAGACTTTCTTTAACAGATTAAAGATTCAAAGCAGCAAACATTTCCCAGCTTATGTGTCTTAAAGCACGGAGGAAACATCAAACTTAACCTGCACAAACAGTTTAATCACATTAAAGTCTGAGAGCTTTGATAAGCTGCTTACTGCTGAACACAAAGTTTAAATAACTTCTGTGCCTGTTAAGATTTCGCAATCTGATCCATCCATCTACTCCTCAGAACAAACCGAACCTATTGTCTTGCAATCAGATGCATAAATCAAGGCAGTCTTCAGGGTATCATTGGGGAGGAGTGATGACACTGCTGCATAAAAACGTCAATCAGAACAGATTTACAAGATAACTGTCCTGTGATTGGAAAAAAAAACAGCAAATGAATCCTGCAGAATCAGAGTAAACTGCTTGATTTATGTGTCTTAAGTTTCAAGTTTCAGAGGGGCCCATTAAACTTTTCCACTTCTTCTTTTTCAGTGCAATCAAAACCTCAAACTCTGCCAATAGACTTGAAGAGGAATGAGCGCAGCTTATCTCTGTGCCATCTCTCTGTCATGATGTCACTTGCAGTCATCTTAAGAAATTTTACAACCACACCCACGGATCCATGTGTGGGGGATTTTTTTTCCAAAGAGGAACTAAGAAATACTGCCTCATTTATATCATATCTTGTTTGTTGTTGACATTAATAAACACCTGAAGTTACATTCTTTCATTCCTCCTGAACAGTTTTACAAGTTTGAGCCTTTTATTTTCAAAGTGGCTGCTCCTTCAGTCTTATTAAATCTTTGAAGACTGCACTGGTTGAACAGTTGTCATGTGAGAGCACATTAAGCTCACCTGGATATGAAGATTTCCTCATTCTGGATGTTTCCTCTCTCAGGCGAACCGCGTAAAACAATTTAAAAATCTGAGCAGTTGATGAGTAGCTCCGGTTTCTCTCTGCGTCAATAGGACATCCGTAACTTTTCCAAGTTGTTTCTGGCAACACGTTTCTTCTTCCTCTTCTTCTCTGTTTCTGTCACTCCAACACAGTCAGCTTTCCAAAAGCACCTAAACACACCTCTTGTTAAACTTCCTGATCTTATTCTCGTCTTAATTTCCACCGCGGACCACTCAGAGAGGCGTTGTAGTGGGAATGGAAAGGAGCTCACCTGCGCTCCTGACGCACGCCCCGACGCAGTCCTGGAGCGGGAGGGGTTTATGTACAGTTAGGTGGATGCTTTCACAGATCGAGAGTCAGAGAAGGAACATCAACAAGATCAAATGTTCCACTCAAGCAGAATGAGTTCCATGATAAAATGCAACATTTTTTTTTTTTTTTTTTTTTTTTTTTTTTTTTACAAAAACTGTAAAAATCAAACCTTAATAAAAAAAAAAAAAATTAAATATGTTGTTGCAGCTAAGCTACCAATCACTCGCATTAATTTTAAAGCACCCATAAGGAGTTTTTGCAGAATATGAAACAAACTGAAATTAATGCCACTTATTTATTTTTTTTATTTTAAAACTATATCATAATATAAAAAAGAAATTAAGACCAAGATTGATGATTTCCATTTTTATGCCCGTGATCAGATAAAGGGGGTTGGTGTCAATGAGGAATATGAAGCCCCATTTACATTTCAGACATTAATCCTTCACAATGAATGACACATCTGACTGTCAAAAATGATGACCATGATGAGCATGATGACCCTTTATGCTAGCTGATACTTCCTGAAGCATTTGGGAGACAAGATGTGCAATGACTGCTTTGTCCACAGGGGGTGCCAAATCTATAAAGTTTAAAGGGGGCCTGCGCTTTCATTTTTTAATTGTTATTTAAATTACCATAACTCTTTGACCATTTAGGCAAGCAAAAAAAAAATCAAACAGTTCCTGAGAGAACAGGAGATGAGGTTTCTGGCCATGATCTCTAACTTTAAAAAAAGCTCAATATAACAAAAGAAAACAGAAAGAAAAAAAAGTCCAGTTGCCTGTTTGACATATAGGTGATAAGGGGTTTCAAAAGCAAATTCTCATGAGTCTACCATAACTCCACCCAGGACCTTTATGATGGTCAATCCAGCCTGGGTTGGGTCATATTTAACAACAATAAGCCCTTGTTTGTTGAACATTAATGTATTGTAATAAACATGTCTATTTATCATAATAAAATCATATTGTTCTAAATCTTTGAGAGCCTGACTTTCATTATTTTATTTATTTGCATGTGTGTGCGCGTTTTTTTTTTTTTTTTTTTTTTTTTTTTGACATATAAGAAAGGGAAGGGAATAAAGCAGAATTAAATTAATACTGATACCTCTTTATGGTACACAGTAGCCCGTGCCATCCCCCACACTTCACCGCATGTGTGTCATGTGGGCTGGCTTGTGTGTGTGTGTGTGTATGTTTTGTGTGTTCAGTATGGGATGGAGAAGGAACAATCTGTTTGTTGTATAAACTTTGAGGTTGGGTGGATCCACGTGCTGACTTAGCCCACATCACTTCAAACATTTAACAGTGCTCACGACCTTTGACCTTTTGAAATCCTGTGTGTCGTCCTGCTTCGTGTTCATCACAGCTGAATCCACATCCTGTCGGGGAGGACACTGTAGAGCTGAGCTGCAGAGACCTCTAGTGGCTGTAGACTGGTACTTTCCTCTTCTCTGTGTTTGTCCTTAAAAGCTTGAAAATAGTTTTGATGCCAAAGATTTTTCTAGAATTTCTTGCTTCACCCTGAAATCTTCATTCAAACAGAGACTGCAGCTTAAATTGACACAGAAACTGATCGATATGTATTAAAAGTTTTTTCCGCCAGCCTCACTCTGAAGTATCTAAGGTTTTATGTAATTAATTTACTAAAAAATGAATGGAAATGTCTTCTTTCATAAAATTCTGAACCAACGTAACATTTACATTTGATTTAATTCATTTCAAAGAAAAGACTTCATGGCAGTTAAATCTTATTAGAGCATTTTTGTACATAGCTTTGTTGTCTTCCAAAAAGACTGTCTGGTTTTTAAATTTTTAATTTTAGACTTCCTTTTTTAGTTTACATGACACCGTGAGATGAAACTAGTTTAAGAGGGCTACATTGCAAGAACTGCAGTGTGGAATGAAAGTAGAACAGGAAACACAAATCGATTCTGCCTCCACAGGCTGATGTCAGCTCTACTCAAATGTTTACCCAAAATTTGATAGCATAACCTGCAGGGGGTGGGGTAAATTGCTGATGATTTTTCTTTCGTTTGATGCTTCTTTAAAGGCACACAGTCTTGCTCTTAAATGTAAATGTGCAGAGGAAGTGAGGCACATGAAGTCAAGTGAGTCATCTGTTTCGTTTGTGCATGTTTTGCACCCAAGAGACCAATTTGTGTCACCGAAGAAAAAACAACAGCATTTTGTTTTCTTTCTGAGAAGAGAGATCATTTTAAAACACCTCACCCAGTGCTGATTATCTAAGGGATAATGCATTGTGAATGTGTGGTTATGCAGATTAAAATTCTGACAGGGTGAGTCGGGGTCTTATCTCACCCTGAAGATATTTTAATTTGCAAAAGTACCCGCTCTCTGTACATTTAAAACCCAGTAAACAACTTAATTCTTGAAATAATCGATTCAAGCTGTTCATTAGAAAATGTTATCATTGATTCGAAATGATTTATTTATGCAACAAACTGAGCTTTTCATGCTCTGCTCAAGTTCAAGCATTAGGCTGCAGGAATAAGCTACGACTGTTAAAGGGTTATGACCAATCAGAATCAAGTGTTAACACATCTGGGGTTATCAGAAAACATTAACTGTATCAGGTCATATTATATTTAAACTTTGCACAAATGATTTCCTCTTTTTGGCATCTCCCAAGTATCAGCAGGAGATATGACTTAGTGCTCATCAGCACCAACCAGGAACTTCATCAGTCCCTTCTGCAGAAAGGTGATAATAATCATCTAACTGCTGATTCAGAGACTCGCTGTGTCTGTGAGCCAGATTTAGCAGACGGCAGTGGCTGCAAACCGCATGCAACAGAACAGTAAGTCTCCAGGGACCTGTGAGCTCCTCTCACAAGGAGGATTAACTCTGAAGCATGTTAATGTTTGAGCTTTTCAGGCTCTTTCTGCATGCATACATCAAGTTACTGAAGCGATTTTGCAGGTCAAATTTCAGTCGTTTCAAAGTTAGCTGTGGTAAGACTTACCGTCAGATCTGTACAGCAGCAGCTCTAAACACTTTAACATTCATGCTTAGGAGAACTCAGTCCAATGTTTAATAAAGACTCCATGTCCCAGATTCATATTAGAGGGAGAAAGTGTGTGAAGTATCAGCAAAACTAAAGCAGGAGAAAAACCAACCACTGTTCAAGGAAAGCTATTAGGAAGAAGTTACACCTAGTAAATCTGATACATCTCCTAAAGCTGGGGCTGGTTCCATTTATTTAAGGAGGTATTGTAAGGTGGGGACTTTTCTTCATATCAATAGCTAATATTAATGGCAAATGCACCATTTTTGTACATTCATAAAGACAGACGTCCCCAAAACAGACTATCCAATACATTTAATGATGAGAAAGGCAATTTAAATTTACAGTGGATGAAAAAAGTGTAAAAAAAATATCTAAGAATAAGGCGACAAAGAGGAGAAAACGCAGTGAAATTAACAATTTTATTCATAATTCAAATGGAAGATACCTGTAGACAAGTATGAGATACAGGTGTAGTCTCAATGATGTCATCCATTTGTTTCTGATACAGAGTTTTGCAACCTGTTGACGGGGGACATATTGGAAATGTTAAACTTAACGTAGCTTTGTTTAAGTTTGGGTGCTGGATGAGGTAAAATACAGTTTGTGCCAGGCTGTAAACTGGATAACACATACAGCCTCAAGAGGACAATTGATGAACTGAAGTTTTTAGCTCTTCTGCTACTTCAGACACAGCCCATAAATCCAGGATCTAGTTGTTGTTAAATTGTTGTTAAAACTGATTACTTTTAAAAATATAAGAAAATTGTGAAATTGTTAGATTAAAAAAATGATGCAGACTGAAATGACGTGTCAACAAAGAAGAGATTATAAGAAGTATATTGTAAGTCAAAAAGTTATTTGTATGAACTGCCTATAATATATAGCAATACTGACTTTAACAGACATCCTGTCATATGAGCTCAAATGTCGAGATCAACAGGTTACATTTCTCTGTAAAGGTGAGGTTGACCTTTGCCGCTAAGGCAATATCTACATCCTGTTACCAGCAGCCCATCTAGGTCACTGTTGTCAGAGAGTAACCTAGAGGGGCTACTGACCACAGCCCAAACCACAAAAAAAAAAAGATGTGCTCTGCTTTCAAATTTTTAAAAATTCTGGTATATAAAAAATACAGAAGCCTTATAAGGCAAATAAGAAAAAACTGTAATAATCCATTTTTTGAAAATAAATTAAAGTGGTCAACTCTTCTGTGTTTATGATGAAAGAATAGTTTAATCTCATAGTCTATGCAAAAACATAGATGACGCAAAAGCTCCACAAGAGTGAAGCCTCCTCCATGTTTACAGGACATAAATAACAATATTAAATAAAAACATGTCCAAATTATTTTTTTTATTATTTTTTCAAACTTGGTCATTGTCATTTATTTAAGTTTTATCCTGCTAATTTATGCCAATGCCTCTTTTTCTATTAAAAGTTCAGTTTTTAAATGATATGATGTCATAATTAAAAGCGCTTGGACAGATGCGTGTGGGGAGTCATGTCAAACTGATTTAAGAATCTAATCTGTTATGAAACATGCACAGCCAAAGGATCTTCAGTGTTAAAATAATGAGTTTAAATGTATTTTGGTTATATACTTTATCCATATCCATGCCGGCTTCACTTTTGTACAACAGGAAGTAATGTGGAAGTTTACAAATGTATCACCTGGTGTCTTATCTTCCCCCTCTGACTTCCACAGAAACCTTTATTTGATTTTTAAAATGAATCAGTCTCTAAAAGTTTGCGTTAAATGTCACAGTTTCCGCTCTTACAGCTGTTTGAAGAAAAAAAACATGTTTATGTAACTGTTTCACTTTTTATTAACACCTGTGCGATTAGGGATTATCCTTATTTGTTACAGTGCTCTCTGAACAGACTGTCTCTGCATGAGGTGTCAAAATATAAATGGAAATATCTGTTTGTATGTATGACACCCGTTGGAGTCAGCAGTGTTTTTGTACCTTATCATCTTGTGTTTCCTGTCAAATACATGACAGGTACTGACACTGCTGCAGCTGCACAACCATGAGTTTTCTGAACTTGTGCAAAATCATGCTTGAATGAAAACAACAGGTAGCTAAAACTGTGAAGTCAAAGCACCCCAAGCCCCAGCATCCTCACATCATACTTCACAATACAGACTTATTATTACCAGTATGAGTATACACACTGACAATTTGCAGCATATTTACAATGTAATGATAGTTGATGTGCATAAATATTTATGTGAGCAGGGATAACCTTCATCTTTTAGCTTTATGATATGAAAATACTATTAAATGACTACATCCGTGTTTTAAACAGTCTTTGGTTTCAGTTATTAACAAATTATTAACTTTAAAACTTAAGTCCTGGTAGTTTAGATCTAGAGGCAGCACCTTGGTTCACCAATCAGATATGAAGAAGGGCCTATAACCCCCAAAACTTAGGACTGAACTTTAGTGCACTCTTTTTTTTTTCTTTATATATTTTTTTTAAAACATGCTCTTTTTGCATGTCTGGCTAAATGTATGTGGTCAGATTATGTAAGTAAGCCTTTCTATTGCATCCTGCTGTCTTTCAGATGTCTTGACTTTAAATGTGCTGATCTTGTTTTTCTTGTAACTGGGGTTTCAGTTTCCGATCTCTTGCGACCACTCATCTGAAAACACAGTTTCCTCTCCACGCTGGACCCCTTTCCTTTTGAGTTGTTCTGACTGCCCCCCACCACCCCACCACCACACACTCACTTTGACTACACGCATTGGCCGACACTTAACCCACATACATACAGCTAAGGTGTAATAGCATTTCACACTTGCTTTGGCTGAGGCTTACCGTGTGGTGAAAGAAGACAAAGGCAAACATGCATTCAGTTGTCACCACACTGACATTTGCTTAAGTAAACAATCTGCCGCCTTACACGCTACATAAGGAGTTTTTTTTCTTACTTGAGTGACATGTTAACAATCAGCCCTGAGTTTGCATGCAACTTGTCCTGACTTATACTGTTTGACTGGTTTCTTAATATACTGTGTTTTAAAATCCAGTGTTTACATTACAGGATACACTCTGGGCCCTTCTTGACACCTGTGATAAATTACTGCACTGTTTCCAAAACGATTAATACTGTTTGACTGCAACTTTAAAATCTGACCTTTTTTGTTGTTGTTAAAATAAAATACATTCTCAGATTTATACTGTACATTTGCCTCTGGAAAAAAAACCCACATTGATGTGTGATCCAGTTTGATAGGGGATGCTGATGGCAGAAGTCAGGTGAACCACAAACTAGTTGTAAGAGGTATTTTAATCATGGAACATGTGCATAAAAACAGGTCACATCATATCCTGTTTGCTGCCGTGACGGTTTCTAGTTTGCAGTAAGTGATTTGATGATAAACATTGCAGTAAGACTCAGGGATGTTTTTGACTTGCCTCATCAGCTGCATAAATCCAGTGCTTTTTAAAGAATCACCAAAGTCTGACAGGTTAACAAGAAAGAAAGAAAGAAAGAAAGAAAGAAAGAAAGAAAGAAAGAAAGAAAGAAAAACTATTATGTTCATACCAACCTGTATAAAAACAGCGGAGTACACAGCAGCTCCCTGGAGTGAAGCCAAAAACTTCTGAGTTCCATCTTTTATCAGGAAATTATTTTTAGGTTAACTTTTGATTAGTTATCTGATGCTAAAATGTTGTTGATGTTGGTGTGATGTCATGATTGAGTTAACTGATAACGGAGTTTCCTTAAGTAACAGAAAAATTGAACACAACTTCAGTTTGGTTTCTGAAATGGAGGAAATTAATGCATATAGTAAAAAACAAAAACTTCTGACATTTACCGCTGTTATTACCATTACTACCTCCTCTGTAAGAGAGCCTAACCACTTGTGTGTCACATGCTGCCTGCGTGTAGAGATGAGGTTGACCATATCTAACAAGTTTCTTCAGTAATGTGTATTAAAAGGGACTGTTTATTTATTTAGTTAGATATTTTTTTGTTTTTTATTTTTTATCTTTTATTTTTTTTACAAAAAAGATAGAGACATTTTATATACCCTGCTTTAAATGTTTCTTAGCTTTACTTTGATGTATGCATGGAGGAGCAAAGGAAAATGACTGAAGACTTTTCAGCAGAGCCTTAGGAGCTTGCAGAGCAGCAAACATTTCCATTTTTTATATAAACAAAACTATCAGTGTCCATCTTAGAAATACAAAAAAATAAAAATAAAACAATTTTGGGTGAAGGAATCTATCCTGTTTTCTTGTTTGACGCATGTTTCATTTGTAATGTTTTAATGGAGGCGGCAGGCCTCTAGGGGGAGCTCTAAAAATTTTGGCTTCATTAAGTACACCTGTTAATCTGTTCATGGTTTTATCAAGTCTACGATCAAACCACTAAAATGACATTCAGTGAAACTTTTGTTATATTGTTAGTACATTTCACAAACTACAAAACTTCACCATCCTTTTGAAAAGAGCCATCTACAAAAATAAACAACACCAGACAGTTACTCATTAATAAAACGCAGAACGTTTATTTATTTAGACAAATTAAATGTTGTTATGTACACTTTTTGTCTTCCATTGCATTTGAATAAACCATTGCCATGAGTGAAACAAGACATCATCCACCAAAAAAGTAAACATTTTATTTACAAAAAAAATGAGAAAATACATATATTGACATTTCAAAAAGTACATATAATGAACTGAGCTTGCTCACGTTCCAGTTGAAATTCAATGACACCTTAGCAAAAACAAACTGGTACAAATTTATGTTTCTTTTATGTGATAAAGTTGTGTTATGCCTTCTATACATTGTGGCAAACAATTCAGACAGTGCAGGGTTTTTTTTAAAGTTGTACCTTTTGCAGTTCTTGCTTCTTTACAACCTTCGACAAACAGACGCAGTTAGAGAACATGCAGAGTTGCTACATTGCTCACCGCCGCGGTGCAGAGAGCTCAGGTTGGTCTCTTGCAAGGTGACAACTTTAGCGTCTGATGGTTCCACGCATATCTTCATAAACATCATTGTTGCTGATGCGTTGTGGTTTCACTGTGGTGCGCTGAGCCTTGGTCTGTAAACACATATTGCGGTCAGTATGTTGGATGTAATGCTGTCACAGAACACCAGACACTATTTTGTTAAACTTCTGTTTACTGTGCCTCTTGTGTATTTTTACTTAAAAATCAAAGTGTATGTTTTAAAACTCAATCATGTAAGAGACTTTCTTTGATGTGTATCTGATATGACTCAACTGCCCGTAAACAGTTTCAGAATGACTTGTTAAAAAGTACGAAGTGTGAAAACTTTGAAGGTGTTCTTAAAGGAACAGTTCTGGGCCCTGACATTTTTTACGATTTACATAAATAGTTTTGTCCCCTTAAAACATTTGAAAACTAGGTAAAGTCATTTTTTCATGCTGATGATATCTTCCTGGATATTAATTGTAAACTTGTTGTGTTTACATGTTATTTATAAAGACTTATGGTAATCGTTTTTGTCTTGAATGCATAAAAGAATTATCTTTTGGGATAATTGCTTATTACAATTAGTTAATCTTGTGTGCATGGGATTGTAAGTTGTTTGGGAAACCATAGTTTACACCTTCTGTTATATTTGAGGAACTGGTTGAACCCAAACTTTCACTTTTGGCTCAGGTGAACTGTTTATTTCAGTGCTGCAAGGGGGGAAAAATAAGTGTGGGTACTCTCCCTATTTACTAGGTGTCATGTAAAATGTTGGTATTTTGTTTCAAATTTCTCCTGCTATTGAAAGATAATAATAATATAATACATTCGCAGAGAAAACTACCAAAGAATGTTTTAAAAAAAAAAAACAACCTTAAAGTGAAGCTGCAGTAACATTTGGTCATAGTATCTACTCCTTGGTGAAAACAGACAAGTGAGAAAGGCTGTGAGCGTCAGTGTAGCGCAACATGGGAAATGTATTTTAGGTACTTTTATATGAATTGCCAAGAAACTATAAATAGAGGACCAACTTAAGGAGTCAGCCCAGCAGAGGGCACTTATTTTAAAAACTAAAAACCTGCTACAGTGAAACACTCATAAAAAAATACAATTAGTGTTCAGACAACCAAATGTGAATACTGGAAAATAAGACATTTAATTTAATTGAAAACAGCCACTGCTTGTAAAATCTGTGCTGGACTGAACTCTTCCAAACTAGTTCTCACTGTCTGTTATCAGCCTTGAATCTGATCTTGGAAAATCAACCTTGAGTAGTTGTTAATACATGTACTGACAGTGGTGGCAAAAATTATTAGAACACCTGACATTGAAAACATTGACCTTTTTTTTTTGCCTCCAAAGCATGATGATGAAACATGCAGATGTGTGCTGTAAGCACAATAAATATCAGATAAAGTGAGTCCCACAACTTTAATCTACTTTTAACTTAAATAACTTAAAATAAACTGGCAGTGTGAATATAGTAAATCATATGAGAGCTTTAAAACCAATGATATGTACGGTGGCCTTGAGAGCTCACAGCACTGCAACTTAAGAAAACATGGAAAAAAAACAAAAACAAGTAAATTAAGAAAAAATCTTCATCTATTTGACAACACATGCACAGCATTTAGAAAACAGCGCTGCAAAAACCAATAGCAAATGGACCATAACACAATTAAAATGTTTCCAGAGGACACTTCAAAGTGATGCACAAATCTGTACATGCTTGTTGTTGACGCAGATTTGAAGTCACATATAAAGCCCTATAAAGGTTCTCTTTCACAATGTCAGGTGTTGTCAAACTGATGAAGATGTTTTCTTAATTTGCTTGTGTTTTGTCTTTTTGCATGTGTTTTCTTAAGTTGCAGCGCTGTGAGCCTTCAGGGCCACCGTAGCTATGCCTTATCTGCTGCAACTCAAGCTCAAGGCTTTCCTTTGAATGCACATTAGATCTGTCCAGTTTATTTTACAATTTTTCCAAATGGCTGGAAATCTGGACTTGAGAGGGACAGTCCAAAATTTTCAATGTCCTTTTTTTTTATAAGGGAAATGTTGTATTCTATGGTATATAAAGCATACTGTAATGACATCATGATGACACTGTAGATATTTCAGTAATTTCTGGTATTCTAATGGTCATTTCAAGAAAAGCAACTGAAGCCTCTTAATTATGCCAAATCATCTAATAATTTTGACCAGCACTGTATTTACGTCACTTTTAAACCACATAGAAACATTACGTTTTCTAAGAGAATAATCCATTTTATATTTTCTGTCTTGAAATAGTTGCAAATGAGGTCAACTTAAATGACTTTTGTAGGTTAAAGGTTTTGTAAGAAAATAAGTGTTTGGGATGAATCCCTCCAAGGATGTGGTTTATGTCAACAGCAACACAAACCTTAGCCTGGAAGCAGATCATACAGCGAAGATCAGCACTTTCTGCTTCACATGCTCAGAAACTGAAAAACTACATCTCACTGTGCCATGTGATCATCTAAGACAGACTTGGTTTAGAATAACAGGAACATGGAAACTTCCCACAAGTTTCATAAACGCCTATGAGTCATGGCTGATCACAATCAACTTGAAAATCATACATATTCATCCACATACTGACAAACAAACTCAGATGCGTGGTTACCTTGATGATCCATATGAATAAAGCCAGGAGGATACCGAGCAGCACAACAGCAGAGATCACAACAGATACCAGGACCAGGTTCTTGTTCGATTCCTCACACTGCTGTTTAACAAATCCTGCAAGAAGTTGATCTGCTTAGGTTAATGTTGTTATTACAGGTCTGATGTGACCTGTAACTCTATGGCTGAAAACAATCACTATAATAAGCTTGGCATGCCAGAAAAAAAGCGCTGTCACAAATCCCTTTTATTTTTCAATATTGTAACAACTGCAAATATTAAACTTTTCCAGAGTAATGATGATGAAATAAACAGAGACTCACCACGGTTCACTACCAGGAGGACAGACCCTTGGCCTTTAGTTTTTTGAGATTGAGTGCGCTTGAGGTCAATCTTTTGGTACTCACACCAGTACGGATTAGTGTCGTCTAAGGTCAAGTTTTTGATCAGGATGTCCAGATTTGGGAAAACTCCATGAGTCTGAAGTCTGCCTTTGAAACTTTTTTCTATCCTTTCCTTTCCTGACTTTTTATCAGTGAAGAACACTTCGAAATCATCAAGACCTTTCCTCAGATACATGAAGTCCTGCTCTTGGCTGGGGAGCCTGCACTGGATGGTAATGGATTCTCCTGGATCTTTCCAGATTGCTCCATTGCTCTCTACACAGACAGACAGAAACATGCAGGGTTATCTTGTTTTTCATACCTTTTATTTGTTAATATGAACCAACCAACCAAAACAGAAAAAAGCTCTTCCATTGTGGCGCATTAATGCATAAAACCAGTCTCACCTGAGCCACTGAGTGCTGCGCCGCAGAGACAAAGGATGGTTATGAGCTTCAAGCAAACGGCAGACATACTGACGGTGACTGTCTCACATAGCATGCAGCTATGCATCTAACACTCAAGTAGGAAGTGTGGGTCTTTATAACCCACACAACCAGATATGAAGCAACACGTGTCCTCCATTATGCTTTGTTGTGGGCAGGATGTTGACAGACAGATGTGTTGTCAGGTTGGAAACAAGTTTTTCTGCAACGCTGAACCGTAAAGTTATATTAAAATAACAAATTAGACATTTTTTCCAAGTTTAACAGGAGAATGACCCCTGTTGTATACAAACAGTGCCTTCTAGTGGAAGATAAGGGAACATGAGTGAAGAAGGCCTCACAAACTGTATGAGACTAATTCAGAGGCTTTAACTGTCTTTGGAAGTGAAAGTGGAGAAGAGCTAGACGAGGTTCCCGAGCAGACCGCACAGAATCATAAGACACTGATGAAAGCACAAGATCCTTTTCAAAGTTTACTTCATATAAATAAGAGTCAGCACGTACTCCACAGCAAATGTAGGTCAAACGCTTAGTTTAAGCAGAGGGTGAAGGAGGACAAGTGTTTGCAGTGCACTCTAGTGGCAGCAGAGTGAACATATCTGAGTATGAACCATGTAGAGAGAAATACAAAAGATTCAAACACCTGAAATTCTGTATATCTGCAAAATTTGAGTCCTGGGGTTATATTTAATGTAAGAGTTATGTTTGCTACGATTTCCTCTTGTGGGCAAAAATTTCTGGAGATGCATTCAGTCTCATGTTTATTTTTGTTAATTTGCATACAATCTTGTTCAATGATAAATATTCATGCCGTAAGGCATCTGTACAACCCCAATTCCAATGAAGTTGGAACACTGTGTAAAACTTAAATTGAGAACAGAAATCAATGATTTGCAAAACCTGTTTAACCTGTTTTCAATTGCATACACTAATCACTTACCACTTTATCATTTACCACTTTGTGAACAACTGCGTGAGTAAGTAGTCCAACAGTTTAAGAACTTAAGGATTTCATCATCTAAAGTCCATAATATCATCAAAAGATTCAGAGAATCTCTGCACGTATGCAGCAAGGTCAAAAACCAATATCATTGTGTAAAGGATATCACCACGTGGGCTCAGGAACACTTAAAAAAACCATTGTCAGTTAACACAGTTCATCACTACATCTACAAGTGCAAGTTCAAACTCTATCATGCAAAAACAAAGACATATATCAACAACACCCAAAAACGCCGCCGGCTTCTCTGGACCTGAGCTCATCTGAGATGGACTGACGCAAAGTGGAAAAGGAAAGGTGATGAAACAGTGGAAAACATGACCTTGCCCCTAATTTCTTTCTTTCTTTTTTTTTTTTTTTTTTTTGAGCGTGTTGCAGGCATAAAATTTAAAATGAGTGAATATTTGCACAGTAAATGAATAAATAAATAAAAATAGTCTATTAGTTTAAACAATAAATATCTTGTCTTTGTAGTGTATTCAATTAAGCACAGGTTAAAAAGCATTTGCAAATCATTGTATTCTGCTTCAATTAAAATTTTACACAATGTCCCAAATTCACTGGAATAAGGGCTATACAATATTTTTTCATCACTGAAGCTAAGCCAGCATTTGTCTTTTTGTGTTTGTGTGTGTGTGTGTGTGTGTGTGTGTGTGTGTGTGTGTGTGTGTGTGTGTGTGTGTGTGTGTGTGTGTGTGTGTGTGTGTGTGTGTGAGAGTGTGTGTGTTTAACTCAGTAAAAAGCAGCGAGGGAGAGATTTAACCCAGTATTGATTCACGTTTGCAGCTGTCAGTGGGGCTGAACGCATCACTTTCAAACAAAAACATTGACGACACATAACCTTTTGCTCATTCAGATATCTTGTGTGTCATCAGGGTGGGACTTAAACTCCTGGTAAATGGCTTTATTGTACACAAAATCAATATCAGCCCTCGAGTCATCAATGTGTTTTTTGGTTTCAGAGAAATGACCATAAATAATTTAAAACATGCCAACAAAGCAGCCTTTTTGTAATCTTTGAATAATATCAAAGTGTGTTGGTGACGGTGTTAGTTTAATGATAATAAGATATATATTCTTTTGTTTTTCTTGGTATCTTTGAAAGGAAAAATTGCATTAAAAACTCTAAAAATCTCTATGACTTACTGCTGATAAGATTTACCGCTGTGACCATTGTAATTTGAAGCTGAAATGATGTCCACAAACCCCATTAAGTCGTCACACTCCTGAGAGAACTGTAAACTCAACATCAATAACATCTATAAAAGCTTCGACTGTCTTTGGGGATAAAGTCAACAAAACAACCCCCGTCCTCTCTTCCCTCTCCACTGTCCTTTGGGACACGAGGAAAAAAAAATGTCTCCACTCTTCCCCCCATCATCCTCCTCCTCCTGTCTCATCTCGTTATGCATGTGAGCAAGAAGCAGGCACAACATTGGGGGGATGTAAGCTCCCTTTGGTGCTACAGAAACAGGCCTGTGTATTTGGCAAACGCTGCTTCCTGTTGAGGGCTTCTGGTGGGGTAGAAACAAAATATTTTCAACCGTAACACAATCAAGAGTCTCTGTTTTTGGTCACAGGGAGGACAGGATGCTTTTTAAAACAAAGCAGGACCTTTTGTGAATCAAAAACATATTAACTCTTTTATAAAAGACGTATTTAACCAAAGAATGGCTCTTTTTGTTCATTGATTTTAAAAAAGAGGGAAAATCATGGGTTTCCCCCAAAGAGTCACAGAATAAATTTAGCTGCAGCACTGCAATAGATTTGGAATTATATTTTTGATTGCTTTCAATAAAACTGAGGCTGTCAAATGATCGCTTTTCTTTTTGTGATCGATTGCCCTATTTTAAAATATGTTGCATTTTTGTCTCATTTAAGATTATTTTGGATATCAACACCGTTTTTTTTTTAATTCCACATTAATAATGTCAAACATTTCTTAACCAGTGTCTTGATTTTCAATCAAAGAAACAGCTTTCTTTATTCCATAGGTGTTATGTATGTATCAAACTTTTGTTCCCAGGGGTTTCATGGCATGTGAATGGATCAAAATATAAATTGGAGGACATCCCCAACCTTATATTCATGTGGTGTTAGAAAAATCAGAAAAACTAGTCTCCGAATCAGAAATGTATGCAAACACCTGCTCACTTGATGTCATTTTTTTACCAATGTGGTTGGTAAACAATGTTTTGTTAATGTTAAAAAAAAACAAAGTGAATATGTGATAAACATTTATATCTTAACTATCTTACGTATATGCAGTTACTTTTTATTTAAATCGACTCGGTCACTGTGATGTTAAGTAAATTCATCTGGATACTAAAGGGTAACTGCTGATGGTTAAGTAATGTTAGCTGTTCAAAGCGACAGTTCAGTTCAGTTAAAATTTATGTTTAATTCTTGAAATTAACAATATAAATATACATATTTAAACCTGGGTAAAAGTTTTCTAATCTCTTATTTGAGTTTTTCTTTACTAGTTGCTGAGAATAAACCTCATTCTTAAGTAATTCATTAAGGTGTGTCTCTTTTTCTCCCCTGCTGTGTCAAACATTTAGAAGGATGTTTCTTTTATCAGCAGTCCATGAACGTGTTAAACATGTATTCCTGTTCTTTTCTCCCTCCTCCTCCTCCTCCTCCTCCTCCTCCTGCCTGGATTAGTTGCTGAGTCAGTGCACTGTGTCTGAATGAGATGTATTGATTGACTGATTGCATGCAGCGTCATTCAGAGATGACTCACCTCATTTCCCCTCCCATCTCCTCTTCCTCCCCTGGGAGCACACACACACACACAGACTCATCTGGAGCCCACATGCTGTAATGAACTCATCAATAAATTGAAGTTGCAAATGAGGGGAGGATGCTCTCTCTCATTCATCACAGACATCAGTTAAATAAGCTGACATATGGCTGTGGGGGAGGAAAATGGTAATCTCCCGTCTTTGTAGAAAGATTAGTAGGATGATCAAGGGGGATAGAGCAGAGTCTGATTCTAATGTGGTTTCAATGATTAGCTGTTGACCAGCAGAACCAGAGAGCTGCATATGTTCTCTACAGCAGAGAGATGCATCAGGGGTGACTGGGGTTATCTACATCTTTTTTTTTTTTTTTTTTTTTACACCAAAGTCTGCTCTCAGAAACCTCTTGGATTATCAGTTGAGGTGCAGTTTTTAGGTTGATAACTTGCATTGTGCTTAAGTTTTTAACAGGACTAAAGCTTCTCTAACAGCACTGTCAGAGACAATATTCATTTCAAAGTTGGACACTGGCTCCTCAAGTGCAGGTACACTGCAAAAATAAAATCTTCTGAAGGTAGTTACAACAGAATGAGCAAAATTTCATTGTTCTGTCTTGTTTGGTATTAATGCAGTTGGGGATGCTGATAAACAGCCAACATCTGCTTTCCGAAACTAAACACCAGTGAAGCATGCTACGTGAACAGAACTGTCATACGACATACTACTTTGAAAAGCAGAATGCAGTACCTACAACAGACTCAATTCCTAAGTAGTATGGAGAAGGTGATTTGGAAAAATCTTTTCTTTTGAGGAATATCTCATTCAACCCACTTAAAAAAAAAACACAAAACAAAACACAAATAATCCCCAAAAAGAAAAATTCACATCCAAACCAAAAAATAACAATCTAAAGTGAAGCCAATTCATGTTTTGTTATACCAAACCCTATCACTAAAATAACAAAAAGAAACATAAACTCCTTAAAGAAGCCACCTCTCACTTGCTCTTTATGCCCCACCCATAACTGTTAATTGGACGAAGGTAAAATTAAATACCTGCGATCACAGAGACAGAGCAGAGCCTAAAGTGAATAAAGGAGAGAGCAAACAGAAACATCCTGTAGCTTTAAAAACAAAACAGTGTGTGAGTATTTTGTAGTATGGTAAAGAGTTAAGACAGCAAAACAAGCTGTCTGACTCTGTGTCTTCAGGTGTAACAAAGAGCACAGGACATTCCCCTGTGGGTACAGCACTCACTGCAAACAAGCCTTCATTGACTCCTTTCCACCATCCTGGCATTTCTCCAGGGCAGGAAGTTCTTTTCCTGATCTTCAGTGACCTCTGCATGCCTTTCACAGCAGATGAGAGGCTGAAACACCGCTGTGCCACAGTCTTTTCTCAGGCAGCAGAAGGTTTGACAGAGCAGGAGCTTGTCAGTAGCTCAGGAGGAGAGAACAGTCTCCGGATGTATGCTGACGGTTATTTTTTACTCAGGTCTGACTTAGAATTACACTTAAAACATAGTGGTGTGAAAACTGTGGGGCTGCTTTACTGTAAAAATAAATGTAAGAGCAAGCATAACAGATCAAAAGTGACAGCAGTTATATGTGTATTTGCAACACATACTGTATCGACCTGAAAGTACATCTGGAAAAATAAGGACCATCGCATTACTACTGCACTGATTCTGACTCATGTCGGATTTAAAACTGAGCACAGCCTTGGTTGAGGTGAGACAGGAAGTCAAGCTAGGCTTGCTTTTAACACCAGTCATCTACGCATCTCAACGGCAAAAAGCAAAATGGGCGTCCCATTTGAACTGTTTTGTAACACACCTCAAACTTATTTTCACGCTGATTTTATGCATGATGCCTGCTTCGTTCTGGAGATCTTTGCTGCTACTGCTGCTCTCCCAGCCATTGCGTTTCATGCATGTACACAAAAGGGAATGGAGGTGTGCTCTCCCCACCTTGGGGTTTCGCATTCCACACAGGCATATAGAAGGGCAGGGAGCTCTTCGAACAGAACTACACCACCACATTTAACTTATTGTGTGCAAATTAATTCTTTCACAAGAGAGGTTTAACTCTACTCTGGGATTTGATTTTGGAAACAAAATCAAGAAAATTACTTTAATTTATATCCAAAGATAGCTTTGCTCTTCCAAAAAACATTACAATAACAAAGAAAAATGTAAAAAACTTTCTTTTTCTCTGTGAGTCAGAGTTAAATTAAATTAATTAAAAGTAAATGAATCAAACTGCCTCCTCTCAGTATGTTCCTCCAAGTGCTAAAGAAGGAAAAGAACCTCAGACTAAGACAAGCATTTCCATATAAAGACATCTGTGGATGAGGTAGTGCTGTTTTTTCAAAAGTAAAATTACAACTGAGCTCTCTGCCTTTTGGACCTAACTCCTGTCTCAAGTCTTGACACCCCCACCCCCACCAAGGCACACAAACAAAAAAAAAAACCTAGATCCGTCTTAAATCAGACCGAAAGGGAGCCAAATATCTTCTGAGTGACGTCATCAACACACTGAGCAGTTTCTCTTGTGGAGGGATTGGCGGCAGCTTTTGTGATTACTTTGGCTCAGAGGGTTTTCTGTCAGAGAGCCTGATTGTGCTCTCCACAGCCGCAGCCTTCAGGCTCCAACTCACAAAACATAAATAACACTCAGCTCCATGTGATAACTATTTATGCTCATTCAAAGTTAGATGGAAACCAGCAACATTATAAGTTCTGCTTCGGGAAAAAAAATGAAAAAGAATCAGCCACAGCAAATTCATATCAATCTTTATTGTATTTAGAAATCCACGCATCAAATCTTTTTTAGTATTTTTTTCCTTTACCATTTACAACAGGGAAGAATGAGGGACAAGCTAAACGTCATGCCTTTCCCAGCAGGCGCGATGCACTACAGGATGGGCTGAAATGAAGGGTAGGGCCGAGAGATACATAAAGTGCTTTTGTCAACAGTTTTCTTCTTTTAATAGAAAATAGGATCAAAACAAAAGGTTTGAGGGTGGAGGGACAGGACTCAGGGGTCCATGGACGTGACAGCAAGTGAAGAAGGTGAAGGAGGGAGGAAGGTGACAGTTTGATGAGGAGGAGAAGAGTCGTGGGGGCATTTATCTTTAAAAAATAAAAAAGCGTTCCAATGAAAAAAAAAACAAAACAAAACAAAAAAAAAACAAAAAACAAGTGGTCTCAACCCAGGATGAGGCTGGACTTGCCACCAGGAGGGTTTCTTCGGCCTGTGGCGGAGTTGTTGGCACCTCCCGACGGGGCGGAGGGATCCTTCTGCTGCTCCCGGTCCTCTTGTTCCCCATCCTCAAGACACTCTGCAACAAAACAAAGACCATGTGTGAGTCCAAATCACCCAAACTATCACTTAAATTACGCATGCTGTTCAATGTTAGGGCTTCAAAACTTGAAAAATGTTAAATACATTTCATATCATACCATATCCATCCCAGACTTTATAAACCATGGGGAAAAAAATCATTTTTCTTTCTTAATGTATATGCAAAGATGAGGGGTGTCTGGACTTAAAATTAGTCTGACTTGTTGACTAAAGGATTAAAAATAAAAAACAGAAAAAGGAAATTATGCATGGCTGAAAACCAACCTTAGAGTGTCTAAGGTTAGCAGAGCTAGCACCATGTGATTAACTTCCACATGATGCACTCGTAACATACCAGTGTAACCAGACAAAACCCAAACTTTATCTCCATTTTCTACTTCAATTTTTTTTTTACAAACTGCACCACTCTACAAGATGCCATCTGTGCTTCTTTAGCTGCCGTTAACTAGCTTAAAAATCCCAACTTTCAAAAAAGTTGTATGGTTTGCCACTTGTGGCTCAAAAGCTTAAGCCAGTCCTTGTGGCGTATGCTGGTTTCTACAAACGTTCGTGCTGGTTCCTACAACAGAAAGAGGTGGTAAGCCACTGGCTGTATGGCGGCATGTAGCACTCCCTAGCATCTTATGCTGATTCCTACTCTAGATATAATAATTTTTCCTGTTCTGATGTAACCAAAGCCAATATTAGGGCTAGCTTTAGCTACATGGCTACAGCAACTGATAGCTTAGTCACTGGAGTCAATTTGGCTGCTCAATAACAGATATTTAGAGCCAAGAAAACTAATACAGCTTTTATTATCTTTGGAATGTTCCATGTATGAGCAGAATAAAATCACACAACTACACATCACTGAATATTAATCAGAAAATGTACTGCAGATATAAATATATGTTTGCAGGCAGCTGTGCTACAGGAAAGACAACATTTGACTACGTCTGGGCCAAAAATATCGTAACTTGTTAAATAGAAGACAGATTCTGGTGCAGACAGGTGAGGATGACCACGTTTAATCATTTAGTCAATTAATTACAATAAATAAAAAGTTAAAATGAAAATACAGGTTTGAAGGGGGAACATTGTTAGTTTGCTAAGAGGCTAAAAGCTGGCCTCAGCTTAGTCTGGTTGGATGCAGTCATCGATCAAAACGTGAAAAAGGGGAAAAAAAAACCGTGCTATTTTGATGCACTTGTAAAGCTGAATTTAGCAATGGTTAGATAAACTTTTGAGCAAGATGTCAGATTACTGAATCATAGAATTTTAAGGAAAGGAATAAGTTACAGGTTAAAAAAAAAAGAACTTAATCTAATCAAAGGCTAGAATCTTCAAATCTATGCATAATGGATTTGAACTTTAGTTTGAACTGAATTAAGACCTGATTTATAGTTCTAGAATTTTGGTTATGTTAGCTATAGTGCTTGAATGAGGTTATCTGGTGTGCTAAAGCAGAGGACTCTTGTTGTCAGTTATTTGCGGAATTCTTGCAAAATGTGGGGATTCGAGGGCACTTTTGACTTCAGTGTCAGTAAAAAGAGAAGCCATTCAGTTTTATTTAAAAATTTTTGCAGGCAGAACAGACACTGACCGTTTAGAGGCTTAGAGTGAGAGAATGAGCTGCTGCTCAGACAGAAAAGTACTGAACACCACATGGATCTGAATTAAATGCCGGTGCCATAAACTCAGACCCAGAAACTGCCATGAAATCCTCTTTGGTTTACATTTCTCAAGCTTTGTGCATGCGTTTTTCAGGTGCGACTGTTCCCATTATGCAAACATTTAATGGACAGCTGAGCAAATAGCACGAGGAGACACGTTAACTGAGGATAATTATGTATTCAGCAGGATTTAAGAAGGTCATGGCATTTCTGACTTACAGTGATTAAACACGGCACAGATGGGATCTACCATGACTGCATCAAAGGTTGTTCTGCTCCAGAACAAAAGTGCATTTAGCGAAAGCTTTTATAGAAAAACAACAACGACAAAAAAAAAAAGAAAAAAGAAAACATGAGACACTTGGGCTTTTAATGAATGAAAGACGGTATTGGATTATTGTGATCAAGCAGAATGTGGTTGGATTTTGTGGTTTGTGTTGATTAAAGCTGAATTTGATGTTCAATGAATGAAGTGAAAAGTCTTTTTGAAGTTTTTTTTTTTTTTTTATTACTTCACGTTGTTGTTGTTGCCTTTGGCTGTGTTTAATTTCTTCACATGCAGTGCTTTTGAACACTACAGTTGATAAAGGCCAACATAAAAATTCAGCCTCAGGATCACTGCAACTATTTTTATTTATATAGGATATCTGATCTACCACACCTTTTTAAAGGTAGATTTACTACCAGATGGCAGGATCTGAGCAGAATGTTGAAAAACAGATGCTGAACACACTGAGTTTGTGGTTGTAAACCCAGTGACCGCAGTGCACAGTCAAGCAAAGCCATTTCCTCGGTAAGTCTGCACTCTTTCACAGCTGCTCTAGCAGAAGCCTCTCTTTTCTCTAACCACTCTTTTGGTCATGGTTGAAAAGAAATACCTAATATGAAGTGCACTAACATACCAATCTGATGCAATAACAGGGCAAATAAATGTGCTTTAATTTGTAAACCATCTCAGGGAAAGACAGACAAACCATCCATTATCTCAGGAGCCAGTCGCTCTCACACACACAAGCACCTGGAGGTTAATAAAAACACTCGGTACTAAGTGAAGACTGCTATCTACGAACAGCTGCTTGACTACAGACCATCACACCATTATGACAGGGGAAACCACATCAAAGGGATCATGTGATGTTGACTCAGAAAGGAAGAACATGTGTACAGTATGTTAAATAAATTATCTCTGGGATACCAAGAAAGAGTGGGAGAAGGGTGCATCGAGCTGTTTACTAATAATCTAAGTCATGCAGTGCTGTTTAGACACAGAGTAAGTGGGACAAACACTCTTAAAGCCTCTTTATAAACAACTAAAGTGTGCTGGAAACTTACCATCATTTGCTGGTTCTTGGCCATTTTCACTCTATGGAGGAGAGAGACGGATATCAGACAAAGTCTTCCTCATTTGAAATTATTTAAAATTTTTATACTACGAATACATATTATGCATGGTTATCTGCTTAACTCCCTCTAAAAGATCAGATGACTGCACATCCACAGGAAGAAATAAAGATAATGCACATGCTGTATTCATTATCTAATTGTACTTCATTTAAATTATGCAATTCTAAATAATTCCAGCCATGTTGGGCATTAAAAGCTGGTTTAACTCCAGATTAAGAAATTAAACCTCCACATGGACACAAATGTCTGTGGAGAATCTCTATTAAAACAACATCCTGGGTCTGATTCAAAAAGGTGGATAAATTCACCCCACCCTCCCCACCCTCCCCACCCCCACCCCTCCTGATTTTTCCACTGAACTGTTTGGAATTATACTTAATCTACGAGCGTGTGCTCTTTAGCTCCAAACTAGGCTGCAGCTTTGTTTTGGAAACAGTGCCCGTCTGGATATATGAGACCTACCTCTTTCTGGTTCCACACCAAGGCTGCTCCAGAGTTGTGGATGGTGGTCAGTTCCGGCTCGGGGTTTTTGGGGAAGAGGAGAGGCTGCTGGCACCGCCTGAGGGGAGCAGAGGGCTCCCCGCACAGGGTTCCTGTCGGTGTCCCGGCTGGAGAGAAAAAAAGACACTTTGTTAAATGAATGCGAAGCTTTATTAGCTTCATGTATTTCCTTTAATGCTGCTGACGTAAATGTTTCTTCCTTATCTCTGTATATCACTTTGAATTGCTCTTCGTATGAAGGGTACTTGCCAAACCACTGGGTAAACTTTGAGCCTCAACATACTTTGAACCAACAGCAAAATAGCTTTTAGCAATCCTTATGAAGAACATTCTTGTGATACGAGACGGAGTGAAAAAATGATCTTTATGATGTTGCTTTTGCCTGATGGTTAAGTCACGCGCTCCATATGCAGAGGCTGTGGATCTCAAGCTGGCAGCGCGGCTTTGTTTGCAACTTGCAGATCTTGGTTTCCCGTTCTATACACCGTTTTATCCTTCCTAAACAGGCATAAAAGTCCAAAATATGTGTCTTATAAAGGACTCTTTAAACACTATCAAAAAAAAAGCATTTAAAATCTATATTTGCATACTTATTCATTATGTCTCACCACTACCAGTGCAGGAGGCAGGATTAGGGGTACACTGGGCAGTTAAAGTCGTATACTATTGTACAGGTTTTTTTCTCTTCTAGATCAGGTTGACCTGTAATTGATTGCGTGTATAAATTATTTTATGTTATTTCATTTTAATTTAATTCAACTTATTTACTTATTAATTATTAATTTTTTTTTTTATCATTTTTTCCTTTTTTCTGTTTTAATTTTCATTTGTTTTCATTAATACAATGTTTCTTGCATAAAAATCTCAAGTGCAATCTTAAAAAAAAACAAAACAACAACAAAGAAACCTTAAGCATGTACTGTGCATTAAAAAAAATAAAATACAAAGCGTTTGCATTAAAAATAAATAAATCTGTCAGCAGCCCAGACTTTAAGCAACTCTACAAAGCTAACAAATATAAAAGTGAGAATATTCTGGAATGTCCACACATTAATAATTCATAGGGGAATCAAATGTCTTGTTTTAAGTCTGTTTCTAAAACAGCGTAAAAATAAGAGTCTAATCTATTACGATGGAGACCTGATGTTTACCATAAAAAAGATGTGTATCAGTGTCAGCCAGCCAGAATCTAACATTCTGTAAACCAACTTTATGTTGTCCAAGATACATTACAACCTAAACTAAATTTTTATTAAAGCTAAGAAACAATAAAAGCTGAGGGGAAGTATTAAAAATGACATGAGCCATGAAAAAAAACAACAGGTGTTCCTTTAAAACAACTAAATCTGTAGCGATGAAAAATATATTTCTTACTCTACTTAAAATAATTTAGTGGTCTACATAATTTTTTTTCAAGAAATATTCATACTTCTTTGAGAACAGTTTCTTTTTGGGGAAAGTTTTTAATGTGACAGAAATACAGCACCAACAGCAGTAGTTATAAAATCCTCAAATGCAGAACATTCCTAAAGTTGTTTTTGGTTGTTTCAATCAGGATCATGCAAATGATGATATCTTGCGGGCAGCTACAAGAAAAAAAAAATCTCTCACTATCACGGTTTTAGTTTTAAATCAGTTCCAACATGAGAAGCGCAATCCCTGCTCCAGAGGTACACTTCTGATTTTTATTTTTCCCCTCTAAGTCAATAAATTACACTGAAAGTAGACAGGAAACACAAGAGACGCATGACAAAACATGACTCAGGCTTCAGAGAGCGGAGTCATGCCATATGGACGATAAATCCAATTAGTCACCCCAGGCCCAAATGTAACAACTCCATGAGGCAACTGTGCGAACCACAAGCTTCATCTCCTCTGATTCGACCGAACATCGTTGACTGAAATAACATGACGCAAAAATTACTGAGAATCAACAGGAGACATCATCAAATCCGCTTGGGCGTCTGCAACAGACCCAGAAACACAGTGGAACACTTCCAGGCAGACAGCCCCGGTGCCAAAACTCACATATCCCTGCAGCGCCTGCATTCTCCTTTAGCAGAAAGAGCATTAAAACTCAGTGTTTGGCCGCAGTGAGGAAGCAGGCTGTGCTAACCCAAGCCACATAAGGTAACAGCCAAGCTCCAGTCCAGAGAACCAGGGAGGGACAGACAGACAGAGTGTCTTTGTCATGAGGGGAAAGCGGCTGCTGAAGGAGCGGAGGAGTGCTCATTGTTTTTAATGGAGCTTCGATCATGCAACAAGAGCTCCTTCATTACCGGCTCCATATTTCTGAGGCTGATCAATCCTCTGGGTAGTGAACAACAAACAGCAAATGGAAGAGGATTAAAGCAGATTCACTGGCCAGCTTCATGCATTACATTACCATCACTCCAATACATCGCCTTCTACTTAACCTTACAGGCCTCCTGGGCCTGTGGCGTTTACGGCTTCTATGATAGCGATGCTGACCTCACAGAAAAGCAGGCCTGGAGACAGGAGCAGATAGCATGCTGCTGCTGCTAGTCTTGGCTTCCTGTCTGATTACAGAGTGCACGCCATGTGGGCAGGAGCTGAGGGCACTCGGACAAACCAACGTCTCTGGAATCTGAATGCCCCAAAATCCTGACATGCTTTATAAAACGCAACATGATCATGTGCCAGCGGGATCAACATATCAACGCGACACAAAACGCTTAGAAGAAGATTTTTAAACTCAATCTAAAATGAATGAAGTGTGTTGGAGGAGTGCTGAGAGAGTCACAAACTCTTACAGTCTCAACATTTCAATGCTGCTGTTTGCGTTTTATTTCTACAAGAACTTTTTTTGTTTTAATTTGGTGAATACGTCACATGGATTCGAGCTAATATTTGGAGATTTCAATGCGTTAAACCCTGCGATTAAGTCTCACGGAATTCGATGGTCCATCTATCCAGCAGCCCCTTCATGGAGGGCCTCAACAGGGAGAAACTAGGTCAGTGCAAGCTGAAGGTGAGGAGCGGCTGCAGCCGTTGCCACAAGTTGCAAACGAACACGGTGAAGGAAATAGACAGAGAGGTCAAACAGCTGCTGGATTATTCAGCTGATGAGACGGTTCCATTAAGCCCGTATGAATCTGCATCAATTACAGATTTGCAAAAAAAGACAAACAAAATTTAAACACTTCAGGGGAAACTTCTTCTATCGAGCCCAACAGCTTCCTTCATTTTTCTTTTTTCAAACTTCAAGAAGGATTATTTCCAATTTGGTAAGCAAGAAATAATGATGATTCTAGGCTCTGAAATATTAAACAGGAGGGGAGAGAGTGAAAGTAGAGTCGGTAACTACAAGGTCAATGAAAATCCCAGTAAACAAGATGCTGCTTTAACTTCATCTGGGGTCAAGCTAGGATTCATTTTGACCTTGAATTACAATGTAAGCTCTACTTACAGTCTAATACTGACACCTTTGAGGCTCATAACAAGATAAAATCTGTTCTTCAATGTGAAATCTCTAAATCAGATCAATAGCTGGCTCTCTGTTGCATTCACACTGTAGATCTTTTTTCCTTCTCTTTTTTATTTCAGTTTTACACACAAAAAAAATTCAGCGCAGACATGACTGATACCGCAACCTGGAGCACATTATTTCACATCTAAAGGCCATTTATGAAGCAAACAAAAAGAGTTATTTCAAAAGGATCCTCACACGATGGCACGCCAAAGCAAACAAACCTGTCCATTTATACACCACGAGTTCATCCCCAGGTCACACACAATGCTCCTCAAACCTGTTATAGCAATAAATGCCGCTCGTTCTGGCAGAAACAACATAATATCCTCTTCCAGCTGTATCCATTAAAGTGGAAAACGAGGAGAAGGCTTCCTCCAAATCTGACCCGGACCCAAGAGAAACAATGCAAACAGGAAGAGGCTTCACCGTCAGCAGCTGCTGGCTGCAGAGGTCACAGGCTGAAATGGTGATTTTAAGGTAGATTCTTCCTCGTCCACACACGCAGGAAATTTGATACACCATGTAACTGGTTTTCTACAAAACGGCCAGTATGAAAACATGTGATCTGTAGCTTGTGAGTAACTCACAGCCCAGACCTGAAATACAATCTGTCCTCTGCAGGGCTGGAATTTTCCTCTTTGTGCTATTTCTTTTTAAAGAAATATTTGAAACTTAAAGCCCCCATGGATCGACTCGAGTAAAAACACATATGTGGTATCAACGGTGAATCTTCTTTAACAACCACAAATATCCGAGTGAAGTAATGCTCATAAAAAGCCTTCCTAAAATCCCTTGTGTAAGTCATGGGAGTCATTTTTATTCTTAAATATTAATCCATAACTAAATGGTAGTTTACGAAATGCTTTCTAATACATCTCATGGGCCATGGATTGAACTGGAAAATTGAGTACAAGTCAAGTCAATAAAAATCAGTATAGTTTACATCATAGCTTAATTCTGACTTACATGCAAGAGTTTAGTTTAAAAAGAAGTTTAGTCTTTAATATTTGATGTTGATTCAAAGCGACAAGAATCTGTTCTTCTGTAGATTTTTACTGATCTGAGGGATCTTTGAGATGTTAGTTAAATGTGTTTTAGTTCCCAAAAAAACTCAGTCCTGTGACTCTTGGCTTCATAGCTCAAAATGGGAGAAGACGTGTCATTTTTCATAAAGACATAAAGATGCCTGGATTTGATCTCAAAGTTCTGAATACAGTACTAAATAATCGCTCTGTAGCCTTGACTTGCGTTTATGTAATTGATGTAGAGCCAAAGTTCTTCACGCTCAAGATCTGTAGCTAAAAATAGACCACAGTGGTCAAAATTCAATATCTGTGGTGGTCAAAACTTTAACCAAGTAGGATCCTTACTCTGCATGTGAATATCTGTCATGGCACTCTTTCCCAGGAGTGTTTTCCACAAAATAAAAAATAAAATCTGAAGCATTTAACCTAAACTGAAACTCCAGGAAATTCAACGGCAGTACAACAGCTCAGGATTGATTTCTTTTCTCATTTAAAGTGTCTCCTACTTTATAAAAACATCTTTAAGGATAAGAAATAAAGATACAAAGAAGAGTTTATTATGTCTGGCTGAAGCTTTCCCGGTGTGATTATCAGCATACCTCAACACACCACTAAGTCAGACGACATGAATGTTTAATTCAAGACTCTCCGGCTTTGTGTTTCCAGTGACCTTGACAACTCGAAGCCCTTTGAAGGTCCCACATCCGCTGCTGCATTTCTCTGCCACTCCTTGTGTCGTAAAGAGTCTCCCGAGTCTCTCCTAGGCCACGCATTCACCAATTGACACATTTTTAACTGACCTATTTCTTTCCATTGAGAGCTGCTCCTCAGCTCAGTTTAATAAAGCCTGGTTTCAAATTACCCTTATCCCAGTACTCCAGGGTTTTTGGCTATCACACTTGTGGGATGTTCTTTCCATCAACCAAAACGGAAAAATACTAAATAACGCTAAAATGTGTTCCAGGCTGAAGATTTAAATCCAGTGCTATTTGCTTACTCAAAGCGTCTGGTTGCTCTGTCATGTTTGGAAAGATTGAACCTGCTATTAAACGCTCAATTATCCCTCTCTGATGCAAACAAACCGTTAATGTTTCCTCGTGAATTAGATCAGCGTTGCTCTCGTTTCATCTGCTCTGATAATGGAAACCGAGCTAAGGTTGGTCAGAGTGATGTTAGATTGAATTACTGGGTGGATTGTTCCTCCGATGAGCATGGGGGTCATC
This sequence comes from Labroides dimidiatus, assembly GCA_030710495.1. Taxonomy (NCBI): domain Eukaryota; kingdom Metazoa; phylum Chordata; class Actinopteri; order Labriformes; family Labridae; genus Labroides; species Labroides dimidiatus. Next base: position 14,972,349 of record CM061163.1, read on the forward strand.
AGGTTCTGCGAAGATGCTGGAGGCCATCTTGTTCTTGCGCTGGGGGGTGGTGTTTTCATCGGAGCCGAGACTGAAGCTGGAGTCCCCACCTGGCGGTCGTAGTACCCTGGAGAGCAACGAATCAAGAATTAGGATGATATCTAATTGACATCCTGCTTCATGCTGCTTAGGCTAACCTGAAGCACAGCCCCTGTCACATGCTAATGATAAAAAAAAAATCAATGCTCAAATATAACATGAGGATGCCTCGAGCCACTTGGAGCCTTCCAGACGACTACGCCCTAAACCTTTAATAAACATACCACTCTCACAAAAACACACAGGCTAGGCTAGCAGCAAGGTCTCTGCTCTCTAAGCCCCGGCTGTCAGCCTGTCAGACAGACAGTCACAATCTCTGCCCGGCAGCTGACTCCCCTCACACATAATCACAGAGTTAGCTGGCTAGCTGCTGCCTCTCATACAGATTCTTTTGCAATGACACACGAGGGAATGGTGTCAGTTCCTGGAAGCATTGTTGGATGATTATTAAATGAGTCAATCAAATTTGATACCCCATTTGGGTCAAAAAAAGACAATTGGGGTGAAGAGTTTGTGGTCCACAGCTAATATAGGTCACCTAATAAAGAGACTTTTCTAGACCAACAAAGGAGACCTGCATGCAGACCAGAGCAGGACAAACAAAGCCCACTTTGCTCCGACATTCCTTCAGCCACAAGCTGAACAAAAGGAGCGCGATAATGACCAGGGAAACTGTTTTTTCCTTGCTGTGCTGAAGGACGGACAAAAACTGATGTGTTTGCAGACCCCTGCCGGACCCCTCCCTCTTTTTTTTCCCCCTAGCAAACTCTCTTCTCCTCAGAGTCCCTGAAGCCACCAGCTGACACACTGAGCAGCTGTCTAAGGGCCAGCCAGGCAGATGGAGGCCAAAAAACAACCCAGCTCTCAAAAGAAAGAGCCGGGGAGGAAAATCAACCCAGCTCTCACTGTAGGCGATATATTTTCTCAATCAATTCCAATATCTACATACTCGTGTCTGTCACACTTGGCTGTGACAGTAATGCCGAAACCAGACTTCACCTCCTGGCCAGAGGGGATGAGCTCATGCTTTCCACGCGGATTGCAATGAGGGAAAAGCTTTAAGCCGCCTGGCAGCAGACCCCACCCTTGAATGAAACTGCAAATAATATCAATAAATAGCATTCGGCTTTGGTAACTGGAGGGCAGCTCCATGCAGGTGGAGCTCGGGCAGATCTAGCTGCGCTCCAGCGCAAAGATGGCATGTTTGATAAGGAGGGTGGGAGGCTTTTGATGGCCTACAAAGATTTTAGCCTAATTCTGCTAAAGTTGCTGCTGCACCGATCCCTTTGGTCGGCCAGCAACAGAAATGACCAGCAGCTCGTAAAAGGGGCTTTAAGGAGCAAAAGCAAAAGAGCTAAGGAAAGATTTACAGGCTTAGCTGGCTCAAAGCCCCCACCCAAGCCCCCGCATCATCAGAAAACAGCATGCGGCTTCAAAACGCTTAATGACTGACCGAGATTTGACTTGCTGACACCGAAAAGGCTAATTGAAGAGATTTACCTCAAAAATCTGGATTATAAGCACTGAAATCAGCAAGGCAGACTGAATTTAAGGTCATTTTCTTGCATTGTTTTCTCTGCAAAGGGGCAGGAATACATCCAGACGAGACGCATCACACATTGGCAAGATATGACTGCATGCCTGGAGGATGAGTGGCCTCCCCAGTTGTTTTTCAAGTAATAAACAGACTAAAAGGTTCAACTGTATCTACGGAGGCTTTGAGAAAAACTTCATTTCGCAGTAACCAACAATGAACCGTAATTCCCAAGCCGTTAATGGCAATTGCAGACCAAAGCGCCTCGTCTGGATCCTCCAATCAATCAAACGTGCACTACAGCTCGTGAGCCGGAGCTTCAGTCCGTTATTGAAAAAAGTGTAGTTAAAATACGACTATTTAAGTTCTGAAATGTGTATTTTAAATTCTCCGCGACTCCTTAGAGCGGTGTAAACCCCCACAAGAGACGAGCTGACTTGAACTACAGAAAAAGTTATATAGCGGTCGAGTTCAAACGTCAGGTAAGTTAGCTTTAACCTAGATATCGGTGGAAATCATCCCCTCTCTCTCTGGCTGCTTCGCTTTTCCGCTTTCTTTCTCTACTAATTGTTTTACAAAACACACACAGGCCAAACAACAAACTTATATGGAGCGTCAGTCACCAAATAAGATTAACTTAATTGGCAAGATGTGACAGTTGAACTAAATCCAGAAAAATCCCTCGCCTGCCAGCAGCAGGCTGCCGTTGGATGGCAGGCTGCCTTTAAGCAGAAAAAGAGGCACTTCTTTGTTCCTCCGCGAGGCGTTTTCAGCTCCTATTACCTGGAACTGCTCTTTGCACCAGGTTCCATTCCTTTAAAGGTGGTTGTCGTCGTCATCTTTATGGAGTAATTTCGATGTATCGGCAGGAACAAACAGTCTATGAGAAAGTAATACAAAAAAGTACTCCTCCTTTCCCCGCAGAGATGCGACAGGATGCAGACTCCACCCGACACTGAAAAACATAACGAAGACCAGATCCGCTGGTTCTGCGGTGCCAGCCCACGAAACCCATCCCACCAGCTTTCGACCTACTCTGATTGGATAGAACGGCACAAAACTCCCTCTTCATTGGACAGAATATCACAGAACTGGGCTCTTATTGGACAGAACCACACAGACAGGCTCGCTTGTTGATGGCAGGTCCTTGGCTTCATGTCAGTGGTCATACAGTATAGTCTACATCCCCGAGGGCGTGTTTCTATTAACTTATCTTACTACATTAATTACGACAGTCTGTGAAATGTTTGATGTCATAGGGTTGGGAGCGACTTGAGCTTCGACCTCCTGCAGAAAATATATGGATTTTTTTAACCTTCATTCTTGAAAATCTGACAATTTCTGCTCTTTTTATGGGAGCTGTAAGTGGACGACCACACAAATATTTAATCAGCTTTGTTTTGTTTCCCTGAAATGAGTCTTTGCAGGTCCCTGAATCTTGACTTGTCTTCTCAGTTTGGCAATGTTTTTTGTTGTTTTTTTAACAATCATAATAGCTAAATCAAAATCAGTATGTTGAGATAACAAACCCTTTTTTGTGATAACAGGATCCTGTTAGTAGAAATTAATTAAAATAAAACGTTGCTCATCTTTCTCTGGTCATTAGGGACAATAGAGGCTAGTCAGTTGGGATACCAGTCGTAAACCCCTGCCATGAGGCCAAAATCACAAGTAACAACTGAAATGAGACATTTTAATAAATCACAGCAAGTAAATTATATTGATGCATGTCTGGATAGGGAAAAAATGTATCAGAATTTTCTGAACAGCCATTTAATAGTAGACAACATATGTGGTGAAACTTTTAAGTCAAAATCCTGAAGATCTTTGAAATATAACATTAGCCGCAATAAAAAACATGAAACAATTATGCCAAAGATTATGTGTATTCTTGTTTTTGTTAAAACCTGACAATCTGTCTGGGTTGTACTTATGTTCGGAAGCAGATCAAACCATCACAGCAGAAATCCAGACAGAGTTAGTGGAAGTTTGGAAAAAGACAATAGCTTTATTTTAACAGGCATCTCAATAGATAATACAGATGTTTATTTGACTGGAACATCTTATCTGGCTTCCCCAAATCTGAAGCTAGGCCTAGTCAAACCATTACTCAAGACATTTCCCTACACATCCATTACTATATAAAAATGTATAAAATCAAATAACCTTTTAATGATAACAGAAAACAAATGACCATCCAGACCCATTCCCTAACTGGGTATAATGCTGACAAAAAGATAGCCAGTCCCAAAAATAGCACACTGTAGGAAGAGGTTTGTTGGAACACTGACCAAGCTAAGCTCAATGACATTTGCTCAGTAATGTCAGTTTTATAAATTCTCCCTTCATAGCCATTCCTTTTTGTCTGCAACCTTAGAAAAGAAACCCTTCAAACTGGGAAGTACAGTCAATATTTACCACATCTCTTCCTGAAAACACAGAACCTGAATGCATGGTGATTTAGATGTTATTTATGTACAAAACCAAACATAAAAGAAGAGGAAGAGTAAGAGTGAAAATATTACACAGCATTTATGTGTAGCAGAGAAACGAGAACTTCTTCTGCATTAAAATTCTGTTGAGACATCAGCACAAGTTGCAGAAAAGCAGCTGCAGAGTGACCGACTGGGGAGGTTCGCTGAGTGAAGGAGGAAAACTGTGATGCGTGTGGCTGATTAAATCAGGCCTCCTGTCTGTTGCTGAAACACGTCAATTGTATCTTCATCTTCCATTTCCAACTGTGGGGGAAAAAATCAACAGATTTAATGTGAGTTTAAGGAAACTTTAGATTGTGTCTGGCTTTGCTTGTGTATATATTCTACTTTCATGGTTTAACGGTTCTATGACATTAAAAAGCATAAAAGAAAGTTTATAATACGATCATACAAAATTCAACACTATACAATTAAGACAAAGGCAGCATTAAAGATGAAAAAAAGTCAATAAAAAGTCTCCTTCACTTCCACTTTTTATTTTACAACAGTTCTTTAAACTCATTTAACCAAAATTAAATTAAAATAATAATAAAAAATCTACTTTTAACATTACAAAGTAACTGTTATTCTTTCTTTACATTCAGGGAATGTGCACCTCTGCAGCTGCTTTCATAATGCCAGTTCAAGCCGCAATGTTTAGCCCCTGTTATGTCTCATCACGACTGTAAATGTCACAGCGGCATGATGGTGGGACCAAGATGTCCTACCACTCTGCTGGCATCACGTCATAAAAGAGGCTTTACAGACGAATCGATGTGAGCTTTTCGTTACCTCTTACAGTAAAGTAATGCAAAATCCCACACCCATATTAAACCTTAGTGGAACCACAGCGAGAGACAACAGTAACAATTGTGGACTGTCGAAATGAAAAGGGCTTGTTTCAGATCCAACTGTCACCCCTTGACCACAGCTTTTTTTACAATCTGCCCTTAACTTTTGGTTCCTCCTCTTTTTGTTTCCCAGGTTGGTTTCACTGGCAGTAGAAATAATCTGTGGGGTTAATATCCTTTTTAGGACAGATCATGCACTTGGGCCTTTATTTTCTTCTTTCCATTGTTTCAAGGTTGCGTCTAGAAACTATTCACTCTGGTTTCGGGAGAGCATTGTTCTAATAAGGGCTGGTCAGAGTGTCTCACAGTTTCCAGTGAGCCTGACTAACCTATGGGATGCTTTCTGGGCTCAGCTCTGTAGATGATCAGCATTTTGGAACAGAGGGAGTCTCAGGGGCTGGATTAAAAGGTAGTTAAAAAGCTACTGCCTCCTTTGAATGGTCATCAGTGAGTGTGGTCCATTTCTTCATCTCCTCTTCTGCTCTACAGGGAATTATTAGTGTTGGTAAAGGGTTGGTAAATAAAAATCTCAATGACTTTATTGTGTGATCAGATCGATTTAATCCTTCAGACTTTTCTTATGAACACTGCTCACAGTGGAAAAATCTCTAAATTAACTTTGTCATTGTTTAGTCTGTGAGTACTTTCATGCCCAAGAAGTGTTTACAGACTAAGAAGATTTTGGTGCAGCGCAGACTGTAATCATGTATGTAAGATTGAAGGGCAGGGGAAAAAACAAGAACACCAGTTCTCAAGGTGAGTGCATCCAAAGTATGCATGGCATATGGATTCATCACTTTTAAGAGAAAGATGCACCAAAATGAGTGATGCTGAATGTGCAAACACATGAAATCAAACTGAACCATCATCAAAGGGGATTTCAGCTTATTAACTTCCCTACAAAGCACATTTTTTGTGACACCAAGTTATTGTTTAAACATTTTGTACATACCTGTGATGGTGTGTCCGTCTCGTTTATTGGCTGTCCATCAAATCTGAACCTGATTTGCCTCATTGAAAGTCCCTGGAGAGATAAAAAAACATTTATTCAAATAAAGCTTTATGACTCAAAATTCCAACAGAGCCCCTGGTTAACATTTTTACATTTAAAAAATCAAATAGGAAAACAAAAAAAACTGTTTAAAGATTGAAAATCAAACATCTTTGAGCCTATGCGTCCTCTAAACAGTGAATATGAACTTCTACCATCCAACCTGAGATACATGGTCCCATGTTTTAATAGGGTCAGACCAAGCAGCAACCGCAGGTCTGAAAATATGAGACAATGTGGAAGTTCTAAAATCTGCAGTTTGTCGAGTGTCTGCTTGAGGCTGGCTCTGGAAGTACCGGAAGTCACAAACACACCAAGCCAAAAAAAGCCGTTTTCACAGCAGAAATAAACATATTTACAGCCTCTCCCATCTGAATCGCTAATTTCACTAATGGCATGCACTCTACAGGGGGTGACTTTTTTTCTAACTCGGCAGTTTAGACATTATTAAGATCACCAGTTTGTCCAATCAGAGGCACAGCTCTGCTCATGTGACTGCCGGGCACCCTATGGCTGTTACTGTGGAGACTCATATCCAATATGGCTGCGCCGTCTGTTTTGCTTTGAAAATCTGTTTCAGAAACTGACGGCTGATGTCGGGGAGGCTACGTCCATTAATTATACAGTCAATGGGTCAGACTCATTTGTATATATATTTTGTTGTCCATCCTGAAACTCACTTCTAATTTATTTGTTTTTTTTTCACTAGTGACAGTGTACAGCCATTCAGCTTTACCAGAGTTAGCTACTAGATAATTTAAATCAGTAGTCCTTGAGCATGAGACTGAGATTATGTTAAAAACAAACAGTACATCATATAGACAGCTACACATTCATCATAACAACTTTATATCTACCTTCAAATAAAATTAATTAGTACTGTTCAAATATTAGATGCTAAGTGCGCCATTTGCACTTCTATTTGTTGACTACAAACATTTACAGACATGATTCAGACATTCAAAATGTCAAAGAAGACCTTGAATATTTCTAATGTAGGACCTTTCAAGACGTTACAAAGATGTGTGAACACTGTTATCCTTTTTCTTTACCCATTTCATATTCATTTTGATGATTTGTTTGTTGAACCTGTTTTTTCCTCATTGTTGTATAATCATATTTTAATTTTTCCTTGATTTGTCTGACGCAAAGTTGAATCAGAGTCTGCTTTAAAATAAAAGCTGTTGTTTTTTGTTCTAATTGCGTGTATGTGTATGTATTTCACATTATTTTTTAGACGGTGCAGCTTTAAGCCCTCTTTCTAAAGTTTGTCCCTGTAGAATGATGAGGTGGACAGTCTTCTGTAGTGAAACAGGAAAAAAAAGGGAATAATGAAAAACATCTGTGTTTTTCTGTACTTTTCAAAATGAGCTGCATGACAAACATGTCTGTTTTGGCCTGCTCTGCTCTAAGTCTCCTTTCTTCCAGAGAGTTCAGCACTCATTTGACTTTCATATCCAGCTGAATGTCAGGACTTTAGTTTCACTCCGCTGCTCTCGATTTTTCCTGTAGATGTAGATTCTTCAGAGTGTAGGTGATGTTCTCAAACATCATAATAGTTTTAACGGTACAGCTTCAAGAATTGAGCTTGTAAACTCATTAGAATAAGTCAGCATTCCTGCATCTTATTATAGAACATAACACAGCGAAGGACGACTTCAGAAGTGATTTAGCTCAGAAAATGCTGATGAAGGCGGTGAGATATCATTTATGATTAAGATGTGGAATCAGAAATGAGTAGATAAGAGCAGCTGGGTGATGAGATAAGGTTTAGCACAGAGAAGAAGCAACAGTGAGAGAAAACTTTACAAGTCTTTCATCAAAGTATCCATTGCTTTAAGTGTCTGCTTTAAATCTTGGATGTTTTATTGGTTGGTTACGTGAATGTTTTGATTAGTGTAAGAGGTGTGATGTCAATCCTACAAACAGCTCCACCCCTGCTGAAATACCTCACCTGTGCAATATGTCAGGGCAATACTTGGGCCTCTTTTACAATAGGAGGGAATGGGGTGTGTTGTCCATATGAATATAGAGACAATATCCAAACTGTAGCTTTAAATCCACTGCAGCAGAGGAAGGAGAGCAGTAACGCAGCGCTGGATCACAGCCAATAAAGAATGAACAATGACTCTTTCAGCAGGGAAAAGACTGATTATGTGACCACGATGAAGCTCTCGATAATGAACATCATCTGGATTTAATTTAACATTTGAACTTTTGACTTTCTGCAGCCTTTTTACATAGCTTAAATCTGATGTGCATGTGTACCAAATTTCCCTCCGATTCTGATCATTCCTCTGACACCTTAGACTGTAAAGTTAATATCTTTACACTTTTGTCCTTTGATGGTTAAAACTCACTTTTCAACCTCCAAAAATTCCAGCAGAGGGTAATTTGACATTTCTCAGCCATAATAACTTGTTTGCTTGAATCTACTTTGCATTTCTTAGAGCACTGAAGAAAAATGGTTCATATAAACAACAAAGGGCATGTTTCTGACTGTACATGGCTCAAAATTGCTCTCATCACTGCCTTTTTTGCCTTCAATCAAGTATAAACACGTCCCCGCTTTGAGTAATTACAATAATTATTTTCTTGTGTAGAAAAAGCAGCATCACTTGATTTCAAGTGTCTTCAAAGGCTTGCTACAGACTTTGCAGCTGGAAAAGTTGAGAAAAGTGGCAAATATCCACACCCTTAGTTTCTGCAAGGCATTCCACTCTGAAAAGGATTTTCAATGGCTAATGTTTAAACAAGTCTCTGCAGGAACGGCTCGACCGTGACTTTCAGAATGGCTGCATTACAATCACATCATCAGGTGTGTCAGGTCATGTTGTATGCATGCTAAATTGAATTTATGCACACTAATGTGGATATCCAATCCAATGTAGAGCCTACATGTACCAGAATGCATTGTGTATGAGCTTCAGTGTCCGAGACTTGTTTCACTGCATCTCTGCCTCCATAAACTCTGGCTGTTATAAATAAAACTGCAAACTCAGTCAGCCGAAACTGTATAAAACGGATCCTCTGTGCTTCGACTTCTGCCTGCTGCTTTTGCAGTTGATGACGTAGTTTTGTAGCTGTAGCTCTGCATAAAAGTCAGAGGCAGAAACCAGAGAGCCTTGCTATAAAAACCCTCTTGGTTCTTCAAGGCCACAAGAGCCTAAATGATGGCTGTTGTGGACAGAAGGACAACAGATTTTGCAGATGTGTTCTTCCCTGGAGACAGATAATTCAACTTCTGCAGATGCTGAACTAAAGGAGACGTTGGAATCTTTTAAAGACAGCTTGTTCCATTTGAGAACCTAATTTAACCTCAACATTCATCAGCTTATTGGTAAAGGAAAAGGTGACAGAATATTTGAATAATCTTACTTTCTATTTTAAGCATTTTTTGGGGTTTGTACTAATACATTTTGAAAATAACACAAAACAATCACCTGCAATAATATAAATATGACATAATATAACATACTGGGGAAAAATGCATTTTGTTATGCTGCTCCCTCTGCATGGAACTCCCTGCAAGTTAAATTAAAATTGTCTGACCTGATCCATCTTGACAGCTTTGTTGAAATTCTTAGAGCCAAAGAACTTGAAGGCATTCTATTTTTATTATCTTGTGGACATTCTTTATTCCTTGTTTCTATTTATCGTACGATTGTTTTGTGACTTTGTGTTGTTGATTGTATAATTCTGCTGCCTCTTGGTCAGGTCGCTTTTGCAAAACAGATTTTATATCTCAATAAGCTTTTACCTGGTTAAATAAAGGTTATATAAATAAATAAAACATTTTGAAGTCTTGCAGTGAGGGAACCACTTGTTTGGAACCTGTAACATCTTTCAGAATAGCCTTCTATCTTCATGTTGTGTCTTTTGAGTGCACAGATGATGCCACACCCACCTGTCTCTCGCAGTAGGCTTTCATGAGTTTGATGAGCGGCGTGTGTCTTTTGATCTTGAACTGCACAACGGACCCATCCTGACCCGCCACCTTCAGGTTTATGTGTTCGTTGTTTTCTGTCTTGACTCCCTCCTGTTAGAAAAAGTCAGAAAAAAAATCAAAACAGTTAACACAGACACCAAGGAGATCCAGAGCTGGAATACTAAGCTGAGGAGTAAAATGAAAAACAGGGACGAAAGCAGGATGTCTCAAATACATTACAAGACACAGACAACATCTTTGATTAGAGATAAAATATTGATGTTTGGTTCTGGTTCCTCTCTTGGGATAAAAACTGTGGGAGCTGTTTTTCCCACATCCTTCTTGGAGAGAATCCAGTATATCCTATCAGTTTTTACCCAATGTCCAATGGCTATCAGACGACTCCTGGGAGAAGAGCATCACCCATGATTTATTTTAGCAACTCAGGTTGACTGAATGAACTCAATGAATCAGGAGAGGAGTGCTGGGAACACAGCTGCTCATCTTTTGGAAATTCAACTCTTCCACAAACATTTTCCAAAATTTGTTCCCTTTGTACTTGTCAGAAAACTACAAGGAACTGCAGATATTTTGTTGTTGCCCTTTGACTGAAAAGTACAACCAAGAGTAACACTGTGTGGTACTGAAGAAGATATCTGTCCCGCTAAGAGGTAGAGTAAGCTAATTTTTGAAAGCAACTAATTTACATCTTTCAACCAGTGTGCTTTTGACAAGCTTGAAAAGGTATCCTCTGTAAAACAAGACGTTTCTGGGAGTATTTTTAATGAAAATATTGCATGTATTCTTATGTTATTTTGGCTGTTCGTGTGTTGGACTAGCTACCTGGTAACATAAGGACTAGTAACTGTCTGGATGTGGAAACGTGCATTTATTAACAAATTGATTGAATATAGTTTGAAATTTTTATTCCAGGGAAACATGGACAGCAAAAATCAGGATACAGATGAAAAGTAAAATATAAGACCCTAAAAAGTCAGTGTTCTAATGGTTATTTACAGGTGATTATACTTGAAACTAACTTTTAAGACTATACCTGCTCCTTTTTTTTAACAAAAAAAGCAGTTCACATTTTTTCTTGATTTTCTACGAATCAATAAGGAAAAACCAAATAGATTTTTTAGAGCAATTCCCAAATCAGCTCTGATATTGATAGATTTCTCGGACATTACTAGGCACATTTTTGCCTTTGTTTACATTCTATTTCAGAGTCTGTAAACTTCGTACAGCTAGATGTTCGCACGGGTGTATTAAGATCGAAAGAAATCCAAACTGAAACCACTGCTGGTGCAGTTTCTCTCCCTGAATCATACACAAGCTATTTACAGCTCGAGCTCTCCCAACCCTCCTACACCGACACAGATAAACTGAAGCATGCACTGAGGATGACACCAGCTGTGTGTGATCAAGCAGAATGCGATCTGCGCGCCTGTGGATGCGCGTTCACAAACCTTCCGGTCTATCAAAGTAGGCATAGACAGTAGTTAAATTGAGCTCTGAACTTAAACAATATGAAACAGACTGCTGAAAATGTCCGTTTTTGCAGCGTGCAGCTGCCTTAAAAAACGGGTAAATAAATTGGGTTATTGATGCAATGTGGAAACACTCACCTTTGGTTTTTCATCAGCCATGGTCACTCTTTTGGCGCTTCTCTACTGCCACACAAAGAATACGAGTACGCGCACGCACACGTTCCCGGTTAAATAATTCGAACCAAACGTGCGCGGTCACGAGTAAGTGCGCGTCCACAGTACTATACTGTGAATGGTTACATGTAATCACGTGGGTAAAAGCGCGGCCCCAGCATGGGCGGGAGAGTTTCAATGCGCGTTAAAGAGGCTCCCAGAAACACGTGCACGCGCATAACGATATCTTCCTCTTTGTTTTCTATTTTACATAAATAGTCCTCCTTTTCAACCTCATCGCCGCCCTATTGACCTCACAGCAGTTAATTTAGCATCAACTCATCCCAATTAAACAACACAATTTAAATAACTGTAAATTCAGTATTCTAACTTCCCTTTCCCATTCTTAAACACCACAAATCTCAGTGGCCATCTTGTTTTGCTGTCTGGTGATGATGATGCACTAGAAATGTTATAAATCAGAACATGCAGACACAAAGCTACTCCATATCAACAATTCTTAGATTTTAAAAAAAAAAGTACTGCTTGAGTTCTGTTGATTAAATCATTTTTATTTATTACTGAAAACTGTAAAGATGTTTCTTCTACACCAACGTGGTAACCAGAGCTTTGACATTATTTGTATTAACGTTACCAGTTATTGATAAATACTTTTAATTTTGTCTTTATTTCGGAGCAAACCCCATCTAAAACCACAGGCAAACGCGGCGAATGGAAAAACAGGCAGAAGGAAGGACAGCCTTTCAATGACGCATCACACATGCGTCGTAAGGGCTTGAATGACTGAGGCGCGTACACAGCACCTGTAGTTTTTGGTGTGTGACTGGGGAATTTCTTCATTATCATTTTGGAGTATCTGGGATAATTTTTCTTGATGGAGGAGGTGGACGTTGAGCCGACTGTCACCGTAAGTCGACGCTGGAGTGAAGCCTTTTGCTCCTTTTTTTCGCTTTTCAGGGATTAGGAATGCTAACACGCTAACTCTACCGCACATATAGCACAGAATAAAAACTTTTTCACAACTCAGTACAAACAGTAAATAAACATGTTAATGAATAAAACAGTGAGTATGTGCTGATGCATATCAATGGAATTAACTTGAAAGTATAAGATAATTTACCTGGACTCTAGTGCTTGAATCATGAGGCTGTTTGAGTCAAACAGAAGATTGAAATTAATCTCGGCTGCAGAATATCATGCATTGAAAAAAAAAAGAGTTTATGTTCAGTAACTTGGATATGTTTTCATTGTTATGGCTCCCTCTCTCTCACATCGCAGAATATCCCAGCAGTCAGTGATGGGAAACACTTGGGATTCGCATGGGGTCCTGGTGATATCCTTGCCTATGAGACCAGTTACCCTCCGTCAGGTGTGTATTTGTAGTTTTACATTCCATCATACAAGTCTTCACTGTGACACCCTTTAATAACGTGATGTTAATTTGTCTGTTTCAGGAGTTACAGGATCAGGCAGCTCCTTCATTCATATAGTCAGGAAAGACGAGGATATTTATTCTCCCATTTTACGCAAGCTCTTCAACGAGTCGCATCACATCTTTGTTGGACTGCAGACAATCAAAGAGAACCTCCCGACCAAGAACAAAAAGCCACAGTAAGACTGCCTGCCTGACACATGTCCATATACTTGAGGGATAAATCTGTGTTATAAAAAGCAGTCTAATTCCTGCATGAACAGTTTAATAACAGGAATTTTCTCTTTCTTGCTCTTTAGATTCGTCAGCATCAGTAAAAACTATAGATCTGTGATACGGGCCTGCATAGAGGAGCTTCAGCAAGCTGCTGGTAATAACTATGTCTAAGATTTTAGAATTTGATTCTGTGGTTGGATTATTGAGGGAATAATCAAATTCACATTTCTCGACTGTGTGCAGTTTCAACGAAAGTTACGGATGTGGCAACACAATATGGAAATCAGGTAGGTTCTACCTCTTCACTTTTATCCCTGCTACAACATTTAGAAACAACACATCTGTAACATGGTTATGTCTAATTATATGTTGTAGCTGATTGTAACAAGAATGTTCTTAAGTCCTTCGTAAGTTATGGAGCAAGGAGCTACTTTAATGATTATTTATTTTCTAACGGTCATTGTTCTAACCCTATTTTGTTGTGTCAGGTGTCCATTCTTTTGGCTATTGAGCTGATCTGGAATCTGTGTGAAGTGCTGTTCATCGATGCTGCTACAGGTTTGAATTGTTTATGGTTTATGTCACGTTTTCATGTATAGTTTTTAACTTTACGCTGAATCTGTGATGTCTGTGCTCTCAGCGGGGTCCCTGTTGCTCCACCTCCTGGACTGGGTGAGGTTACACAAGGCTGGCATGGATGAGAAAGCCACAGAAGTGCTACAAAGTGAAAGTCCTGCTGAGCACTGTGATTACTGGAATGTGGTAGGTGCTGCACGTCTCGATCTCTGATAATATCCAGCTGTGTGCACAGCCAGCTCTGACTTGTATTTGGTGCTTACATATTTTGCCTGACATAGTGGACAATTTGAAAGCCCAGATGAAAGTTGTTTTGTGTTTGTGTTGTGCAGGTGGTGAGTCATGTGCTGCAGGGCAGGTTGGAGGAAGCCAGGCAGATGCTGGTGAGAAGGGCCGAACTACAGCCTGCTGCCAGGAACATGTTCAAGCTGATGGACACTTTACTCAGCAAGATGCCTTTTTACAATGTAAGATTATCCTTCATTCTGTAGCTTTAGAGAACCATCTGTAATCTACATGATTTGGTACAAGCTGTAAATATAATTGTTTTAACAAGTGGAAAGAATAGAAAGCTTGTAGACTTTTCTTTTACGCTATAAAGGGTGTATAAGTCTTCTCTCTCTTCACAGACAGCATGCAGCACATGCTGTCGTGCTTTGGTTCACATGACACAGGCTCTATTTGTCATGAGGTCTGGTTAAATACCAGCCTATTAATAAATAACAAAAATGAACTTCCTGTGAAATCTTTCAGCCCAGTGGAACCCAGACGCTCACAGAGTTTGATGTGAAGTGGAGACACTGGCATGAGGAGGTCGACCGCTGCTTGCAGGATAACTCATTTGCCAGCAACCAACACCTGGAGCTCATCTGTAGGGTCGGTAGCTGTTTACACCAGTTGATTGATAACCACACTGTAATAAAAGTAAAGGCTTATTTATTTTAGTGTGTTAAGTTGTAATCGAATTCTCCTAATTTTAGATCCTTGTGGGGGATGAAGACACGTTGCTGGAGCAGAAGGAACTCCTGGGCTCCTGGTACCACTTCCTGGTCGCCAGGCTGCTCTTCTGCCACCCAACAGTCAAACCCACTGAGCTACACTTTTATGCTCAGGTACACTAGAATAAAATCTGCTGCAACACTCACATTTTGTCATAACTGCTACAAATTGCTGTAATGTGTTGTCAAACATGTTTCCAGTCATGCATGACCATGTATCTGGACCCGAGGAGCGTCCCAGATCCCCTGGACAGCATCTTGTTGGCTGCATTTGAGTTTGACATCCATCAAGTCATCAAGGACTGCAGGTAACACCTCAGACTTACTTTATACTGTATGCAGAGCAAGAAAAGGCTTATCACCACCGTCTGCAGCTCTTCTTACACCTTATGTTTTTCTTTCTCGCAGCATCGCTCTCAACAACTGGTGGTTTGTGGCCCATTTGACAGATCTGCTGGATCATTGCAAACTCCTCCAGTCTCATAATCTACAGTAAGGACTTAAGCAGCTTGTTTTGCTCTTCTAATCTGTAGATTATACAATTACACCCATAATGCATCTCAAATGTCTTTGTTGTGTTTCTGCTTCCAGTTTTGGCTCCAACTTGAGAGAGTTTCTCCTCTTAGAATATGCTTCTGGTCTCTTTACTCATCACAGGTACGCTCATCTTGGATCAAATAAGAATTATAGTGTATTCCAGTAATCATCATCCCAGAATGCAGGGTTAGCCAGTATGTTATCTTACAGAGTGTTTTTGTGTTTGTGTGAAGTCTGTGGCAGCTGGCTGTGGACTACTTCGACCACTGCCCAGAGTTTGGCCGCGTCTACCTGGAGCTGCAGATCGAGCATGTTCCTCTAGACACAGAACGCAAGGCGCTCAAGGTGCTCAGGATCTGTGAGAAGAGGCAGATGTCAGAGCAAGGTAGATGTTTCTTCACATTTTCTTCAGTTTCCTTGTATTTACCTTTTTTTCCCCACACAAATACAAACCTACTTTTGACTTTTTGTCCTCACGCAGTGCGGAGTATCTGTAAGATCATGGCTATGCGCGCTCTGAGGAACAACAGACTGGGCTCGGCTCTCTCATGGAGCATCCGGGCCAAAGATGCTGCCTTTGCTACCCTCATTTCAGAGAGGTTAGTGACAATTAGAATGGGATCATTAGATTTTTTGACGTCAAGCAATCCTCTTTTAAAGTCTTCAGAGAGTGTTATTTATTTATTTTACCTCCAACACGGAGGTTTGAGGGAAAAACAAAGAGGCTATTGTTTCTTCCTCAAACATTGTACAAATATAATTGACAAGACAACATTTCTTACATCTATGACCCCAAAATAGACGAAAAAGGTCCCCCTGATCCGCCCATGTGAGAAAGGAGTTCTGGCTTAAACAAGTTGTGCACTGTAGTCAGTTAAAGCTCCTGAATAAACTGCCTGTAACTCATTTCCTTGTTAGAAAAATGTTCCAGCTTGTTGTGTGTGTGTGTTAGGTTCTTACAGGATTACTGTGCCAGAGGAACCTTCTCTGATCTGGATCTGATAGACAACCTGGGGCCGGCGATGCTGCTTAGTGACCGACTCACTTTCCTAGGTATGACCCCTTCATCCTCATCATGTGCTCTCACAAACTAAGTGAGGGAACATTATGTCAGGGCAGACCGTCCTCTGGTCTGCATCCCTTAATCTCTATCAGACTGTCACATGAGACTCACACACAGAGACATGTGTGTTTACTCTGAGATATAAATAAAGCTGTGTACTGCTTAACGCAGTAACATGTGACAGTATGTCTTTCACTGGAAGATGAACCGTTCACAAACAGAGACTTTGCATTCAGCAGTATTTTTAACTCTTTGCCTAGAAAGTATTGTCTTTGGCTTCTGTTGCAGTATGAAATCTGAGCTCTCTCTCTTGCTCTCATTTCTAGGGAAGTACCGTGAATTTCACAAGCTGTACGGAGAGAAGCGCTTCAGCGAGGCGGCAAAGCTTCTCCTCTCTCTCATGACGGCAAAGATTGCCCCGCGAAGCTTCTGGATGACTCTGCTGACTGACGCCCTGCCTCTGCTGGAGCAGAAGGAGGTGAGTCATTGAAAAGGGTTCAGTGTGCTGATTGAGGAATGACCAAAAAAAACAGTTCCAAGTTAAACTCACTTAAGCCCCGACATCTTTGAGTCAATTTCCTGCTTCCCTGCTTATTTAGATAATTTACCGTTCGTTTTAAAGGCAGGGTTGGTAGTCAAAGAAAACTAGCATGAATTTGAATGTAGCATCTCCTCAGGACTCCATTTAGCCCCCGCCCTCCCACACTTGGGAGCTTCTCCAAAACAATGCCCCTCCTCACTTGCACGAGCTGATTTGCGACCATATGATCGTGACAGATTCAAAACCACAGACTCAAACCGGTCCTCTGCACATTGTTTTTGCTTGCATTGAATCCGGTCTTTCTGCAGCCAGCCTCTAGTGGATTCTCAATGAACAGCAACTTTTAGCACTTCTGCATAGGCTTCATTTTTCTCAGCCTGATTTTGCCCCTTGGTTAATATTCGTAATTATAAGATTAGAGCAGGGAGCATTTTTCATTTCCATTGCATTATTGATTAATTGTGTTTGGATGATAAAAAATGTCCACTCAAGATGACTCTTTTTCAGTTACTGATGTCGGAATTTTTTTCTGCTTTCTCAGAGTATTATTTCAGCATTATGTCATTCATGTTCAGTGAAAGTGAGATCAGCCGTAGTTTCTCATAGTTTTATGTTTCAGACTTCAATCAGCTGTTTTAACCACATCTCAATTTATTTTGTAGGTAATCTTCTCGGCAGACCAAACCTATGAGCTGATGTTTTGTTTAGAGGAGCTCACCTCCTCTCTGAACACCACAGCTGGCAGCACAGACAAAGCCACGCAGGTATGCATCACGTCTGGGACGGTTTCGCAGAGTTCTTAGTGTCATGTTTGTTTGTTTTTTTTAGGTAAATCTGAAGCCTTTCGTTAAAATACTTAATCAAAAAAATCTGTATTAGGAGAAAAAAACTATCAAGGTGTTAAAAAGCTTTTTTACTTTTCAAAGTCTGAATGTTTATATACAGTGTTGAATTAATGGCTGTTAAGGCCTTTAATCAGAAGTGCAGGTGATTTTAGTCAGCTATAACCCTTCCAAATAAAATGTGAGGAGCATGGATCCGACGTGTACAACTACAGCTATACAGACCAAAACAGCTCTAGTTTGTGTTCTTTGTTTCAGGATGAAGACATCGAGGTGACAAAAGTGGAGCTCCTCAGACTTGCTCTGGCAAGAAATCTGGCCATGGCCATCGTCAAAGAGGGAACTGTGGAAGCATGAACGAAAACCAAACAAAGCTCTTCTTTTGCATTTTTGTACTGTAAATAAATATCAAGTAATCAAGATGTGCTCTTTGATAATAAAATTTTCTTCACTTGCATTGTTTCAAGTTTGATTTTTGGTTCATTTTTTGAGAAGTTAAAAATCGGAAGAACAGAAGTCCTTTGAAAGAATGTTTAATTTTCATGCAGCGAACACATGGCACATCATACAATATGTACACTCCCCCGAAATCTACACGTCACAAGTTCACATAACTTGTCAGAGAACAAACAGTTGATACAGTACATTTTTGACTATGTACATCTAACACACATCTGTACATCTGACATCACGACAAGTCAAGGACGACCAGATTTAATGGAAGTCGGGGCGGACTGGTTTATGACACTCATACTGCACAGCATCACTTTACTTGACACATCTTAAAGTTACACCCCTCTCACACACACTTCCCTTTCAGGTGGATTGAAATCCAAATTTCTCAGTTTACATTTTCAAGGTTCAGTGATGCACTGAAATACTGACGGAAAATAAATAAAATACCAACAGAAGACTTCTTAAAATGCAGAACAAAAATATGCACACCAACTGCTCACGGATCTGACTTCATTTACCCAAAAAGAGACAAAAAAAAGTTTAACAATTACAACAGAAGTGTAAAGTGCAGTTGGTTGCTAAAACATAATTCAGCTTTGTTGATCAACTTTTGCAAACTGGGGCTAAAACATGCAAAAATTCAAAGTTGATGAATTAATGAATAAAAACTCAACGATCCTTCTGCAGTGATAACTAGTGTTACTTCATACATAAAGTGTCTACTCAACTTAATTCTTGAACTGTTTCTATATCCTGTTCACTAATTGCTGAATATGTTTAAAAACCTTAAAATTAGTCATTTCCACCAGAGATCAACTCTACTTAGATCAGGGGTTCCTTAACTTTTCAGCCTGAGACCCTGAAAATGCTGGTGTGGGAGTCCAGCGACCTGCTGTCGTGGGAAAACACTAACAGGCAAATTCAAAAGGGGGGACCCTAAGCTACTTAATTTAGTTGATCGATAGAGAATTAAACCACCCATGTGAAAATATTGCTATGTTCCTCTTCCAGGACTCCTTCCTGGATGAACTTCTTCCAGAGTGCTCTACCAATTCATTCCATATTTCCTGTAAAGCTCTTCGGCACATGTACTAAACTCAATCGGTGTCTCTAGTGTGTTGTGGTGGAGCAGAAACATTGTGAGACTTGTTTCTGTTTCTCAAACTGCTTGTCTCACTTCACTGTGTCCAAAACATGACAATTCAGAGCTGACAAAACAATCTGAGCTGCTCCACATCACTAAAAAGCATCACAGCACCTGCTCAAGTACATTCTTTGTTCAGTCAGAGGAATAAATAGTTCAACTCTCCCTAAAACTCTGATAAATTGTGGGTTATTTCATAAGACTGGAAGTTATTTATCTTAATAGACTTTAACTATGAGGTTAGTTCATTTTATAATCTCTGTTATGCTGCTTGATTTCGCTTAACCCTTAGCGGGCTATGACTGAGTACACTCGTCAGCCCTCTCGTTTCCACCAGTGCTGAGACAAAGAATGTTTGGTTTTTGTTAGGGATGCACCAAAATTTCAGCCAGTGAAAGTTTTCTCCATAGTAGTTAAAAATCTATTATAATCATCTTGGCTCCATTTATTTGGTTATTTATCTCAACAGCACACACCTGTAAACATCACAGCCATCTCAGTCGCCATCGTTAGTTTGTTAGCTATCTGCAGTGTAGTATATAAGGAAAAGGAACGGCAACGAAACAACTATCAGGAATGTGAAGCCGAAGGGTCGAGAGCGTCTAAATCCATCACCTTCCTCTCTGCAGTGTAAAAAAAAACAAACAAAAAAAACTCTTCACAGAGGACGAACCTCTCCGTCCCTGCTGAGTGGTAGCAGGCCGACTCGCTGCTATAGATGACCCCACATCTCCTGCGGGGGGAACTGGTCCACCTCTCCCACTTCGTTGCACAGTCGGTCTCCAAGTGTGAATGCCAGCTTGTAGCGCAGACGTACCTTCTCCTGTCAAGACGTGAATCAAGATCTTTGTTAGCATCAATCCACAAATAGTCTCCTGTGTTTTCTTTACAGATATGTTACATATACAGCAGAAAAGTACAGGTAAGTAGACTTCTCTATACTTCATTGAATTGATTTCTTCCCCCTCCTTACCCTGGTATTTACAACTTGTGTCATTCTGTCACCTACCTTTGTTGGATTGGCCAGTAACATGATCTGAGTGATGGAGGCTGGAGGGAGGATTGGGTTAAATGCTGCCAGCTCGGCTCCTGAAGGAGGCTGCAGTTTCACCTTCATCGACTGCAGGAGGATAAAAGAAAGAAGTCAGCACCGTCAAGTTTTCCTTCAATTACTGGTTAAAGTCAAGCTTTCTCAAGTCTTAGTGTGTTTACACAAAGTTTACATCCTTGACAGATGGAGGTCTTTCCATCGAAGCAAACTAAAAAAAAAAAAATAATGAACAAAGCAGTCAAAGTGTCTACCTTTGGGACAGCAGCTTGCAGTAACACATTGTGAACAGGCTGGGGAGCTGTATTGAGCATGGACACCACCATTACCAACACGTCAGGCCTGCCAGGGGGGCAGTTAGAGGCAAAGTTAAGGAGCATTCGAACGCCATCCTTATCATAGGCCGTCACAGGCAGCACTTTACCTGAGAACACAGAGAGGGTACAACCAATCAGAAAGGGGGCACTGATGTAGTCCTAGAGAATATCCATCTCTCTCTCCTTCTCTCAGTATATATAGTTTTCCAATGAACTGATATTAGTTCTTCTTCTTTTGTATGATCTTCTCACTCAAAATCAGCAACCAAACATTGTTGGCAGCTAATATTGATTGTGGAGTACCACAGGGCTCCATTCTCGGTCCTCACCTCATCTCCCTAATTATACTTCTACAAGGCTGTAATGCTGACATTGACAACACAAGACACTGAAAGTCACAAAACTTACTTTAGTTGAAACAAAGTAAACTTTAGCAGTGGATTTGAATCTGTTCTTACTTGGTCTGACTGCCTCCAGAGGGACGTGGACATTGCTCAAGGAGACGTCTACTGCTCTGGCTGGGCTGCCCTGGAGAGGAGGGTGGCAGGGGGACAGAGAGCGGAACAGTGGACTCCCGGGAGCTGAACCCAGGCTCTGTGCCTTTGTGTGGCACAGAGCAGGAGAGCCAGGCATTACACCATGGAAAAGAGAGGATGAGGAGGGAGAGCCCTGAGCAGGTATGAGAGGAGGCACTGCTGCAGGCGATCCAAAGCTGCTTCCCCTTGCCAGTATCTGGCTGGAAAAAAACAAAACAAAACAAAAAAAGATTCAACAAATGGGAAGCAATGGAAATGCACTGTTTACATGATTCAAAAACTGTGGATGACTTTTTTGACCTTTTGTGATCTGGGAAGCCCATCATGGCTAGGTCCTGCAGGTTCTGCAGACTGTTTGTGGCGGCTGCTGGTTCAGCAAGTGGCACTGCTGGACCAGAACAAGGCACACTCCCAAAAATATCAACACCTGAAGCTGGAGCCTGCAGAGAAAATGTTAGGACAAACTGATTCATCCGTTTAACACTGTCGAACAAACTGTAGTTCAGGTAGATCTAGACCATTTGATACATACCTGCATGGATGTCCACTGATTGGATAGTTCAGTTAACTTAGGTTTTGATTGGCTGCTTGTAGAGGTAGGGGGGTCGTTCAGTCCTGAAAAAAGGAACAGGCATTTTTTACTCACAAAACAATCATCTGTTACCTCTATTTCTTCAAGAAAATGTTCTGTTCAGCTCCAAGTTACCCAAAGACAGCAGCTCATCATCCAGCAGAGAGAGTGCAGAGGAGGCATTGTCGAGGGGTGGATGACTGGGGCTGCTGCTCTGACTGCCACTGGAGCCGAGCAGGTGTTTGGGAGGAGGAGGCAGTACAGGTATGGAGGAGGCAGAGGGATTGGTGGAGACAGGGATGGAAAAGGAGGGAGGGGCAGC
The DNA here is from genome assembly GCA_030710495.1 of Labroides dimidiatus. Lineage (NCBI taxonomy): Eukaryota > Metazoa > Chordata > Actinopteri > Labriformes > Labridae > Labroides > Labroides dimidiatus. The sequence goes on from CM061163.1 coordinate 14,994,528, forward strand.
AGGCTGGGGGGGACTCGGGGTGTCGAGGCCAGCGAGGTCGATCAGTGTATCTGTGGTGTCTACTGTACAACAGAGAGAGAAAACTTACCTTCAGCATATTTCTTCTTCTGTGGGTATTAATATAAAGTTTAGATTTTAAAAAAAAATTCTCACCACTCTCACTTTGACCAGCTGAAGATGGAGGCGCCTCATTGTCTCCATTAATGGGCAGCCCCTCAACTATCTTCTTGTAGGAGTTGATGACCCTGGAGAGGTCATCACTGGCCTGCAGGATGTCACCTGAGGGGTCAAAGGTCAGGGATTACAGATTACACACAAATAAAAAAGTTAAAACGTTGGGAGTTTCTAAGTGACACCAAAATGACAAACCTAGACTGGTGTCATTGTCCTCCGACTCTGTGGCCATTTTGAAAGCAGCACGCCGCAGTTTGTCACAGCGCTCGAACAGTTCCTGTGAGGAAAAGCAAGGCGAAGAAATCTGGAGTCTGAGCAGGTATTGTGGGACAATTTGAGACAATTTCTTGACATCACATCAAACATAACGTTACACAGACCTTTAAAGAGTCTATATAATCAAATAAAAACAAAACACCCAGAAAAAATAACAGTAAAACACTGACATTTTTAAGACCAAAGATATTTTCTGAAATTTTCAGGCATATGTGAGACACGACACGTGTGTTTTGGGTGGAAAAGTATTTAGCTTCTTCCTTAAAGGTTAACGAGCTGTTTGAATTAAACAATCATAGTTGTGGTTTTTGTAGATGTGTGTGTGTGTGCACAGAGACACACCTTAATGATCTCCTTGTCTGAATCCGTTGAGCTCTCTCTATCGTAGTGCGTCAGCATCTCCGTCAGCAGCTTGACGTTTATGTTCACCTCCTCCAGAGTGTTCATTCGCTTTGTGACTTTCTGCACTCGAGCCTCATCCTGGAAAAAGCAGCAAGACCGACAATGCACTGTATGCCACATATTCAAATGTTTATAATGAAGATGAGAAGTAGTGTAGAAAACAGCATGGCATAAAAAAATCTGATGATTTTAACTACTGCGGTAAATATTTTACATAATCCACAAAGTTACCTCTTTCACCATGTTCTTGATGAGTCTGTTGGCCTCCTGAAGGTCCTCTGGGTTTTTACTTCGCAGAAGCTCAGCCAGCAGCTAAACACACACACACACAAACAAAATCAGACAAATAAACAACGGTTCCAGTTGTGATCACAGAAGTGCATCATCTGCTTAAAAATACAAACCAATGTTTGACCTTTAACAAATAATTTTGCACCTCTTTGAAATCTTTGATTATTATTATCCTTTAAATTAGTTAATTGTTGTTTAAGTAAAAGAAAAATAATGAAAATGTCAAGATAAATGATCTGCGATATTTTAAATTTTCATTGTAAACCTCACAAATTTGCCTGTATCAGCTTCCTAAACTAAGAGAAGTTGCACCTTTTTGGTTACTTTTCAAAGTAAATAAATGGGTTCTGGACTGAAGGCTAAACAAAAGAAGTTATTTCATCGTCCGTTGCATCTGGGTCATTCCGACAAGCCTTATCCATTCTTTTAGGCATCTAAAAGACTTGACTGTTAAAATTGAAAACATGGGAAAAGTAAGGAATAATGAACATATTGGTTAAGGCTTCACAACATCTTTTATCTTTCTTCCATCCCTCACCTTGCCCATGTCTTCATTGTCAAATACTGGATGTTTTGGTCGAGTTGGTGGCGAGGGCACCAGCGTCCTGTCCAGCGGTATTTCCGGGTCAGTTGTTACAAGGCCTGAAGAAAGCAAGAAATATATTATGAGCTTCTTCAATGAAGGACAAACTCTCCTCACGTTCATTATCTCAACACACCTTCTCTCCTCAGTGTCTGGTAGGCTTCACTGATTTTCACTTCATTTGGAAAAGCCACCGTCCAGCTGTACAGCATCTCCACAATCTTCAACTTTACCTTCTCTGGAGCAGTGCCACCCATGTACTGGAAACAGCAGTTGATTAAAAAAAAAAGAAAAAAAAAAAAAAAACTGTACAGAAGGACAGACAATGTGAATTAATTTGAGACTGCTTACCTTTGGAGAAACAACTTTTATCAGCTCGTTTAAAAATCTATACTTTCCGACTTCATTATGAAACCTTCTCCCACAGTTCTTCATACACGCCTCCAATACCTGCAAACAAAAAACGTTATGATTACCCCTAAATGTTTTGATTTTTGAGTAAAAGGTATTCGGTATGTCAAAGTATTTCTTACTGTCAGAGCCTGAAGAGCTTCCCATTCTTGTGGAGAATGGATTTTATGGACAAGCAGAGTTACAGCTATTTGAGGACTGCAAGACAAAAAATTGTGATATTTTTTTATGAGTTATTCATGTTCTCAGGTGATTTTTACGTGTTTTTCTTTGACCTACCCTTCTAGTTCCTTGTTGATCTGATCACAGAAGCCTATGATGTACTCCCAGTCTTCCTGTCTGTTCGTTGGGTGGGTGGCTTTATCTGCAAGGGACATATATTCACAAATCTTAACTTGTGTGTTTACTGTGCAGCATAGAAGAAAGCAAGGGCAATTGTTGTAAATGCTTCAATCAAAAAAACCCGTCTTGCATTACTTAAATGCATTTCCATTTAATATTTTTAGGAGCAATAAAGCAAATGAGTTTTGGTACACAAGCAAAAATGTAATGGGGCATTGAAAAAAATAAAACTTACATCGTTGTTTACATTAATGGTTAAAACAGAAAGAAAAGGGACGGCTGCATCAAATGCAAATCACTTCCTATGGTGGATATGCCCCCATTGACTCTTAACAATGCAATAATTGTTCTCAACCTTCCTCATTGTGATTACTGATCTCTCATTGTATTGGCAGTGCTGCTCAGTAATCATTCACAATGTGGCTCATACAACAGCTGCATGTAACTAGAAAGATTGCATTTCCTGAAGAAAATGCGTTGAAATGCTGATGCTGCTGAAGAAAAGTGATAAAAAAGAGTAGATATTGAATAAAATTGTTTAAAGCTGAAAAAGAAAGCTGTAAATGTTGAATGTGAAATAAAAATTGCTTAAGCAGGTGAAAAACAAATTAAAAATGTGGAACATGTGGAATATAAATTGTTTAAAGCTGTTAAACAGCTTAAAATGGTAAATGTAAAGTAAAAATTGCTTAAGCAGCTGAAGAAACTTGAAAATGTAAAACATGTGAAAGAAAAATAGCTGAAAACTGTGTTGCTTCAGCTGTATTATCTAAACAACTGTTGAAGAGAGCAAAAGGCTGAAAATGACAAAATTGTTTAAAGATCTGAGAACATTTGGAAGAAAGAATAAAGTCTGTAAGCAGAAGTATGCAGAAGCCTGAGAATCTTTAAGTAAAGAAAGTTTAAGGCAGAACTGGAGGATTCCTCCATTCCTCCAATACATTGTTTGAATAAAGTTGTTTGAGTCAAAAAGTACTTGAGGTTGGTGTGAGGAAAAATACAAGTACAAATACAACTCCCCTGAAAAGATTTGGTTGTATTTAGCCATCAGTGGTGAATAGAGAGAGAGACAGACAGTATGTGTGTGTGTATGTGTGTGTGTGCGTGTGGCTGTGCAGGAGTGAGTTTGTTCTTGTTTCAGTAGTTCTCCCTGTGACTGTGTACTGGCTGATGAGGCAGATTAACATGAATGTGTCTGTCAGGGAATGTTTTGATTGCTAATTATAAACAGCTGCGTGGTTTCCATGGTGATGGGACTTCAAAGGACAGCTGCTGAGTTTAACTGTCACTTCTTTGTGACAGCTACTCTCAGGCAGGATTTTGGGGTTTTGACATGGTCCGAACAAATGCTCGCTGTGGCCAAACCGTAATAGCTATCAGAAAACGGAGCACACCGTACGAATCCAGACGGCCGGAGGAATTTCTCAATGTCAAATTTTTATTTGTAGGGCCAAGAGAAAGTATTTAAAACATGTTTTAAAAAAGTGGTTACAAATGAACGGGGAATGAATAGAAATTGAATGGACCTCTATGGATGGAAAATCAGGCTTTCTCCAGGATTTGGCCACCTACTGACCAAAGGGTACAATTTTTGCCACCAAATGCAGTTTTATTAGAAGCAGGAGGAGTCAGGGAACATTTTGATGCCATTTTTATGACTCTAGAGTGAAATTTGTGGTCCTACGAGCAATTTGTTCGGGAAGTTTTTTCTGTGTAATCTGCTGCTGCTTCACTCTGACTGATGATGTCACGCACTGTTAAATCTGAGTTTTTTGAGGAAAAGCTGAAAACTTTGTGTTGCTTAAGCTGTATTATCTGAAAAACCGTTGAAGATAGGAGACTGCTGAAGATCTCAAAAAATCTGTGAAAGATCTGTGAACATTTTGAAGTAAGAATGAAGTCTGTAGTATGAAGTATGCTGAATCTGTTTAATGTGAAAGTTGAAGAAGGTTTTTGCTGAGCTGCTGAAATCTCCCATTGACTGCAATACAAAAAAATCTGCATAAAATATTTTTTTTTGTAAAAAGTATAACTGCTATAGCTGTGAAAAATACAAGCAGAGATCTGCTTAACATGATACACTGCATAATTTTTTTTCGTGTAAATCCGTTGTAATTTGAAGGCTGTGAAAACCGTCAAAAAACGTACGGAAGAATAATAATAATAATAAAGTCGAATAACAATAAGTTGAAATGCTGTAACAGCATTTCAACTTAATAAGCTCTACAGCAGGACGACTAGCTTCAACAATCACTGCACACATATAGCTGTCAGTGGTAAATGTGGTCCACACAGTGTAAGCTCTCCACCCACTCTGCGAATGATGCAGACAGTCAACTGTCAACCAGGACCCTCTATAGGCTGTTAATCAGCTTAAAACGCACTGACAGCGACCGTGTTGACAGGATTTACAGTCTTATAGTACCAAGAAATGCATCTAGCTAATTATTCATCTTATTTAATTCATAAAACGGGATTAATCACTCACTGAGCCAGGATTCAAGCGACTCCCCTTCCTGGTACGCCATAGCTCATAAAACATCGCGTGATGTCACCAGAAGCTTCTGCGCGAGATTAAAAATAATGTTAAAATACACAATCAAACGCGAAGAATTAAAAAAAAAATAAAGTTAAGAAATAACAGCGTTTATACATTTTTTCCCGAAATATCAGGAATAAGTGGTTAAATTAAGCTATTTTTGAGACGGCACCAGAGGGAGATACTGATTTGAGGTCCTAACTGACAATCACATTTCCAACATGGCGGCCTCCTTTTCAGGATTGCTTAAACCTTGGACACCAAGGTAACAACATATTTTATCAGAAATAATACATCCACCAGCAATGTCTTTTTCTAATTAATATCTTTGTATTAATAGCCTAACTCGCTGTAATTTTCACATTAAAACAATAAGCATATTATACGTTGTTACGAAATAACGGAGCGCGTATGCTTAAAGTAAGCTTACGCGAGTATAACGGCAGAGTAGCAAGGTGTCTCACAACCACTTCATCTGGAATACATTTACTTCAAGGACGGTAATGCTGGCTAGACATAGAAGGCAAAACATTTTTTTAATTCGTGACAAAAGGTGTTAGTAATCCGTGCTTGATTAGGTGAGCTTCAAGTCCACAAGTCTAGATTTTCTTTCCTGTAATACCGTCCAGTTTGATGACATCTTTAAAGACAAAAATATTCCTTTGTTTTTCTTATTTTTGTGTTATATTCGTTGTCTGTCTGCAATTTTAAGCGATGTGTTTGTACATAATGTGTAATATTTGTCGTGTGGTGTACATTAATTGTTTGCAGGGTGTTCCTGGTGAGATGGAGCAGGTACAACCCGTACTATATGGAACCAGAATTTAGGAAAGATGCATACAGCCGACCGGAAACGGAGCTGAGTGCTAAAGAGAAGGAAGAGCGGGAGCTCAAATCGCTCAGACCCATCAAGGCAGCACCTAACAGCGCCAACAGCTCCGTCTTCTATGACCCGGTCATTAGGTAAAACAATCCTTCAAACATTTACTTTTTATCAAGGACTTTACACTTCAGGTTCTCATTTTCCTTTTTTTCTTGTCAGTAAATTCATCAACATGATGATGAAGCATGGAGACAAGATTCTGGCCAGAGAGATCATGACAGATGTAAGAAAGCAAACACTGTTCACAGTCTCAAAGGGAGCTCACAGAGTAAGCCTTGTAACATGAAAAACTCATTTTGTCTTCCTGATTTCAGACTCTGGAGCACATCAAGAGGAAACAGGTGGAGAAATACCACAAAGCTCCTCCTGGAAAGAAGGAAGAGATCGAGTGTGACCCTTATGCTATTTTCCACAAGGCTATGGAAAACTGTAAGCCGATTGTCGGCCTGGCCAGCATACAGAAAGGTGGAAAGTACTACCAGGTGAGTGAAGAGGTGGATCAGTGCTTGTTGACATTCCGTCTTGTGGGAACAAACATGAAGTCAAATTACCTTCTATGTCGTCCTAGGTGCCCATCCCTCTTTCGGAAAACAGGCGACGATTCCTCGCGATGAAATGGATGATCTCAGAATGTCGGGAGAACAGACACAGGCGTACACACATGTACGAAAAACTTTCTCAAGAACTGTTGGCGGCTTCTACAAAGGAGGGAAACGTTATCAAGAAGAAGCATGAGCTGCACAAGATGGCTGAAGCAAACAGAGCGTACGCTCACTATCGCTGGTGGTAGAAAGAAACTCATCAGGACTGAAACTCGTCAGCATCTTTGAATCTATTTGATGAGGCATCTTGTTGTTTTTGTAAATAGTGAACAGAGTGAAACTCCTTGGGGGGGAAACGACAGTTGGAAATTGAAACAGAACACAGATTTCTTTCTTTTTTATATTGAAAAACATCTGGTTAACGAGCCATGCAGAAATTTGTTGTTCTTTCCTGTTCAATAAACACATAAAACTGAACTCAGGAAAAAACTTCCAGATTTATTAGAACAAATAAATTTGCTTTTAATGTACAACCCAACCATAAAACTGGAATAAAGAGGTGTAAAAGTGTAACAGCCTGTGCAACAAAAAGGGAAATCTGACTTGCTGATTTGTAAAATGCAATTCTGCTTTCAGCTTATTCCAATCTCTGCGTTCTATTCCAAAGTTAAGCTGCAATAAAAAAAGATCTCTGAAACAGGACAAAAGGCTTCTTTAAAAAAACAGTAACACAGGAGTCCTTCTGAAAAAGCTTTGCAGAAAATAACTCTGAACAGCATTTCAAACCTTCTAGATTTTTATTCTATACTAAAATATCCAACTAATAAGTAAGATAATGTTTTGGAATTAAATTAAATAAATTGGTCACACAACAATAAAAAGTAAAGCAAAGACCAAAACGGCTTGTTTCTGACTGGAACGTCTGCTTCAAGCCTTTTGGATTTGGTTAAAAAAGAGGTTGGACTTTGAAATGTCTGAAAACAGGAATGTCTACAAGATAATAGAAAAACAACATAAAAATATCTTTAGCTTCATCTGAATGTGGTTAAACCTCGTAAACAGAACTTCGACTTCTTGTGAACTATTGCACATTCCACATCCAGAGCACCACGTCTCAGTGAACTTATCAAGAAGAGAAAAATCCAGCAGTCTTTTTTTTGATCAGTCTTATAAACCATCAGCTGTAAAAAAAGAACTATTAGCTGATTTCCTGGAGGCCATATGTTTGGAGATTGCTGGTTTTATAATCAGATGAGGAGGTATTCAAGGTGCTGAAGGATTGGCTAGCACGCCTGAAAAACTCGGTGTGTCCTAGTCGGCGATTTCGCTGTAGTAGTATTTGTGTGCGGTGCTGCTGAGCATCCAACCTCCGGCTCTAAACTCCAGGATCTCCAGCAGCAGCAGGCGGGCCATGGAGGTGAGGCCCTCCTGGAGCAAGAAGCCGTCCCGCAGGAGGAAGAAGAGCTCGTCCATGCGCTGGACGCTCATCTTCTCCAGCTGTTCTCCGATGCGATGCAGCTGCAGAACCAAACAGTCCACCTGCAGGGAGAGGCCAGGGTAATGTCAGCGTTTACAGAAAACAAACCCGGATCATGGGTGAAATTTGCTGAAATGTTTAAAAAAATCTTTAAATTTACAGTCAGGTAATGGCCTAAGACACTAATGTGAGCCATGAAAGTCAAACCGCTTGGTGGATAAAAGGATGGTGTGCCAGAGAGAAGATGTGGAACAGTTTTTTTTACGATGATGGACTCTTGCACTTGGTCACTCGACCAACTTTCCCCACATGCATAATTTATTACATCATTTTTTTTAAAACGAAAAAAGGAGGAATTAATAAGCCAAATGAAAAATTAACAAAATAAAACCAAGTGTACACTGTTCCTAACCTCTTCCTCATTCATTAAAGCATCTGGTTGGGCCAACCTCATCAGACAGTCGAACACAGGACGAACCAGAACAACCATCGGCATGTTGTTCACCTAAATATCAGGACATGTGAGGGAAAAATTGAATTAAGACTTTATTGACATGCCTGATACGACATCCAGCATATTAGTTATTGATTAACAGCCCATATAACACACCTTTACAGCGATGATGTTGCCACTTGAGCAGCAAACAATCGTAAACCAAACGTCAACTTACCTTGAGGTAGTCGAAGATGTTACATATAAACGTTACGTAGCACACCCACTCCTGCAGAGAGCGCCCCCTCATCTCCTCGCGCTCCTCGAACTCCTGCTGGAGCCGGTTCAGCAGGTTACTCCTGAACACTTTCCCATTGGTCTGCTTGGCCTCGGCCTGCACAGAGGGAGGTCAGGGAGAATGTGAAGCACGGACAAAAAGTCAGGAAACAAAGTAGAGCAGGTAAGCTGGCTTAAGAGCCTCCTGTGGCGTGAGTGTTAAAAAAAACAGTTAGGCATTAATAAGGTAAGAGGATTTTGAATTCGGTTAAAGAGACTCAATCAGATATTTAGGTCCTGCTCTGGTTTCTTAAATCCCTCTGTCCTGGTGGTGTTCTGAGTCTTTACCAAACAAATAAAAAAAAAAACAGCTCATCAAAGTGAATCACGGTGAACCTGAACGATGGTGTAGCAGATGCGGCCGGCCTCTTTGCTGAACACCTGGTCCTTTAGAGACTGATCCATGATGATGTCGGATACCTTCTCCAGGTTGACTGAACTTGGATCTGAAAGGGAAAAATCTGCACTGTAACCACTGGTTGAAGGGGTCAAGGTTATTGATAGACTGCTGGAATTCTGGCTTACTGATACACCCACCACATAATGGGAGTCAACAGTGTTTCAGGCTCTCTTAGGGTCAGTGATGATGCCTGAAGATGCTCTTTAGAATCTTCACACTGATGATTTATTGTTTGCCTGACTACCAAAACTCTAATTAATCATCTTCTGTATGCAGATGACCTGCTTGTGTTCAATCCAGGTAGTGCAGCTCTCAAGCAACTCCCGACTCGGCGAACAGTTTATTGTGTAGAACAAGAAAAATAAAAAAAGTTTCATGTTGATCTGTCACACTTAAAAAATATGTTCCAATTTCCTGGTTTTAAATCGTCTGATAATAATCCTAATGTCTGTGATTGGGTCAAATATAAAGAATAATCTGATTTATGACACTGATCGTAAAAGACAACATGATTAGTCATATGTACAAACAAACGTGTTGATATGCAGGTTTAATTTATGTTCAGATGTGGTAATGGTAACATTAACTTTTCTATTGTAGAGATTGAATCGCTTCAAACTGAATATCCCTACAGACCTTTCAAGGCTGTCTTCAGCAACTTCTGTGTATCTGGGTCAAGAGCCTGGATCCTGTAGTCATCTGAAGAGTTCTCCATTGCCTCTGACAGCACACAAATGATGCCTGGGAGATGTCACACTGTAAGGATCAGAGAACACATATTACAAACAGACCTCATTGCTTAGAAACGACTATAGTTTTAACAGTTAATGCGTGTTTTCCACAAGCATGGTTCTGCTTCAAGGCCGGGACACAAAATGCAGACAGAGAGAATGAGAGAGCACAGAAACAGATTTGTGTGACAACAATGAGCAGAAATCCTGTGCTGTCATCAGACTGCCTGCTCTTTCACTGAGGGATAGAAGGGATTACCCCTGCTCTCTCGGCTCAACCAAGAGGTCACCCACTATCCCAGATCATCAAATGTAACACATAACATGTTGTAAGGATAATATCGGAAAAACGCGCTAATTCAACACGTGTATCACACAAACTTACACCAAAGTAACAGGTAGCGTTATTATTAAAAGACAAATAGCTTAACGTGAACCCACGTAAAGTTAACTTTTCATCTTTTGAGAGAGAAAACTGCAGAAATGCAATATTATAATTAGCTTCACTTGAGACGTTAAGATAACATAAATAAGCTAGTAACCGCTCTTCTAAATTGCTAAAACCAAATGTTAGCGGTACCAATGGGACGACTTAACGTTAGCGTTAAGTTTACGCCAAACCCCACAACCGCCCAACAAAGACTAGATTTACAAACTAAGATTTTGTAGGAAATTCAATTAAGGAAATTACTTACATTACAAATAACTGCGCGAAAATATGCCTGAAATGTCAAACAATTCTACGACAGTAATGCCACTTCAGTAGCTGTAAGCAGACGTTGCTCTTTACAGACTTTCCAAGAACAAGTATCACATCAAGATGACTGCCCGTGCAGACAGATTTAAAAGTACGGTTACCCGTATGTTAGTTACAGCGTGTTTTCATAGCGTAGTAAGAAATCTTGTTTCAACTATATCGGCTTTGGTAGGTGGAGTATTGACGCATTCAGGTGCTTCTTCGATGCTCGGGGTTCCTGGATTCAGAGGTCTCTCCGACTCTTTAACGGATAGTAAATCGTAAAATAGATAGGTTTGATTAATTAATAAACATCATTAAGCCAGCAACTCCTCTTCTTCCAGATGCTGTTAATTATTGCAACTTGAATGTGCGTTTATTTTTGCTGTTTTAAGCAGATGGCTAGTTTTCAGATTTTTGATGTAGCATAAATTACCGGGCTCTTTTCAGACCCGGAAGTATTTAGTACTTATTTTAGGTGTGCACGAGAGAGCCGCGTTAATGTTGTACAGTACATCGTGTTCGGTACTGTTGTAGTAGGTGTATTTATATGTGATTTATATATTACGGTAAGTGTATGTGCCTGGGTAGTATCTCATAGCTATGGTGTTTTTGTTATCTTTTAGCCTGGCTAACCCCAAGGTCCCCTTACATGCCCTCTACATGTAACTGTTACTGTGATCTTCATGTGGTGTCATGTGTAGTGTTAGTTCTTTTTTTAAATCATGTAATATTGTTTTTATGGCTTGAACACTTTTTTCTATTATTTCTATTATTACATTACATATGTTAATATTCTGTGATTATTTTAGTTTAGAGAACAAATCCTGAAAGACACCTTGAACTACTGTAGAGCAGATCTTGAATGATTTTTCTGTTTCGAACAGAATACAATCAAGTGTTTCATTGTCAAAGCAAAGTCACAAGAAAACTCCCTGTCTTCATATTTTTCGTTCCTTCCCTACTGAAATACTTCATTGTGTTTTTTATAGCTCCATGTGAATTAATGAATGATCAAAAAAGGGATGATACGAAATCCCAAGTTATCCTTCAGGAAATAACAGATTGCTTACACGATCTGGTTTCTTTCATAGTATATTTGAATTTTCCTGTTTCAGTAGCCTGTAGAAGAAAAAAAAATTCGTGAGAACCTTCAGATTTTAGCAAAGATATAAGCAAATTGTGACTTATGATCAAGGCTGGTATTTAATATAATATACATGAATGTCGTTTCAAACTGCTTTTCTTCAACTTGGACAAAGAGCGTAATGTAATGAGCAACACAGATTAAAGTTCTTTTTATGTCTCTCTGCGGCACTGGTAGGTCACTGAGGCTGTGGAGACATGGTGGGTTATGACCCTGGGGCACAGGGTGCAGCCTTTACCCCAGAGGAGGCGGCCCTGGCTGGGTCAGCTGCTGGGATGGTTACCCGAGCCCTTGTCAGCCCTTTTGATGTGCTTAAAATCAGGTTCCAGGTACAGATTATGATAAAGTTTTATTCATAAAGTAATTTTTAATCTCTTTTACTATCAGTTCCTCAGCATGATGATCTTAATGTCTTGTCCCTACAGCTGCAGATTGAGCGTGTATCCTCTAAGAAGCCCGAGGGAAAGTATTGGGGAATATTTCAAGCATCCCGCTGCATTTGTTCAGAGGAGGGACTCTTTGCTTTCTGGAAGGGCCACATCCCAGCACAGTTGCTCTCCATCAGCTTTGGTGCTGTACAGGTATGGCCTGTTAACTGCAGTTTTCACAATACAACTTTTAAAACATGACAGCCTGCACTGACAAGATTGATCTGAGAGTGTTTATGCTCTAAGTTTGCCAGTTTTGAGTTTCTGACTGAGGTGGTGCACAAGACGACAACATACAACAGCCAGACATCGGGAGTTCACTTTATGTGCGGCGGACTGTCTGCGTGTTCTGCCACGTTGGTCTGCCAGCCCCTGGACACTCTGCGGACACGCTTTGCAGCTCAGGGAGAACCCAAGGTAAGATGTAACCCTTGATAGAAATCAGCGCTTTTAATATGCATGGTTTTTCTTTTAGTTTCTATCTTTTTCTGCCGATCTATCTCCTAAATTCTGTGCTCATTATCTTAGTCCAGGTTCTGCAAATTGTAGAAGTCATGTCATCAGAAACTATTTTTATTTCCTGCTGGGAATCACCGAAAACACCGAGATACATTTTGCTCAGCAACCCCCTTGAACCCCCCTCTCACCTGTCTTCTCAGATATACAGAAACCTGCGCCATGCTGTGTCTACAATCTACCACTCAGAGGGAGTGCTAACATTTTACCGCGGCCTGTTTCCCACTCTGTTGGCCGTGTTTCCTTACGCTGGGCTGCAATTCTTCTCCTACAACATTTTTAAAAAACTTTTGGCTCCACCAGCCGAGGCCGGGAAGTCTGGAGGTCAGTGGAGATATTTGCAAATACTACAACACATTATGCAAATATTTTAGGGATATGGGAAAGATGTGCCAATCTTTGGTGGCAGACAGAATACAGAACATAACTTTAATGAAGAAGTATTTAACTGTCTCAACTCCTGTGCTTTTATTTGCCCCAATTTAAGGAAACATGAGAAGTCTGATCTGTGGAAGTGGAGCTGGAATACTCAGTAAAACAATCACTTATCCCTTCGATCTCTTCAAAAAGAGGCTACAGGTTGGTGGCTTTGAAGCAGCCAGAGTTCCCTTTGGACAGGTAAGACTTTTTTTTCCCCCACCATGTCATACTTTCACAGCACATACTTTGGTACAAAATTTTGCCTCATGTGCAGGTGCGGAGTTACAGAGGCATGCAGGACTGCATTCTTCAGATAGCCAAAGAGGAAGGTCTCCGAGGTTTCTTCAAAGGCCTCTCGCCGAGCCTCGTGAAGGCTGCACTTTCAACAGGCTTCACCTTTTTCTGGTATGAATTCTTTCTCGACGTCATTCGTAACCTCAGAGAGCGACGGGAAAGAAATTACCTCGATAAAGACACGGGGAAAAGATAATGAAGTGGACGAAAAACGACACTGTGGCTCACATCAGAAACTGCCTTGTATTTAATTTTCTCTTGTGCTTCAAAAACATCAGCCTGGTCAATGTTCAGTGATGGTTTCTGTTTTGTTTACAATCATAAGAAAATATGACCTCATTTTTATTGTTTATGTGCTGTCATTATATCACGTGTTGTTGCATTGAATGTTTTTAAATATTTAATATTTTACCCGGCGTTTTTTTAAGGGTTATGTTTGCTTGTTTTTGAGGGATAAATGTTTTCGTAAAGTTGTATGTTGAAACTGAACTTTGCACATTTAAAGCTTGGATTTGTATATATAAGTTGCAATTGCTGACTCACATTTCATCAACTAGCAAAATAGCGTTGGTCGTGTAAAGACAAGCAGTATATTTATTTTATTACGCACTGTAAATAAAAACAGAATCCAGGTTACTACAAGAAATTCACTTCTTACTTAGAGCTTAGAAGAAGTTTGTCCTGCTAAGTGGAACTCTGAGAAGAGGCTGTGCCTACATGTCTGTCAAACACTTAACTTCAGGTCATTGTTTTTTTTTTAAAATACAAAGTTTCGTAAAAATCGACTTCTGTGTGTTCCTTTGACAAGAAGATACTCATACCAAAGAGTAATGATAGCTGATCTTTGTTCTTTTTCTATACTTATTGAGTATAGAGAGGACTTAAAAAGGTGAACGATGTGTTTACTTCCTTTATGTAACACGATCTGATTTCTAAATTTTCTTTTTCTTGTGGCAGTAACATAAATCAAGCAGCAGTGTCTTATGACTTGTTACGGACCTGAAATCCAGAGTTTAAGACTTCTGGCTTGACTTGATTTGCAAATGTTGTCCTGTAGCAGGTTAGAAAAGCTTAGAAAAGGTTAGAAAAGCTCCTGTGGAAAAATTTATTTTGTGTCAGTTTTGGCTCCCCCTGTGGGCTTGTATGCACATCCAGTCATTACACAAACAGGAGCGTTGGTCATAACGTACTGTAGCATTAGTAACATAGATGACTGCCTAAGATTGGCCAAATTAACTAATTGCACCATGAAAGCGAGGAAGATACAGGACGTCGTACATTGGGGGAACTTCCTGGAAAACCCTTAGCTAACAAACTAACAAACTAACAACCCCTAAATATCCGTTTTCTTTGTTAATCTCAACTTAAACGGTAACGCATGAGTGCGACGCCCGCAACTTTTGAACAGCCTAATAGGTGCTATAATTGGACTGTTCACACTTTTATTGGTGGGGTGGGTTAACCTGGCTCATGCATCCACTAATTGTTTATTTTTTTTCCCACCACATGTACAAATGGTCCGTTTCAATGGTTGCATACAGACCCTGGTTGTAGCAGGGGGGTAATGCTGTTGCATCACAGCAAGAAGGTTGCTGGTTTGAATGTTCTGCCTGTGAGGAGTTTGCATGTTCTCCCTGTGCATACGTTGGCTCCCTGCAGGTACTACAGTTTCTTCCCACAGTCCAAAAGCATTCTTGTTGGGTCATTTCTACATTTCTAACTCTAAATTGCCTGTAGGTGTGAGTGTTTGCATGAATGGTTGTCTGTCTCTACACGTTGATTGACTCCGATTGGCTCCAGTCTTTTTCTTTCTTTCTTTCTTTCTTTCTTTCTTTCTTTCTTTCTTTCTTTCTTTCTTTCTTTCTTTCTTTCTTCAACAAAAGTTACCCAAGAAATAATTTTCTGCAGTTTTTCTGGTCTCTGCTCCTCAAAATTTAACATTAGTTTGAAAAAGAACAAAAGAAAAATCCATGTTTGGGTGTTGCACACCTGTTGGGGTAACACTCAAATCTGTAAAATAATGATTCATCCATCATCCATTCATCTTTACTCCTTATCCCATTTGAGCTCACAGGAGTCTGTAGCCTATCCCAGCAATCACTGGTCCATCACAGTGCTTCAAGCATACTTTAAGAATTATTAATTCGAATGCAGTAAGTTAGTTTTGGCAGTATGGCTGTGATCTGGGAGCTCCCTGCCCTTCCACGTGCCGACCTGGAATGCCAAAGCCTGTAGTGGGGAGGGCACACCTCCCTGATGCTTCCAAAGAGTACTCATGAAATGATATTTACAACAATATTTAATTTCATCATTTACAGAATACAAAATCCATCAAGAGTAGCTTCAAAATAAACATTTAAAATCAATTAAGCAGCCACATAAATTCACCACCAGCCGTCTGTGAAATCTTAATTTTAAACACATCAATGAGGCAAAGATAAAGAAACACTTTTTCTTCACAAATATTTCAAAAGCAGCCTCTGGAGTTAAGTCATGCAGTTACAGAAGTCATTAACAGACAGCATGGCTGACAGAAATCACTACAGTTGACATTTAAAGGAGATGGAGAGTCCATTTAAATACACAAAAGGCGGATTTATAGCAGCATCATCACTGGGTATGGTTTCCTTAAAGCAGATGTTTTCAGCGATCAAAGTAAGTACATACAATATATACAAGGACACACAATCACCGTACACCTGACTGTGTTCACTTCAATACTTAACTAATACATGGGCCCACAAGATCCTGTGAAAAGTCCCAACCACAGACGAACTGCAGATACTAACAAGCTGAAATTCACTAAGCGAGAGGCTCTGATGTTTGAAAGGAAAGCAGAAATGAAAATAAGTTCTGTACATGTCGTGTTTTTGTGCAGTGAAAGAATCTTGTCAACACACCCTGAGCTTGGATTAAAGTAAGGTGATACTCTGGACTTTTTAAGGGAATGTATGCTACTCTCAATCTAATGTGACTCCATTATGTTTGATGCGTGATCCTAGCTGTCAGAGAAGTTTGAGCCTCTGTCTGCTTTAGTTTAACTCTCATTTGGACTTTGCCCTCACAGAGGTTTGTGTTCAGGCTACCTGTGCGCACCTGTTCAGGCAGCCTGAGAGCTTTCGCTGTGACACAGGCGGGTCTTCTGTAGAGGCTGGGGTCACCAGGACAGTGAAAGGTCTCCTTCACTTCAGCTGGTTGAGGGGGCATTTTGGGATGTGCTGGGCAGGCATCCTCTCCTGGAGGGGCTGGAGTCACCAGGGGCCGAGTCTTCAATCTCATTCTGGCTGCGGACTGGAGTTCCAGGAGAAGAAGCTTGGCAGTTTGAAGAGGGAATCCCTGCGGCCCGGGTCTGGCAGAGTCAGGGTCTCTGGGGCTGACTTTTTACGGGGACGCTCTTTGGGAACAGAGAGGAACTCTGGTGCCTCTGTGGACAGGGGGGTTGATGGGGCACTGTTGGGGCCACTGCGTGCGCAGGAGGGCAGCGGAGTCTCAGTGATGGAGATCGCCGGGGGGAACGTACCGATCTTCAGGTTGGTGGCTTCTTGTGAGGCTCGCTCGTACTCTCTGACTTCCTCCATGGTCATGTCTGTTTGGATGGAGATGTGTCACTATTAAACAGACTTGTTGCTTGAGTGTCAGCTAATAATTTAGTTGAACAAGGAAAATAAATAACCAATATTATTTTTACAGAGAGAAAAGACTGGTCGATAGCAAAATCCTCCAAAAATGTTCATACACTGATTGTTTCATCTTTTATCAACTTACCGATCCACTCATCCACCCAGGCAAAGGCCTGCCTGTGTCCTAAGAGCAGGACATCTCGGATCACCTGAGAAGAGGTTGCAAAAAAAGAGAAAAATGAAGCAGAAGAGGCAAGGTCACAGAGAAGGAGAGTTAAGAGACGGACTGTGTCAGGAAAGAAGTTCGAGGACGTGAATGAAATTCCACAAATTCTGATGGGAGAGTTTGAAAGGCTTTTAAAGTTGTAAATGTTTCCGTTCACCCCTAGAGGGATGTGATTAATATGAGTCATCGTATGAGTAATGGCTCTGCCAATGTGTGTGTTTGTGTGTATGCGCCTTAGGCAAGGAGAGAACAGGGACAGTTCACTCGAGGGACAGATGCTGCAGCGGGCTAGGTGAAGGGTATTTGAAAACAGGAGATATAAGTTTAAATTGAACAGCCGAGGTAGAGGAAGGTGAAGCAGGGCTCTCTTTGGGGTTTTAAGAGGATAGATACAATGGAGGCGAATAATGACACATCAGATTTACTTTAAGGCCAAGGTCTCAGGTGTTTTATGTTATCAGAGCAGAGGAATCTACAAGCGTGCCCTCATACAACCCCAATTCCAATGAAGTTGGGACATTGTGTAAAATGTAAAAAAACAGAATACAATGATTTGTAAATCCTGTTTAACCTATATTCATCTGTATACATATCAAAGACAAGATATGTATTGTGATGGCTGCAACACTTTCCAAAAATCTGGAACAGGGTCATGTTTCCCACTGTGTTACATCACCTTTCCTTTTAACCACACTAATTGTTGCTCAACAGTCCGGGGTCTCCATTGTCGTATTTTGTGCTTCATAATGTGCCACACATTTTCACTGGGAGACAGGTCAGGACTACAGTCAGGCCAGTCTAATACCCGCACTCTTTTACTAAGAAGCCACACTGTTGTAACACATGCAGAATGTGTCTTGGCATCGTCTTGCTGAAATAAGCAGGGACATCCCTAAAAAAGACGTGGCTTGGATGGCAGCATATGTTGCGTATTGTCCTTTTCCTCTTTGGGCTAGAGAACAAGTCCATGATTTCCAAAAACAATTTGAAATGTGGACTCGTCAGACCACAGCAGACTTTTCCACTTTGTGTCAGTCCATCTCAGATGAGCTCGGGTCCAGAGAAGCCGGCGGTCTTTCTGGGTGTTGTTGATATACGTCTTTGTCTTTGTCATGGTAGAGTTTGAACTTGTAGATGTAGTGATGAACTGTGTTAACTGACAATGGTTTTCTGAAGTGCTCCTGAGCCTACGTGGTAATATCCTTTACACAATGTTGGTTTTTAATGCAGTGCTGCCTGAGGGGTCAAAGGTCACGGGCATTCAATGTTGGTTCTCAGCCTTGCTGCTTACGTGCAGAGATTTCTCCAGATTCTCTGAATCTTTTGATGATATTATGGACTGTAGATGATGAAATCCATCAGTTCTTTGCAGTTGTACCCTGAGAAACATTGTTCTTAAACTGTTGGACTATTTGCTCACGCAGCTGTTGACAAAGTGGAGAACCTCGCCCCATACTTGCTTTTGAACAACTGATCCCTTCAGGGATGCTCCTTCTACAACCAATCATGACACTAACCTCTTTCTAATGAACCTGTTCACCTGTAGAATGTTCCAAACAGGTGATTTTAGAGCATTCCTCAACTTTCCCAGTCTTTTGTTGCCCCTGTCCTAGCTTTTTTGGAATGTGGTGTAGACATCAAATTCAAAATGAGTGAATATTGCCAAAAAACAAACAATGATGTTTATCAGTTTGAACAATAAATATATTTTCTTTGTAGTGTATTCAGTTGAATATAGGTTAAACAGGATTTGCAAATCATTGTATGTTGTTTTTATTTATGTTTTACATGACGTCCCAACTTCATTAGAACTGGGGTTGTAGAAGGGGTTATTGCTTTTGTTTTTAAATCCCTACCTTGTGTACAAACTGCTCCACGCGTGTCTGCAGACCCCACACTTCAAACTTCACTGTGACAAGTTTGTAGGAGCACATGATGGGGTCCTGGGTGTCGATCCATCCTTCCTGCAGGAGCCCTCTGTTCGTCTTCTTTGACTGAAAGTACCGCAAATCCTACAAGGTCAAAGAAGGAAATTAACATGTGGAAAAAGAAACACATTTTAAGATTCGCATGAGCATAAAAATGCTCTTCAGGTGTTAGTTAACTGTTCACTTACACTTCACTAAATTTATCTCTGTTCCTTCTCCCTGCCTTTAGGACAGCATCATGTGCAAGTATTACCAGCCTCCTGCAGGGGGCAGTCTTTCTGCACAGTGTGAGTTCCTAATCACGAGCTGTATGTGCATTAATCATCACTCCCTATGGACTCATTATGCTGTGGTACTCAATCGTCTTGGGGTCATGCACTGCCTGTGAATGTGTGTGAAGAAAAGCACTTCAGGAGGAGGAGGAGGCCTGTTGTTTTTGGCTCTGCATACAAATCTTTTGTTTTTATGGCCGACGAAGAGCAGGAGAGATGAGAAATGCTAATGAGAGCAGGAATTAACTTTGACATTTAAATTCTTCTAAATGTCATGCAGCCTGACTTATGACCTCTTTCTGTGAACTTTGTTTCTCTGGAATAAACATGGTGATGCTTGAAGTTACACTCATATAGCGATAGTTAAAAGCTTTTTGTCTCAGGATAATCTTTCTTGCTGCTTGAAGTAGCTTCTTATTTTCTTTACAACTATTTCAGAAGGATAGATCTTCTTTGAGTATTCCAAATCAGTTTCAGATTTAAGTTTTATCACACAGCTTCTGCAGATTTGTCTGCTGCACATCCATGATGAGAGTCTCCTCTTCCACCAAATCCCAAAGGAGCTCTGAATTGGATTGAGATCTGGTGACTGTGGAAGCTATTGGAGTCCAGTGCTTTCATGTTGTTTACGCCAAATTCTGAGGGAATCCAGACTCATCAGAGCAGACAAAGTTTATCTAATCCTCTATTGTTCTGTTTTAGTGAGCCTGTGTGAATTGTAGCCCAGTGTGGTCTTCTGCTGCCATAGCCCTTCTGCTTCAAGGTTGGACATGTTCATTCAGAGATAGTTGTAACAAGAGCTTATTTGAGTTACGGTTGCCTTTTTATTGTCCTGAACCAGTCTTTCCATTCTCCTCTGACCTCTGGCATCAACAAGACATTTTGAAACTGCTGCTCATTGGATATTTTCTCTTTTTAGGACCATTCTATGTAAACCCTAGAGATGGTTAATTGTGAAAATCCTTGAAGCTCAGTAGTTTATGAAATACTCCCACCAGCCTGTCTGGCACCAACAACCATGCCATGTTTATAGTAACTTGTATCATTTTTTCTTGGATTGAACATACTGCAAAAACTGAAATCTAACCAAGTGTTTTTATCTTATTTTTGGTACAAAGCCTTATTATATATGACATGAGCCACATTCTACTGACAGGTCCAGAAAAATGTCTTTATAAAGATATTTAATGATAAAAATTAGGTGTAAACTGCTTGTAACAGGAGAAAAAAATTGGTTGTCAAGTTTCTTGAAATGAGAATTTTCAGCTTTTGTCTCATCCTATTGGCAGATTTTTTTTTTTTATTTGTTTCAAGCAATTCAGACCTCATTTTTGTCTTTAAATAACTTGAAATAAGACATTTTTCTGGACTGGTGAATATGGCTCATATTAAGTCAAAAAACGATTTTTCTTTAGTAAAAATAAGACAAAACACTTGGTGAGATGTCAGGTTTTCGTAGTAGCAGCAGGACATCTTCACCGTCTCTACATGCCTGAATGCACTGAGTTGCTGCCATGTGATTGGCTGATTAGATATTTGTGCTAACGAGCACTTGAACAGGTGTATCTAATTAAGTGGTCGTTAAGTCTACAGTGCGCTATGAAGTCTGCCATCACTCGGCTTCTTAACAGAAACATCATCCTCCACCAGGGTTATATCAGAGATGGCATATTGTAGTCTCTGACCAACAGTTTGGCTATTATTACTGATATTTCACATTTTGATCCTCTACCACATTCCTGAAAAAACATTATATTATTGATTTAGTTAATTTTATCTGCACATCATAAAAAAACAGCAGTAAAGAGTAGTTGTAGATTAACCATTGCACAGGGAAGGTTAGAAGACCCAGAGAGGCTTCAGAAGAAGCCTCCTCTCAGGAGATGACGTTTCGATTTTGTCAAAGTCCCCTTGAAGAAAAAAAAAATGTAAATAGAAAAGTGTTTTGTTATGATAGGCTGCTTCACAGAAAAAATGTGTAACTACTAACGTCACAATTGGTGTTTTTCACACATGAAAGTCAGTCCGTTTGTTGCCATGCTGGATATTTGACCTGAGATGCACTCAGTGTTGAGCTGCAGAGAAACACACCTGCTCAAAGAGCTATGACGTGTTTGTTTAAACATCCCAATGACTGTGGATCAATCATGTATAAATTCATTACCCAGGAAGCCTCTCTGGTGCATTGACAGGTGTGACTTTCCAAAACCCGTCTGTCTTTAAAATCAGACACGTGAGTTCTAATTTTAGCTCTGGCAGCAGCTCTGTGCTATTTTTAGCTCTGAGAGGAGACCATAAATCCTGGAGGGAGGTGGGTATTCAAATGCATCTTTTTCTGTGTGTGTGTGAGTGTGTGTGTGTGTGTATGTGTACTCTGAGCGTCAGTAATAAAACAGTGCAGTGACATTACGACTCCTTGCGGTTATTAATAGCTCAGTTTTTGATCCCATCACATCCTGGTAGATGGGCTCACACAAACGCATACAAATGTCAAATCCCCACAGCCAATGTCCATCTTCTTCCCCACTTACACACAAACACACACATTTCCATCACTTGGAGGGGGCAGATGGCAGGCGGGTGGTCAAATAAAAAATGAGCTGAGAAAGATAACACTCTTTTCTGTTTGTCTGCTCACATGCCATCTTTTGTCTCCAGTCCTCATTTGATGATTTTGCTTCTGTTCCCTCTCGTCTAATCTCTGTTTCCTCATTTCTTGCACCTCCATCTGTGTCTGCCATGTGTGCATGTATTCATTTCGTCTGAGATCTGAACACACAAACACTTGTCAACAAAAACGGGTCAGCGACTCTCCTTCCCCCTCACCTCTGACTCTTTGTAGTGACGCTCAGGGATCTCATCATAGGCGATGTCCACTAAGCACACCTCGGTCTCCTCCTCTCTGGGCTCGCTGCTGAAGATCTGAGGAAAAGGGAATAGTTTGGAGGGGGGAAAAAATCAATAATGCACTTCAAAGGCTGATTAATGTCGTGGGATGATGTGTCACTTGAAAAGGTGGTGACGGCAAACAAATCTTGAAATGTTAGGAGAGCGTAGGCTGAAAGAGCTGAGGTGTTTGACTGTAAAGCTGTTGGTTTAAAAAGTAGAGGACATCGTCAGCACCTTTCTTCCCTCTGGCTTCACCTTCACTGAATAAAAAAAAAGAGGGTGAACGTGACTCACAGTCAGGGATGGGGCGTGTACTCTGTGATATGTGCGTCCATCTGACTCACACAGGAACAGAAAAGAAGGGGAGGGAAAACTAGTTAGCTTAAGAAAAATATATTCTAAAATGTTAATTTTGATCTGAGAATGTTTTCAGTTGAACAATCTCTCATTGAGATCTGCATGGAAACAACTGAGACATGTCCTTCAGAGGGATCTCATTCATACACTGGGATTGTGCTTTGAAGAGTAAAGACAGAGTGATCTTTCGCTGTCTCTGTGGATGACGGAGGAATAGTAAAAGAGCTGTTTGTTTTTTAAAAAAAAGGATACCTGAGGGGGAAAAAAGGGAATGTATTCAACACTTTACTTAATCTCTTCTTGTCTCACTTCCAGAACACCCTCACTGGTTACCATCCATTCTTAAAAAGTGAGATCACAGCCATCTGTGAAAGAATCACAATGGGGTTTGCAACTCCCACAAGCCACCTCAAGGTGGAGCCACAGCCTTTTGTTTTCCGTGACAGAACTAATGAGTTATTGCATAACGTTTCAGAATTGTGTTAAGATGGGCTGGTGAGGAGCAGGCGGAGAGTTTCTACTCATACTTGTTTTCTCCTGTAAATTTTTTATGTCACTGCAAATTAGACAGAAGGTTGGTCACTTTTAGGCCATGTAGGTTGAGACAAACTCTGTGTTTTTCTTTAGCTCTGGGTAAAGGAGTTTGATTACGTGAAAATAAATAAAAATCTGGTGACAACATCTCATTAAGATTTTTTTTTTTATCAAAGGGGAACAAAGTAGATAAAATGTACGGAAGCCTGCCTAGGGCCACGTTTGATTTTGTGAAAATGGCTCTTACTGACATATTGCTGTTTGATAATTATTTCTTTTCCGGGAATATCAGTCACTGAGTGTCGTCAGACATACTCATGCTATCATAACAGACGGATGAAATCAAACCTCACCTGTCCTTTAATTGTCTTTTAATACCAGATGATATTCTCCATTAGGGGGTGATATGGGGAAAATACATTGAGATTCTCTTTATGGCAGGATCAGAATCTGGATTTTACTTGGATTGTTTTTTCATATTCCAACTAAGCACCAACTTTTTCTTTTTCTGCATCATTACATATTTTAATTAAGTCCTGACTTCTCTAATATGTGTTTTAGACTCTCGTTGTTCATGAAGCACATTTTCACAACTTGATAAACACATTTAATTAAACCAGTCAGCTATAAGAGTTCTTGAGTTTCTGCAGAATGTACGGAGCTTTAGCTTTATACGATTTATCCATGCACAGTCCAAATATAGTTTTTAAAGACGTTAAAACATAAACTTTGATTTTGTTTGTGCACTTGACAAAATGTAATGTACAAATCATTTACAATTTGAATGATAATGACAATATGTGCTCACCCGTACACGAGCAAGACCCTGCCGATCCAAACTGCCTTGTCTTTGAACATTAGTTTAGTTTATTCGTTCATTGTTTTGTGGACATTCCCCTTTAATTTACTGCACAGTAAAACAGGCATGAGCTGCACGGTGGCGCAGCTGTTGCCTTAAAGCAAGAAGGTTTCCGGTTTGAATCCACACATAGAAAGGCACACCGTGCCTTTCTATGTGTAGTTTGCATGTTCTCCTTGTGCATGCGTGGGCTCTCTCCGGGTACTACAGTTTCAAATACATGCTCACGAGGTCAACTGGTGATTCTAAATTGCCTGTAGGTGTGAGTGTGTGTGTGAACGGTTGTTTTTCTCTATGTGTCAGCCCTGGGATTGGCTGGCGACCAGTCCAGGGTGTACCCCGCCTCTCGCCCAAAACCAGCTGAGATAGGTTCCCATGACCCTGAATAGGATAAGCGGTATAGAAGATGAATGAATGAATAAATCAGGCAACTTTAGCCTTTACAGCTAATTTCCCGCTGTAGTCTCCAGCCGGTTGTCAGCAGGTAGCCTAAAATGCAATTGCTAGGATTTAAAATAAATAAAAAACCTGTTACATATATAATTACATCAGGCCTAAGCAAAAAGAAAAGAGGCAACATGTCACACACAGTTGAAACAGTCATTAACACTTATCCCTTTTATGTCCCTACATAAGAATGAATCTCCGAGTTAAATGATGCAATGATTCCTAATACATGAGAGTTCACCTCTTTTGGTCTGCAGGCTTTAAAAAAGATCAGAATAGCATATGGAAAGATAAAAATGAGGCAATAAAACAGATAGGTGTGCAACAGGAGATTGTGCAAAACACCAAAAGAAAAAAAACACAAACACACACGGAAACTAGAGATTTCTCTGGCAGATCCTCTGGTTATATTCTGCTGTTCGATACTCACACTATCATTGCTCCCGTTGTTGTCCTCATATTTGGTCTGGATGTGGATGGAAAACTTGGGCAGAAAGGAACACTAGAGAGAATTGGGGAAAAAAAATGTACTGTTATCTCAGTACAAGTGCTGCTGTTCCATATTTTGCCTGTAGCATGGTTTCTCTGATGCTTACACTAAATAGATTTTTTTTTTCTTTGCCTAATTAGCCGTTGCATTTGATTTAAATGATGAGACAGTTAAAATAGATGAGTGCAGTGATTACTTTGTCAGATGATAATTTGTTGAAAGAACGTGGAAGATTTTCTGTCAGCTGAGAGATGAGAAGCGTGACCAAGTGTGTGAGTGTGTGTGAGTGTGTGTGCGAGCATGTTTTATTGTTCAAACCAGATGAGCAACAATGATTATTCTCTCACTGTGTAAATTTACAACAGCGCTGCACATTTGCACATTTTCTCACCACTACCCACACACACACACACACACACACACACACACACACACACACACACACACACACACACACCCACACACACTCAGTTACACTTCATTACCTCTAAATATGTTGACAGCTGTTCATGACCATCACTGAAACTTGCAAAGATATTATACCATAAATTATTGGATACAGGTTTTAGTAAAATAAGAACCATAAGCCGGTGTGTGTGTGAGCTTGCATAAACTCAATACATGAAACTCCTTTTTGTTCTTATTTATTGGGACCTAAAAGGTCTTTCACATAATGTTGCCGATGCTACATGGACAGTCTTGTAAGCCTCCTCAGAGTTTTCTGTATTACAGCTCAGTTTTCTGTTTCAAATGACACATTCTAAAAAGTTAAACGGAAAAAAATAAATAAAAAGGAAACATAAATACACATAATGTAGGATCTGCATTTCATCCTGGCCAAATGAAGATACCCAAATAGTCATGGCCTTTTAAATCCCTATGCAGAATTTTATCAAGGTTTTGATGAAGCTGCAGCTTCTTTCTCCCGCTCCTCTGCTGTCTGCATGTCGGAGCCCCACGGAAACAGGCTGACACACAAACACAAACACGAACTCACACAATGTTTTGCACACAAAGGTACACGAAGCAGCCAGCTACCAATGCACCCTTGCCATGGAACTTATTTCAGATTAACTTAAAACTCAAGGAGCTGGTGTCACTGAATGTCTTCAAATCTGAAATGAAAGACCTCGAAGCAGATGTCGTTTTTTATTTGCCTGGTGATTAAGCACTTTACTCTTAAGGTCTTTGTACACTGATATGTTATTTTTAAATGCATTTTTTTGGATCCAAAATCTGAAAAAAGTCACAATCTCAAGAAAACAAATGAATTGAACTCTTAAGATTTAAAATGTATGGATGCATCAGTGCTCTTTCCCAGATACTTGCTTGTGTTGGCTATTGGAATTGCACTACAGCACATTTTTCCAAAAGAAGAGGCAGTTCTCATACTCCTGAGTTTGTTCAGTGAGAAAAAGTTGCTCATTCGATCTTACATCAGCCTTCATGACCTCCCTCAATCATCCAGATGTTCCTGTATCTGTTCCCTCTCAGGGGAGAGATTGGCCTGCTGCTGATTTTATTTCTGCCTCATTGATGTTTCCTCTCCCCAGCAGAAATAAGGTAGGCAGACTGATGTTCCCCTGACTTCCCAGAGCAAATCATTAGTGCTCTTTTTCAGTGACAGTCAATTCAGGAGCTGCAGGGTTTCTGAATGACTTCAAAGGGAAATTTGCTTGGTAAGTAGATACTGACTGGCTGATTGGTGCAGCGGGGGTACAGGTGAATTATCCGAATCGGGGTCTGAAGGTGAAATGTAGATTTCATATTTTAACCTTTGCATGTTGAGGAGCTCTGAGTGGAAAATGATTTTGTTTTGAGATAAAAGCGGCTGAAACTGAACTCCTTCACAGGGTGTCTGTGTTAACCCTGAGGGACTTGATGAGGGGGAGGAGAGCTAGATCTTCCTTGCATAAAAAATGAGACAGTTGGCCATTTTTCAGATCACTTAACATTACATTAAAGTCAAACTTTCAAGCAATATGTTAGCCACTGGACTCACTGTAGAGATTGGCAGTTGGACTTACAAGATTATTGGACTCATGATCTGCTTGCACATTTCTGTCAAAACGTCTGGCTCTAATATTTTTTTTATTTTTCGTCACTTCTTACATTTTTTTCTGTATTTATTTATTTTAGCAACAACAACACCCAGGCAGATCCCTTGTAAAAGGTAAACCTCGGTCAATAATATTGATTCTAATTCTAAATATTGACATTTACAATCTCTGTGTCACTCAAGCGCTGACCTACATCCCTGGAAGGAATACATATAATTCCACCCGACTGGTAGAAATGAATTAATCAATAATTGGATGTAATTACTACCATTGGGCACAGTTTCTGATTGGCTGAATCGAAACAAAAAATAGTCATAAAGTGAACAGAGGGAAAGAATAAACCATCCAACACTTGTTTGAATCACACTGCTTGTTTTAATAATGGCTGATGGTTAAAGTCAAATGTCACTGTGGGGGAAAATGAAAAGTCTGAGACAAGATGTTATTTGTGTTTTGATTAGGTTAATGTTGCCGTGAGCACAATCTGATCAATGAAGGTCAGAATAACAAATGGAAAATGTCAGAAAATACAAGCACTCTCTCCCTTGGTTGCACACACACACACTCAGAGATTTGTTCTAGAAAATCACATCTCATTCCATGAACTGATGTTACCCATGACCGAGACGACATGTGAAGAAATTCTCCATTTAATCACAGAAAATAGAGGGCTGAAGGTCATGATACATCTGAGTAATAAAAGATGAGCATTACTGTACACTGCTGGCTGCAAAATAAATTGCCATGCTTTTGCACCATTCTGACGCAGTGAGACGAAGCTGGAGCTGGCTTTTAGCTTCCTTCAATTTAACTGATGCCAATTAGGAGGCTGGAAAAGAAAGCTATTTTGATTATGTTGATATCAGGAGAGATGTAACACTTATAGTGCAGAACACAAAGAACTGTGGATAGGCAAATAAAATGCAAGTTATAATTCATATGCCCATGTTTTTTATATTTTCTTTCTATTTATCTTATGTATTATATTTTAGATATTTTTTTATCAACATTTAGGGGGTTGCACATAGATTTACAGTTGATCTCTATTAATTGTCAATCTGTTGACGATGAGATTAAAGAAGGGGTACTACTGTTTCCCATATTTAAAACAGAGAAAAAAGATTACCAATGTTGGTTGTTCATACTTAATGTGCAAATTTTCAAACTGCTACATATTCATATGTTGTAAAAATCCCTGGATCTGTCTGTAAACTGCTTTAAATGGTCCGTTTTAAGAGTAGCATGAGATCTGCATGAGATTCATGAGATTTGCTGAAAGGACAATGGTATCGTATAAAGATCTCCAAACTGGTTCATGTTATCATGGAGAAAAGGCCTCAAACACCAAGGTCTGCCCATAGCTTTGCCCCCAAAAGGCCTCCAGATGACTGGCCAATCAGATCGGAAGGGGGTCTGTGGAGCGGGGAGTCTTAAAGAGACAGCAGCTAAAGAGAAGAATTTCAGACAGAGGATGAAAGAGGAGTTTTCTAGAACACCAGTGTGAGAAAACTGGGATTATTTTTTTGGAGCAGTAAACCATGTAAGTAATTAGGGATATCAAAGTGACAAAAATGAGGCTTAAAAAAGCATGACACCCTCTTTTTAAGTCGTGTTTGGATCCCTCTTGTTTGTATGCCCAGACCTTCACTCCTTACATTGATATAGCAATGTATGATATGATGTGGTATGTTTCCAAGTTCCCAATTCTGGGTAGCAAAGAGTTTCCATCAAAGGGAAAATCAAAGGGTTTGATAAAAGCTAATGTGTTGATGTTGCTAGTAGAGAAGTTTGTTAATGCACAGCTAACAAAAATACAAATGTGCAAAGTGTGACAGATGGTGCATCACATTACATTATTTGGGTTTTCATTTGATCATGAATTTTTGCTTGGAACCAAACATCCATTTGTGACAGCTGCATCCATCCACAACAAAGCGCTTCCACTCTCACCTCTGACCTCCATCACAAAGATTTACCTGTCAATTTATTTATTTTTTCCACATAAATGTGTGTGCGTGTACAAGTACTCACCGTGTATTCTGATCGTATTCCCAGATGAGGCAGGCCGAATAATGGACAGGAACGGGAGGTGTGTGATGGAGGTGGACACATTGAAGACAGAAAAAGGGATCAAAGGTATGAGGGAGACAAGAGGAGAAAAAAATCAGTCAAAATGGAAAAACAAATGGAAAAACATCAGTTACAGTATTTTAGAATAGTTAAAGCACTGAAAAGAAGATCAGCAGTATCAGCAGTATCATCCTTTGAAGCTGTGTGACACTGATAGTTTTGCATTCTCCTTTGCCGTTCATGCAGGTGAGCTGCGAATATATCTGTGATGATTGACGAAAATATGTAACAGATTTGCTGCTTTCTGGCAAATACATCATTTTTGTGTCAAGTTTGTTTTGGGACCTTCAAACCTTAGAGATATTACTCCATAGATGATAAAAAAACACTCACAGGTGAACTGAGTGTGCTACAGTAACAGATGAAAAGCTGCCAGATACTGCTGGTACACAACACTTCATACCAAGGTTTGACACTGAGATCCGTTTTGCAAATGAGAATGAGAAACTGTTTGTTCTTGAGGAGGGCTGGCATGTACTTCAGTTGCTGCTGTGCTCATTGGGAACCTTTAGAAAATAAAGTGTTCTCTTTTAACTGTAAAAGCTTAGAAAAATTCAGGGCTGTTATCGATCAAACCTGCAAACATGCTGCAAACTTTGGCCAACATGAAAGTCATGATGATGATGATGGTTCCAACTCGGGGAAAGTTTCATTTTGTGTTCAATCAATATGTGATGACATTAATTAAAGCCTTACCGGTGATAGTGAATGGGTAATAGTTCCAAGCCTTTTCTGTGACGTAGAAAATTTTTGGGACCACAGCACGAGCCCAACTTGGCAGCTTGCTGCAACATAAAAAGACAAGCAAGAGGATTTGGAAATTAAAGAACTGGAACTTTCTTCTCTTTGGCCCCATCAGCTGAAAATTAACGACAAACATCTAGCGGTGTGGGGCCATAACGGAGACCATACGAGCAGCCATCATAGCCCTTGGGGTAGTTAACAACAATCAATAAACTCCTGCTCTCTGCACTGGAGTTTCACCAGTTTGCAGTCTGATAAATGCAGAGGGGGACAAAGAGGTTGAAAAGTTAATGGAACTGAATGTTCTTTAGCAGAAATTGATTCTTTAAAGTTGCACAAGTATAATTTGGGACTTGTTTGGACATTGATTCAAAATGCAAATGATTCCTGAGGAAGGGGAAACTTAGCGAAATTGAGAAATTGTTTTGTTACAGACAAGAGAGGTGGATGAATTCAGAGTTAAATGGGGCATTTAAAAAAAAAATGGGTGGGAACTTAGAACAAAAACTTAGTAAAAAAAATGTAAATTCTTTTCATATACCGAGTACAGTTAAACAGCAAAAAATCAGCTGCGAACTGAGGAAAAGGTTTGTGCTAAGAAGAGACGCCATCGACCTGCCTTTCCGTCCATCGATAAGATGAACGAGATAGCGATGCTAACCCAGCGCCAGAGGGAACACTGGCAAAGTAGCGCCATGCTATTCACAGACATGGCTAACTGAGCTAACACCAGACATGACACCACACTGGAAGGATTTCAACTTCTGTGAACGGACAGGATACAGGAGAGCTAGACTGAACAAAGTGGTGAAGAGGTCCAGCTCAGTCCTGAAACCTGTGGAGGTGGAGACTGATGACCGTTTTTTTTTTCTTTTTTCGAATTGACTCTTATTATACTATTCTATTTATAGATTCTTGGACTTTTTGCACTTTTTTTCCTTGCTGCTGTGACTCTGAATTTCCCTTCGGGGATTAATTCTGTCGAAATGAAAGAGCAATAAAATGATAAAGAGAGGTCATGTTTTCATTAAACAGCAGATAACTTCAATCCAAACCACAGTTAATCCAAGTTGCAAACTGAATAGAAAGCACGAACACCAAACAGGCTCATAAATGGGCACAGCTTCCTCATTAAGTTGAACCAAACTTCTCTGTCAGGATAATTCTCTTTTAAACCACCATTGATTATTTAACTCCCACTCTCCGTCTTATTTTGTATCCAGCAGTTGTAATTAAACGTGCAGATTAAACTGCAGCGTGTGGAACTCTGGGACACGAGACAGACAGCTCACTCTCATCTCTCTCCAACGGACTGTCAAACCACCAGGGTAGTATCCAGACACAGCACACTTGCTGCATGTCCTCACACTCCCTCAACTGCACCAGGCACACACACACACATTTAGACACACACACATACGCACAGACTGCAGTTATAACACGGTAACAGGTGGTTAGTGGGTGGAGAGAGGCAGGCACAGCGTCCAGCAGCGACGGCTTAAATTATCCATCATTTACACGGATCCCGTCTCTTTACTGCCCACACACACACACACATACACACACCCTGACACTCATAGACAAAGGCATTAAACCCTCCTCTTCTTTGAGTTTGTGAATGACATTTAACATTTCCCAGAGGCCCTCTTCCTTGTCACTTCTGACCACAGATACCCCCCTCCCCACCTCCTCCTCCTCTGCCTCTCACTTTATTATTCTCCATGTGGCTGTTCTCTCTGTCTCTGCTTCTCTGTCTTATTGTTGTACTTGTGGGAGTTTGTGGCCTTGTTGTTTGTGACAGTATTTCATTCTACTACAATGGGCTTCATCTTTCCAATTTTTTTTGTGCACCCAAAAGAAAAGACATTCAAATTAAAATCTGTCAAGAAACACTGCGAGCCAATGTTTGTAAGAGTCCATTGTTGTGAGAAGATACAAGCAGAAAAATGATGCAATAATACATAAAGCTTATTCCAGTGTTGTATATTGTTTGTTGTAAATACTAAATTATCCCCCCAAAAGAGAAAAAAAAGCAATTTTCTATTGATGTATGTCCTGATATTTCAAGGACTGACTCATTTGCTTGTTCAGTTTCTGTCACACATTGATTTATTTGTAGCAGCAAGTGTTGGGAAATCATAATTCTTACTCTGCAGAGAGGAAACTAGATGTTCTCAGCCAAATATGGTCACGTTTAAACCCAAGAAAATTCAAGGCAGGTATGAAAAGTAAAAAGCTTAAAGAGGGGATATAAAGCTTTCACATCTTTCAAACATGGATATAAAGTGACAATGCTAGATGTTCATATCGTTGCTTTCCAATAAAAAAAGCACATCTTCACTTCTGAAGATCTCACTTGAATTACAGTATTTTGTTTATTTTCTAAGTTAGTATATGAAGAAAAAATCTTTTTTTATGCTCTTAGAAAAAAAATTGGAGATACTTCTTTTGAACAAACAGGGATGTTATAAAATGTGTGCAGATTTTCAAACCAGTACTTATTCATGTGCTTTAGAAAATACTCTACAGAGATCCCTGCATCTGTCTGTAAACTGACCAAAATGGTCTTTTCTGAAGATATAATAATAAGAAATCTTCATGAGATCTCAGAGAGAGCTTGATGAGACTTGCTGAAATGATGAGGTCATCACATAAGGATCTCCTAACTGGTTCATTGACATGTTTGAGAAGCAGGCCTCAAACACCAAGGTCTGGGGCTGGCCAATCAGAGGGAAGGGGGTTTGTGGAGCAAGGAACCTTAAAGAGACAGCAGCAAAAATTAAATGTTTCATTTTCTAAAGTGTGAGCAAAACAAAGTTGTTTTTTGAAAGCTTTAAGTCATGTAAAGCTACAAAGAGGAACAGTATGAAGCCAAGGAAAGGCACAATACCTCTTCTTCACTAGAGGCAGTTGATCCTAAGGGTGGGTGCACATTGACTACATCAATTATTGATGCAGTGTTTGTTTTTACCCATGCATTCTTTACACAGAGCTACCATATAGAAATACCTTTTTTTGTCTCCT
This sequence comes from Labroides dimidiatus, assembly GCA_030710495.1. Taxonomy (NCBI): domain Eukaryota; kingdom Metazoa; phylum Chordata; class Actinopteri; order Labriformes; family Labridae; genus Labroides; species Labroides dimidiatus. Next base: position 15,027,469 of record CM061163.1, read on the forward strand.
GTACTGTTCTTATGAAAGCAAAGCCTTGTCACTGCTGCTTTATGAGCATAGTATGATGGTGTCAAATTCTTGGAAAGCCTTGAAACAATTCAGTACACAAAGTCACGTAATGTACACTGACGTGAGCAAAGCAAACAGTAACAGAGTCTTATTTCATTCCTTTCATGAGAGTTAGCTGAATCTAGAGATACTGTATGTGCTCTTTGTTAGTGTTTGGAGCTGTTTTGTGACACCATTGACATGGCAACCAGTGATTTATTGGTGCAGGAGTAAGTTATGCATGATCTGATTGAAGAACAAATAAAATATAACAGCCCAGGAGGAAAACTGTGTGAAAAAGACAAAATAATTATTGTTCAGTATTTGTCTGCAGATGATGTTTCTACATTTATGTAAAATCTTATATTGCTGAAGGGCACTCATTTAATCCATGTTTCACACCTCTTAAAGCTTAATAAATAACATTTCGTTTTTAAAACATATCTTTTGCAGCTGGTACAGATTTAATACAGACAATCAATGAGGTGCAAAGTCTGGCTTTCCTCTGGATTCACCTCATCAGTGAAGTTAATGAAAAGTCAAAGTGTCTGTCCCTTATTTCAGAGAATTACCAGATCATATTTTTTAACCTCTGCTTTGATAATTGAACACTGCTGGTGTGTGAAGTTGGGTCTCTGGTTCCCAAATAGGAGTGGATGGATGGCACTTTGCGCCGCACAGAGATCAGAAAATTCAAGTTTGTGATGTTGTGGTAATGGTGTCATCAATGTGATCTCATGCATCCATCTTTGTGCTGTAATAAGACAGCAAACAGGTGCTGACATGATTAAAGATGATCTCTCCTATGAACAGAAGCTTATGATGGAAACAGAGGAGAAGATTTAAAACGTTAGCCTTGGTGTTTTCTTGGACCTACAAATCAAGGACACTTCATACTTTTGCCATCAAAGAAGAATATAAAACACTCGCCCTTTAACACTAAATAATTGATTAAAAGTGGTGTTTAAGTTGTGCTGCATTGCAGGGACTTGACACTCACTTGTTGAGGTAGATTCTTTTCTCTGTGAACTGGCCTGATCCGTGCTCGGGGTCTTCGTACGGCTCGTTCTGGACCACCTCGACCCCTTCGCCACGTTCACTCTGTTCGTGACTGTGTTTGCTGATCATGTACAGCTGCCCGATCCGGTACTACAAGAGAAAAGAAAAGAACAGACATTATTACATGTGCTGAGGCAGTTTCTGCTGTAGAAGGACTTTGTGCTGACGTATCAACCCTGTCAGAATTTTATAGTCCAACTTTCATTTTCAGTAGATTTCTCTTTTGGGGATTTTTTACTTCACACATCTCAAATATGGAAAAAAAGTACAACTTCTCTGAAATAATCCTCATAAACATATTTGTTAGAAAACAAGGGAAGAAATTTTTATTGCCTGCAGAAAAAAAGACAAAAAGAAGAATCCATATTTTTCATCCCCTTATTTCACACTTCTGCTTTTGTCCCAGTACAGTAGCACTGCTCTATAAGGTAGATTACTGCATCAAAACATTTTTTTCATCCATTTCTTCTACTGGTTTAGACAAATTTTGATTATTCTAAGAAGAAAGAGGTATTTAAATCTTCTTATCCACCAATTTTCGAGATTCTTACGTCAAGAGGGGTTTTTCTTTCTATCATATAATGTGTCTCAGGAGTCAATTTGTGTTAAACTTTTACCTAATTTTGATTTGTTTTGTTTTTTTGTGTGTGTGTTTTCATAGAGAAAAAGGAAGTTGGTGCATCCCATAGACAGTATAATTAATGGACGTAGTCTCCATGGCGTCACCTGTCTGAGACAGTTTTCTGAAGCAAAACGGCTGGCACGGCCATATTGGAAATGAGGCGGGCTTTGAGTCTCCACAGTAACAGCCATAGGGTGCTCGGCAGTCATGTGAGCTGAGCTGTGCCTCTGATTGGACAAACTGGTGATCTTAATATTATCTAAACTGCTGTTAGTGAAAGTAGCGATTCAGACGGGAGACTTTTTTTTGTACCAGGCTGTAAACATGTTTATTTTGGCTGTGGCTTTTTTTGGCTTGGTGTGTACGTGACTTCCGGTACTTCCGGAGCCAGCCTCAAACGGACACCCCCCGAACTGCAGATTTTAGCACTTCCGCATTGTCTCATATTTTCAGACCAGAGGTTGCCGCTGGGTGCATCCTGAGGCTTCACATTTTACCATTCTAAAAAATACAAGCTCCGAAGCACTTCAGCTGAGGACTCCCTTTCAAACTGCAACAACATGCTCTTGTTCAGAGTCCAATGACTGATTTCATGGTCTCCTTTAATAGCAGCGATAAAAATACACATAGAAAGGAAAATACCAGGATTACAGCTCTCACTGCTCTGTCTTGACACCTGAGGAAAGTCCACATAGCAAAGGAAAGCTGGGGGCTGAGGATCAGTCTGCTGTGCAGCGTCAGAGGCCTCATATCAGACCAGGACCAAAGCAGCACAACAATAGTAACAGCAGTGGGAGCAGGAGCGAGTGAGGTGATTTTATCCCACGGCCCCTCGTGACACACCTGTCAACACACACATCATTCACTCAATGCTGACTGACCCGCTTGGCTGAATGACAATGTCACTTTCTGTCACCCTGACAGGCTTGACGGTGGGGGGGTTGGGGGGCGTCACACGGAAACTATTTTCCATACGTTTGGGAAACGACATTTGTTGGCACGAGAGCGCTCCCGGACAGAGGTTTCTAACTACTTGTTGTCCTATTTCCAGGGCTGAGGAAATCGATCTGACCCTGATGGTGACTTTTGCCACTGTGCAAGAATGCCAAGGGTTCACATCGTACTCAACTACCACACACACACAAACACACACGGGCACAAACAGAGCTCCACTAAGGATAGCTGTGTTAAGCTAATGGAAAAAAAGCCCTGCCAGGGATCTTTGCTAGTAAGTCCGCCCACAAAAAGGAAAGAATGAAGAGGAGGAGTGTGAAAGTGTAATGGGAAAAAGCAACCGGTGTGTAACATCTTATATCACAATGGCACATTTTCCATCAGCAGACCATGTGGTAAAAGAACGGTGTTGAGGCCGAGTGTTCCCAGAAGGAATGTTGATGGTGGAGTGTTTCTGACTAAGCAGCTGTTGGAGTCTTGAATTATTTTTCCGCTGTCATGGCGCAGTCATTACCAGGAATAATAGAAGGGGGGACCTTCATTTAGTCACATATGCAGACATCAAAAGAACAAAGGCAGTCAGTCAATCAGAAATTCAGGTTTAAATACCAGACTCTTTAACCATGCTCACCTTTTCCTCAAGCAGTTGAAATTGTATCCCAAAGAAATCAAGTCAGATTATCTCCAAGTCAATCAACCCATCTAATGGTAATTGGAAATAAAAAGTTATGGCATTGCTCCAGAAATTTGATGATAACGATAGATAAAAATATTTTCAGTCCATTTTATGACCAATAGGAGGGGGAGTCCACTTGGAAGTCTGCATAGAAACAACTGGAAGTTACTCCTCCTATTTGGTAAAATACCTCAGTAGACATTTGCCAAACAACAGCTCATTTAAAGTCTCATTCCAAATAAAAACAGCTAGCACACGCTTAGCCTGAGATTGTACACTTTCACCGTCTCGTCTTGTTTCATTTGTAAACATTAACAGCTTCAATTATGATGGTGCTGCCTATCTTTTACTAGTGATCGTTAAGTTGGTCATTAAATGTTCTGATTTCTTTGATTTGGTGGACTTTTACAGAAAAAAATGCAACAACTGATCCTCTGGACCTACACACAAATTGTACCATTTGTTTTTACATTCTTTCATTCATTCATCTTCTATACTGCTTATCCTGTTTGTGGGTGGCTGGAGCCCATCCCAGCTGGCTTAGGGCCAGAGGTGGGGTACACCCTGGATTGGTTGCCAGTCAATCGCAAGGCTGACAGACAGAGACAGACAACCTTTCAGGCTCACACTCATACCTATGGGTTACAATCTGGAGTACCCAGAGAAAACCAATGCATGCATGGGTAGAACATGCAAACACCACACAGAAAGGCACAAAATATTCATATTTTGTTGAATTTTATTTTATTTTAACATGTCGTTAACGTACTTGTCTGTCAACAGTCTTGGGAGCTCCACTCCCTCTTGATTTTTGATTGGTTAGTGGTCAAGAAGTAGCATTGATGAAGGCAAAGCAGTGAAATTCAGCTGATGCCAAAGGTGCTTTTCGGTTTAGGACAACAGCATTGATTTTTTTTCACTGACAGTGCAAAAAATAAAATCTTTAATGGTAAAAAATAAAAACCCTGTTTGGGGTTCAAAACCTGTAATCATCAACCGTGTTGCTGTAACTTGAATGCTGCCTGTTTACTAGATTTCACCATTTTTCCTTGATTGCTCATGAATCAGGAGGGCTGCAGCTAAAGCAATTTGTCCGATTTGTTGAAACAGAATCTGTAAACCCGCTAAGACATTTTATCGTCATCTGAGATCTCAGATATAAATATACGATATGTTGAGCAATGGAGTCAACATTATAATTTCCCCCCATAGTAATAAATTACAGCGGTCTTTTGTTTTGTATTTTAGGATATATGCATTTTTAATATTTAAGAGTTGTTAGCATGGCTCAAAATAAGAGGGGTCATGACATTTGAAGACAAAGGAAAGAAGGATGTTCATGCACAAACCTGTATTTACACAGCCAGAGATTCATGTTATAGTAAAGATGATCCAGCCGAACAGCATAAATCTCTCAATTAGATGAAAAGTATCATGGTGGAGTACCCACTCGAGGGACCTCTGAGCATCCCTCTGATCGTCAGCAGCATTAATGCACTGACATTAAGCACCATCTTCGTGATGACCCGTGGCTCATTCAGGGTTCAGACACATTGTGTAAACACGCCAGCTGTTGTGATGTTGCTCCTACCTGCCTTTGTGATCAGCCAGTCTGCTGTACGCCTGAGAGCTGGGTTTGATGAATGAGCGACTGTTTTCATTATTGTCTTTGTGAATCCTGCTTTAATGACTGGGAGACAGAGGAGGCTCTTGCTTAGAGCAGAGTGGCCCTGAAAATGTCATTCATCTCATCGTTTCTTTTTATCACTAAAAAAAGAAAGATGACCCTTATGGCTGTAGTAAACACTTAGATTCTCTTCTGCAGCTCCCTTAAATTTATCATTTGATTTATTTTCTGTCTTCTTCTTTAATTCTCCTTTTTCATCTCTAAAACTTGAGAATTGGCTCATTGCTCTTTACAGGAGTCAGTAAATCACCTGAAATTGACAAATAGCAGAGAATTCTTTCACTCGAGGAGCTCTTGTGTTATCAATGGGATTTAAAGGGGTACATTGACCAGGCAGGCTGACATAAGAAAAATATTACAACCAATAATCATCCTGAGTTTAATCCCTCTATCCTTTTAGTCCCTATGAGGATATCATTATCTTTTAAATGGGTGGGTTTTTTTTTACTGTGCATAAAGACCTAACAAAAACTACTCTGGATGCATGTCATACTAGTACCAGGACTTCTTACTAGTGTCAGTACCTTTTCCTGTTTCTTTTGGGGTTTGATAATAGCACCGCCATGGTGAGCTACATGACATCAAGCGGCAACCTGCTGCTGTGAGAAATGGAGTCGATGTGAAAGTGCTGAAAACTGCAGTTTGTCGAGAGTCCAGTTGAGGATGACTTTTACAGCAAATATAAACACGTTCACAGCCTGGTAGGAAAAAAAATGACTTCAGTCTGAAAAGCTCATTTCTCTGATAGCACACACTGTACCGGTTGAACTTTCTTACAACTCAGCAGTTTAGAAGATATATCACCCTGTTGCTGTGAGTGAGGAGGTTCAAGGCCTGTCTCTTTACATCACACTGCTTCAACAGAGGCAAGGCTGAGTTCATTTCCAATACGGCATCTGACGACAACAGGCTTCAAAACTCTGCATCAGAAACAGATGAGTGATTTCACGGATACTACATTCATATATTGTTCAGACTTTGCATGGTACTTTCATCTTTTTCTGGGTGATACATTAAGTTCATCTGTTTTTTTTCCCACAATCACATTAAATTAACACAAACTCATAACCCTCTCAAATACTGGATAAATGATAAATGAAAGTTAAAAAAAAAAACAGCGACTGAAATGTTCGTCTGGCTCTGAAATGGCACATTGAAGTAGTATCAGTGAACCATGTAATGCTTATGTTTTACTGATGCTGTCTGCATGAAACACATCCTAACAAGTGAATATGAAGACCAAGGCTGTCTCAAATCTGACACTTTACAACCGTTCACAGGTGATCTTCTGTTATTCATTAATTGCAACCATCCATCATTTGATTTGTTCCCACCCCGTCCTCTACGTAGCCAAAATGGCAACCATTGAGGTTAAGAAGTGTCCAGCGTGGAGCGCAGATGTCCGAGTGGTCTAGGTTGCGCTCCATATGGCAAAAGCCCTTGAACGGGCAGTCCAGGTTCAAATCCAGCCTGTGGCGACTTTCCCATGTCACTCCCCACTCTTGCCCTGCTTCCTGCTCTAGCCACTGTCATGTCCTCTCTCACATTAAAGGCATAAAATATAAGAGAAACTTACAGACATGCAGGTTCATGGAGAGGGCACATAACTGTAATAAAGTTGGTCAGAATGCTTATAATCACTACAAGATAAAAAATGATGAGCTCTGAGCGCTGATTTGTTTAGCACATGAGTTCATTTGAGTCCATGTGTTTGAGTGTGTGGGTTAAGCCATGGAGAGTTGGAGTAAAAGGGAAATGCAATGAAAGTAAAATCAAATTAATTTAAAGTCAGTCTGGGTTTCCTGATAATTATCTTTTTTTTTTTTTGGTGGAGCATTAAAATGTGGATGAAACTTTTTTTATTGTCCAGCAAACACAAGTGACTGAAATGTAAAACTCACAATCTCTGATTGCTATTATGGTGCATCTTTTTTGGTCGTTAAATATATAATTGGAAAGCAAAATTTGCTGCTCTTGTGCAATAATAACTTCCTGGAAACTTGTGAATTGAAGTTTTTATGCCTTAAATTTCAGTCATTATGCTAAGCCAACCCAGATAGATGCAAATATTGCTTTGCTGTCTTATAAGTATGCTAAAAGTTATTTTGAAAATTAGTTATTTGAGAAAACTAGGTATAAATACATGAGCTAACTAAATGCAAGTCTAAAAATAGACAATCTCCTGTAAGAGTCCGGGCAGCCCTCTCGCAGACCAGAGAAGCAGACTTCCACCTCTACTCTCCACCAGAATGCAAATGAGCATATTTTTATCCTCTTTTCAAAAGATCAAATGAAACACATCCCGACCCAAGAAAATTTCGGACAATCCGGCCACAAAATACAAAACCTAAACAATGATCTGAATGAAAACAAAGACAATAAGAACAAAGTTAAAAAGCCTTCAAACACTGTGCTGTTCTCACTGATACTATAATACAAAGATAAAAGCTGGGAGTCTGTGCTGTGATCAAACTCTGTGTCTCTTTCTGCCTCTCTGTTCATACACACCAGCAGGTGGTACAGAGCTGTGTTCATTGTGCTGCAGCCAAAGAGTGTGTTGGTGTGAGCGTAAGATAAGAAACCCTGACAGAGCGCGCTCGCACGCTTCCGCCTGTAAGACAATCCGGGGCATGGTGCTAACATGTAATTAAAATTCAACCACAGACGGAGTAATTGTTGCTCTGAGCGCTTTGCATTCTTGGATGAGCGACTGCGCTCCTGTTGAGATAAATAGCTGTGTTTTTTCCGTCTTCTGTATCTTCCTTTAATGTGGTTCAGCTCACAAAGAGGATCAATTAAGTGTCACATTATTGTCAGAGGACAATTCAAATGTGTAGTTCGCTGGGTTTTAGAGTTTAGTCATGGATAACAATGCAATCTCTCCCTCTATCTTGTTATGAAAAGCTGCACCCCTCACAACCTTCCCTCATATAAAATCTGGAGGAATAATGAAGAGCATATTTCATTATCTCGTCATTATCATACCCTTAATTCCTTCATGAGAACATAACAATAAATATGTGAATCTTCAGCTGCAAATCCATCAGCAACACACTGACTCAAATCTCCCCGCAGAGCAAAGCACACTCTCTGCAGGACTGCACCATGCCTTCAGGCAACGGGCGAGAGAGAGAGAAACCCCTATTTGCTCCCTCATCTCTCACACCTGATGAAACCAACAGCATCACGATAAACACAGAACTGCCCAACGTCATACATCACAGGACTCCATTAAAAACACAACCAGGAGGCCAGAGAGGGCGGTAAACCAAGTTGTGCCCCAGGCAGAGCTCTTGTGAGCTGTGGGAGTCTTACACAAGACCTGAGCTGTACAGAAATTTGTACAGAGCTTGGAAACACAGAGGATTATTTTGGCAAATTAAAGTGGGAATTAGAGAATTAAATGTGACATCGGATGATGATACCTGGGGAAATATTTGCTCTGACTGTCATAAGGGGAGTAATGGGGAGTCAACTTTGGAAGGAGTTCGACTCGAAGTTTAAAATATGATTTTTCAGAACCCCATTAAAATCCCTTCCTCTCTCTAAAAGTGGAGTTAGTTAAACATGCTGGAGAAATTGTGGACTTGTGGGTGATCAAACTCCTCAATCATAAAACATTTTTGGACTGATGTTAAAGGCATATAAAAAAAGAAGGAATTAGAGTCACTATATTTATTTTGCCAAACTGATACAAGAGTTAAAGAGAAAGAAGGATGGTAGCCAAATGGAATAAAAGTTTTAAAAAAAGACTCATGAGCATCAGTTCAAGCAGAGGAAGTGTGTTCGAAGAAAATATTTCAATAGACTGCACATGAAAAATGTTGTCTCGTATTAGAGGAACTTTATCTGAAGCCTTAAATTTTCATATATGGCAGCAGATTTTTTCACCCCAGCTTTATCTGGACTTCTCCAGCCAGCTCCCTCTGAAAATGATCAAAGCAAGTCAGTGTGAGGTGATGTGAGAGCACACATTTATATCATGCTGGAAAGACAAGAGATATCTACTGTTTGAATAAATCATCTGAGGTGGAGATGGAGGAACTGTGCCTGCAAATCAGTCCATTTGCACATAGCGTTGATATAAATGTGAATTCAGTTGTTCTATATGTCTCTTCATCCACCATCATGTTGTAAACACTTCTGTAGCCTGCTTTTGATTTCATTTCCTGCCCCCTGGGACTTTCCCACCGCCTCCCTCGTCCAGCACGAAAGATTTCACTTTGGAACCCAGCTTTGGAAGAAATCTCTAGAGTGCAAATGTGAAAGAGGCTTCAGATTGCCATGGCTTGAATACTTGAAGGTTTCATAAGGTCAAAGTCAGTTGTGAAAAAGGAGTGTCAGGTGTTTGTCAAATAAAGAGAAAAATAAACCCTGGAAAAGTGATTCCGAGAAGCTCACTGCCCGACCTCATGAACCCGCTTCATTTGAAACCACATGACAGAGACATGAAGGGAAGGCAACAGCATCAGCACTGCTTTGAGTGATTTTAAGCTCGGGGTGAACTGTATGACGATGCATTTAAAAACAAAACAAAACTCTTTTCAAAAACTAAACTTTCCACACAATAACACAGAGTCCATCCAAACTTGTTGGTTACATTATTGATGTCGACACATTTTAATTCAAGAACATCAAATTCCAAAGAATATGAGGAGCATGCCTAAAAGTGACTACCTAAAGTTCAAGCTACTGTAGCTTGACCCCAAGTTCTGATCAGTGAAGAGAAGAACTGCTCCCCCTGGTGGCTGGCTGCAGTATAGGTCAAAAACTTTGTCTCCCAGTTCATTCCAGATGGGCTGTGGTCAAACTTTAAAAAATTAATACACCTTGTAGAATTGTTTCTCACATCCGTATGCTGTGGTGATATGAAGATATCATTAGTCTGCATTGTGCTCAAGTCCTTTTTTTTCTGAAAGGTTTTTTCATTAATGGATTATCGACTGCTGAAGGACAGCCAAGAAGAAATTAGAGTTTTGAAAGAAAAATAATAATAAATTATTTTTGTCAACCGGGTCCACTCAGATTTTCCTTCATAGTCTCTTCTGTCTCTGACTGTCTTCTGACTCTGGCTGGTTTTTTGGCTGCAAAACTGCCACGCTGTTCATTCTGTATACAGACTATGGTACAGACCAACACTTGTCTAGTTGTTTGTTGAGACAAGACTCCCCTCTTGGCGTCAGGGTCTCCCTCACCATGCTGGGTTTCTAATCCTCAATATCACCACCTGCTCACTATGCATTGCCCCTAAATGAATACACCATTACTGCACAGTTTTCATTGGTGTTATCAAAGCATATTTACTGCACAAGCAAAAAAAAAAAAAAGAAAATGTGTGTTTCATTAGGCTATATGAAAATCCCAACCAAATATAATGATGACAGCTTCTACCCAACTACCATCAGACTTTTAAACACTGAAAAAACCTCAGATTTTAAACAGATTTTAACATTATTTATTCTATCTACTTCTGTTTATCTATTTTTGCACATACTCTTGCATATTTACCCTTGATCGTTGTTTGTCTAACTGGTTTCGTTGTGGCCAAAAAATACAACATAGTTTGGTTCTGCAGTGCATTTTTGATGTTCTGTTGAATGACAATAAAGAATCTGAATCTCAATATGAATGAGAGAAAAAGAATCAAAGGATGTTATGAGGTGAGTTCTGATGTCTTTGAAGTATTGTTTTAGTTACTAACCAACACATCGTTGACATCACTAGTTTCATCAGGACCAGCAGTGAACCAGAGAGGAGTACAGACTCATAGAGAACTGCACACTCTCCTGTTCTCGTACTCGAGGATGGTTTTTCTCCTTCCATCTAACCTTCACGACTACATGCCAAAGTGGTTCTTTATTCCTCATTGATGGTGATTGACACCTTGAGCTGCCTCATTTTGCAAAAATCCTTCCAGTTTTAGGTCTCAAAGCGTGACTTTTCCTCACAAGGACATGCATCGAACAGTGCTGTCTCAGCACAAACACAGGCATGCTGAGCGAACATGAATGACTGCATTTGCTCCGTTTCTGCTGAATCAGCTCAACGTGAAGGTGGGTGTTAGCCCCCTGTAAGGCTTTGATAGATTTATGTGCCAGAGCAGTGTTGGTCACATAAGCTCTGTGGGAGGAAGCTGAGGATGACAGCTGGTTTATGGAGGCAATATCTTACAGTTGCACAACCCTAATGGAAGCCGTGCCACACAGGTGGACAGTAGCCTTTCCTTATTTCATGGCCAGAGTCAGTGCGGAAAGCTTGGTGCATTAGAGTGTGACGGGTCTGGAGCAAGATAACGTGGAGATGGTGCCTTTCTTCAGGATAATAAAAAGATGGTTCAGATTCTACCACAGAGCATCAAGGAACACCTTCTGCATTTTGAATCAGGGTTGCTTACATTATTAACTTGAACAGAAAGGAATTTTCTATTTCGAATCTTTAGCAGTACACAAAAACATGAATAAACAGATCAATTGATAATGTACAGTGAGCAGGTTTTTAAGTGTGTTAAAGCCAAAGCAAAGAAGGGAGGTTGTTTTTTTTGCTTCACTGTTAACAGAAAATGAAAATTGAATTGTGTCCAAAGCATCCACTATGGACCACTGAATGCTGCCCACTATAGAAACTGCCAGCTGCCACAGAGCTGCTTTCCTGCAGTGAAGTCAGAAAAAAAACAGATGGTATTGTTTAAGAGATCTGGGCCTGTATTCACTAAACATCTTAAAGCTAAAAGTAGCTCCTGATTTGCTGATTTAGGAGAAACTCTCTGGGCGTGTCAGTCCTAATTTTAGGACTCCTAAATTTCTCATCTTAAAGTATTTCACAAAGCATTTTAGCATTAAAACAAACTCCTAAACCTGTGAGAAGTTAGAAGTAGTGACTCCTAAGTCACTAAGACCAGTTCAGAAAGAATCTCCGCATGGCTGCTGCTGGGAATCCACCTCATGATCACATGAACAGTTTGGTTTAGTCTTTCATTTTTCTGTAGTTTCCTCTGCCATGGTTATTCCAGAATCCCAGTCATTAAAAGACTGCTTATATGTAGAACTGTTCATCGTTTAACCAGATACAGCTGCTTACAGTTAGCTGAATACATACTGGGCTAGTCAGTATCTTACTCTAGTTTAATGTTAAAACAATGTTTTATTTGAAGGTCTTTAATTGAATATGCCAACATGACATCTTTCTCTAAACTGAGTGATTTCTATGTAGAAAGTCCTCACAAAGACACATTTCCCTGTCAGCCAATCACTGTGCGTATAGGAAGTCATGTGGTTCCTGAAACATGACATCATCCATAGCAAAGGGGTCAGCTCCACCCCTTTTTTTTGGTTTAATAGTTCTTTGAATTCCTAAGAAAGAGTTAGTTTGAGCAGCTTTGTGAAAAGGTTTTAAGAGAAAACTCTCAGTGAGGAACTTTTCATGTCATTTAGAAGTCCTCCATGTGAATACAGGCCCTGATTCTAATGCAAGTTAACAGTTCAGATAGTTGTTTTTGAAAATAATGTCAAAGCTAAAAGTTGTTGAAAGAATAAAGGTTTAAAGGATTTGTATCTCTTGGGTCCTTTTTTAGTTTCTCTATTTTTTTTTTTTTTTTTTTGTTTTTTTTTTTTTGGCTAACGAGAATCAAGGTTGCCCTCTAGTCTTTATTTATTACTACCAGACAAACAAACAAGCTGTGTATGGTGCAAAATCTGTTGTTGGAAGACTTTATTTTGTTTTTTAGTTTTCATTTTCAGAGAGAGAACTATCTACCAATCTGGGCTTTGCTTGGAAGCAGGAAAACAGTCCATGTAGAGCAAAAAGAGGTGGATTTCACAAGTCATATTGCAATCCCAGAATCCATCAAAAATTGCCTGACAAGTGTGTAGCTCTTTTTTTTAATTTCTATAAATAGACTTCTGCTGTAAGACATCTCTCCAGTCTAGCTCAGTTCATGTCATCCAAATTGAAAAGGGAGGATGAAACCTGGATGTCCTCTACAACTCACCCAAATAACCATCTGCTCCAGTGCAAGCCGTGACAAGTTAGCCATTAACCCCAGAGGCTTAAACATCATCAGATGTTAACCGACATTTTTGGGATATCACAATATTCTCCTTCCTTTCATGATTTCTCATGTCTGTGATCTCAGATCTTAAAAGAAGCTGCATGGACCAATTTTATATATCCTGCGTTAAAGTGCTGCAGGTGGGAAAGACCATCCCCTCTTTCCTTCTGCTTCTCTCCAGCCATCTCCTCATCCTCTTTCTCTGCAGTGTCTGAGGTCACTGAACCAGAGATTGCATAACATCAGGATCAGTCACTCCGGCTCACTACACTCTGCATCATTTTCCCTCTCTGGGTGGCCTTCCTGACAAGTCGTGGTATAAGTATGCATGAAACAGGAGCGGGAAAAGAAGAAGAAGAAAGAGCAGCGTTTGAGAAAGCTGGATTATGGTGGAGCATCAGAGAGGGGCAGAGATTATGAGCGCCAAGCGGCAGAAGAAAGGTGCTCAGAAAAATGACAGGCTGCTGAGCCCTTACATAAGAGGACTTGATTGAAGACCGCTGTCTTTTTCGCCCTCCCTTCTTCTCCTCCAACAATTTATTTGATGCATGTCACTTTCTCCGTCAACCTTTTATCCACTGGCAGTCTTGTACGCTGCTTCACCAACTCTTTCTCTCTTATCACTGTCTCATTTTCTTCAGCTCTCTCTGCCTTTCGTTTCCATGTGCAGGTTTTAGAGCATTATTGTAGCAGCTTTTCTTCAGATGCTACACCGTCTGGGGCAAAAATTGCAAGTCTTCAAACCTGCAATAATAACTCAAAAATATAATAAACCAAGGCTGGCGTCAACACCAGAGCACAATCAGGTTGCTTAACAGACTTATTGCCTACAGGGAAATAAACAGAATTTATATGTATGTCTCTGCTTCTATGCAATTGAATTCATTTCTGAAGATGTGCTTTCACACCTGTGTGTCTGCAGTAAGTGTTGTGAATGTTAATGAATTCATATGCATACAGAGATAAAGAACAGACAATGATTTAAGAGTAAACTGTCAAAAGATGATTATGGCTATTCTGTATATTTAATCCATTAAATCTAAAATTGTCTGAAATAAGAGTTGATAAGACTTTATCCATTTGCTGGAGTAAAAAAATGAAAGAACCAGGGGGGGATTCATTCACCCTGAGAATGTCGGACCTATTGATTGTACATGTGTGGCTTCTCTGAACTCTAGAAACAGGAATAAAACAAAGCTTGCATCAAAGAAAGTGAGTCAGTAAGTCAGCAAGTTCTTCTTCCGGGTATTAGTATCGCACAAGTGAGCATCACTGGATTTGAAAAAGCATGACCTGAATTGAATGTTTTGAAATTGGATTTATTTGCTTTGAATTGTATTTAACCTGCTTGAGGATTCAACTCTCTTTATTCTTTAAATTCAAGGACACAAAATTCAATTTCAGTTTGCAGAATTCAGATTCAGTTGTACAATCCAATTTCACTTTAGCCTGGCAAGAACATTACATCATCTACATCTGGGAGGAAAAATAATAGAGCACAGATTCACAGAGGTCCTGATGTCCGCGACAAACATTTGTTAAATAAGTTTTCTTTTAATGTGTCATTGCAGAATGAGGAGACCAACTTTTCTGAAAGCTAACATCTGTGTCGATAAATGACAATCAATAGAGGGTTTATTATGGTTTCATGTGTCTTTAATTTCTAATCGAAGGAAGGAATTCTGGGTTCAATCTAACCGGATCCTGATTTTTAAATTTATCAGTGAAATTATGCCTTTTATTGGTCTTAGTTTAAAGAATTAATTTACAACATAACAGTAACACCATGTCCCCAAAAGCATCTGATCATATTTACTTTACCTTTCAGATTTTTCTCATGATGCAAATTTTAATTTTTCTTCAAGTCTATTTTTAAGAGCACAAAGTTGAAAATGTATTCCAGTTTCCTCAGCATGAGCACAAATTGATGTTATAAAGCGTAAACTTTACTTAGGATGCTGAGCAATGTAGACAGTAAACCCGTGTGTCATCAGCATAGTGAGACTGTTAGCATACCTACTGAACGTGGCTCAAAACATGAGCAGTTCTTTAATTCGAAAGTGCAGGCAGTGTTCTTCCCATGAGTACATCCTGAAATATTAGATTCATTTTTATCAGACAAGAGCCAAACATCACAGAAGACAGACTTAAAGGTTACTCATTGTGAACTACTGTGGAAAGGCAGAACAGTCAGAAAGATAAACAACCAAAGATTGATTCATAATTTCAATGACTGAATGCTGCCAAATAAATTTGGTTCCTGGTCAAACTGTGAAGCTGAACCAAAACAGTCCATTCATACTCTTAAACAGCAGCTGTGATGTTCAGGTGACGGTAAACATGTTTGCGAGTCAGATCACGCATCAGACAGTCCAATTTAACTGAGAACAGTTGTTCTCAGGCTCTGCAGACCTGCAAAAGAGAGGAAAAAGCTCAGCATGGTGACATCAATCAGGTCATCTGTGGGGAAGCAAAGCCCTCCACTGGATGCTGAAGTGGCATTCGGTTCAGCTGCAGCGCTGATTTATGATATGCGATTTGCATTTAACATACTTTGCATGCATGGGCACCGCAGACTGTATAAGTTAAGTGGATGTGGCCAGTGTGACGACAACCTTTGGTATGTGAGCTGCTTTATTCAAAATCAGCTCTTCGCCTCTGTTTTTTTCAAAGAACCTTGCCTTCATCAAAAAGCAGGAGATTTTTTTTTTCCAGCCTCGTTCAGTCAGTTGAAAAATCTCAATTTCCCTTATGTCACATAAGCCTGGTTTCCTTTCCGCTCCACTCTGAATTTTTTTTGGCATAACAAATTTTAGATTCTTTGGGGAAAACCATATTATTTATCATGCATAGAAGGAACCGCTTGATAATGAATGAGAAAGAGAAGTAATGTCCACAAGTTTTTTCTTGCATGCAATATCGGCCTCCTACCATATTATTTTCACTGCCTTGTTAGAGCCCACTGTAAATTTAGAAAGATTCATATCCACAGCTGAAAACCATCGAAGGCTTGCCTTATAAAAAACATTTATATATTTATTCATTTAATTATTTTAAACTTTCATTAAACCAGGAGAAACCTCACTGAGATTTAAAATCTCTTTTTTAAGAACGTTCTGGCCAAGACAGCAGCAGCAGTGAACAGAGTTTCAGATGTACATAAAAAAACAGCCATACAACATCATACTACATATGTAGTTCATAACATACACACAATAATTAAAGCTAAAACTAAAGTATCCAATGAGGTTAGCTCATTGAGTTTCAATTCTTTTTTTAAATTATTCCAGGCGGAGGGAGCAACAAATTTAAACGCCTTTTCCCCAGTTCAGTTCTTACCTTTGGGACAGACAGCAAATAAAGATCTTGGGAAAGAAGACTGTAAGTTCCTGTACTCTTATGAAAGATGTAGGTCTGAAGGTAGAAGGGTAGAAGGCCAAGAGTAACCCTGTAGACAAGAATGTGCCAGTGTTTAAATCTAAGTGTAAATAATGAAGACCATCCCACATGATCAGACCATGATACACTGTGCCATGTAAGCTCTGAGACGAAGCACGCATGTAAGAAACATCACCACAGTCCAAAACTGACATTAAAGTGGCACGAACAAGTTTTTTTAGATTCAAAAGACAGGCAGGGCTTGATCCTAAAATAAAAATCCAGCTTCAGTTTTAGCATTTTTAACAGCTCCTGAATGTGAGGAGTAAAAGTCAAGGACTAATCAATCAAAAGACTAAGATATCTGGAGCTCGAAAAAAAAAAAACTCAATCTGAGAACTCTGAGAAGTAAAGATAGAAGGCAGGTTTAAGAGCTTAGGTTTAGTGTTTGAGAACAGCGTGACCTTGGTCTTGTCAGCATTCAAAAACATAAATAAAGATCTGTTTCATTACCTCTCATATCAAGAAACAGCTCTGGCTTTCGTGATTCTACCCCAGAGTTTAACATAAAACATGCAATTATGGAAGAAATAAGAGCGAGGACGGCTAGAACTGACTTTATAATGTTGCGCATCAAAGTAGAAATTTAAGGCTTTCCTTTCTTTGAGGGAAGAGAGCAAGGCGTGGCCTGATAAAGACAGAAGAAAAAGAAACACGTATACAGCTGTGTGATATAAAATAATCTAAACTGGGAGAATCAGCGAAATCCATCATCACCCAAATCTGACGATGAGGCCATATGTCCGTGTAGAAAAATCCCACCAGTGGAGCCAAGAACACAACACACTCAGTTCCCCGATTGTCAAAATCATTCCCCTGCGGCAATGTTGCACCACAAGTACTAAAGACAAGTCTCACACTTCATCTACCTCACTGCGTGTGTAAAGCTGAGGTGTTACACAGACTTTTACAAGCTACTCTGCTCTATTTCCACTTTTAGTGCCGCTGCGGGTAATGGTGTTTTTAATCTGTGAAAGCATCGTTAAATGTAAGGATCTCCTTTTATCCACACACTGAGTTAACACAGGCGTACTAATGAAATGAGAGAAGCGTTTATCAAAGAACTGTGCGTACAGTAGCAAGACCTACATCACAACAGCTGCAGGAGGACTTTACAGCACCCTCTAAACCATCCCTGTGCACACAAGTGTAACATCAGACCCTCTCACATGATCCTCTTGGGAGCGAGCCAGCCGTATTTCCCAATGTGAGTCCCGTCCATGACCTCTATGCCAACAATAGATGTCACATACATTAAAAGGGAACACTGCCAAAGAATAGTGTAAGTCAATGAAAGGCATCCTGAAGTGGCGTGTGTGTATGTGCATGTGTGTGGGAATACTAACTTCCTTGTTCTCGCTTTGTTTGGATGAAGCGTCACCGTGTGTCATGGGATAAATTAGAGAACAAAAACATAAGCTTCGAGTCATTTTGAAAAAGCGACAGGACTAAAAGCAGCCCATGAAATGGTCACATAACTGCAATTAAATAGCAATTTGGAGAGCGTAAAATAACAGATTAGTGGAGCCTTGCTGACAAAAGCAACAGATGCAATAAAGAGAGGAAGAGGAGGACTCATGCTGCCGGCCACCTGCACACATGGCACTCGCTGCCTGCCCAGCGCTGAGTCACAAAAACTAAGCAAGAACAAAAACAGACAAATATTCCAAAGTGTTTGTGGCACCACACAAAGACGGACAAACTGTGAAGAATTAAAACTTCATGTGCCACAAGGACGGAAGGTGTCTTTTGTGTGGCTGTGAAGAAATTATATTCTCACATAAGGAGCTTTGACAATAACTCTCCAGCTCTTAAGCTGTGTGCACAAGCTTGAGCTAAGTCTAATATGTTCACCTTGAAACATGTTCTTCTCTTTAGCTCTCAGTAGATACTAGAAACATCTTTACATCAGGACAAGGTCATGGAGATATAAAGAAGGCTAACTTCACATGAAGGTTGTCTTCTTGTTGCTCAGGAAGACACAAATGTTCCGCAGATATAAGATGTAAATTTAGAGTAGCTGGTGCATGTAAGCTCAGGATGCTGGAAAATATATATCAGTATTTTTACACCTAATAGCTTCTTAAGGGTTGTAAGAGTTTTTGTTTGTATTGTGACCAACCAGGGGCTGCCACATGCAAAAACTCACAATAAAACAGGAAGCAGGAGGCTATTTGTCAACAAAAAAGTCCAAAGTTTTATTATAACCGTTGGGGGGAGGGGCGTGGGTCAAAACTCCAACTCAGGTTTCTTCCTTTCCAGGGTGTTCAACTAAAATTCTCCTCCTTGAAGGCTCCTGTTGGCAGAGCAGAGAGAGAGCTGTGAGCCTTCTTACTTGTTTTAGAGCGTCTGGTTTCCAGCTGCCGGTGGTTTTTTTGGAAGACCAGTGTTTCATCCGTCTGTCCGACTCTGCTGTGAAGACTGCGCCCCATGCTGCAGAGAGCTCCTCAAGTCAGCCCTCCTTTGATTACCTGATGAGCTGCAGGTGGGTCCAGCTCCAGGCACCCATTGGTTGCAGCACACTCACTGGGAGATACACTCCCTCTACCACTTCTCCCAACCTGATTGTGTGGCAGTGCTCCCTCCGGGAGGTAGGGGGGGCAGTTTCCCCTGGTTTGCCACACATCCCCCCCTCCAGCTCCAAGCCGGGGCTAGGAGCGTCCACGAACCCGCATGCCTCCCTCCTGGACAGAGCATCAGCGTTTCCATGCGTACGGCCAGACCTATGCTCAACAGTGAAATTAAAATTTTGTAGTTCGAGAAACCAGCGAGTAATTCGTGTGTTTGTGTCTTTGGCCTTTGACATCCACTTAAGTGGGGCATGGTCTGTAATGAGGGTGAATTTCCTGCCCAGGAGATAGTATTTCAGTTTGGTCAAGGCCCATTTAATGGCTAGGCACTCCTTCTCTATGGTGGAATAGTTCAGTTCATGTTTAAGCAACTTACGGCTGATGTACGTTATCGGATGTTCCTCCCCCCCTTTCACCTGCGACAGGACAGCTCCAATCCCTGTTCCAGATGCATCTGCTTGCACAAGAAAATGGTCCTTAAAGTTTGGTGTACTTAGGACCGGCTCTGTGCACAGAGCCGTTTGGAGGGCGGTAAATGCCTGTTCCGCCTCTGCAGTCCAGGTGACATGACGGGGGTTTTTCTGCTTTGTCATCTCATGAAGAGGCCCTGCGATGGTGGCAAAGTGTGGAATAAACCGCTGATAGTACCCAACAAGTCCCAAAAATGTCTTTACCTGGCGTTTGGTTGCTGGTTTTGGCCAGGTGGTTATGGCCTCCACCTTTCGGAGTTGGGGTCTTACACTGCCTCTTCCAATAATGTAGCCGAGATACTCTGCCTCTTCCAGGCCAAGGCGACACTTTTTGGGGTTGGCTGTCAGGCCAGCCTGTCGTAGTGCTCTTAGGACTGCTCTTAGGTGGAGCCTATGGGAAGACCAGTCAGGGCTGTAAATTATAATATCATCCAGATATGCTGCTGCATACTCACAATGAGGTCGGAGTATCTGGTCCATCATCCGTTGGAACGTGGCCGGCGCCCCATGAACCCCAAAGGGTAAGACTCTGTAGTGGTAGAGTCCATCTGGGGTTGAAAATGCTGTCTTTTCCTTTGCGGCTTCTGTGAGAGGGACCTGCCAGTATCCTTTAGTAAGATCCAGTGTAGACACAAAGCGACAGTGGCCTAGCTGTTCGATCAACTCATCAACCCTTGGCATTGGGTATGCATCAAATTTGGAGATCTCATTTAGCTTTCTAAAATCATTGCAAAACCTATCAGTGCCATCTGGCTTTGGGGCTAGAACAATTGGGCTGGACCAGGCACTGTGCGATTCTTCAATAACTCCCAACTCCAACATTTTCTTTACCTCCCATCTGATGGCCTCCCTCTTTGCCTCTGGAATGCGGTACGGCCGAAGTCTCACCTTCTTGCCTGGCTCTGTGACGATGTCATGTTGGATGACATCAGTACATCCGGGCAGGTCAGAGAACACATCCTTGAACTGGTCTATCAGCTCGAGTAAGTCCTGCTGATGTTCAGGGGCCAACTGGGGACCCAGAGGTACTCCTGAGGGGCGGGGCTCTAAGCCTTGCACAGTAAGGCAGGGTTCTGGAACACTGTTAGGGGCATACCATTTCTTAAGGAGGTTTACATGGTAGATCTGAGAGGACTTTCTCCTTCCCGGTTGTCTTACTTTATAGTTGACTTCATTCACTCTTTCAACTACCTCATAAGGCCCATGCCATTTGGCCAGGAATTTGCATTCGGCAGTTGGGATTAAGACAAGGACCCACTCACCAGGCCGGAATTCTCGTACCTGTGTTTTCCGATTGTAGATCTGGGCCTGGGCCCGTTGGGCCTGCTGCATGTGCTCCCGCACAAGGGGCCAAACTTTAGCCATCCTCCCTTGCATCTGGTCAACGTATTCAATAACTGAGCGGTAGGGGGAGGGCTGTTGCTCCCAGGCCTCTTTGGCTAAGTCCAACATGCCCCGGGGTCTTCGTCCATAGAGCAGCTCGAACGGCGAGAATCCTGTAGAAGCCTGGGGCACCTCTCGGATGGCAAACAACACAAAGGGGATTAGCTGGTCCCAGTTTTTCCCGTCCACATCAATAATTTTCCTCAGCATTTGTTTCAAAGTCTTGTTAAACCGTTCAACTAGCCCATCTGTTTGAGGGTGGTAAACGGATGTTCTGATCTGTCTCACCTTTAGCAACTTGCACATCTCCTTTATTACCTGGGACATGAAACAACTCCCTTGATCCGTTAGGACCTCCGTGGCAATGCCCACTCGACTGAAGAGGAGAAAGAGCTCTCTTGCCACTGCCTTGGCATTAGCAGTCCGCAAGGGGACTGCCTCGGGGTATCGAGTAGCATAGTCCATGATAACCAGGATGTATCGATGTCCCCTGCAGGACTTAGGCAGCGGACCAACAACATCCATAGCCACTCTGTGGAAGGGGACCTCAATTATAGGCAGAGGAATCAGAGGGTTGCGGTAGGTTACCTTTGGGGCCGTCTTCTGGCATTCCTTGCAACTCTTGCAATAGTCCTGGACTGCTCTTTTCACTCCTGGCCAGTAGAAACGGCCAAGGATCCTTTCATAGGTCTTCTCGGCTCCTAAATGGGCTCCTAACAGATGTGAGTGGGCCAAATACAGGACTTTGGGAATATAACATTTAGGAACTAGTAACTGTTCAACAGTAGTTTCTCCCTTCTGAATTACTCTATACAACAGACCATTCCTTACTGCGAAATACGGAAAAGTGGTAACACTCACCCCCTCAACAGGCCTCCCTTCCACCATCTTCAGGTCCCGTCTAGCTTGCTCCAGGTTCGGGTCCTCCCACTGTGCAGTCCCAAACCTTCCCTGCCGGTCTTCTCTTAACCCTTCGGCCTCAGGGAATTCAGAAAAAACCTCTGAATGCGCCTTGTCAGCGGAGGATTCTTCTGACTCCGAGCCCCTTCTTGCCCCAACCCCTCTTGGGCTGACGCTGCCTTCACTTGTCTCTCCCCCAGACGGAGGGGGATCCGAGGGGGCTGCACAGGCCGGGACCGGTTTTGTTCGGCGGCCGCTGCGCCTTTTCGTTTGAGTGTGGGGTCGCTCGGTCTGGGCCCACAACCTCCAAAAAATGGGACAGTCTCGCCCAATCAGGAGAGGCACTGGCAAATTTTCTACCACTCCAGCCATGACCTCAAAGTTGCCCCTAGTGGTCTGTACCTTGATGTGGGTGGTAGGGTAATCTCTAGAGTCCCCATGGACACAGGACACAGGTATAGTGGGGCCCCGGGGTCCAGAGGACAGTTCGGGCCTCAGGAGGGTGACATAGCTGCCAGAGTCCAGTAGGGCTTCTGCATCCTTGCCTCCGACTCTTACAGGGAGCTTGGGGCTTTGGTACCCTGATGGGCCCAACAGGTGGTGAGGTAGCTGCCTGCCTTCATCCGAGCCTCGGACGACCCACCAGAGGGCATGGGTTCCTCGTTACCAGGGCAATTCCAGGACACGTGCCCCTCTTGTCCACAGCTGAAGCACCTTCGACGATCGGGGTTCACCAGTGGGCGGCGCCGGGGAGGAGACTGGGGTTTTCCCTGCAGGGGTTGAGCTGAGGCTTCCGGGTCACCCCTCCTTAACCGTGCTTTGTCCCCCCTGGGATCCGGCCGACTTGGCCGTGGGCCGTCATTTCTACTGCTCTTCATCAATTCGGAGCTGACTTGATGATTCTCCAACAAAGCTATCAGGGCATCTATATTTTCCGGGCTACTCTGGGACGCATATCTCTTAGCGTCCATTGGCAAGGCCCTGATGCAGCGGTCCATTACGAGTCTGTCCAGAGCCGAGGGACCCTCTCCAGTTGTGAGCCAGTTGCGGGCTAGGCGCATCAGGGCTGCAACCTGGGGCCGGACAGGGGCTGCGTGGTCATAGGCCCAAGCATGGAACTGTTGGGCCCTGGTTTGAAGGTTGTGTCCATAGTGGGCTAAAATGGACACCTTTAAGGCCTCATAATTACTGGCATCAGCGTAGGGGAGGTCCCGACATGCCTTTTGGGCTTCCCCTGTTAGAAAAGGAGCGAGTATTCCAGCCCATTCTGCCCTGGGCCACCGCTCTCTCTCTGCTGTTCTCTCGAACACTTCCAGGTAGGCTTCAATGTCATCCTCATGAGTCTGCTTGGTGAGCACCTTCCCGGGGTCTGTAGCTCTCTCTGCCTTCATTAAGTGTTGGCCCAACGCGGTCATGGTCTCCTGTAAGGCCTGGAGACTCTGGGCCTGTTGGGTCTGAGTGTGGATGAGGCGGGCTAAAGCGTCCTCCATTGGGCTTTACCACACTATCTGGGTGCAAACCCTTATTTTATTGTGAGTTTTTTTTTTTTTTTTTTCTCTTTTTTAAGCGCCGGATCAAACTGCCTGCATTCTCCACCAAATGTGACCAACCAGGGGCTGCCACATGCAAAAACTCACAATAAAACAGGAAGCAGGAGGCTATTTGTCAACAAAAAAGTCCAAAGTTTTATTATAACCGTTGGGGGGAGGGGCGTGGGTCAAAACTCCAACTCAGGTTTCTTCCTTTCCAGGGTGTTCAACTAAAATTCTCCTCCTTGAAGGCTCCTGTTGGCAGAGCAGAGAGAGAGCTGTGAGCCTTCTTACTTGTTTTAGAGCGTCTGGTTTCCAGCTGCCGGTGGTTTTTTTGGAAGACCAGTGTTTCATCCGTCTGTCCGACTCTGCTGTGAAGACTGCGCCCCATGCTGCAGAGAGCTCCTCAAGTCAGCCCTCCTTTGATTACCTGATGAGCTGCAGGTGGGTCCAGCTCCAGGCACCCATTGGTTGCAGCACACTCACTGGGAGATACACTCCCTCTACCACTTCTCCCAACCTGATTGTGTGGCAGTGCTCCCTCCGGGAGGTAGGGGGGGCAGTTTCCCCTGGTTTGCCACAGTATCATATGATAAGCCAATTCTAAACACTTAAAAAAAACTGTTTGTTAGCCATCTGTTGGCTGCTGCAAGCCTGGTTTGCAGATTTTTTTTTTTTTTTACCCTGGAGGTTTTTTGACATAATAAAGTGAAGGAACCATTTATTTGGTACTATAAGGAGTTTTCCCTCAAAAGCTGGCCAATCAGAGGACAGTAGACTTTTAGGGAGACGGGCTTAAAGAGATATTGTTAAAAATATCTAGACAGTTGCAGTTTGGCTCTGGTCGATCAATACCCACCAGGATGACGTCAGAAATAACTTGAGTTTCTGGATTATCAGATCTTAGACGGTGCAGCAACACAAAAAGTAGAGCAAGTGGAAGCACAAACACTGAGTGAAGGGGCACCTATGCACCCGCATCTAGTAGAAGTCCTGGTATGTCCCATCCAAGTGACACAGATGGCCGTCTCCAAAAAGCCCGCTTGGGCTTAAAGTTTCTAAATACCAAATTCCTGCTCATGTTAAATTCATATTTTGCCTCGATGTGTGAAGAGCTCTGAGAAAACTTTCATTACTTTGTTTTAGTGCTCATAAATAAAAACGAGTTAATTATCTGATTCACAGCACAGAAAGCAAAGCAAATGTTATTCTCCTTTTCAACTCGTGGGTTTGAAGAGGCAGAAACAGCTCAGGTAATGTCTGTTTCTCAGGGTCTGTGCTGGATAACTTCTGGTTCCAGTTACTTGAAGCAGACCAGTGTCCAGTTTGAAGTTAGGACAGGCTGGGCTCGTTATTTTTTCAAAGAAAGAGACAGTTTCTCACAAGCCATGATGGGATGTAGCTTTAAATGAATAGAACTGGATGTCTTCATCTTCATTGTGTCGTTCTCTAACTTCTCCAATTTTCACGCCCTTTCCATTTTCCTATCGTCTTTAAAAAAAAGACAATGGTAGCTGAATAGTCAAACTAGAACAAAGGGGTGTCGTGCCTTGTCAGGGACGTCTACAAACTTCCTTAATTTTCTTTTTTTTTAATGGAAGTGAAAGTGATTTTTTTCCTCAGGCAGACTTTATTTCAGCTTGTGCGGACAAGCAAGTGACTGAAAATTGCAATTTTACTTATTCATGATGCAAGAGCAAAGAAATTCTGAGTCTTTTGATTGGATTTCTGCCTTAAATTGATATATGAGGTGGATTTTATCTCCTTTTTTGAAGATGTCACATGAAATTGATCTGGTGTATATATATATCTAAAGTACTGAGCTCTGGCTGTTAAAACCAATAAAAAAAAGTGTCTACAGTTAATCGAAATAATGTAACAACATTGAGAGAACTGTCCTCTTTGTTCCTTGAAAAACCAGAGGGCTGCAGAGGTCAATTGGGTTCAAATCTACACATATGCTCTCAGAAGCACACACCACGAACCTTGACACTTCAGTTCTTACAGCACACATTCAGAAGAAAACCTCCCCACAGAGGTCTTTAATCAGATGCACACTTCTGATGTTCCTCTGGCAACCAGGGACACATGTACCTGTTATCCCTGTACGAACACAGTGTAACTGTGAAATTCCCACATGCTGACATTCAAGAACATACTTCTTTCTTTACCTGATCTACTGAATCTTCTCTACAGGTTTCAAAGTTCACCATGTATAGAGACAGTTTATTATAGGAGCCCCCTGACATGCTCAAAGGTTGATATTGTAATATTGTCTTGGTGATGGCCACACTGGGAGCTGATTGGTGTACAGCAGCAGTGTATAGCACAATCGTCTCCCAATTACCCTTTTAAAGCAAACCCTTTCAAAAGGATCAGAGGATAATTATACAGCTCATTGACTGAATCAGTTAAATCTACTGCTTTGATTAGCTGGAGGAAGCATTTTGATTGGTGGCTGGCACACTCTCCAACCTTGTATAGAATAAGAGCACTGTACAATCATTAGTCTCCAGCTTTGTGTTATCACAAGGTGGAAAAACATGTGCAAATGCAGGGCTGAGAGTCTGAATTGTAATTTCCATCGGTCACTCTGTGTTTGAACCAAGCAGCAACCCCAGGTCTGAAAATATGAGACAATGGGGAAGTGCTAAAATCTGCAGTTCATGAAGTCTCTGCTTTAGGCTGGCTCTGGAAGTCACACACACGGGGGGTGAATTTTTTTCTGACTCTGCAGTTTAGAGGGTATTAAGATCGTGAGTTTGCCCAATCAGAGACACAGCTCAGCTCACATTACTGCCAGGGGCCCCATAGCTGTTATTTTGGAGACTTAAAGCCCGCCCCATTTTCAAAATGGCGATGCTGATGATTGCTAGAGTTCAGGTAGGTGGGCATCGTTGTTACAAACCTCAGCATGCTGCAAACAGCCACACAAGAGAACTAGAAGCAACAACGGCAAGTTCAGAGTGGTCTGTCGAGTTGAAACCTGTGTCTTCAGGATGGAAGTGCAGGCCCTACTTCAACTTCATTGATGTAAAAGGGAAGAGCATACATGTGAAGTGTTCTGTTTTACAAGTAGTGTATGAGTAGAGTATGTGAGAGTGAGAGCAGGTGTATGTGTATTTGTGTGTATGTGTAAGTGTGTGTGTGTGATGTTTATGTTTTGCCTCTTGATTATGAGCACTGAATCAGGGCAATGTACGTGCAGGAGGCGGGCAGAACAGCAGGATGGGGTTTGATTGGTTTAACAAATTGGCTGCTAGGATTGGTTGGTGTTTTCCCAGGTTTACTCCTGCTGTCTATTTTAAGAACACATCATGCATTGATAGCCATCGGGACACAAAGATCATTTTCACTAGAATAACAAAAAGTGTGTCTAAATCTGATTACCAACACTGCCTTTAAGGAAGAGGAATCAGAATAAGTTAGAGCCATCAGCTGGGTGCAAAAGTGCAAAAGTTTGAGAATTGTGATGTGCTTTTAATGAGTCTATCAGAGCCGCTGGAATTTACACCAACTGCTTTTGCGTCCATTCAAAAAAAAGCATGAAGTCTTAAGGCTCTTTCCTCAGTATAACTTACAGCTGATGGAGGGATATGAGTCCACATCTCTATCTTTCAAAAGCGAGGTTGGAAAGCGAGCGTGACTGCAAAAAAAACAAAACAAAAAACATTCTTGCAGTGATAATCCAGATTTGGCCTTTTCTGTCCATAATAAGTGCCTTAAGGGAAAAGTTATTACTTTGAATTTAAAATAAGACCCATTCATGTCCTTCTCCATTATCACACAAACAGTGTGATCACAGATACGGTCAGTCATCAATCAGTGTGCACAATGCATCCTGAAACATTGTGATCACATTACAGTGTTTCACGCCCAGCTGCTCCCCTTCTCATGCTGCATCTCCGCTAACACCTGCCCCATAACTCTACTCACACATTCACAGTGTGTCAGCATGGTGACTATTCTCAGCAGCTATTGTGTCTCCTTGTTTAGACAGGATGTTGACAGTAAATGTGGTTTAGGGGGACAGGAAGAGAGCAAGTGATAGAGGCCATTAAGTGCTTCCTGTTCTGATGAGGTGAATGATGTTAGCTTCACATTAAACTGCTGCATGGAGAAACAGGTGGACATTTTTCACAGGGTTATAGTCACCATATGTTCATGTTAAATTTGGTTTTCAGATTTCTCATCTAATAGAATTAGCATGAAATTATGCTAAATCAAATGGTCTCGTTTTTTTTTTTTTTTTTTTTTTTTTAAATGAAACCGGTTTTATTTTTTTTAGTTTTTTCTTCTTTACACATCAGTGGAACTTTTTAAACTTGGCTTTAAATACTCTAACACGAAAGTATATTTTCTAATACAGATATTTTCAAAAGTTTAAAAACCTTCTGTAGTTAGATTTTCACTTCTCCAAGTATTCAGTGTACATGTCATCACATCTTTCACTTTGAAAGACACATTTCAAGTCTTCCAATCCATGTGAACCCATACTTTATTCATTCAAGTTCTAATATTAATCAGGCTCCACCTGGCTTGAGGGCACTTTGCCGTCTCCAACATCTCTAATTTAAAAGAAAAAGTGGAAAAGAACTTTTAGTCGTGGAGCTTGCATTTTGAACCCTCGGGTGCTCCTCACAGATATGGAAATAACTCAACTGGATTTGGTTTACACTCTGATAATATATGGTGTTGTTAATGCTTCAGGCTTCGTTGTTCTCAGCAGGGATAAATTATGACAATAATGTTTCAACTGGAGCCATGATGACACAGCAGTTATCATTCTGCTTCCCTAACTTAGTAAAAACTAATTCAAACACAGGTTATGACCTTCCCTGTCTTCCCTGTGCCTAAACCCAAACAGTGCTTTACCATGGCATTGACACAAAACAGGATTACATGTTAAAAGTTTTTTTGCAAAAGTTTTGCAAGGCATGGATGGATTAAGTCATCCTTTGGATATGAAGGCATTTATGTGGGTTTACTTGTGCAGTTTTAGAAAAAACATTCAAAAGAAATGTCCAAGGCTTGTCAAAGTACACACAGAGTGAGCTGAGGTGATCTGACTTAAAACATCCTTATTATTCATCAGTAAAGAACTAATCTGCCGCTGCACATTTCACTTAATTCTGCAAACTAAATAATATATCAAGGAGACCCCTATTTCCTCGAATTAGAGCAAATGCCATATTCCTGGTAAATGTCAGTAAAATTTGTGTGCTTGTCTGTGATGAGTATGTCCATGCAAGAGACCATTAAAAATGTGTCACTGCCTTCACTAACCCCAGAGGACCTCTTTTTGAAGCCTAATGCTGCCGTGTGGGGAGTTTCAAACACAGAGGAGGAAGCAGCAGCAGCACGCTCAACAGATGTCAGATTTAAGCACAGCACAGGCCGGATGCTGTAAGCTTCATTTAAAGCTCTTTTTTAAGTTTATGAATCACAGCGTCATTGATCCCAGATATGAAAACGGTGGTGTCATAAGGTTGTCAAAACAACACTCTGCTGAGATATTTGAGGTTGTGCTGAAATCCACAGGGTCAGCTAACCGAATGTAACGTTTTAGCCACACTGTTTACCGATATGATACTACCAGGGAGTAATGGTTTTACCACACCTTTCTGTCTACGGTGTCAACAAGCTAAACTCTGTGAACTCCTTTCACACATTGAGTTGATATGATGGTGAATGTGCTTCTAGCTTAGCTTGTATTAGTGGACGTTAATAACCATCGTCCAATCAGAATCAAGCATCTTCAACACACCAGTCAAAATGTCAACTATGGAGCTACGTACCCAAAGTTTTTCATGAATTAGGTGTAAAAATAGGCATTTTGGCATGGGGGCTAGTGGGCTAGTTTGGCTGTTGGCACAAGCCTCTAGTGGACAATCAAGGAACTGCAGGTATTTACAATAGGGCCCGACCAAAATGGATTTTTTGATGCCAAGTCCAATATTTGGCAGAAATAAAACTTGACAACTGACCATTCGGCTGATTTATTTTAAAAATATCAAATAAATAAAATAACTCCTTTTTCTGTCCCATAATGCTTGACAAAAACTAAGATATGAATCACAGGTAGAACATTTAAGTGTTTTACAATACTTTGTCCTTTAGTATTTGTTTAACTTTACAACAGAGGGGAATTTTTAAGCATAAAAACATGCAGAAAAGCATTAAAAAAAAAGGGCTATAACTGGCCAATTATTGGCAGAACTCCTGCAGATTATGATTATTAAAAAAAGGGCAATAATCGGCTGATATATCGGTCTGGCACTAGTTTACAGCCCCACATTGGATTCATTTCTCAACACCAGAGCTTTCTGCATGGTGCAGCCTCCCTTTTGAGTTACACAAGGTAGTCAGTCATTACGTTTACATGCATGCAGCAGTCCGACTAGCAGGTCTTTGCTTGATCGTAAAGTCACAGCAGAGGGTCTGGTCTTGTCTGTGTATACATGCAGAAAAGAGAATTGGACTTCTGCCCAAGAACCTCTCACTCTGCTT
The DNA here is from genome assembly GCA_030710495.1 of Labroides dimidiatus. Classification (NCBI taxonomy): domain Eukaryota; kingdom Metazoa; phylum Chordata; class Actinopteri; order Labriformes; family Labridae; genus Labroides; species Labroides dimidiatus. Next base: position 15,057,353 of record CM061163.1, read on the forward strand.
AAATAGGTGGCACTGTGTCCTTTTTTGATGAGCGAGGCTGCGTGGGTATCAAACTAGTTTCGGTTCACTCGAAGAGAAAACAACATTCAAACAACAATGGCCGAGATGGATGCAGCTGTAGCTCGTCATGTTTTTATTTATGTATGTGCCATGGTGTTTGTTTTTCATGTTGGCGCCAAAGACTGTATGAGCGCAGCGACCCAAGTCATCTACTTCTTCTCCGGGCTGAACACCGAGGCTTACCAAGACCTGCCGAATCCAACCGCAGCCTGATAGCAACCCCATTATCTAGGTGTGTCAACTGAGCTATGCTCAGTCCGTATTCAGTCTGACTAAGCTGTTTACAGGCATTTTAATAGTTGGATCTCGCACTGACTAAGCTCAAAGTCCGATTTCTGAAGCTGCATGTAAACGTACTGAGTGTGTTGAAGAAGGCTGTTGTATATATTTTTCATGGTGTGTACAAGTCACAATCAAAGCTTCTCCCTTCTTCACTTGGCTAAAGCCCATATCATGCAACTAAACCATCTCAGAGCAGGACAAAGCCTACAGTCTGTTCCATAAACTACATGTTGCTATGGTAAGAAAATATCTTCTTGGATGTAATGATGCTGAGAAATGTTTGTGTTCATTTGTGAAAAGCTGTTTTCTTGGTTGTAATGTCAAAGTCACGGACTCTCCCTCTCTCTTTCCCTCAGGATACAATCACTTCTCACCTGTTTGTGAGTCACCTCCATTCCCACAACCTCCAGTCACCTGACCAACTGTTTCTGCACGACTGCTCTTAAATCAGTCCAGGGCACTCTCAGTTATAAATAGAAAACAGTTGACTCTGGATGTTTACCACATCATTAAAGTTGTTGTTGCAGTAGGCAATTTGTGTCTGCTGGTATGTTGAGGTTTGTAATCTTGTCTGGTGATGTCCTTCTCGGTAAATTGCCTCAAAAATGTAACTGTCGCTTCTCGACTTGCACAACAGAAGATTTCATAGCTGTGGATGGCAGCTGTTTCTACAGCTGAAGGAAGTGCAGAAGAGGATGTGAACTGCATGTCCACCAAGCTTAGTGTAAAGGGGAAAAACACTGTGAGAAGAATGTTGCATCTTTTCCCTTTCTGGGGCGACTTTCCACTTCCTCTCTAATCTGGTGCACCCAAATCTGCTTCACTAGTCTCTGTTCTATTCAAAGGGTCAATGTAAACACACACAGTTGTTGTGCTGCATTAAAATCCTCACTTAAGAGCCTGAAGAAAACACGTTTCGCATTAACTGGACCCATTTGCCTGTTAAGATTAACTCCACCGCCACGATTTAATGAATTGATGAATTTAATGCAAATGATGCATTTCAACATAATTCAAAGCAAAAACAGCAATCCTGTAATAAACAAGCCTTCACGCTGGAGGAGCGCAGTCAGCTGTTAGACAACAGCCATAATCTGATACAACCTCTGTGAGTGCGACCTTAAGAACACCACCAGGAGACAGGACTTCAATTATGCGCATAGCAGGAGCTGTCCAGTGAACCACAGGCTGCAGATGGATAACCAAAGAGGACAGTCAGATGGGAGCAGTTTAAGTCATTGTAAGTGGACAACTATCCACACAGACCTGGAGCAGGAACTGACTTACACAAACAAACACAGATCCGACAATAAACCCAAACAAAGACAGATATTGTTCCCTCAAAATGTCCTTCACTTCAGGCAAAAACACTTGGAAGGTCTTAAGCGCATTTGTTCTTCACTGGAGGAGCTGAGAAGCAAAAGAAAGTAAATTTTCAGTTGATGGCGGGAAAGTACTAGCAAGTTCTCATATCCTGAATTAAATATTGCTTTAATGTATAGTGCTTAGTGTCAGTACAAGATGAAGAATCACAATGTTTGTACCTTCCAAGATAACTGTTAGAATGCCGTGTTCATTTGTTGATGACTTAACTTAAATGTGTGGGACAAGTTCAGGTTGGAGCAGTGGCGTAGCCAGAAATTAACCCGCGGCAGGACCTGAATAAAAGTGGATGGGCCACACAATTAATTTAATAAATAACTCAGCAGCATTTGGTATTACAGTAGGCCTTTAGATTCCCCTCTGCTTGTCCTCACCAGCAACAGTATACATGTGGCGGCTGCAGGGCTGATTTAAAGACAGTCAGACTGACCATGTAAAAATAATGTAGCATCTGCAAAAGAGACCCCGAGACCTAATCCAGGTTTGTTGATAACGGTTTATTGAACCACTTAATACCAGTTACTGTTGGCCAAAACCACACAAAAAATAAAACTTGGCTTTCTGTTTAAATCAGACGAGCACATTACAAAACTTGGAGAGTAAACGCTCAAATAAAAACACACACAAAAAAATGCAGATGGTTCTTAAACACACAATAATTCATTTTAACAGTAAAACATTCCCTTAATCTATCAGAAACCACAATTATTAATAATAATATGAATTTAAAAAAACAGCTTGATTGGCTGGGCCAAGGCAAGAAGTGGGTGTGTCAAGGCCCAGCCAGGTCCACCTAAAGTTACGTGGCTAGGTTGGAAAATTTTGTAATTGTTGGAAAGAATGAGGTCAGATCTAAGCCTGATGCACGTAATAAGTATTTTACACTGCAGTTTAAGTTTAAATGTTTGGGGATGTCACAATCCAAAAATGACTTTTATCTGCAAAGTTAGTCAAAAGAATCAATCATCTTTCGAGCAACTTCATTGCAATCGATGGTCTCTCTCCTCCTTTCTCTGTGTTGTTTTCCGTTTTCTCTGTCCCTGACTCATCTTTAACGTCTGGCACATCGTCTGTGCACATATGACTCTCTCAATCTGGTGCATGTGAGCAAGGTCACTGCCTAGCTGAGCTACTCAGGATACACCGAGTGACATGATTTTCAGAGCACAAAGTGTCTACCCTGGAGACATAAACAATGGCTACTAACAAGGCCCAGAGAAAGAGATGTGCACTGATTGGATGATAAATCAAACAGGTGTCTGTCTCATATATTGCTAAGTGTAACTCCATGAGAATACACAGAGGTTGTTTTGTTTTGTTTTTTTGTAACAGAAAACGACAGTTATTATTCCCTAAGGTTTAAAGCCATGTTAATTTTAAGTAAACCACAGTGTCTTTGGTTGATTTCAAAATGAGTCTCCAGCTTCATTAAAATGGATGTCACAATGAATTTTTTAACAGGTTATATTGTGGTTGACATCATGTGTACTTCAAATTAGTCAGCTTTGCTGGCTGCAGCTGCAACGAAATAGGAGAGAACAGAAAATGGTTTTCCTTTAATCTATTATTATTATTATTATTATTATTATTATTATTATTATTATTATTATTATATTGGAAAAAGATTTTTTACTCTTAGCTAAAAACTGCTTCAGTAGAAATCTACCATAAACCACATTTAAGTTTGCAACCAGTGCTGCATAAGTGGAATATTTTTATTTACTATGACTGGTTAGAAATGATCTGGTTCTTTGTAAAAACAGAACAAAGTCTTTTTTTTTTTTTTTTTTTTTTTTTTTTGATGCTTTGAATTATTACACAAAAAAAAAATCCCTGTGGAAATGTGATTTAAGCATTTATGTGGTTGAGTTTAGCATATGTTCAGGGAATAGTTTCCAGAAATAAAAAACATTTGTATAATTCTTGACAAGTAAAGACGTGGACTGAACTGCTGTATTTTCTTTAAGTAATGCATATTCAAAAGAAGTCAACTTTTTAAATTGAGTTAGCATTGTATTTTATCCAAACAGGACTCCAACTTGGGGAAAAAAGGTTTGTTTGTTGTTTAAAAGGAGACTCTACTAAAAGGAGGTTTTGCAGTATTGACAAACAGAATGTGCTTATTTAGTCAGCAAGATGATTAAAATCACCAGTCTGCACCAGAATTACTAATCTGCTAAATATATAATTTATATTTCTATCATTTTAGGCCTGAAATACCAGTCAAATGTTGTGCCTAAGGTGTAACAGATAACCAGATGACAGTTAGCATCTTGTAGTATGGTGCAGTTTGGCAGTACTGATCTTCAAATGGAGACAAAGTTTGATTTAATGTCTAACCACTTTCCTGGAGCTATGTGTAACCAGCAAAGACGGATAAATGTTGACCAAAGAGGCAATAAGGTGTTGTGGTGCTAGCTCTGCTAACATTAGCCATCTACAGTAAAGAACTTTTTTTTTGCCTTTAGACTAGTTGTTTAGGTAGAATTTCAATTTATTTTATTTAACTAGAAAAGTACAATCGCTCAGGAACACAGAGTTCATACAATAATTTCTATTTATTTTTTGGCAGCGCATAAAGCTTAGCAAAGACTCAGTATGGAAAACTGTTGTGCTATTGCTTCAGGATAAGAAATCATTAGAGCAGTGTATCTTAATAAGAGCCCCCTGCCATGTCAAGATAAGGGTCAAAGAACCAATTAAAGCTAAAAGGGAATCCAGGTTTGATGCTTGAGAGGTAACTGCAGTGTTACATCCTCACAAGCAATTTAAGCTGCAGTATTTCATGACTTGGGAAGGGGGGGGTTCTGATATTTAAACACCTTTTTTGATCTGACCTGATGATAACAGTATGGTTTATGCACTGTCTGTCTTTGTCTCTGTGTGTGGATGTACTGCTTCCATTCTGAAGAAATAAACAGATTATCAGGCTTCAAATGTTCATTTGCGAAGCCAATGACGGATCAATGGATTAGATAAGGTTTTTATCGTTATCACTACAACAGATGTGATAGCTTTTAATTGTCCACAGAGGGAAAAACTGTGCCTTTCATCAGCGTTAGAGCAGAGCGAAGCAGAAGAGCCAATCAGCCTCAGGACAGAGCTGTGATAAAGCAGCATGCTGGTAATTATAAACATGAAACTTGTCGAAAGAAAAAGGTCCAAAGCAGAATGATGGAGTAAGATAAGGATCAGTGCATTTCAGGGGGGTGCTATTCAAGATGGCTCTGTGATTAAAAGTACAGATGACTTCAATTTCATCCTCGACCAAACCAAGAACACAATGTGCTTTTCTCGACTGCAGAGAGGAATTGTTTCCTAACAGTCTGAGTAAAATCTGCAGTGATTCTCAGAAGCACTATAGTAACACAGTGCACTCTCTGTGTGTAAGTGACAGTTTATGAAGCCGGCTAAATGGAGTGTGAAACCTGAGTGACAATAAAACTCAATAACTCACCTTAGCTGGAACATCTGTCATTCAAGACCAGATAACATTTGAATAAATCATCTGGGAGCTAAGTGCCTTTTATTTTGGCAGTTCCAAGAGTGACAGAGATGTAACACCTTTTATTACATCACTGCATAAAAAAGCATCAGAGACCAACAAGACTCAAGAACATAAAATAAGGACAGTCTGAACTGATGTTGGCGCTAAACACTTAAGAAATATTGTATCTTATCTGCAGCCTGAGATGTGTAAACACAGCAGCATTACTGGGTCATGAAGCAGTTTCTGTGTCAGCGTGACCTGAGGGGAACCTCAGCCTGCAGACGCACCACTGTCTCATCTTTTTTACACATTACCAAACACAAACAATGTGTTAGTGTGACTCTGCAACTGAAAGAAGATCAAACATGGGCATTAAATCGGCATTTCGGTTATTTAGTTCTGTGAAAGAGATACAGTATGCATGCAAAGAGGGGATAATGGTTTATTCCTGAAAACAATAACAGGGAGGGCAGCATCCTTGAGTCCTTATGATGTGTGATGATAGAAAAAACACATTGCAGTGTTTTGATTGGGTAAGGAGAGAGAACATTTCTACACAATTTATTAACAACACCAGAAGCTTACAACAACAACCCAAACGGTCACTCGACCTACCATGACCACACTGCCCCCTCTTCTGCTTGTGCTACACATAAATCTCTCAAGATTCGCACGATTTCTCTCCAAGTTTAAAGCGAGACAACAGCAGCTCCACCCGGCGGTGGCTGCAGGACCCTGCTTCTGCTGTGAGGCTCACTGTGTCCTTTGTTGCAAAATAAGCGCATCACTGCTAACTTCTCAGTAATCGCTTCCTGAGTAAACATTGCAGTGTGTGAAAGATGACCCGCAGCCATGTGGCAGTAAGCCATGTTACTTTGATAGCCAAACAGACCATCAGTAGACATCAGCAGGACACAAAACATCACGAACACTAAGAAAACTTCACCTACCTCCTCCACTGTAAGAGGCATGCAGATGCGGTACTCCTTCATCAACATAGTCCTTGCAGAATGGTGACAACGAAGAAAGGTGAAGGCGGACGGACCTCAGTCTTCAGAGCGATCTTACAAACAGAAAGAAGTGATGATTTGTGCAATGAGATGAGGGCAGCGGGATACAAAGATGCACTAAACCCTCGCACGCTTTTGCATCAGTAGCACCTCCTGCAGCAGTTCAGCTATACGTCTAAGTGAGTCTCCACTTAGACGTCTCCAGGTCCGGAGTAAATGAGGGTCTCCCGGGCTACAAAAAGCCCTGAAGTGTAATAAGCAAGTCCCTGACACAAGCTACTTCTAGAGGATCAAATTGTCATCTTGACGAGGTCTGCAGAGTGGAAAGTGTACAAAAATCGCGTCAAACTCCGAAACAAGTCGAAACCGCAGCTTCACGCGGCTTTTCCGACAGCTCGCGCCCGGACAAAGATCGAGTGTTTCCGCCTTTCACTGGCTCCTCGACTCCTCGTTTGACAGTGTTCACTTGATCCAGTTCACAAAAATCTATCAGCGTGTCTCTTACTCCTCTGAGTATTCCGGAGATGCGCAGCCGTGTGGAGTGAAGTGCGGAGAGAGAGAGAGAGAGAGAGAGAGAGAGAGAGAGAGAGAGAGAGAGAGAGAGAGAGAGAGAGGTGCACAGAAAACGCGAGAATCAAACCTTAGACGTAAACGTAACTCGATTGAATTTTCAACACGAGCATATTGATGAATTGCATAAAAATGTGCCGCACAGCATACCTTTGTATTTCATAAAACATGTGACTGACACCTTACAATTATTCCTCCCTGTGTTAAGCTAACAGCTTCTCAATTCTCTTTTTTTTTGGCGTATAAGATCATAAAATATAGCAGAAGGTCTCAATACCAATACATAGCGCCTCCAAAGTCTATACATAGTGTTATCTTGTCACTCTACCCATAATGCTCTTCTCTCAGCTGCATTGTGCTCATGATAGGCTCTGTACAGTCTGGTCCCAAGCCTGAGGATTTAGTGTTAGAGCTGACCTTGGTTCTGAGCAGGAGCTAGCTATGGTTCTTACATTAAGCCAGGATTGCAGTTTGGTGCTTCAAAGTAAAAGTAAAAGTTTTCACATCCTCACCATGCTAGTACCAGAGAAAACCTAAAATAATCTCCAATTCTTTCCTGAAATGTATGAAGCAAAGCTTTCTGTTAGGTTAGTATCGCAAAAGCTTTTTGAGTTGTAACATATGGCTTTATAGTCGTAGAATATGTCACTAAAAATAAAAAAAAAATCTGGTAAGTTTATTTTTTTTAGTTGGTCAGTTATTCAGTCTCCAATTCGCCGTAATATATATATATATATATATATATATATATATATATATATATATATATATATATATATATATATATATATATATATATATGTGTGTGTGTGTGTGTGTGTGTGTGTGTGTGTGTGTGTGTGTGTGTGTGTGTGTTCTGGTCTTTATGTTTAAGGTTGTTTCATAAAAGGTCAGAGGTCAAGCTCTCTCCCGTTTTAGTGTATCCCATTCATGAAAAATGCATGTTCTCGCAGCCAAGTAAGGGGCTGAAAAAAACCCATTGTCCATATAAAGTCTTGCATATCTGCACTTACATGAAAAATTAGTATCTGCTTTGGGGCTTTTTACTGTATTCTAAAAATGGTAAAAATCTTAATTTGTTACTGCAATGTTATGTTGATATTTGTCAGACAAAAGGTGTCAGGCCTCAGGAAGCATTCAACAGAAAAAAATAATATGTGCTACTTCTTTTGAACACCAGATGTCACCAGAGATCTTTAATGCAGTCTTTCATTTCAGTATCTGAAAATCATCTTTTAGGTTGGAAATTACAACTATCAAGGATATTTGACAGTTAGTTTATTTTAACAAGTAATTTGCTCTTAGATTGTTTTTTTTTCACTTGGCTTTCAATAGAGTGGAAACCTGCTTTTAAAAAGTACAATGTTTCTATTTCCTGAAAGTATGGTTATACCATCTTAAAACAATTTTACTTTACATCTTGCATGTGTTGTCTTTGAAAAATTAACGTCTCCTCTAGTTTCTCAGTACCCATGACTTAAATTCTTTAGCCTTCTTTTCTACTTTGATTGCAGGAGCTTCCCTTTGGAAGCAGTCGGTGGGTACCAAAACAAATAATTTCCAGAGAAGTTTGGAATGCATTTCTCATAAAGGCTATCGATCTTAACACACCACCAAAACACTGGTGGTTTTTCTGATTTGCTGAAGTAAACCTTTAGGTCAGTGTTGTAGAAGTTCATACATGTCACCTCAAGAGGGTGCAATATACACAGTGTAACAGAAATACAGTTCTGTAAGTATTATCCAACAAGGCATTGCAAAGACACCAAATACATTAACCCATCAGCATAGACACATCTACATATATGAAGATATATAATGTTAATAAAAGCATTACTCAAAACTGGCATGAAACATTGTGTTGGGGCACAATGGGATAAAGTTTGAACAAAGTTGGTGTAAATGGTTGTTTCAGATTTATTTCATGGACATAAACTAGCCAATAGTGTGTGTGTGTGTGTGTGTGTGTGTGTGTGTGTGTGTGTGTATATATATATATATATATATATATATATATATATATATATATATATATATATATATATATATATATATATATATATATATATATATATAAAGGCAATAGGAGAAACTTTCATGCTATGTTGAATTTAGTGACCCCTGAAAGTGATCGGTATTTTGATATCTGGCCTCAGTATCTTTCTCAAGCATAATTTAACCAGTGAAGATTCAAACATAGTAACTTCAGGGTGAGTGCTGAATATTGACTCAACTAGGTGAGATTATTTCACGTCAGTTTAAATTCCTCCTTGTGTCTTAAAGTTAACTGCAGCTTCAAGTCTTGTTGCAGAACATTTTCCTTTTTTTTTTTATCAAAGTTCAGTGTTTGGAATTAACAACTGTAAAATGAATTAATTTATTACAAGTACAAGACAAAAACATACGCTGACACATAAGAAGACAAAAGCACTTTTTGGCCCAAGTAACCACAGGACATTATGCTGAGCTGTTTGTTGTGGCAAACATGGTGAAACCTGCTACTAGACACATGCAACTGTTCTCACACAGACATACACACACACACACACACACAGAGAGAGAGAGAGAGAGAGAGAGAGAGAGAGAGAGAGAGAGAGAGGACCCGGTTTATTCCTGCCAGAGTAGCAGAGAGGAGAAACTGTTGCTAAGAGACCCGGCTTCCTCGTCTCCTTTCCGCTCAACATCATTAGTTGGCCTTTACATTTCAGGCCTCACAGCTCAGTCAGTCCGGAGTCACTGTGGGGAACAGAGCTTGTTTCGTGTGATGGGGAGGAGAGGTGGGGGCAACATTAATAAGGGTTTTATTGGAGCCATCCGTCCAGGGAAGGAAAACACCGGTGTTAGATTGGTGTCACGGGCTGGCTTAATGATTACATTACACTCAGGGGATGGACTGAGAGGGGAGGAGAGGGAAGACATATGGATGTCTTTTATGCTTCATTTGTGTTACCGTTAAACTTGTCCACACCCTAACAGGGAATGATTTAATCCATGCTAAATTCAACACATAGCTTTTAAAAATTATGCTTTCAAGTGAGAATTTAAATGTTTCTGGTTGAGTTTCGAGTTCTTTGATCCTTCTTTTTCCTCCGTGGAAAATTTGTTCCTGGGATGCTCGGCTATTCATATTATTCTACTTTTGCTGGGAGCGTAGTAGATAACAGCAAAAGCCAAGACCAAGTGTATAAACAAATTTAGAGGCACTAAAAGATATCTCTGTGATCAGCTTTTTTGGCCCGACTAAAAAAGTCGAAGATGGAGAAGAAAATATCTGCCACAGTTGGAACTTCTTTTTACAGTATTTTCTGAGGAGAGATTTTGGTGTCTGTTTCTTTTTGTGCTATTCGTACTGGTTTGTCTGAATTAGAATCACATTCCAATCAGGATTAAGAGACACTGAATCAAAGTAAATGACATCTATGGAGCTGAATTTGTGACATGATCCCACTAATCCCTTTGAGTGCTTCTGAACATATCTACTGGAAGTAAGAGAAATTTCACTCAGCTTGCTTACTTCCTAGAGCTTGCAGGCTTGCTTTGTGGCTTTATTCATTTTGCTCACCTGTCCACTTCAGATGAAGGTCTGTTTCTGTTTTTGCCAGTTTAGTACATGTATGACCTTCCAGCCTCTTATTCAGCTTTGAATCCTGATGCAGCCACAGCTTGATCAAACCAGAGTTGTTGGAAAGACCGACGGCTGGGTTATTTCAGTGTTTAGCTCTAAATTGAAGATAATCAAAGCTGGGTTTTTTTTCCAAACCTTGTTGCCAATAAAACTGTAAAAAAAAAAAAAAAAAGAGAAAACCTGCTTGAATCAGGCCAATATTACACCAAGAAATGAAAAAATTCACCTCACTTATAGTTATTTGTGTACTTTCAATGGTTTGTTAGGGAAAACACATACAATTCCAGTTATTTTAGCTTGACAGAGTCTTCTGCTACGGAAGACGAGAACAGCCATGGATTTCTCGATCTTTTATGCAGTGTTATCTTGTGATAACAACTTATTATTTCATTATCTTGATAAAACAAGTATTGTGTTCTTGGGATAACAAATTAACTAATAACATCTTTAATTGTCTCGATTTCAACCTACAAGAGCTGCCATGAACAGCTTCCAGCCACTGTGTGTCGCTGTAGTCTACCTGTAAGTTACACTTTAGGTTAGCTGAGAGGCTAACAGACTCCTATCCATCCCGCTGCTTCAGCTAAGCTAAGGTAACGTAAATGTAGGCTAACCTTAACTTTGCAATGTAATCTAAGACATAATTTAACATTTATTAATTCATTTAATAGTGCTTTGGGCCAGCCTCTCAGCTGCTAACTGGTAGCCGCTAAAGTAAACACACTCAAGTGTAACTTAGCTGTAGGCTACAGCTTCTACCAGTGGCTGGAAGCCATTCATGGCAGCTCTTGTAAATTGAAATCAAGACAAACATGTTATTAATTAATTCATTGTCACAAGAAAACGATTTCTGTTGAGATAACAAAAAAAGAACTTTTACAATAAGGAAATGCTCTTTGTTATATATCTAGATTTAAAAAAAAAAAAAAGAGTTGTTATCACAAGATAACAGTGCATAAAAAAAGAAAAATCTATGGCCATTCTCGTTTTCTGTATTCTGGACGTGTGCCGGCTGATGAAGTTTAGTAGTGAGAAGAGAGATCTGTGTTCTTTCTGTTATCTGTGAAAACGATTTTCGGGATTAATTTTGTAGTGATGATGAACACTGAAGCTGGGCTGGCAGTAAGAAAAAGGATGTCAGAGCAGAAGAAAGCTAAACAGGAGAGTGATAGAGCACAAGCTAAAGGCTACACCAAAGGCTAAATTGTTTGTGATAATGTTCATTCCAACTCACATGCAGCAGTTATACTGCTGAACAAATGTAAAGGTCTATCAATAAAATGAAGAGTAAGGTCACGTTTCAGACAACAGCGCTGCATAGCTGTTGATAAATACCTTTCATCGTGGTGTTGTATCAGATAAAAAGTTGTCTTGAACGAAGAAAAGAAGATCTGATCTCCATTTATTTGCAAAACAAACACACACCTCATTAAGAATCATTTTCAGTGTACACACAATTACAGCCAAAGGTGTCACTGCAATCCACTTCAGACAGATAGTCCTCACAGCCTCTTTAACTACTTTTCTCTCAGTGTATTGGCACATTTAGAGTTTGTCTTCTGGAGTCTGGGATTAGAGTTGCATCCACCGAAATGGAGTGTTCATCAGAGTAACTGAGCTGTTCAGTAACAACAGATGGTCACTTTTAACTGCAGCTTTGTTCGGACCAATCAGAATCAACACAGAGTCAACATAGCCATCCATTTACTCATTTTGTACGGCTCATACCTGCAAAATTACCAAGATGCCACAATTTATATGAAAGGCAAACAAAAAGAAGCAGACCAGACCCTCTTTTTGAATGCACACCATTCAGGTAGCAACTGAGAGTTGAGATGTAACATTAACAGGTTTGATGTTATTTGTGAGGTGAGATGATGGAGATTCTGTGCTGATAATTTACCGTTGCAACACTGAGACTTAGAAAATAGCACTTATTTTTCCTGCAGAAGCACCTGTTTCTGTTCCCTGGGGTATTGATGAGGAAATCTTTGAAGACTTGTATCCTATGTGGCATTGGAAAGGAAATAAGTACAAATTAAAATTGAGATCTAGAGATATAGATAATCAGCAGAAGAAAAGCAATCAATACAGAAATTTAAATAATGCAGAACAGTTTTTTTCACAGTGGAGGCTGAGAAATCACAGAAATTGAGAAAAACTATCAAAAAGCAGCATCATGTTGTAATTTTACAGCACTTTTTAATCTTAATATAATTCATTTTAACTTAAACATTCTCCCTTTGTCACATCTGCTCTCATCCTTATCAGTCATGCACATGCAACCTTTCACAGCCATGATTGACGTTTTGATGTCAAGACTGTTTCCATGGATACTCTGGCATCCAATCCACCTCTCAGCTTCTCTTATCCCTGGTCTGAAAACCCAAACATGAGGGGAGTGGTGCTGCCTCAGGTTCATCATTAGCATGGAAAAAAAAACTGTACCAATGCTAAAACAAAGTGCCCATGATGTGCCTTTTTTATTCAGGTAATTTCAGTCCTCCCATTTCCAATCTAACGGGTCAGACAGGCGTTGAAGTGTCGCGCACATTTCATTTAGAGCAGAAGATTGTGTCTTGCATAATGTATAATGAAATCCGAACTTATTGCCAAAGAAGAGATATTGCTGTGAGAGATGTGGCATCTTTTTTCATCTCCAGGCTCAGCTTGCATTTCTCCTCCAAGATTAAACGACAACCGCTCAATATCACAGCTATTAGGGTGTGAGGTTGGAAGGGCAGAGAGTGCTTTGAAATGCGTTCATGTATGTGTGTGTCTGCTCGTGCACAGACTGAAATTGCTCGAGTGCACGAGTGTTTGCAAGCTTTCTGTTTTTACAGACTCATGCTTCTGCTCCATCACTGTCAGTGCTCCACACCCTCTCTGTTTACATCTAGTGTGTGAGAGTTTTCATTTGTGTTTTTCTTTTGCAGTATTTTTATTTTGTGACAAGAACAAGAAATCAGGATGTATCAAACTTTATTCATCCATAAAGAGGGAGGAGCCAAAATACAAACTAAAGGATTAATCTTCCAAAGAGAGGTTCAAAGTTTTAGATGACACAGTGAAAGCACAAGGGTTAACGCCACTAACAATTCTAAACCGCATTTAGGGCTCAGATCCCTCCCCCAAGGTGTCCGATCATCAATTCAATTATTCACCTTATCTCCGCCCTTGTGTTTTTTGTTTGGATTTTAATCTTCTTGGACATTGAAAGTGAGCCTTTTTTGACCTTTTTGGTCTTTTGTTTAATTTATCTCTGCACATCAAAACTCCACCCCTCATGGAAGACGTCAATATGTGCTTTAAAGGATTTGATGCTGTCCTCTTAATGACAGCCTGAAGCATCAAAACAGGCTTCTGATCATGAAAGTATAAGACAAAAAAAGCGATAAGAGCCCAAGAAGCTTATGCAGTGTAAAACAGTAGCCTAATATTACTTATATTTCTGATTTCCCAGACTTCTTAAGTAATTGTTTCATGCCTTTAACCGGAGACAGTGGATAGAGCAGAAAACACAGTGAGAGTGTGGAGTGACATGCAGGAAACAGGCCACAGGCTGGAGATGAACACGGCCCACCCACTTGAGGGCGAACCTCATGAGACACGACGTAAACCACAAGACCATCTGTGTCCCTGGACTATTTCAATCTTAATGTATTTACTTAGTGTAAAGCAGGGCCTGGCACATGTGTTTGCCTGCATGCACGTTCACATGTATTCCTATCCTGCTGCAGTCACTGCCAACATAAAGAGACACTACAAAATGTTGGAATTTTTTTTTAGATGATTGCAACATGTTGGATGTAAGAACCAATGAGGAGAAAACAGACAAGCTCGAGCTTTAACAGACGTCTCTCCAGGATGCAAATATGTAAGTGTGAAAGGCAGAGGTGACGGGTAGATTGATGTAGTTAACTGAAAGTTGGGGTTAGCTCAACATTTCAGGTATGAAAGTTTTGGTTGGCATCTAAACATTTCATAAACTAACAGGTGATGTCATTGGTTTATATCCATGTTTCATTAAGTGTAGTTTTGTGAAAAATGGCGTTTTAACTCATCATTTTGAAGCAACAAAATAACAACCTGTAAAAATCTCCACTTCAGTTAAACTTAAAGCACAGACAGGATTAAGTAATTAATTTATCATTTTGGCATGTCACTGGAAAAAGTAGTAACTTTACCATGAGTCTTTGGGCCCGCTGGCATAAGGTAGTGGTGATTAAGTTCAACCCAGTTAAAGGTAATCAATCAATAATATAATCAGTAATCACAACCTTTGAACACTAGACTTAAAAGCATTTAGACTTTGTTTGATCAACCCCACCCCCTACAGCGCATTGCCTCTCATCAAAAGATCTCTTCAAACTGGTCCAGCTTCAGTCGTTCTCATAAATTCTTTTTTAACTCGGCTTTTAATAACTTGGGTGAATGTTTGACTGCTCCCGCTGTGCCCCCAAATGGACACCAGCTGTGTTTTGATGTTTCTGTGTCCACAGATCTCAGCGGGAAACGTTATAAATGACAATAACAGGGCAGCTGGTCAGAAGACCGCACAAAAACAGAGATCTCATTGAAACTTTCATGAACCAGCCGGTAAGAGGATTGCATTTGTTTTTTTAAAGTGACAGTTAAGGACAATACTTGAACAGCAGGGGGAAGCTGAAAAGAAAACATAAGAAAGAAGAAGAGGTGGGTTTGAAAAGAGAGGAGTGGTGGGTTTTAATGATTAAAGGTGTGAGAGGGAGAAAGAGATGGGAAAGGTGAGTTAATAATCCTTCAGACGGAGGTTAACGAGTTCCTCGGAGGGGCTTGAAGCTGCTGTCGAGATCCTGATGAAACCCAGGGACACACACATCCCTTCTCACTCCTCTCTTCTTCCGTCTCACCTGTGGAGTGGGAACAAAGACGATGCATAAATTGACGAGCTCCTTTCCTCAGTATTACCGATAACAGCTTGTCTCCAGCTGTTCAGGGACCGGAGACAACCAGTGCTTCCCACGAGCGGATTTATGTACGAGGTTAAAGGTGAAATCATGGTGTGACAAGAACAAGTCAATGCATGTATAGTCCTTATAAAGACTTTAACTCTTTGTCGCATGTTGTCCTCTCCATCTTACATCTTAAGCTCTTTATCTGTAGAGCACAACTTAATTATTTTGTAGTTTACTTGAATCTCAGATTTGAAGTCCATCACGTCCTCTGAATGCTGAGGTGACAAGCTTCAGATAAACCCAGCTGTTATTTGGCTATATGATAAAGAATGTCTGTACTGGAACTGTCCTCTGTGGCATGCAATGTCAAATTTTTTAAAGCCCAACCCCAAATCTAGTCACATGAATCAAATTGCAGTTAAGTTATAAAAACTTTGAGTTGGTCAACTAACTGCAATTTCAACATCAGGTAAAAAAAAAGGTAAGAAAATGATGGCACAGACAAAGCTGAGGTACAACAAGTGTTGCTCAATTGATGATGAAAAATTCTGAGCAAAACAAACAGTCAAACAAACAATAAACTAAATGTTACTGACTCTTTTGCAGGGAATACACCAGATGCGTTACCGTTCCAGCTACCGTTGCGTACCCTCTCATTCCTCAACTCACACGAGCTGCATGTTCAGTCCGGCACCTTCCAAGACAGCAGAAAGGTAGAGTTGGAGTCTGAGGTATTCCCATGCTTCCCTCTCCCTTGATGAGTCTCTCTTCATTCATGCTGGGCTGTAAAACCTCAAACCTCTTGACTTCTGGCCTGGCTGTGCTCATTGTTGTATTCAATCAAAGTACGAGCTGGTTTTGACACAATTTGTTTTATTTTGAAAGTCAATTGGTGTTTTTAGGTGGTTTCTGTGACTTCAGTAGAAACTGGTGTCATGATGGAGCAGAGCCCAACCAGAGACACATCTGGTGTATTTTAGCTGTCACCTTTTTGTGATGGTTTGGCTGTGTACATGAAAACAGTCCAGTGTGGGAGCAATCAGGATGCAATCCTGGAACCAATGAACAGCTATTTAGCTTTCTTTGAACGCTTATAAGTGGGCACTCAAGTGCCTCTCAAATCCCCTCCTAAATGCCACCAGTGCTATTAACAAATACATTGCACAAACTCTTGGTCTTGAGTCTTATATCACAAACTGCTGGCTAGATAAGAATGCCCAAAAAAGATGACTGCCGCTGAGGTTATGTCTAGGGCTGGGTATCCATCAAAAATCTTTGATTCTTACACCGATACCAATACCTTCACTTTGATACAGATTCCTGAACGATACTTTTTTCTACAACGATTTTTATATAAATTCTAACAAAAAGAAAATTTCATTACATGTTATGGTACAAATCTTGAGTTTTATCTTTAGTTTTATTACATAAAAAATAAACAAATAAGTAATTACCAGTGCAAAAGAACAGTTGTAAACAACTGACAGGTCAGACACTCAGTACACAGTAAATGTGTTTATAACTATAAATGAACTTTCTTCTGTCAATTCTTGTATTTTTTATTCTAAAATTAAAAAAACTCCTTCTCTACCCAGGCTTTTGACCAGAAAAAGTGACCTAAAAGAAACAAACATTAGCACAGTTCATTTGCATGCAGTCGTCTGCTCTGGCTGCAGCTTGGAGGGACTGCTGTGAGCGGAGGAGTCTGTGTTTTGGAGAAGCAGCAGTTGAGGATCAAAACATGCTTTCAGTACGTCCCAAACTCCAACAAAGTCACTAGATTTGTTGCTTTATGAAAAAAAAAATCGCTAGAAGGGTTTGAAAGTCGCTAAATTGAAAGTTGGCCCCACTTTCCTGCATACCACAACCACGTGTAACAGCCAATCTCTGGCAGCATTATCAGATATTGATCACGTGATTAACCCTTTGGGTACTGAAACTTTGGTAACCCTGTATAATACCAAACAGCTTTTAAAGAGTAGTTTTCTTTTTACTATAAAAATATCTTTCCATGATCAGTCGTTCCTTTCTGAGCTGTCTCTTAATAACCATTTCCATGACATGAGTCGAAGGTATCAGGTGGTGACGTTAAAGGTGGAAACGTTGCCCTGTAGCAATCCCTTCATTGTAAACACGTGGTCTTGAATAATTAGACTCACTCACTCGGGCTGGACTCAAATCCAGCAGATTAATAATGTAGGTGACTCATTTCTGCGAGGAAAGCCAATAATTGGATGAAAATCAGGCTTGATATGCTCTACCTCCTCTGTGTCCCTCTAATCAAACATGCCACACACACACACACACACACACACACACACACACACATACATACATATGGAAATAAAGGAATTCATCTCACGTTTGGATACACAAACTGAGAGCGAGGAAGTTAACACGCGACTGACACAGACACACACACAGCAGTCCAGACACAGGTGACTGTAAGTGTCTGTGACAGATGTTTATTTCTTCATGAACATGCTTATTAGTCTACATTGTGGAAATAATTGGCTTAATGCATAATTCCACTGCTTCATCGTCACATATCTGCACTTCCCATTAAATAATTTAGCATAACAGAGCAGATTTTGTTATGATTGCAAATGTTCAACCTATCAATAAACCAGAGTCAAAGAGCCCACACAACCCATCTAACCTCCTCTATCCACCCCTGCTGATATGTACAGAGCATCCTTTTGTTATGCAGAGCACTTGAGGTATAAATTTAAAGTGCTTAATGTTCGAACACCACAGAATTGTGACTATGTTTAGCACTTTGTACAAAGTTGTTTTCCGTCACCGTCTCTCGCTGATGCACTAAAGGAGCTAAATTACTTTTTAGTGAATAGAAATAGAAAGGCTATTATGTTTCCAGAGTTTAAAATAACTCACTTTCCTCTCACAGCCAACACTTAAAACCACAAAATGTCACGTCTGGCTCTTTTCAAGGTTAAAGATTTGATTTTTAGAAAAAAGAAAAAAAAAAAAGAGTGAGTACTTGCGCTGAATGCAAATTATAACCGTGATAAAACATGCTTTCAAGTGTCAGACAGATGGAATAAAATACATGTTCAAAAAATAAAAAGAGTGGAGTACGCAGAGTACTCGCAGCCGTGACGCACAAACTTGATGCAAATTACAAGTAGAATTAAAAGAGGTGGGTGGACGGCCAAACAGGAGGATGAGGGAGAAGTGAGCCACAATTAAACCCATTCACTTTCTCTTCATTGGATCACATCCAGCTAACAACTTTTGTCAACCCTGACACGGACATGCATGTTAAAGTGGAAATAACCTTTATCCACAGCTGTCATGGAGAGAAGCAGAGCTAGAGGAGGCAGAGGGACGGCTGCTGGGAGTCACTGGAGTGTGTCAGGCCGAATCAGTACAAAGCATTTAGAGAGCGACAGTGTCTGATACAGTGAGACAGAGCTCTAATCAGCTGCAGGCTCGGACCAGCTGCTGTGAGGTGTTTCACCCTGAGGACAGGTTACCTTCCTTTTTTTTTTTTCTGATACATTGCAGCTGCCGTGTAAACGAGTTTACAGTGGAAATGCTGACATCACGCTCATTTTTATGCATGCTCATTACACTTTCATTGTAGGAGCTTTTAATTGCCATGCCTGAACCGGACAATAACAACTGTTCAATGGCAGACAACCGTGTTGTACTGGTGCTGGTGAATCTGCTGACTGCCTTTCAACAAAATGTGCATCTGTTACTCCACTTCTGAACTCAGATAAGATGCATTCAATATATACACCAAATGATCAGCCCACCTCTTCTTCAGCGGTGGGCTACCCAAAGACTCTACAGTTATATCGCCACCTACATGTCTCTTATGCATACTACAGCATTTTCAGTCCCTCAGCGTTTCCGTGTAAACACAGATTTTATTTTTTTTAACTGTTTTTTTGTGTTTTTCAGGTGTAAACAGGGCTTGAGGCTTTCCCATTGGCTGTTATCATCTACCATCATCTTACGACTAGAGGCAATACTTTCTTCTTTTTTTTGTGATAGTTGTTTCAGCTGTCAGCACCAGATCACTTACTTGCAACATTCACTTTTGCAATGTAACTGTCACCATTTCTTTGTCCATTAAATAATTTAATTGATACTGAAGTGAAAAGAGCAACTTTTTTGATGCACATTGGATTTACAGGTCCAGATTTTTGACAAAAAAAGTCAAGTTTTGTAAAGAAATGAAAAATACTTCATGAACGTTTGTTTGCTTGACAGAAGTCAGATCCATCCTTTTCTGATGCATTCTGGGTAGTTAAAAAGTCTACACAGTGATCGACCTCTGTAATACATGGCCATGCAAATTTGTCACCAAATTTTTGACTTTTGATTTTGAAGAGACTAAAAGCTTCTCTTGCACACACACACACACGCACACGCACACACACACACACACACACACACACACACACACACACACACACACACACACACACACACACACATTATGTTTTAATGGGTTTAGATACATTTGTGCCAGGATGTAATGATTGTGCATTCTTATCTTCCTGCTTTTGCTCTCCATATTGACCATTTTGCCGGCATGAAAATCAAGACCCTTGAGTAAAGATTCTTTTTTTTTATTTATAATGAAAACTTAAACTAAGTGTTACACTGAGGCGATTCAATATGCTGTGCAGAGTAATATAGAGGAGTTAAAGAAAGGTCTGATATTAAAATGAGCAGGAGTTTAAGATTTAAAGTGCATTAAAATAACTTGTTTAAATGTTTAAGAATAAAAAAGTGCAGAAAAAGACTAAGAAATTAAATCTTGTTGAATTTAACTCATCATTTAACCATCAGACTCATACTTACAACAGACACATACACTATAAACAGTCACACACACGTGCGCATACTTACATCAACACATGCCAACATACATACATGTATTTATTTGTGTTTGTTCACAAATAAAACATAATGACATACAGATGTACACACAAACAAAGACAAGCTCATGAGTCATCCTCACATAAGTCACATGAAATTACATGCATGTCTGTGGACGCCTAATCTTCCACTCTTAGCGTCTGTTATCGCACTGTAAACACACCACATACATTTTCCTTCACCCAATTGATCAACGAGGGTTCTCCCTTCTTTCCTCCTTCTCTCTCTCCCTCCATCTCCTGACTTTCATTCTCTGTCTCCATGGTGACTGCAAAAGCCCAGACTAAAAGTCAGGCGTGTGCTCTGTAATGAGAAAAATAAGAATTAAGACTTGGAAACTTTTGGCTGTTCTTATATTTCCTTCCTCCCACATCACCCATGAGTGAGTCACAGGCCCTGCATGATGCAGACAAGAGTTTTTTACTGAGCGAGCGAGAAAACTGTCGCTCTGCAGGCATCATTCAAACACACTGTGACACTGCGCTTTCTAAAATATATCAACATATATGTGCGCTACTTATTGGGAAATGTTGGTAATAGCTTATTGTCAAAGTACACTAGGGAACTGAGCTGAAAACTTTCTGTAACTTGCAGCAGATGAAAGAAGTTAACAGGAAAGCAGAACAAGTCATACCAAAGATTATTTCTGTATTTAATGTCTGCAAAATTGATGAAATTAATGAAAGCATCTCCTCTCATTGCAGAATAGTGAAACCAAACAATACGTCAGGTGGCGTAAGTTTTAATATAATGCAGTATCGTGCAGCAACCAGAATTCTTCTCCATAAGAATCACAGTATACACACGTTCAGGACTAATAAGGAGATAAGATGTGCAACTTTGTCCACAGGGGGCGCCAAAATCAACACAAAACAAAAGTTAACCACAGGACCTTTAATTTCAAGGATTTAAATCTTCATACAAATTCTGTCTTGAAGCCCCTGAAGGAAGTTTCAGCTGGTCTTAAAAATTATTTAAATTAATACCCGGTAGCTCCTTGGTCTGTTTTCACATCGATACCCACTAGGTGTAATTATTTTCCTTTTCTTAAGACCGGCCTGAGACAGATGTGGAGTTTTTGCCACAGTGTCAACAGGCAGAGTGGACTCATAATATGATCGTGTCACATTGGTTTTCCCTTCTGTTGTTGAGAATGAATCACCATGTGGCTTTAACCAATCAGAATCAAGTATAGCTGGGTAATTAATGAAGGAGCTGGATGATATAGACAGAATAATTCAGATTCTTCTAGCTTTGCCCCAAGTTTTATATCAAAAAGTTTATGGCAAAGTTAAACCAAGTTTTTGTTGTTCACATCTTCTGTAAATAGCGCCTGATATTGCTTCTTCTGAAATTTGAAGGAAAGTATTAAAAAAGTGGAAACTGTAACTCTCGTCCTGTTTTCCAAACGCTCCTATCAAACGCTGTTTCAAAAATAGTTTGTCATCTCCATGTTTACCCGCTGCCTGCTGTACGACTGTTTGTATTTATTTCTTCTCTTCCTGTCTCCGCTCCTCTCTTACATAATGACAGAAAAACATTATGGCAGCGCTCATATCTATTATTCCACAAGGGCCGGACTGAATATACCGCCTCCGTGCTCATCATTTTTCAACAATTGTTTCCGGTGAGTGTGTTTGTGTGTCTGTGTGTTTTGGGCAATTACAGCCTGACCTTTTCTCCCACCTCTCCTCCCCGTTGATTGTGAAAACAGACTCATATTAATAATTCACAAAAATTTAGAGAGAACCAGTGGGAGTTTTGACTACTCTTTGTTGCCAGTGGCAGCCAGACCAGAGCATGTGTTTGCATATTTCTGTGTGTTTGTGTGTATCCACTTGCCTTTGAGTGTGTGCGTGTGTGTTGTTGTGACCATGAATGTGTAGCTTCAGGTGTTGTTGTATTTGAAATGTAGATTTTACACCAACTCAAAGCTTGTGAAGCCTTCAGATGGAGTGACTTTCATTCTCTGTCACAGCATCTCTCGTCTCTCTTTGAATAAAGCGAGAACAAATGTACAATTCAAAGCGGAGTACACGCTGCAACGATTTTAAGCCTGATTTCCCCCTTCAAAGAAAAAACAGAAAAGCCCTGCTTTTGAAGGCCTTAAAAAATAATCATACCAGATTTTCCTGATATGAGATACACCAAATCTATTCAGCAGACAATCAGGGCAGAAACTGCAAATTTGAAACATGGAATTCTAACATATTTTATCCTGATGTGTGTCTGGAGGGGAACCCTGAGGTACCCACTTGTGGATTGTCACATGGAGCAGAATAAAAGCTAAGCAAGAAGCAAGAACAACAAAGCAGCCAAGATGACAGACGTAAATGTGAAGTTAGAGAGCGTCAGAAACAGAGGAAAAACTTGATGATTTGTTGATACAAAGTTTCAGGTAAAACATACCACAATCAAACTGGTAAGAAGAAGAGGAGTTGCACCTCTTGCCTTAAAGGGACTATGAGGACTTTCTAAGTGATTTTGAAAACTTCTCACCCCTAGATATCTGCCTGATCATAACCTACAACTTAAAATAAGATTATTAGCACCAAAAATGTTACTTCTAAATGCTATTTCTTAGCTTCCCAATCACGTTAAAGTCTCTACGACAACATCACGCTGGCTGACGAAGTTAAGTAGTGAGAATAGAGATCTGTGTTTTTCTCTGCTGAATTATATTTCTGTGATTTATTTAGCAGTGATGGTGGACACTGGAGCTGGACTGTCAGACGGACAAGGGACGTCGGAGGAGAGCGATAGCACAGGCTTAAAGCTAAAACACAGGCTAAACAGTTCAGGATAATGTTGAAGAGTGAGGTTATGTTAGCTCTGCTTAGCAGATAAGCTCTGGTAAGACCTAACGAAGATTCACTAATTTTACACATTACGGATAAGTCTCGGAGCACTAGGCTATGAGTAGAGCTAAATATAGCCGGCTACTAAATTACGGTACAAACTGAGTTTACAAAGTTTGCTTGTTGCGTTCACTCTGCGTGGTAGATGAGCAGGACATAAGAATTCGCTAATGTTACACATTACATCTCAAACCACCGGGCTGTAAGGGACACTTCAATAGCCGGCAACTAAACTACAGTACAAACTGACACAGTTTCCTTGTTGTCACGTTTCAAACAACAGGGCTGCAAAACTGTTGATAAATACCTCACCTTGTTGTATTAGGTCCAGTAGAAAGTTGTCCTGAACAAAGAAAAGTAGTGTTAAAAAAGATGATTCAATCTCCATTCATTTCCAAAACAAACACATGCCTTGTTAAGAGCCATGACATCACGACAGTGTGCATATGATTCTGATTCTGATCCCATTCTTTCAAAGAACTAGTTTGGTTTTTCAAGAAGCCACATAATTTCCTCACCAGCCTTTTTTGATTTGTATTGGACACGCTCAATGGGAGTTCCTGTAGTGCCAACTGTTGCTATTTTAAGACTTCTGTATTTTGTTAAGGGTTAAGTACTTTGCCTCTTTTCCTTAGTGCACTGAGACATAAATGCACAGTGTGGGTGATTCACTCTTCATTTTTGGACAACTTTTTCTGCAGCTTTTGGAAAAGTTTTGGAAAAGCTTCAGTATTTACAGATTTATTTTTATGTTGTAAATGCAGCAGAGAATGCAGACATGTCTGAGGCAGCTCTTAAAGTTTACCGTTGCATAAGAGCAAACTGTGGAGGCTGTTATTTTGAGAGTGTAACTTAACACCTCATATGCAGGTTTGGTTGTGTAATGATGAAGGTCATAACCTGCTGTAAAACTCTTGGCCCATATTGTTGCCTTCATCAGTCACAGTATGGTTTGTTTTCACTCTGGTGGTGTGGCTAACAGTGAGTGGAGAAGATACAGTTAAATGATTCAAAGTTATATTATCATATTACTCCAATACCAGCGTGTTGATCAGTCTAATAAAGCACTGGGCTGAAGAACTGGAGTTGTTCTTTTTAAGAAAACTTAGATGTTCAAGCTATCTTTTCATTATACATTAAGGCAACATACATTGTTCAGCATTCAGCAACATTCCATATTCAGTGCTTTCATTTGTTAAGAGTTCAGTATGAGACCTTCTGATTCAGTAGACCCCTGAGGACAAAGAGAAGGGTCAGATTAAGTGCCAAAGTGTTCCCTGAACAGGAGAGTCTTCAGACCTCTCTTAAAAGTAGAAGGATCTGGACTTTGTGGATCGTATGGAGTTGGGTAATTCATTCCACCATTTGGGAACAACAGAGGAGAAGAGTCTGGCTAGAGATTTAGAGCCACGCTGGGCTGGCAGCACCAGGCATCTCTCACAGGCAGAGCCTAGCGGGCGGGAAGGAGAGTAGACTAGAGTGGATGAGGGACTCTAGGTAGGATTTCCAGAAGAAGAGCTTTGAATTTGATTAGAGCTGCCACTGGGAGCCAGCGAAGAGAGATTAACAGCTGGGTGACGTGTGCTGTTTTGGGCTGGTTAAAGACCAGACATGCTGCTGCATTCTGGATCATCTGCAGAGGTTTGAATGGACACATAGTGAGGCCTGCAAGAAGAGAGCTGCAGTAGTTGATGCATGAAATCACAAGGGCCTGTACCAGAAGTTGTGTGACCTGTTGTGTCAGGTAGGGTCTGATCCTCCTGATGTTATAGAGGGCATATCGACAGGGCCGATCAATCGAGGCCACATGAACCTTAAAGGTCAACTGGTCATGAGTCATGACACCCAGATTCTGGCAGAGTTTGTGATCACACAAGTTGATTTGATACAAGCATGACACTGATGTGTGGTTGAACAGAGGGACAAGCTGGAAAGACAATGAGCTCAGTTTTGGACAGATTTAGCTGAAGGTGCGGTTCCTTCATCCAAGTAGAGATATCAGCCAGACATGCTGATATCTTAGCTGAGACAGTTGTGTCTTCAGGTGGAAAAGACATGAAAAGCTGAGTGTCGTCAGCATAGCAGCGGTAAGAGAAGCCATGTGAGTGGATCACTGCACCAAGTGAGGTGGTGTATAAGGAGAAGAGCAGGGGACCAAGCACTGACCCCTGGGGTACCCCTGTTGATAAGCCATGTGATTCAGAGAGTTCTCCTCGCCATGACACTCTGAAGGATCTACCTGTGCGGTACATCTACAAGAACCAAAATTAAGCCCCAAAACCTTTGTTTAAAAAGGAACAGTTCGAACAATAAATTTCTTGTCTTTGTCGTGTATTCAGTTGAATGCAGGTTAAAAAGGACTTAAAAATCATTGTATTCTTTTTACACATTTTACACAATCTCCCAACTTCATTGGAATTGGGGTTGTAACCTGGGAAGTGTCATCAACCGGTTGTTACAGCTCACATGCATGACAGCAAACATATACAGAACTGTGCCCAGAACATCCAACATCCAGTGTTGATTCTAAAAGTTAAGATTTCCATGTTGGCAGAATTTAAAAGTTTTTAATACGGACAGACCCTTTTTATCCTGCTGTTCTTATTAATGTCATCATTTGATTAAGGTTAAGGTCAGAAACCTCATCAGCATCTCCTCCTGATTGTCTCAGTGGGTGTGAGATGATATAAGATGTGCTGCTGCGCTCAGACATCAATCACACCGTTATTGATTGTGAGCTCAACTGACACAATAAGCATCAGTACAGGTAAATAACAACACTTGTAACGTGTGATTTCTTGTTGACATAGTCTCAAACAGCCCGTCAAACCCCCTCCCCCACACCATCTGACAATGTTTGTCTTTCCAAAACCAACAACCAGATAATCCTGCCAACTTTACACAGGGCTTGGCGAGGTGTGTGGAGGCAGAAATCAGCAAAACTTGAAACTGCAGAAATTGTTGTGTTCTTGTCATGTTTGCACAGTTTTGACAGGTTTGCATTTTCATTAAATGAAAAGGGGAAAAAAAGTGAGTCTGGCATTTTAAAGTGTCCTGACATTTTCTGGGACAGAGTTTGGATTTTACCAAGATTTATGTAGGAATTCTCAGGTTAAATTTGGTGCAAATGTTCCGTACCTCATTATTAGTGGAAGCTTCAGTCATGAAATCATCTAAAATAAGCAAAGTGTTGTTTGACAGCAGATTCAGGAAGACAGTTTATAAAATTAGTATTTATTTATAGGAGGATAAGGATGTTATACTGCCAATACCAGTAGATGTAAAGTATCACTTTTACATGAAGTATCTTGAAGGCATTTTCAAAAAAACAAAAAATATTTTTTCCCAACTTGAGAGGCTGACCAGAAGGCTAAATCCATTGTGCACCTGCAAAGAAGGGACTAATTTGGAAATACCGTGCTTTTTTTTTTATAGGCCTTTACCTTCAAAATCACAGTTCCTTTTTCTCAGATGGAATCTCTTTTCTCTCACCTGATGGTTTTCAGATACTGCAGTTATTATATGTGTTGATCTGCAGCAAAAGCATTGTGACGATGCATATTTGTTAAGTGTCACACCTTTGCACTTCACCTGTGTGATAGATGGGAAACTTGATAGAAAATACACCTCACAAATGCAAATTATGTATCAAGACATTGAAAACCTCTCTTGCTACATACACCAGCTGCTGACTTGTGACTTCTGAAAAGTTTTTTTTTTCCATTTGGTTTGAGCTATCTGATATGAAATAGCCAATGCGTCTTGGGGAGAAACCAAGATCTAAAAACTCCTATGCAGCTCGAGGCAAAGTGTACTGAAAGCAAATGGATCAAGCTGTGAACACTTGATAAATGTCTCAAGATAAATCAGGCATGCTTTGTTCTACACTTCAAACATCAGAAGTGCGGTAGTGCCAGCCTCAGCTTGAAAGTTGAACACTCCGATTGCTGACTGTTTCATACCACTTCATGAATTTCGTTTTTTCACAGTCACAGAGTCATATCCATGTTAGGATCAGGATTTCAGTCCAGTTTTCTACAAGGAACAGGGAGGCAATTCATTTCATTTCCCTTGACAAATTTCTTCCAAGAAGTGATCTACATTGTATTGGTAACCTCAACTCCTGCACATCATCTGCAAACAAAAGACCTCTCGATACAACACTTAAGATATGTGGCATAAAAAGCACCTGTGTTGAGTATTTATTGTTTTAGATGCTGGTATCTTTGTTTTTATCCTTTGTATTGTATATTCTTTTACATCTTCCTGTCCATGAACCACAGATGAAAATTAGCTTTACAGCTTATTCTGGCTTGACAGTTTTTTTTCATGGTCCCTGTCAAATAAACTTATAAATACATAAGATTCACACCTTAGAGACAGGGGAGGAGTTTTTAGCAGTTACCGTGTTAGAAATGGCCTCTGAATCAAATTTAACACCTGATTTGGCATCAAAAAAGATGAGATTGTCTGAATCTCAATGTGAATCATATTTATCAGATAACTTAACAATAGAAACAGATGTTTTCTTCACTAAAGGAGGATTTACATAATTAAAGACACTCTGAATGTTACAATAGTCCTTATCTGTGTTCACACCTGTAACAGTGTCAGCAGCACTGGCATCACCAGATGATTGGATCATCTTAAAATTGGAAGAGCCTGAGCATATTTTGATTTAGAATCCTGAATTAATATAAGACCAGCATTTCTGTTGGAATACTATAAATAAAAGGTATTTTGAAACTCTCAACAGTGTCAGGGATCTCATTACCTTGTTAAAAAATGTTCAGGTCTCTCAGAGCACTACAGCTGTCCAGACACCAAACTCTCAGGAATCGCTTCTAAAACAAACCCCTAACATGTCCAGGGATGTCTTAACAGACATCATAAATAAGGCTGCCTTCCTTAAAGAAACTGGAAATGAAAAGCAGAAAGCACTGGATCAGAATGTGGAGCTTACACAGACAAGAACACAAGGAGCAGCCTACCTCAGAAGGTGAGCTGATGAGTCAGCACAGAGAACTGGAGCTGAAGAGTATATATACGCTTCCCACGCCGGAACCAAATCAGGGGCAATCAGGCACAAACACCTGACCCTGCTCTGTGATGATTGGCTTACCAAACTCACAGTGGTCAAACTGTGTGCTTCTTATAGTCCCTATTTCCTTTACACAATTAGACACAGTGGCCATGGTTACAAGGACAACGTCTCTTCCCTCCAACTGAAGTCATTCTGAAATCTTATTCTGTTTGGGACTTAAAATATCGTTCTGTGTTAAAAGGGCTGTGAGGACTATCTGGAAAAGCCATAGATGTGTATAAAACATAGATGTAGTCTCTGCGACGTCACACATCTGTTCCTGATACAGTCAAAGAAGCCAATCAATGGACTGGGCCATCTTTGAAATGACGTGGACTTTGAGCTTCTGTGGATGTTTTCTCAGTGGAACCATACAACCTCAACTTAATAAAGAAAAAAGACTGTATATTATTTTTTCCTCATCTCAGCTTCTCGTAGTATTTGCTCTTGTCTTGATACAGTCTATATACCTGGCTAAAACCAAACCACCATCCTTTTCATTTCCAGTATCAAAGCAGCAAATGTATATGATTTATTCAAGCACTCTTAGCCCAAAGGATATTTCATCTCCACATCTGTCTCCGTCTGCTCCTCCATCCCAGAGAGCAGAGTTCAGTTTTGTACAGACGGAGCTCCGGTAGCACGTTACATTCTAGCACTGGGCTGGATTGCCTTATTACAGGTCTATCTCCTCTCAACAGTCACTACCGATCCAAGTCATTAGGCAGCAGAGAGCCTGCTTGAGAGAGCGCTGAAGCAGAAAGATAGAGGGGGGGCGGGGAGGTGAAGAGGGGAGACAGAGAGGAAAAGCTGATAAAAGGTAGGTGGAGATGAACCAATGGCTCACTGTCGCTTCCTCTGGAGGACTTAAAAAAGAGAGGAGGAGAAAAGGGAGAGGGGGAGACTCAGGAAACAAAACAAAACAAAAAAAAAAGAGGATTAATGAGGGAAACAAGGAGCTGCAAGATGGGGGTAAAACCTGGGACCAAAGAAACAAAGCAAGAAGAAATATGTGTGACAAAGGAGGTGACAAAAAAGGAGAGAACTCGGGGGTTAAGCAAAAGCAGTGCAAGGGTATGATGATGAGGAGAAAGTGTCAGAGAGAAGCAGGAGAAAATACAGTCATACTACGCAGCATGGAGGAAAGAGGAAGAGGGTGAATAGTAGCTCTCAGGAATTACTTGAGTGTGAGTGTGGAGAGCTCAGATCAAAGAAACAGCACTAAATTATGATCAATACCCTCCAAAATTATCATTGTTTCCTTTGTGCTGCTGACAGAGCTTCATGGCTCTTCAAGGATCATGCTGCCCACTTTTCACAGTCAAGTTTCAGTACGTCCCTCCCCTCTTTTTAAGGGTCTTACGTGTCATCACTTCTGCTCCATGCCCATCCCTGCTCTTTTTTCCTCCACGTCCACCAGATTTGAGAAAACCAAACCCTGTGATTTTTAAACCTTTCCTGCTGGCTCGCTCTCTCCGAGGGACACGGCTGAATGGAAAATGCTTGTACTGTACTGCTGTGTGCAGAGAATAGTAACAGCTTTGACAGCACTCAGTCAGAGGTCAGGAAAGGGACTGACAGCGTAACATTCATAGCAGTGACTCATTGGAATCGGACGAGTCCTGCAAACATCAGCTTTCCTCATCAACAGTGTGACACAAAGGTGAGAAGAACCGGAGGATTTTTTGTGACTACACCTCGCAGGAAATGTCAACAACTGTTGAGATTTCAAATCACAGCATAAGATCTTCTTCCTCTTCTTCTAACTGTCCACTCATTCCCATCACCTTTGTTAAGACAGGTTGGAGGAAAAGGGCCACATGGAAGTTGAGCTAATGTGCATGAAATCCTCCGGCTAACCAAGAAATGTCAATTGGCACACCCGGTGTTTCTTATAAAAAATTTGATATTGCACAAAAAATTTACAGTAAATATGATTGTAGTAGTCTACTGCACTGTAAAAAATGGAATTTAAAATGACTTCAAACCATCTGACCCAAAAGTAGAAAGAAGACAATGATGTCTGCAGTAAACCGACTTGTTCAGTACAATAAAACTCATATTGTCAAGTTTAGAAATGAAATATTTCAAATATACCTTGAGATGATATTTCATAACAAATAACTAATTTCATCAGCACACTTGCATAACTTTGAGGAAAATAAATGATTTAATGCTTGTCGTGCCTTTATTGATACACCATTTGTCAGTTTAATGGGACTGATTCTTTAATTGGTTAAAAATGGTAGAAATGTCATATAAAGTCATATGACACCAACAGAAATGCAAACTACACATTAAAAGAAACATCTAACATGTTGTTTTCACATTTTTATAGCATATTTTTGATTTGGACATCATACCAACCCTTATTTGTCATTCCCATCTACAATGGGCGTAGGTCCAAAGAACTGGATCCATATTGGAAACAATTCCAAAGATCCATGTATTCACCAAGGCATGTGCATTTTGGTTCTGCTTGTCTGTTACTGACGGCGGCATAAATCTTTCAGGATTAAGCCCTTAATGACAATTTTGCAGTCCACAGATTTTTTTTTTAAGTAATTAAATTGGAAACTGGTACCCAACCCTACTGAGAGTTTACTATGAATAAAAATGGAATTTTACTCATTGTAACCCCTGCTCAAATATGATTTAAAATATATTTTATTATCCTCTTAAACCATTTGGTCCCCCAGTTTGGGGATTTTAGCTCGCTCTGCAGCAAAAGCAGGAAATTCAGCTACAAATGCCGTCAAGTCATACTTTAATTAAACTTTCTGTTTGAGCAATACTTGAGTTATTAGTCAGAGCCAGTGACATAACTACCAGTACTGACACCTCTAAACAAATTTCACAAGTGTTCCCTGTATTATGACAGCAGAATGACTCAAATAGAGCTTGTTGACGCAGAGACTCTTTTCATTTTGTGTATGTCATTTTCTAGGAGACCCAAAAAAGAGGCCGGAGCAGAAGAGGTTGAGATTAGATTCAAGACTGATTTGGTGTGGATGATCGCATTTTGATTCACATTTTCTTGGCTTTGTACACAACAACGATACATGTGATAAGTGCAGGCCTGGTCAGTTTGTTTGAGCCACCTGAGTAAGAGTCAGCATAGAAATCAGAAGCCATCCCGTCTGAAAATCTTCTTATCAACAGATCAATAGTGGTGAGTTACAAAAATGGTTTGCAAACCACGCTGGTGTTCACTGTTGGCAAACACATCCAGTAATGGATGCATGTAAACCATAGCGCATTGCTATGAGCCAATTATGCTAATAGCAACACTGCCAAGTCCAAACCAGTCAACTTGAATGTGACGTCTTTTCTACTTCAGAGGCTAATAAATGCATCCTCTGCTAATTTCCATCCATCAATATTCTACCAACACCTCAGTCTGATGCTGAAGCACAATGTAAGAGAAAAATGCTAAATTAGATTTGTAATATTATATCAAACATTATAAAACAAGTAATGGCTTTGAGAGCAAATATGGACCATAAGGAGAGATCGCAGGAGGCAGAGAGTGAATGCAGCTCTGTCTGCTTTTCTCATGGCTCAGAGGTAAAGACTTCATGAATGATTCAGACTGCTTCATGCGTCTATAAGATCCACCTCTGAAGAGGCATGACCTGCACAGCTCTGGAGCATTCCCAATAGGTGTGTCTCTCTTCAGACATATTTTCTGGCTGAGAGGTTCATGAACCATCGCAGCTCTGAGGCAGTGACACATGGACGTAGATAAAGTGACTGAAAAGAAAACAGTTGAAAAGGTATTTTATTCACTGAATATTGAGTCACTTCAGCTTCAGATGAAGAAATATAAAAACACAGTATGGGAAAAAGATGTAAAGCTGCTAAATCGGGTCACAGAATTATAAACAGAGGAGAACAATTATGATTAAAAATATATTTACAAACTGGAGAGACACAGATGTGAGACTTATGTTGAAAAATCTGACAAAATGCAAAAATGTTACACCAGGGATTCAGTCTTTATTGTGGAATCTTAAAAAAAACTGCATTCTTAAAGGTATAGTACACAATATTTGCAAACTGGTTTGTTTGAAGCTTCGACAACTTCAAAGTTTCGTCCAGCAGAATCTGAGCGTGAAACCCATTTGATGATTGAGGATTATTTAAAATGTAAATAAAAAGTGCAGGTTCTCTTAAACTCCTGTTAACAAAACCAAACAACGACAGAGGAAGGCTGTGATTGCAAGTGTTCCTTGCAGACGACCGCAGGGCAAGATTGAATCATTTCTTTTTCTTTTTTTTTTTTTCTTGGGTTTCTTTGTGAAGCGTTGTTATTTCTGCAACTTTAATGAAATCCAGGCCAGAGTGACTCACAGAAACTAACACATCAGATGTAAATGATGTTTTGTTAACAATAAATGGCCTCTGTGTTGTGTTGAATCTGTACAGG
Organism: Labroides dimidiatus; assembly: GCA_030710495.1. NCBI lineage: Eukaryota > Metazoa > Chordata > Actinopteri > Labriformes > Labridae > Labroides > Labroides dimidiatus. The sequence goes on from CM061163.1 coordinate 15,089,997, forward strand.
GAAAAGAACCAGTGAAAATAACTGCTTTCAGGTGAAACATGACTTTTATTGCTTGTGTCAGAATATGAAAGGTCATCTATTAGTCAAACAAACAAAGAAAATTTAAAAGGCAGTGTGTCCGTCTGGAAAAAAAAAATAATAATAATAAGTTGACAACAACCAAACAGTTGTCCACAGAACAGAAAGCTTTGAGCTTCATGGCGTTATTTACAATCATAAACAAAGCTTGAAAAAGTGGAATATAAAAGTCACATCTGTTATACTTTCCTAAACTTAAAGGCTTAAGTTGAATGTCTCTAAAGATATGTACGGCTTACGTGAAAGTATTGAACACAAAAAAAAAGTGTCACCACATTTTTCTAATAATAAAAGCAATTGCACATATATGCTTAAAGTATATATATGGTAAGGTCTGCATCATAGCCAAGAGTTATAATTCAGGGTTATTGTTTTTCTGAGTGAATTTAGAGGCAAAGATGAAACATGTTAACATAAAAAAAGTTATTTTGTGTTGGGTTTTTTTTGCTATATAATTGAATATTCAGACAAAAAAAAAGTCAGATTTTCTCAACATCAAAAACAATATAAGGTCTGGATGAAAGAAGCAGAAGATAAAGTTTTAGGCTACGTTCACACTGCAGGCCTTAATGCTCAATTCCAGTTTTTTGTTTCCATTCAAACTACAGCGGCAGCTGGTGGTCTCATTTATGGTCTTCTGTTGAAATCCGTGTGTGTGGCGGCAGCTGGCAAATTTGAGAGCATGTTATGTTAAAAAGGAGGAAGAGGACGAAGACTGTTGATGTTTTTTATGATGTCTGAATTTGGAGCGATGGCACAGAGGAGTGTGTGGATGCCGTATCGGAGCCTGAAGTGGTGGGATCAGGATGTCAGTGGTTTCACAGAGCGGGAGTTCTGCCAAAACTTCAGAGCGTCGAGAAACACTTTTCATCACATTTTTCAATGCCTCGTTTGAGACTTTTGAGGTGAAACACGTCGTTAAGGAAACCCTCCTATGACCCTGTTCAGACATTTCTTCAAACATCGAAATATTTCTTCAAAGAAGAAGTTTGGCTTGCACTGACGTGTCACCCCAAATACTTATTAGCTCTGAAACTTCCCTATTTCTCCACTGGCTAACTCCACGTTCATTCTCCCGCCTCTGTTTTTGTCTGCAGCACAGAAATGTGATGTGTGTCACTCCAGAATGACGTCATAGTTGCATTAAAAAAAGTGGCCTTAATCTGATTTGGAAATGTCAGATTTAATGTGACTTGTGCTGCTCAGACTGTCAGAAATAAAGCAGATTTAAAAAAAAAAAAGATTTAGGTAACTTTTAAATTCTAATAAAAGGAAAATCATCTTTTTTTTTGTTTTGATTACGCGTCATTCTGTGGCTGAGTTGTAATAAGGGAAAAATTTAGTTCTTAAAGCACGATTTAAGTTGTGGTTTTTCAAGCAGATTCGATTTTGCTTCAGGCGGCCAACACCAAACAAAAATAATTCAGCAAAGACTCTTCTAGAAAGACGATGTGATTTTTATAAACGCCTGCTTGAAAGAATTAGCTGTTTTTGTAGATGACTGTTAAATATTACACAAGTACACCTCAGCTCTTTAATACACCAACAAAGAAGAAACCTTGCCTTATCATACTCAGATTATGTGAATTTTACTGTTTTTTTTCCTGCAGCTCTGAATCCATGACAAGTCTCTCTGTGGCCGTTGTTATATTCTACTAACACAAACTGAAATCGGTGGAGAGGCTGGAAATCGAGCTACAAACTTCAGCATTTGGAAAACACCTGGGAGAGGGTAAGTCATTAAAGGGTTAAAGATGCAAAAACACTTGTATTTTATCATTTTCATCACCTGTGTCTAATCTAAGGTGTCTGGCTCTGCGTCCATGCAGGTCTCCCAAGGGTTACGCGGCATGTGGGGCATAGAGATGAGGAGCAGGGCGGCACCACTGAGGATGAGGAGGGTGAAGGCGGCGCAGGCGCAGGTAAAGGACCAGGAGTAGTAGTATTCAATCCAGATGGTCTCGTCACTGTCGATCATGCGTTTCACAGATTGGCGCATTACCTCCACGGAAATGATGATGCAAAGGCCTGCACGCCAGAAGAGAAAGAAAAGCAGGTGCTTCACTTGGGTGGAGGTGATTGTGTTGATATAACAGTTTCATCATGTTTACACTGAAAGACTGTTACTAAAGCTTTGAGTCTGTGACAGGAAACGTGAAGCAAGATGGGAAATTAAAACACTGAGCGTTAACACTCTAATTGATAATGTTTTGTTTGTTCACTGCACGTTAAAGGAAAACTTAAAGAACAGGTGCAACAGAATTAACCTGTTCATCTCTCATTCTAACTGCAGAGCGTGAAAAAAGCTGTTATGGAAGTTTTCGTTGCTAACTCTGATACAGCTACATGAGAGTACACGGTCCCTGCTACAAGAAAACAAACAATAATGGGGAAAAAATACATCAAAACATTTAATATTTGGCCTCACTTTTAAAAACTAGACCCCACAGGAAAAAAGAGTTTACTGCTTCACAGCCACAAATGTTTTGATAGAATTGTTCTAACTTCTCTCCTCCATTAGGGACTCCTGCTTTGGTACTTTGATTGCAAACACCTGTCCTCACTACACACCTGCACCTTATTATCTCGTTAGCCTGCCATTCATAAATGGCTTTGTTTGCGCTCTTCATTTGTGCATCATTTTTCAAACAACTTTAACACAGTTTAGTCTTTGCTGTTTAGACTCTGACTTTTGCTCATTTGGATGTTTGCCTTCCCCCAAACTGGATCTGTACGATATCTCTGCCAGCCATGAAGAATCTGACCTTTTTTGGTCTGTCATAATTTGAACTTCATCCCAGTACTTTTTTTTTTAATTTAATTTAATTTTTTTTACATGTGGGGAATGTCCAAGTCCTGCATTTGACTGAGATATTGGCTTTATTTATTTTTTAAATTTTAGTTACTTTACTGATACTGAGTGCCAACCAAACCCTGACCCGTGATTCACACCATCCCACATGTCTGACCTGCAAAAGCGAAGAACATCCCCGCAGGCCGGAGCAGGTAGTCTCGGCCTTTCCCGAAGGAGAAGATGACACAGAGCGTGCCCAGGATCATGAAGAACAGGGAGAAGATGGCAATGGCAGCTGCTGAGATATTATACTCTGAGGAGACAGACATCACTATAAACAGTAAGAGGAAAACGTATCCACACTTTGTACATTTAAAGCATTTTAAAAACCCTATCATCATTATGACATGACCAGGTGAAATCAGACTGAAACATAGCTGTAATATTGTTCATTGTGCGAGAAATGGATACATGAACATATATAAGAACATAAGGAAGGACATATAGCCTTATCTTAAAGGTACAGTAGCAATATCTAACAATCAGATTCTTGATCCAGGATTAAGATTGAGACATGGATTGTTAAACTGCCTTTAAGTAAATAACCTTAATTTATTCTAATCGTCTGAAATGCCACATGCATGACAAATAAGATGCTTCATGCTCATAACAGGATGATTAAATCTTCACCTCCCCTGCTGCCCCCTCCTACCCTTCCTAACTGTAAAAGGTAAAAATTATGTAGCTTTCTCTCTCTCTCTAATACATAACCTGAGGTAGAAATTATCTTCACTTTTTTTTTTTTTTTTAGCACCCTGACTTGAGAGAATAAAAGGTGTAAATTAAGCTGCACTCACTCTACGTCTTGTTAAAGACTGTTAATCTGTGCAATGGTGCTTGTGTATAGATGTTTCTATGCATTCAAATCAGTCAACACTTAAGATCTTCTGCTTTTGTTTGTTAACGAAGAGCTTTGTGCATGTAGGATACAATAGTTTTGATCAGTTTTTGCAGTATGTCATTCCTTCTAGACGTCTGTTATTTTAATGTTAATTGTCATTTCTGATCATTCAGAATAAGCTGTTTGATGGCATTATTGTCATTACGCAATAACAATCTAAGTGGTGTCCAAAACTGCTTTTGAAAGTCAACTTTAATTCCGTAAAGAGAAATCATTTATCACAAAGGGAATATGCTGGTGTCTTACATGCGTTTACTGTCCCAATTCATATGACGAATTTTTGCTGCTACTTTTCTTCCAGTGCTAGATTATGGAGATATTTTGTATATAAATGCTGCTGCTAAATGTCTTCATATGCTATTGATACTGCATATTTTGCTTCTCTGAGGATCATTACAAACTGTAAACCACTGACACACCACTGCCAGTTATACTCTAGGGTTGGATGGTCTTCTCTGGCCACCCGAAGGCTCAGTTACTGGTACACTTTTATATATATAAGGCATTGCTTGGTCTGCTGCCCCCTTACATTTGCTCTTTGATTGTACAGAGAAGTCCAGGTCTGTACTCGTTCCGTTCTCATAATTACATGTTGCTTAATGTTCCATATGTCCGTAGTACTGAACTGGGCAAAAGGCCATTGTTCACTCTGCTCCTTCAGCCTGGAACAAGTTGCAAAATAACAGGAAGCTAACTGGGTTAATTTCTTTGAGGACTTTTAAATCTAAATTGAAAATACTTGAGGCCAACTCCATTACACGTTCTTTCTTAATTTCTTATTTTAATTGTATTTTATCTCTCATTTGTAACTATGTGGTGTGCTTGCTGCTGCCTATCTTGGCCAGGTCTCCCTTGAAAAAGAGGTTCTTAATCTAAATGGGCTCTTCCTAGTTAAATAAAATTATCTCCCATTAATTGCCCTGTTATTATATCAGCTTCCTGGAAAAATAAACTTTATTTTGTTCAATTCATGTTTGAATAAAGTAAGATGAAACCATGTAAGGAGTTTTAAGTTTATCATAAAACAGACTAATATCACTGTCTTGCCGCTTTCGCCACTACAAGATCATCAGCGAGATTTGTTATTTCTTAAGTTCTTTTTGATTACGAGCTGTTCTTGATGTTAAAAAAGAGACAAACAACCTCCTGCCGAGTTGTTTTGATGAGTAATACATTTGACTGTTTAATGAGTGTTAGATGAATCTTTTCTGTACCAGCAGTGATGAAAACTAGTTTGGCAGAAATAAACCAATGCAACCAACCAAGTATCAATCAAATGGTTATTTGTCGATGTCTCACAGCAGAACAAACTTTGCCTGAAATTGGTGTGGAACCAACACATCAGTGTTTTTCTACAATGAGATAAGACCACCAGGTTGCCAAATCAACACAACCAGAGGGCGCCTCATAGGCTCCAATTAACGATTTCTTCTGCAACAAATGGCTACTTTAAGTGTCTCATCAGAACCTATTATGTGAATGTTGCAAATAAATTTAAATCCCATTTAAACAGTGAATATATCATGAATGTGCTGAGAAAACTATACAGGGCCATGTACTGACCCCTGAGGAACTCCACGACTAATATATTTGCACTGAAGCATCAATATTGTTGATTCATGCTCAGGTATGTATATATATAAATCATGTTTTATACATTATGAAAGCATTATTCTTACTTAATCTCTTCATATGAATCACTACTTTTTATGCTTTTAACTTTTTTCTTCAGATTTAGCAGAGCATCTGTAGTGGATCCGTCTATAATTTCTTGCCTTAATGAGTGTCTGTGTGATGCTATTGTGTTGAGACTGAAAAGGTCAGCGAGTATATACATGAAAAAAGAAATATCTCTTTTAAAATGCATTAACTTTGAAATGGTAACCATCCTGTAGCAGAGAAGCAGAAATGATAAAAACTAGAAGATAACCAGAGCAGATTTCTTCTCTTCTGATCCAACGGGCAGCATGCACGCAGCCGAGTTTGTGTTCAGCCGTTTGCTTGTGATGTTGAAATGAAAAACTGGCATGCATTAACATTTTTTTTTTTTTAAATCCTGTTGCAAATTAGTCGACTATGAAGTAACGTGTGGGAAAGCTGGTGGTTGTGTTTGTGTATTTTACACCCACCTTTCTGGGTCTTGACTTCAAAAACTTCTGCTTCTTCCCCTGAGGTAAAGTGTTTGAAGTAGGAGCAGTTTTTTGCTGCAAAGGATGACAGGGAGAGAGAGTGAGTGAGAGAGAGAGAGAGAACATGAAAATGATACATGAGGGGGAGAGAACAGGTGACTCAGGTGGTATCTGAAACCCTGTGAGACTGAATTACTCATCAATGAAACTTTAAATCTTTGAGTGCATCTCATGAAGAAACAAAAAAATATACAAGACGGCTTTGAATTAATGAGATATATTTAGGCCAGGAAGTTTTCTCAATGCATCACTACAAGCCTTTTAATGTAACAAATACAAAGGGTTTTACACTTCTTAAGTACCATGACCTTATCAATTTAACTTGTTAAATCTGCCTTTTTATCATCCATATGTCTTAAAGATCAAGAAACTGTACATGTAAAGCAAATCATAGCTGCAGAGTTTGACCATTTACTGCCTCAGATTGTAAAAACATGAAGTTATATAGTCATTATGGGCCCAGAATCTGTTGATGTATTCATATCATGAAATATTTAGACATTAATATTCTCACACTCAATCACGTTCATATTGATAATTTACAATCGGAGCATTTAACAGCATTTCATGTGGTGATCTTTTAAACGAAATTCTGTTTAGATGTGGACGTACTGTTATCAGTTTTCAGGCAGTCTGATCTCCCTTGGATCACACTTCATCTACTTGGCGTAAACTACGCTCACTCTGCTTCGTTCGTCTGTTTCTTTCAATATGGCTCTGAACTGACTAACATGAACAGCAACTCCTGCACCGGTGCTACACTCAAACTTTCGGCCACACAACCTCCCCGGCATCCATCTGCTGGCGCAAGGGAAACTGAACTTTGTGTATGCATTTTATTTTACCTCCTACATCTGCTCTTTGATTGAAACACATTCCTGAAACTCACTCTGTAACCCAAGGACACAGTGTGTCTACATCACCCCTCTTTTCTAAATTTATACCATCAGCACAAAAACTGTTGCAGTTCATTTTCTACTGTTTGGTCAGATGTACATGCAGTTCACCCTTCCAGAAGTCAGGGTCTGTGACTTTCTGTCCTCCTAAACCACAGACTCAAATCCTCCTCTGCTCTCCATGTTTGCCGCGATTACTCCCAGAAACCTCTCCACACCTATTTCTGCACAGCAATGAAACATTTCTGCATTTTGCAGCTTTGATCGCAATCTTGACAAAGCCTAAACAATTCTGAGAGCAGTCAGTGCACACATCAATCTGTTTGGGCAGTCTGGGTGGGGATGGAGGGGAGGAGGTTAGGCCAAGTGAGTGTCCCTTCTTTCCTCCAGAGCAACCCTTCAAACCTTCTCGCTGTGATTAAACCCATAAAACAGACATAGACGGACAATGTTTGGGTGCTGGTGTCTGTGTATATATATGCGTGTGTTCATGTGCGGTGTGTGTATGTGTGTACAAGGCAACAGAGGAGCTGTTTGTTACCCAGGATGAGAAAGAATCACTAAAGAGGTAACCTAGCAACAGGCTGCTGCAGGTTTTGGCTAGTCCTATCTATTTACCCATGTACAAGCAAATCAGGAGGAGAGCATTCAGCCTTATGTGTGTGCATGTGCACGTGAGAGTGTGTGTGCATGTGTGTGTGAGGGGACTGACAGGCTGGAGTAATGGAGAGAGGGGGAATAGGAGGAAAGATCGCAGTGCAGTCTGGATCTGTAAATATATTATTTTCATTAGTCTCCTCTCATTAGGTGTACCCACCTCTGGGGCTAAGCTAATCAAAGCTAATGTGTGTTTCTCCAGCTGCTATGAAGCCAATTATCTGCCCTCCACACAAAGACAGAGTAGAGAGACCTTTGAGGAAGGGGGCTTTGAAAGAGCCTCCAGTTATCTGCTTTGTATTGATGAAATGAAGAGTATAAAACAAAACCAAGAAAGGCAAGAGAAAGTTTCTGTTTCTGTTTCTGCGCCTGCCAAGCTGCCAGGCTCAGCATGGTTCTTTAGAAGTTTACAGAAGAACTGAATCAGATGTAGCCAACAAATGAGCATCAGGTTTCAAAACTTTCTCTCATTTTTCCATCATAGACTGTAGGATATTTCATTTAAAAAACAACAAGTTGTGTACACATTCTGTCATACTAATGTTTGTCAGGCTTAAACCAAGGATGTTATGGTTTGATAACTGAATGCACGCAATAATCAAACTAGTGTTTCCAATTCATCCATGTCAGGTATCATGGTACGAAGTCATCAAATAGACTCAAAAACGAACAACCTTTTCAAAATTAAAGCTAAACTCAATTAAATCAACCTTTACAACAGTGACTGCAACAAGCCTTTCTCATTGAAACATTTCATTGGTCAATTTTTGAATAGTAACACAGCCTGTGTGTCCATGAGAAAGAACAAGACATGCTTTTTCTCTGGCAGTGCTTTTGAAATTTGGGGAAACACTTTCCAGAAAGATTTCTCAGCAAACTACAGACCAGGCCATCACGTTCTTTGGTCACAGTAGACTGCCAAAGACTGTCAACAAGCTTACTCCAGCTCCAGCCTCCTGCCAGTAAGCTGTAGTAGCTTGGCTCTTCGACACAAATTCAAATAGTCCTGAACTTACTGTGTCATTGTCCCTTTTAATGATAAGCCAATGTGTCACTTTTTTCTCTCTCTCTTTTTGTGTGAAATTGCTGATGAATTGTGTTTCATTTGTATTTGCTTGATTCACATTGGGAGTGTCATGGTATCATAATTTTACCTCAAGATTATTGAGGCCGAAAATGTTCCTGACAGCTGACGACTCTGATATCTTTGGCTGAATGTCCACCAGGCATGTCTGGGGCTTTTTCCCTGGCTCGTTCTCATTTTCTCCCCTTTTTGCAGTCAGTGTTCTTCGGCATTTCCTGCAGTCTGGAGCGTCCATGTTCACCCTGTCTTTTAACGTAATCCAACAAATTTTCAAACCGGTGAGGACACTTTCATTGGGTCCAGGCATCTCTCTTTCATTTATCATCTCAGACATAATTGGTGCTGCATGTAGTCGCATTGCAATTAGTTTCATCGCATGTTAATGTGTGCTAATTTCTGGCCTGTTATTAACCTTTCCTTTTTGCCACTGCTATAGTCAATGCTCGTTCCTGCAACAGCTCTAATTCACGTGATAAAAGACGTAACCAAGAGATGTTAATCCTTTGGTCTTAAGATGAAGACGATAGCTTTATAAGCCAACAAACCTACTGGAAATAACTTGGGACCACTTTATTGGGGATATTTTGCAGAGATGTTTGGTGTATTATTGGTAAATGGTGCTAAGTGTGGTGTTCCATTGAGTCAATGACTCAGTACAAACCAACAAACAAGCAAGCAAGCAAACAACTCAGTTAGTCAACAACAAATGGCTCCAAATTGGAGGAACAGCTAAAAACTCTAAAACATGATTGTCTCAAAAACAAATTTCCTCTGTTCTTTTATCTTGGTGCTGAATCAGAACCTTGTTTCATCAGAATCCAGCCACCTCTCACAGTTTCACATGGCCAAAACTGGAGGACTTTTTTTTATTATTTATTTTTGCGCCTAACATCTAATTTCATGACATGTTTCTCCATGAAGATGCTCCAAAGAAATGTTTTACATATCTGAAAATATAACCCAGCTTGTGTTATAACTGTCGTGGACATCCACAGTGGAAAAGGACATGAAGGTGTGTATGACCGACCTTCTAGTCCGGCTAATGGGCAGATTTAGTTCTGGAGGGTTGCGTGATTAGAATCGCCTGTCACTTTAGTTTCGCCTCTTTCCATTAAACTGTGCTGCCACCTCTTCGCTTTGATATGCAGCCTCGCCTCGTCTCTTTCCTCCCTCTCCATCAGTTCCACCTGTTATTACACCTGTCTGCCTTCTTTTGACATCTTTTCTTTGTTCTCATTTCTTTTCTTCCATCTTCCACCTTTTCCACCTTACACCAGCCTGCTTTTCCAAAGTTACGTTTCCCTCACTGATGATGTCAACTGCACAGACTCTTTAAAAACCTTCTTGAAAAAGCCGTCTGCATATTTTGCGATAGAGAAGTTTTTTTAGGTGACGGCTGTTCTTTTTCTAGCCGAATGACCGACTAATTCTGGGTCAATGTGAATAGGATGGGTGGCGGCAGCGGCGGTGGCGATGGTGGGAGTTAAACTTCTATTCCACCAGGAGCTGTGATAACTGGGACACATCAGCACAGGAAATTCATCGCAGTTTGGTCCATGCAAAGCGCGAGAGTGTTTCTGTGCATGAGTGGCCCGGCCTTCGGTATTAAATCAAAATGTATGAATACGACACGTCTGACCAGCACCATCTTAATCTGCACAATCCAAGCTAGCTCAATCTGTAAATCAAGGCAGCAGTCCCCTGAATGTGTTTTCTTTCATATTTACATAATGAAGAGTGATTCATTCAAATTTTGAACTTGTTTTCTGAATACTCAATCAGCTGCACACCTCCACAGTTTCAACTTTGCAGCCAAAGTAAGAAACTGGCAGACGGAGGAGAAACATTTTCTGTGTCCAAAAAGTGCTTTTGGTGGCTTATGGTTGCTTTGAAAAGGTTGTCAGTTTGGAGGCACGGGCCAAGCTTTTTGTCACCAAAAGATACAAAAAAGGAGGATTTATTTTGGAATTGTGAGTGCTCTGGTTGTGACATCTCTCTCTTGGCTCCTCATAAAAAAAACTCTCATAAATATACCTCATCCCTGGTGTCTTCATGCACATGCATGAAGGAGTGCACACATGCACACTAAAGCATCATTTACATGCTTTATTTCCCAAGGCGATGTGGCCCTCCAAGGGTTCACCTGGTTTTTACAGCACTCGAGCTATCATGCGTCAGTTTCTCAGAAGCAAATTTCAAAGTGATCCGGGTTCACCGCTTTGCCTCTGTTGTTGTACAACCTCTTTACAAAGGTAATGTAATTGCGCCATGTATGAAACAGTGTTTGTGTGTTTGCCTCCTGATGAATATCTCCCTCTCTGTTTGGGAAAATGCAAATGTGTGTTATTAGGTCCAATCACCGCTGCTGGATGGGTATTCTGTTCATAAAGAATGTAATGTGTTATAGTGCGCTTTCCAACAACATGTTTTTCTTTTTGTTCTTCTTTTCCCCCACCACTGTGCTTTGCTTCTGAGTAAAACCCTCAACCTTTCACACATACAGATGGAAGAACAGGTACCATGAACCCAGTGACTGGCTGCACAGATTTTTCATTAGCTCAAAAGTGTTGCAAGCATGTACATACCCCAATTCCAATAAAGTTGGTAAAACCTAAATAAAAACAGAATACAATGATTTGAAAATCCTGTTTAACCTATATCCAATTGAATGCACTACTAAGACAAGATATTTCTTGTTCAAACTGATGAATTTTATTGATATTTTTACAAATATTCACTCATTTTAAATTTGATGCCTGCAACACGTTCCAAAAAACCTAGGACAGGGTCGTGTTTCCCACTGTGTTACATCAACTTTCCTTTTAACAGCACTCAATAAGCGTTTATGAACTGACGACGTAAATGTTGGAGCTTTGGAGGTGGAATTCTTTCCCATATTTGCTTGATGAATAATTTCAGTCCCTGTGCTTTTCTGCTGTTACAGCCAACCATGAATCCATCATGTTTCACTCTAACTGGAGTGAATTAGATGTGATATGCAGTAAGGTTAATTCAGAAAGAAAATATATCTTCAAATGTAAATGCAAAATAACTGTTTTAAATCTGTTTAAAAGAAAACAGCTATTTGCTTTCCACTGGAGTTAGTCTATTTCACTCTGTGCAGGCACTCTCTGTGCTTTCTTTGCTGCTTGATCTTTCGAAATCTTTGCCCTACTGTCTTATTTATCTGACCCTGTGGAATGCCAATAAAAGTACACCCCCATTTTTCTCTTTTTTTCAAACTAGACACACCGCTCAACTATCTGAATTTGTGCTAGTAAAGGAACCCCAGTTCGGTAACAGTGAGCCTTGTGGATTTTTTTTTTTTTCCAATTTCTATCGAAATGAGATGGATGGTCAGCTCTGTCGAAGTCACAGAAAATCACACACACCCCCAAACTCATTTTGTAAAGGTGGAAAAGAAAATGACCAGTTTAAATCTAATGAATGTCATCGTTAGACTGTGTGCCAAACACAGCAAAGAGGACTTCAGGGACACCACAGATCCATTTCTGGCAGACACCAGGGCCACAAATGCAGAGACGGGCTTGGATAATCAAATCTTTAAAGCCTGGCGTGCGAGCTAATGGCAGAGCTGTGTCCTCGCATTCCAAATCACCGGACACTTTCAGGTTATATGACAGAGTGCCTCGCTTCCCTTTTGTATCCACGAGCAGGAACAATGTTGTGGTTGAAATTAAGTCAATAAGCGTGTCTGAAAAAACAGCCGAACACTGAGGGAGGCTGCACTTTGCTGGACTAGTTCAGCTGTTTCAAAAGACCAAGGCCTCCTGTCTTCCAATGAAATCAGACCGACTTGAAACAGACAAACAGGTGCAACTCTGCAGGATGTAATGGACTGAAAATGATAGTGTTTACATCGCTGTCTACATGTAAATGTCTCCTAGAATAGAAAATCTTGGCTTGAAGTTGTTCACGCTCACTGCTGGTTAAACTCCAGTTGAAGAAAAGCTGTCGTTCTAGCAGTTTCCAGAAGCATACATTTAGTGACGTCAAACGATGATTGATGATAGCTGATGGGTTCTGAGATGAGGTGTTATATAACTCGAAGTCATTATCTATATTACACCCGTCTCCTGAGTTAAATTCCCCTTGACCTCAAACCTTCTTAGAGCTTCACATAATTTGCCTCTGCGATGCAACTTCAAATCTTAACTTCAAGTCTCCTACAGCATCATATTTTGATGCACTGACTAAGCTAATGTATTCGACTACTTGAGAATGAAAACAGCCGCTCCTGTTCCATTTCATGTTGCTTTTCACCAAACACTCTGCACTGCTATGCACTTCTTGACTGTTACTGTCAGGCTGTGCACCTTTAAGCTAGATTGTTGCTGAGTCTGTCAGCTACAATATGCCCTTCGCTCACTCCACAGGAGGTTGACTCATCCAAGGAGGAATAAAATCTTAAGCCCCTGCTCCTAACCGATAAACATTTTTGTCTCTGTTTGGACCGAGCAGGTGTTCTGGCACATTTTTATGACAGGCAGCTGTCACAACACTTCCCAGTCACCCCTCTCTTTTGAAAACCCTGTTTCATCTTCATATTCTATAAAAGTGCTGCCCTCTTTTCCAGTCGAAGGAGGCATCCCTGCTTCTATCGCACCGAGCAGACTTCAGTTACCCCCCCCAGTTCCCTCCGTCACCACCCCCTGAGTCCCCTGTCAGGTGTACTCTAACTCTCGAGCAGGAGCAGGAAGCCACACTTCATTAAGACTTGCACTGATCCTGAGGTACAGGAGCTGGAGGCTATGTCAATGATGGAGTCGCAGTGAAATCTGTCTTCAAGGCTGCGAGGCACGCGCGCACAGCCAGAGGCCACAGAGACACTCTTCATCCCACTGCTGGCTCTATTCAAACAGGGCTGATAATTAAAGCTACAAGGATATTTGGGAACTTCAAAAAAAAAAACCTCACTGCTTGAAATTTACTTTTCAAAATCACATTCACACAAGTTCTTTACTCCTTAAAATGTCCCAACGCTGTCCACGAGGGTTGCATGTCAGAACAAATCCTAAAATCTAAATGGTTAAAATTTATGTTGACTTTTTCCATTCCAGAAGCATATTTACACATGATGTTGGGATATCACCCAAAAAACAGTCACTATTATAAAAGTCACTATTATAAAAGTCCTCCTCCTCTTGTGTCCAGAATTTCAGCACCTTAATGTTTGTAAACTGTCTGAACGTCATGCATAACAGACTTTCCTGTATGCACTGTAAAATACAGAGAACATGCGAGGTGATAATCATCTTTTACTTTGCAGAAAAGGCCTGAGTCAAGCTTCCTTTCTCTGTTCTCAATGTCATGTTTTATAGCTGAACATTATCATAATCCAGCAAAATCCTTCACACTGGTATGTAAGACTCAAGATTTAAACCATCTTTCTCAGTGTGCCGTTTCTGTGCAGCTGTGTAGCTCTGTGCTAAACTCTTCCAGAAGTTACTTTGACCCATTTGGAAAGGGTGCAACATTTATGTGTATGTACCTTTAAGGTCGGATGACCTATATACTTGTTTATCTCTTTTCAGACCAGATGCGACTTGTAGTTCATTTGAGACAGTGTCGTTCATCTTAGTTATCAAAAAGTTGGTCATAAAAAGGAAAAAAAAATAACAAAAACTTTCCACTCCCTCCATCTGAATTTAATAATCCATGTATTTCAGTGATTCATCGCACTTCATGAGTCACGTTTTTTCAAAATGATGACACTATCTGAAACGACTTACACGTCGCATTCGGCCTTAAAGGTAAAAATGCATCAAATGTTGCATCCTGTTGAAATGGGTTAAATGTTACAACATACAGACTGATAACTGATTCACTAAAGGTCACTTCACTCACCTCTGCTGGTCACCTCTTGCCTTAAAGGGACTGTGAGGACTTTCTAAGTGATCTTATAAAAAGTTTCACTTCTAGATATCTGCCTGATCATAATCCACAACTTAAGATGAGATTATCAGCACCACTAAAGGTCATTTCTAAATGCTATACTTAGCTTCCCAATCGGGTTGGACAGAACCGGACTGATTACAGCATGTTGAAGTTTCTATGACAACACCACGTTGGCAGGCAAAGTTTAGTAGTGAGAAGAGAGATCTGTGTTTTTCTCTGCTGAAGGCAATTTCTGTGATTTATTTTGTAGTGATGCTGGACACTGGAGCTGAACTGTCTGACAGAAAAAGGACAGAAGAGCAGAAGAAAGCTAAACTGGAGAATGATAGAGCACAGGCTAAAGGCTAAAACATGAGCTAAAGGCTAAAACACAAGCTAAAAGCTAAAACACAGGCTAAGCTGTTCATTCCAACCCACATGCAGCAGTTATTCTGCAGTGATCTGATCAAAGTTGAGAGCCTGTCAATAAAATGAAGAGTGAGGTTACATTAGCTCTGCTTGGTAGATGAGCAGGATATAAGGATTTAATAATATAGCCGGCTACTAAACTTTGCACAAACTCACACAGTTTGCTTGTTGTCACCATTGATAAATACCTTACCTTGTTGCATTGTATCTGGTAAAAAGTTGTCCTGAGCAAAGAAAAGTAGTGTTAAAAAGAAGATCTGATCTCCATTCATTTCCAAAACAAACACACGCCTTGTTAAGAGTCATGTCATCAAGACAGTGTGTGTGATCCAATCCACTTCAAACAGATAGTCCTCACAGTCCCTTTAAATTGAAGAGTCCTTTCAATCAAAGCAGCACTCCAGAAGCTCTATCTATTAAAGATCCAGTGAGGGGGCGCCGGTATGGCCTAGTGGCTTAGGCTGCGTGCTCCATGAGTCACTCTCACTCTCTCCCTGTCTCCTGCTCTATCCACTGCCTTGTCCTCTTTAGTTAAAGACATAAAAAGCCCAAAGAAAATACCTTAAAAAAAAAAAAAGATGAGAAACTTTGTGTTTGTGTTGATTTCATTGTCCCCTGTGGACAAAATGCTTTGCAATTAGTTCTTCTTAACAGAAAATCAAATCCTTTTGTGTTTATTTTGACTAAG
Organism: Labroides dimidiatus; assembly: GCA_030710495.1. Classification (NCBI taxonomy): domain Eukaryota; kingdom Metazoa; phylum Chordata; class Actinopteri; order Labriformes; family Labridae; genus Labroides; species Labroides dimidiatus. The sequence goes on from CM061163.1 coordinate 15,105,671, forward strand.
AGTTAATAGGCTTGGAAAAGGTAGGGAAAGAAAAATATCTCTTACAGTCAATCTCTTGATTTTATATCAACCTCTTATAAAAGAACAGACCATAACCAGCCCTTCTTGTTGATACTTTTTTAAAGTCTTAAAGAAACATCAATATTTATTCCGATTCATTACCAGCTAAAATCTCCCCACAGATGCTTCAATAGTCAAACTGCTGTCTTCTTTGAATGTGTGGTTGTGATCTAATGCAAAGAAGAGGACAAGCACTTCACTTGTCGTCCATTCTATGTTTCCCAGCATGCTTTGCGCAACAAAATAGATGTTTGTTTCTTGGAGTGATGCACACAGAGAAATACCTCTATCTTCATTCTATATTGATATATCAGTGTCACTATTATAAAGGATGCAGCTCACATTTAAGGGAGGAACAAGGATATTAAGTGGTTGAATTCCTTAAAAACAGATCTTTTTAGAGTTTTTATATCCGTTTAGATCAAAGCAAACCTCAGAGCCAGAGAAATAAAAGTGTCTCATATCAGTGCATGCAGAGTCAGACAGTCTGCTGATCAAAGAGCGAGCGTCTTCTGTAAATGTTACAGCAGATGAATGCAGCTTTAGTGTGAGGTGAACTAGATTTCATTTTTCATCCCACATTAAGAGTCCATCAGCCCCAGCTTTGTGTTTGTCACATTAACTCTGAAGAACGCAGCGCTTCCCCTCCATCACGCAGCCACTTCAGCTGTTTGACTGCGCTTAATTGGCTTAATTATCTATCGGTGGCGCGTAATGACAGTACAGTGACAAAATGGCCACGGAGCCGTTTCAAGACGTGTCTCATTATGGTACTGTATTTTTTTAATGTGTGAATGCACAAACAAGCATGTAACAGCATGTGTGCAAGATAAGAGAACAAACAGGAAGAGGTATGAGCATGTGAGGGTAGTTAAAGCATGCACAGGAAGGATGCCTGGGAAAAAAAAAGATCTATTTTTCCTCCCTTATTTATAATAATGATGAGCAGAGCGCCTGTCAGAATAATGTAATTCATACACTTCTATTTTTCCACCAAACTGAAATCCATTAAAATCACTTTTAGATGTAAAAACAAGAATAAAGTGTTTTTGTGCCCCAAGGTTGGCTATTTCCTGTGCAAATAGAACAAATAATGTTAAAAGGTTGATTCTCTGTTGCTGAAAAATAGCGTGTCAAATATGAGGCTTTATCAAATTCAAGTGAGTAGCTGCACAAAACTGACCACCATTCAAAGCTCCATAAAAAAGGACTACAGAAATTGACAAGGTTGGTTTTTCCCTCTTATTCTCATCTAAGAAATACTAGTTTGGGTGATTTTACATCTGTTTTTATTACTTGCATTCAAAGTCACATTTTTGACCTCCTCTTTTTTATCACCTTAGAGGTATCAAAAGTCTCCATACCTCCAGGTAAAGTGATGGGGCCGCAGCCTTTGCCCTGAGGGTCCTCCTCCACGATGAAGATGCTCTTCTTGCACAGCCTCCAGAGGCCAAAGTGGGCCGCCTCACAGGTGGCGTTGAGCTTCTCCACCCGAGGGCTGAGCACGGCCCAGTGGTCGGTCACCACCGCCGCCAGCATCGCCGACATTCCCACCAAGATCACCACAGACGTGATCTTCACCTTCGTCGCCTGCTCCTCAAACATGTTGCTGCTCCAAAGCAGTGAATGTGTGTGTGTGTGTGTGTGTGTGTGTGTGTGTGTGTGTGTGTGTGTGTGTGTGTGTGTGTATCTAAGTTCAGTATCTGACAATAGAAGGAGTGTGTTATCAAAAAGAACCACCTGAGACAGTCGAGCTCCCTGAATGATGTTTGTCTTCAGCTCCTTGATGATGCGTGTTGAGGTTCCCCAGCTTCACTACACCTCTGATGTCCTCTCGTCTCTCCTGTCCTCAGCTCTTTCTGTCTCTTTCTCTGCCTGGTGCCTGGTGCTTGGTAAAAAAGGGGCCAGATAACAGTGCCCTAGATTCCTCCTCACTCTTCTCCTCCTCTCCCTCCCTGGTTGCCTTTAGTGAACTGAGGCCATTTACCTGCTGGATGAAGATGTACCGTGATGATTACATCTATTACACATAATAACATCCATTCTGATGTTGATTCAGGCTCTTTTATTCGAAGTCTAGACTCAGAGTGAGGATTAACTTCTAACATCAAAGAAAATCTGGCAACTTTGTGCAACTTTGTTGTTGTTTTTTTTTTCTTCAATATTTTGTGAGCACGCCAAATACTGACATTACCAACCAATGGGTTTTGTGAAACCTTTTGTCACATTTTTCATGTCTTTACTCAATTTGATCTGTTTTCAGCATGAGTCTCTCAGGGCGCTGTATGCCAGGGGACTCAGAGGATGGAGATTTCCTTTATTAGTTGTCGTCTGATCCACTTTTTCAGCCAATCAGCGGTTTAGCTCTGAGACAAAGGTCCCACCTAATGCTGGCAGCTGATCCAGATTCAAAGATGGAAAAAAAGATGAAGAAAAAAAGGGCTTTGATACAAGACATTCAAAATGTCCATTTAAATGGATTTACCATGCTGCGATGAGAGAATTCTGAGTTCTAAGAGCTTCACATGTCCCTCTTTTAAGGTGGCCCTGAGAGCTCACAATGCTGCTTTAGAGAACACATGCAAAAAGACGAAACACAAGCAAATTACAAAAAGCATCTTCATCAATTTGACAACACATGCACAGCATTTAGAAAACATGCCGCAAATAGACCGCAACACAAGGGAAGAGTTTCCAGAGGACACTTAAAAGTGATGCACACATTATTAGCCAGTATGCTAATATCTGAATCATGCGACCACAATGTTAAAATAAATCATAAACACCCACTTTTAATCTCATTTTCCAACACCACTGACAGAAAGAGAACCTTTATAGGGTGATTCAAAATCTGCATCAACAACAAGCCTGTTAGGATGTGTGCATCACTTTTAAGTGTCCTCTGGAAACACTTCCGTTGTGTTGTGATCTTTGCGGTGTGTTTTCTAAGAGCCGCACAGGTGTTGTCAAATTGATGATGTTTTTCTTAATTTGCCTGTGTTTTGCCTTTTTGCATATGCTTTCTTAAGTTGCAGTGCTGTGAGCTCTCGGGGCCACCGTACTTTTTTTGAGCATTGTCTCATCATCCGTCTATTCCCAGGCGCGCTGACTCATGCAAAGCAAGCTTTAAAAAGTATCATACAAGTGGCTGTGACCTTGCGCAGGAAATGCAGTCTTGATTTAACCTCGAATTTTACTTTCTGAAGCTTTCTAAAAAAATTGACGGCACTCACTTTTAGGATGAAAAAAAAAACCTGTGAAAGCCTGAAACATCTCAAAGGCACAATCAACCTTCTCCCAATGAAATCCTTCAGTAAATGGGCATGCTTTTTATAAACCTCTGTGCCCCACTTTAAACAGGACTCTGGCCCATTTTCAGCCCTGACAACGCTCACACCGCTCTGGGTTTTTAACATGCTAAATGCTGAGATCTGAAAGGGGGAGCAAGTAAAGGGGCGGAAACCTGAGGGTGTGTTATTCATGTTGGTGTGAAAAAAAAGAGAGAGTCTGATTGTAGATTTCATTCAAAATCATTCCAAAAAATATCGCTGTCTTTTTGTGTGTAAAAACATGAACTGGACAGTAACACCAAAGTGAGTTCAACGTTTGGCACTTTTTGAAAGAGAATGAAATGTGAAGTCCCTTCTTTAAACACCATCAGCGGCTAACCGAAGCAGGAAATTGATCATTAAAGATAAATCAGCTCACAAGCTTCCTTTTTTTCCAAAGGAAAGGTTCCCACTGTGCAGTTCAAGAGGAGATGAAAGACAGTTTATCACGTTCCTCCTGGATGCTTTTGCTGCACAGCCTCCTGTTCTCCCTGAGGACGGCACTGAAAACGACCGCTCGTCTCTAAATGTGTAATAACAGCGTCTTTTGGCACAGCCCGTCTCACTGGGTGACCCTCTGACCTGCTTCATTTCCTCATGGTTCCCTGGAGACCGCAGAGACCAGAACACCTCTCCACGGCTGAGTCTCCAAGCAACAGGCAGCAGGAAGGACTACTATGGAAACATATCAGCGATGATGTGCATGTGTCATTCGGGGATGACAGGAAGAAAAACATAAAGTGACATCTGGCAGGAAGGCATACCTGACTCAGACTCACCTGTGAGTGCCACTCACTGAACTGTCAACAACAGTACCTTAAATATCAGCGACAATATCCAAGTAAAACTGTGGAAGCAATCAAAAAGACATTAGATCACTTCTGCTGAAAGAATGATTGACATCTCCTTTTGATTGAGCCCATAACTTTGAATGAAGCTTTATTCACTGATGATATCACAGACTAGTATTATTTTAAAGAGGGGATACATTTCTTTTTTTTTTTCCTTTTTTTTTTTTAAGGCTTTGTATGGTCCCTCTGTTACCCCCGGGGTTGATTCATATCCCCCAAAAATCCCTATTTTTCTCACACTGGTGTGTGATGAATTGGTTTTATGTTCCTTGTTTTTCTTGTGGTGCCTGATGTTGTTTTTGTTTTTTTTTTTTCTTCTTGTTTCAGAGTTCAGTCTTTAGTGTTTCCTCTTTTATTTTGTAGTTTCTGATTCATGTGTTTCTTTGTTCTTGAGTTTTTCCTGTTTCTTGTCTTTGTGCTTTTTCCTGGCCTTGTTTCCCTCCTGTGTGATTGCTCCTCATGTGTTTCACCTGTGTCTCATCACTCAGCTGTGTTTGATCGCCCCTTTGTCTATATAGTCTCTGTCTTGAGTTCAGTAACTTGTTAGTTCAGTGATGTTTGTAAGATGTTCCTGTTGTTCGGCGAATGTGTGGTCTTCCGTGTCTCCTGGTTTAGCTCTTTAAGTTTTTCAAGAGTTTAGATTTTTGAGTTTGCCCTTTTTGGACTTTTGGTTTTCTGTTTTCATGGACTTTGAGTTTGGAAATAAAACCTTTTTTTTGTTGAATCTGTGCTTGGGTCCTTCTGCCGGTTGTGACATGGTGTTTTAGAAAACCCTTAATTTAGCCTCTGTCTTCATTTTTAGCTGCTGTTTCTTTAAGCTTCTCTTCCCTACAAACCCCCTTGCCTCTGGTTGGCTAGTCCTCTGGAGGTCCGTCAAAGGCAGAGCTATGGGGTGGACCTTGGTGTTTTAGGCCCACCACTCCATTGTGTCACAAACTAGTTAGGAGATACTGATTTGATGACCTCATTATTTCACAAAGTTTCATGACGATCTTGTGATATTTTTAGAATGGACTCTTTAGAGCTCCTTCAAACAGGTTCTGGGATTCCAACAACATGACAAAAACTGGATGCAGTGGTTTGAAAATTTGCACACATTTTAGTATTGACATCTCGCATTGTTACTTTATATCCTTATTGAAAATCTATCCACTTCCAGTCGTCACGAGTAAAGGAAACAGGGAGGGATCTTATCTGTTTTTGCACACGGCTGTAAACATGTTTTTTGTTTTCTTGCTAACCAGTTGGACATGTCAATATGGGGCTTTAAAGGGAGTAACTCAGTCTGCCTCAAGTGGCCCCTCAAGGAACTGCAGTGTTTGCACTTTCAGGCTGCCCTCCTTCTTCCACTTTCGAGGCTGCCTCTTGGTCATGCAGTGGTGGGTTCACCTCAGTTTAGAGTAGAGAGGAAACAACATCAGCTTAGACAGCATCTCTGACTCACCTGTGAGGGCCACTCACTGGACTGTTTTCAACATTACCCTTTGTACCTGCACAGTGAGAGCACCGAAAGACAGACATGAATCACCTCGGCTGAAATCAGTAACGACAGCTTGAAACTCAGCATCCACCGGCTTCAGTTACGCTTGCCATCATCTTTGTTAACGTTTTTAATCCAGGATGAAAAAACATCCTTGACTTGTGGCTAATTTTATCCGTAAGAGGATGGATTGCATGGCTGTCACAGGGACCCCACTGTATTCATTCAGTAATGACAGGCAACATTACTCAAGCTGAATTAGATTACCCATACCCTGAAGCCATTTTTATGAGGGTCACATTAATAATGTTCTCTGAAACAACAGGATCCAAAACTGTACATGTGAGCCTCAGTGGTGCTGCGTGCACTCAGTGACCTGCTGGAGCAAGAGCGTCAACTGTAGATCTCTGAAACCTGATATGGGACGGTAAATGTGGGTTTAGGGGCAGCTATTCTGAAGAAAAAAGAAAAAAAACAATTGGGGGGAATTAATAGGGGGCCTTCATTCTATAAAAAGAAGAATAAAAAAGAACCTATCAAATAGCAACTATTGGTTCAGGCTTTAAAAGCAGAACAATAATAGAAATAAATCACCTCTGTAGCATTTAGAAGCCTTCAACCTGCCATTAGAAGAACATTTTTCAGCTGGTAAAAAGACTTTTATAGCCTCTCTCTGTGTTGTTTATTCCTCCATTAGAATATTTCTATGATTCCCACACATTGAGAAAAGACAGTTTCACCCCTGAGATATAAAAAAACGTTTTATCTCGTTTGGTGGCATCTCTCCTGGTGTCTCTGACAGCGTTTTAGTGTTTGATGTAAGAGCGCTGCCACAGAAACTGATTTATTTCTTCACCAAACAATACAGCGACTCCAAAGAGGCACAGATTCAGACTCATGCAGCAGAACGGTCAGAACTCAGAGATCCGAGTAGGGAACATGAATGACCCAGTGCATTTCTGAGTGATTAGTTATCAACAGAAGCATGTCTATCAGGGTGACCTGGGTGGCATGAGAACCTCATTGTCGTCTGATTGGCCTTAAAGGATGTTTGATCTAAAGTAGTATCAATTTAAAGAGGAAGTGTTGTGCTTTTTTTCTCTTTCTTTCTTTTTTTTTTTAATTTTAAGGCTTTATATCATCCATCTGGTGCTTGCATAGTAGCTTTACATTATTCACAGCTTGTCTGGAGTTTTAAATCATCGATGACGTTACTGAGCTGTGTATAAATGCGCATCACGGCTCTTTTAATGCAGAGAAGCACTCATTGATTCTGCTGCGGAGGGATCACTGCAGGTGTTGAGTAAACTCTGAAATACCTGCAGCCCACCTGCTATGAATCAGAATTTTAACAAACCAAACATGCACTCAGCGGGTGAGTCACTTCAGGTGTTAACGCTTGTTAAAGTTTGAGCTTGTCCCCGTCTTCTCCTCAATGATTCTTTTACAATCTGAGCTCAGTGTGCTGCTGTTTGCTGTAAAATCTTTAAAGGCAAAATGTGTGATTTGTGATGTCTCTATACTGCAAGAACTGTGGCTAAACAAGACAGAATAATACATTTGGACCTAAAATAAACTAAATAAATGACACATTCTGTTGATATATAAGTCCAAGTCCTCCTCTTTATCTCCCGAGGCCTAAAGCAGCCAATGCATGAGTATAAGCCCAGGCTTGAGTCATCAGTGCTGAAGTCCAAGTCATGAGTCCTGGACTCGAGAAGCGCAACACTGGCACAGGGTGCAGCCATCATGTGCATATGATCGTGTAGTAGAGACCAATGAAGTCTCTGGCCTTAAATAACATTTGATGCATGAGGATGTCTTCGAATTTAGCCATGCACAATTGAAGCTGCAACTCAACTCGATTTTACGACACGACATCAGGTTTCTTTTGTTTTACCTTAGTCAGTGTGGGAAGAGGATCTAGTCCCACAGTTTTTAAAGGTTGCCTCTGAATGGAGCAAGGTTCTCAGAATAAATCAAGTGCTTTTTGATAGAGCTGGAGACAAAAAAAAACATTTTATTGGAAATAAAACAAAGGCACTACAATCAAATTTAAGAATTTAAATATGGAGATGTTTGTTCTTTGTTTTTGAAAGTTAAGTTCTTTCGTAGACAACGCAGTTCATCACATTAGCATCCTTCTTCTCAACTTTCATACTCAAATTGTAAAAGATAGTAATCCACAAATGAATATTGACACATGTCATAAATTTACTGAGGTCACAAACATCAAAATGAAGTCTAGTGTCCTAACTGTACTTACCGTACTTCACCTCACAAAACAGAGCTTTAATACCTTAATGTTTCCATTATTGAGATTCTAAACCTGTGGGCGTCAACTGAATATAAAATGGATCACTGAATAGTATGTATTGACCACTGGCATAAGCATTAAGGCATTGTTATTCTCTGTACATGTCTTAGCACATTTAGTATTTTATTTTGTTTTATATACAACTTTACAGTTTTACAATACAAACGACACAATTCTTCCAAACTGTAATATAAAAGTGTAAGATCTACACTCATAACAGATCATACTCATGGCTTTCCTTTACATAATCTCAGCCTGTTACAGCTTCACGGTAATATCAAACACACTGAATACAGTCAAATACTACGCTGTGGTTGAGTGTGTGAGCTTGCCAATCCACTGATTAGCCCTCACACTGACAAAAGAAAATCCCTCTCCAGCTGCTTCTCGGAACAAGCTCAAGCACACCCTCACAGCTAAATACAGAAATGGCATTTTCATTTTACTTTACAGGTTAATCTTTATCACTGGTCCATTTCCCACGACTGCCGCAAAAAAGCCAAGAGAGGACCTCAAAGGGTTCAACCTGTTCTAACGACAAAGTATTTCCTGAGAGAACTGAAAGACAGAGCACACACACACGGACACACAAATGTCTGGTTAATAGAGCCAAATCCTTCAGGGACCCAGTTGCAGACAGCTCCCTCTGCTCCTGTCTGGGTCCTCTGTGTGACATGGGAGAAGAGAGAAAGCAACCAGATGGACTCACAGGCGGATGTGAGCAAGAGACAGACAAACATTCTCCGCCTGGATCTGATCCTTATCCATTAAACACTCTGGATGCTGGGGGCTTCACTTGGCACATATGGAAGTCCCAATTGGGAAGTTTTAACAGTTCAGGGGCACTCTTTTTTTGGTCAGTGGCTCAGACTGGACACTGAACAGTGGAGTTCTTCTGATCAAAGTGACTCAAAGAGACTGAGAGGGAGACAAAACCTCATATTGTTGGGATGACTGTATGGATTCTTCATAAATACTTTAAATCCAACTTATCACCATTTGTAAGGCAGTGATTCACGACAATAATGACTCTTAAACTATATTGTTTTAGAAAGATGGGTTAAAAATATGTTGAATTTGACTCTGTTAAAAAGGCTACACAAGGATATAAAAGGCAGTGCTGAGAAAAAGTGGTGCCTCTTTCAAACCTTTAGTTTAACTTTGGGCTGTCTTCTTATAAAGTGTTTGCTAATGTCAAGCGTTTTGGCTAGTCGCAAAAAATAACTCACAAAATTTTTCCAAAAAATACACCTTGGTGGTTTTTGTCTTTTTCACCCACTTGTAGTGGTACACAACATCTCACAATGTTCTTTAATAATTGGTTGTCTACTATGCAACTATAAGTCAGACTAATGCCTAATCCCAGAGCTTGCGGGTTAGGGATATGGTTAGGGTTAGGGTTAGGGTTAGGGTTAGGGCATGTGTGTTAAAATCTTGATTTAGTTTGGTTTGAATGCTGCCAGCGCTCCTAAAAAGACAAAAAAGTTGGCAGGTGGAGACAGATCCTTACTTGAAGACAGCCCTAATAAGAGTATAAGGCAGGATCTTACTAACCAGGGCACAGTACAAACTTTGGAAGGTTCACACTGAAACACAATTTCACACAAATGAACACTTTCAAGTTGAAGAGAACATTTCATGTAGCACCTCGTTAAATAATTCACAGGTAGGAAACTGCTGATTGGCACATGTCAGCACGTTAGCCTCAATTTATCCACAATGTTAAATTACACAAAAGTTATGATCCACACACTGCTCGTTGAAGCATTTCCACAGTTAAAGGATAACAATAACTTCATATCAGCTACAGCACAGACAATATAACTCTATTCTGCTCTGATGGTCTCCAAAAGCAATAAATGACTGTTACTGGCTCATCTTCAACCCAAGTCACCCTCTTCTTTTTCAGTTCAGTCAGAAAGGCAGTCTCTTGAGAAACTAAGATGGCAGCACTTGAGCACAAATGACCTTTTTTCTGTTCATTGCTTCCATTCAAACTACGAGTCCGTGCCTCTCACACTGGTGTGGTCCTGCGATTCACCCCATCCTTTAAATCATTGGGGAAACAGTTATGGACCTGGAGAAACTCAGCAGTTGCCTCGTGTTCAGGGCTGTAAGTGTTGTCCGTCACGCTGTCCCTCGCCAGGGCGTACATGGACAGTTCATCCAGGGGCCCACTGGAAGATGGCACTCCTTTCAGATTGGTCACCGGTGAGTTTTCCCGAGACGCTTCTGTTGAATGGGAGCTGGCTTGTGATGTCCGCCGGCGGTAGCGGAAGCTTGGTATTCTTGAGTACGGGGAAGAGGAAGAGAGGGAACGGATGAATTCTCGCCGTGCTCTCCAGCGAACTTCTTTGTTTTTCTCGATGTAGACGTTGATGGCAATGACAGCCACTGTTTCAGCCACAATGAAGGAAAGGGCGCCAAAGTAGAAAGACCATCCATAGGAGTATGTGTACTTCTTGTCATCATCACGTTTGTCGTTGGGGTCTCCTGCGTTGCTGGATATGTAAACAATAATGCCAATTATGTTGCTAAGACCTGATAAAAAAAAAGACATACAGACAATAGAGTTAAAAAAGGAAAGGGGACGGGGGCATGTGATTAAAAGAACAGACTATCTATTGTAAGGGCTGGCAATCATCACTCATCCCTGATTTTACTGGAGGCAATGATGAAAGCTGTGAAATCCCACTGTGCAAAGGTGTTCATCATCCAGTGATTACCGGACTCTCATCACATCGATCCTCTAAATGGCATTTGTCATCATCACTTGTGGCTGATGAATGTAGATTGTTACATTATTGCTCTTCTCTATAGGGACAAGGTTGGCAATGTCAAGCTCAAACTCACCTGCAGCGACAAAGAGAATTCCAGCGCTGAGGAGGACATTGTTTGTCTTGCTGTAGACTCGGCCCAACCCGGCACACAGCCCACCAAGCATCAAGAGGATGGTACTGAGTATGGGGAAAACACTGGAGGCACGAACTATGCCTGTAGAGATAGTAGAATTAGGACTCCGGGTGTAGATAACTAGAAGAACACTTACAGGAACTGACATTATGTCACTGAGAATCTGAAGTAGCTCTTGAATACAGGGTTTGGATTAGGGGGTTACAGTTAGGGTTAGGGTAAGGGGGTTAGAGGAATCAGGGTTAGCTCTTGAATACAGCACAACTAAGCCGCAAACTCTTTTGGCACCACAGTTTGTGACCTGGATGAACTGGAGGATATTTTCAGAGATGGAAAGTCAGGAGGGACAAAAACTGTGCCAAAGTAGAAATTCGGTTTATTAGTACTTTACCCCTTACATTCCAACAAAAATATCTACACCTTCTACTCCTTAGATTTTCAACCTAATGTAATCTTTTCCATGAGTGACAGAAGCTTTATTATATTTCTAATTATGTTTTGCATAACTGTGCGACAACCATGCATTATTCTCAGCACCAAGACTCAATCGCCCTCTATGAATGGGAGAACAGCTCATTGAAACGATGAATACTTGATGAATTCATCATGCATTCAAAAACAATGTTTAAGATATGTTTTCAGTTTCCCAAATAATAACTCTTTCCTTTAAAATCAGATACTGGATAATTGACCTGAGCACACTTATTTAACCAGTACTTATTATCAAGACTGTGCAATGTGTTTGCACACTGGTTAATACACTTTGTTTTCAATGTGCAATACCTATTTGAGTGCAATATCTGTTTAACAAAGTTCATCTTGTCTGACTCATAATGTAAATAGTTTCTCTCTATCTGGTTAAGTACCTATTGCTTATTTCTAGTACTTACTGCTTATTTTTATTGATTAGTTTATTGTTTATCTTATTACTTATTTTATTACCCTATTCAATCTTACTTTTAACTGCTGTACTATGTGAATAGCAACGGTACCAACAATTTTCCCCCTGGGATTAATAAAGTATTTCTGACTCTGATTCTGAAATAAGTTCACTTAGTTTTATTGAAATATAACAAAAACAAATATCTTTCAAAGAATGATTTCTATCTTTTTGAAGTCAGTTTGCCAACGCAATCACTGTGCCAATTTTACCGCTCTAATTTTTGTTCAAGTATCTAAGCGCGACTTGGGCCACCTTGGACTATTTTATCTCAGCTTTTCTGCATCTGCTTTAAACTTGTGTCCCAAACTTATTGAAACATGACATTCAATAATGTAACAGCAGAGAATCCATTTAGCAGTGTTTTGTCTGACTAGATATTTAGCTTTAAAAGATGTGCCAGAACAAAGTCAAGACTTAGGCTGAGGTAGCAACTGCACACATGCAATGCATCATGGTATGTGTACAAGCAGGAGAGCTATGCTTTGTTGTGCATTGAGAAAACATTACAGATTCATTGCTACAGTTGATTCCATTTACCATCAACACAGATTGGATTTCTACAAAGGTAATGAGAAAACTCTCATAATTGAGAGGCCAATTAGAAAACCATAAATACAAGTGAGTAATCAAGCAATCCTTTTGCAATGATCAAATTACAACCCACTCTTGGATGGAGAAATGGAACAATAAGAACAATACAAACAGTGCACTAATGGTGGAATCTATAAAGTATTTTAGTGACGCTGTTTTAGTAATGATCCATTACCCTGCTTAGGCCTCCTCTATCCAGTCAATCCTCTCCCACTATCCCTTTTTAAAGAAATCCATTATATTTTACACATTGGGGCCTTGTTGTGACAAAGCCTTGCTAATCAGCTGTGGGATGTAACAAGAGCTCTCACTGACTATCACATCTCCAGAAATGAATCACTGTGCCGTTTTATAAACGAACAAGAATGGATGAGCGTATTCGGCGGTCTGCCTGCTTGATGGACTCAGTTTGGACTTTAGCCAAAGTCTGATGAGTCTTCTCTGTTCTTCCATGAATATCAGGAGGTCACTGAATTGACCGTGCCTTAAATGAAGGTGCTTTGCTGATTAAATAACCCGTTTTGCATGAAATTAATGAAAATCTTTATGGATGCCTTGTCTATTTCATTTCTGCTACTTTTCGCAATCCCCTTGGTCTTTTAAAAGGAGGAGATGGTTTAAGAAATTTTATATGCAAGCACACTTGCTTTGTCATTTTTTTTACCTGCTGATCATTACCAAGAATGTGTCAGAATGAATGGGTAATTAAAATAATAGCCTTTTAACAGTTTTTAGTCTTAATAGGGACAAAAAATGAACCCTTGTTTTGTTTCAGGAAAAGATCCAGCTATTTCTTGTGGATGAGTTATTGATTTGAAAGAAAAGAAATATTTTCTCAAGCGTGAGGGTCAATCAAAACTCGAAGAGAGTGCGTGAATATGACTAATAAATGTAGCACCTTGCAGTCGTGTTTGACCAAGTGAATTTAATTAGGCTGTTTCATAACAAGACATTTATCCCAACAAAGTGATAAGCAAGGAATATAAGACATGCCCTCTTATGTACATGAAAAATCAACGTCATTGTTATCAGATTAGACCATATTTGGTTGCAATAATGTTCTTAACTCAGTCCTGATTATGTTACCGATTGGTGTCTCGTTCTTAGAAACCTTCTATGCTCTGCATTTTATCAGTTTCTTTTCAAAAGTATCTCCTGTTTGAAGGCCGGTGAACTTCCTGCATGCCAGGAGAAATGAAAGACCCAAACTTTTATCAATGCCAGACAAAAAAAAAAGGACGAGTGAGGAGGACTTACGCAGCAGATATTCAGAGCTGTCTGTGTCGTAGTCGTTGTCATCGGGGAAGTGGTTGATTCTGTAACAGCTGCCCTGATTGATTCCTGAAAGAAAACAAAGAAAACAAGAAGAGGTCTTCATTAGAGGCTGCATTATAGTCCAGTTTGACAGTTCTATATTAAAAAAGAGTTTATCTAAAATAAAACTACGGATTTGAATGGTAAGCATCATGGCCCATCCAGATGCTTTTAGGTTTCTCTAAAGTTTCTGTCTATGAAAGATTTTTTTTCCTGCTTCTATTGCTAAATATTGTGAAAGGCTTGCACATGTTGGACTGGCATTAGTTCTCTGTAACCGAGTATGGTCTTCACCTGCTCTGTTGCAGTGAATTGATTATTTCATTGGTTGATTGGTTAGTTGGTCATCACTCATTTGATCAGGCAGCTGGTCCATTAGTTGTTTGAAGGTTGGTCTGTTGGTTGGTCTGTCAAACAGTTGGACAGCCATTCGATCAGCCCTTGTTTGTTATCTATTGGTCAGTTGTTCAGTCGGTCAGTTGGTTGATTGGTCAGTAAGTTGGTTGGTAGGTTTTTGGTTTGTCAGTCATTCAGTTAGTTTTTTGGTTGACTAGATTTTTACTCTTGGTTTTCCATTGGTTAAGTAGTTGGTCAGTCAGCTGATTAGTTGGTGGGTTGCTTAGAAAGATAACCATTGTTCCGGTCTTCTATTAGCCAGTCATTCAGTCAGTCGGTTTGCATATCAGTTGGTCTGTGGAATGGTGAGATGGTTGGTCGGTCACCTTCTTTGTTTGTTGGTCATCAATTGGTTGGTCAGTTAGTTGGTTTGGTTAGTTTGTCATTCATTTGATTTATTGGTTTATGGTTTGGTTGCTCTTTAGGCTCATGGTTGTTAGGCTGGTCGTCAACTGATCAGTCTGTTGAGTTATTAGTTGGTTGGTTTGATGGTCATGTGGTTAGTTGGCTTGTATTTAATTCTAGATTTTGGCTTGATGGTTGGTCATCAATTGGTCTGTCAAAATTGATTAGTTGTTGAGTTGCTTGGTTGGCTGATCTGTTGGTTGGACTGAACGTTATCCAGGAGCTACTGATGAACATTTTTAAGCATCACATTTCCTGTTTTTAAAGTGATGTCTTTATCAACCATCACTTGGTCCATTGTTATTATTATTTCCAGGGAGTACATTTCTTTTTTGTTCCTCATGTGCCCTCTGTAAACAGCTCAAAACCTGGTCTCCCTTTCTGAAAAGTGGTTGTTATAAACTTTTCGTTTTGCCTGAGGTTTTCACCTGCTATGAGAGAGTGAGGATGACATCCAACCTTACATTTTTAACAGTACCCTTGGGATCAGGTTGTTCATAACACCCAGGATCAACTTTGGATCCTGAATATATAAAGGTCACAGCTCAGTGCACACATATATTTGGAAGAAGCCCTATAGGTGGTGTATCTTGTGTTTTTAAGGATCAGTGCATATGCTACACAGCAGTGGGATTAGGATTGCATTGTCCAGAGGGATTTGATGGATTCAGCTCAGGTGAGTTGGTGGAGTGCAGGGAGAAACAAGAATCCTCTTGAAACAACAAAATAGCATGTGCAGGAAGCTTTTACTGCTTAAGTTAGAGCGGGGGAATGGAGTGGAGGGTAAGTGAGAGAAAGAGAGGTTAAAGCTATAGAAAAGCCCGTACCTGTAATTGAGCCACAGTATAAACAACACCTTGTTTGTAGGAGAAGAGGTGGGGGATGGGGTTGATGGATGTGTTCAGAGCGATGGTTGTAATGTTAAGTGCTTTTTGGATATTCATTCACCATTTGGACTGAGTACCTTCACCACTTTGAGTTAGTCAGTAAAAAACACTCACGGGTCTTGTATTTGCATCCTTTCACACACGCTTTCTGTGTAACATGTGTTCATGTTTCATGTGTTTGCATACATCTATTTGCCTATAAAGGGGAAGAAACTGACCATTTAAAGGAATAATACTTTACTCTTTATTCATCTGTGGGCTGATGTCTGTTACTGGAAACTAAAAGTTTATAGTTCCAAACAAAGAGCTTTACTTTTAGTGGACACGTTAAAGTGTTGTCTTGGAGATAGTGTACCACATAACTCATATCTTTCTAAATTATACCCACACAGGGGATTAATAGTTTATGTTTCAACACTGGGAATGTTAAAGTTGTTAACCAGACATTTTTGATTCGAAATGTGGTTAAACCAAATGGCTGATGATGCTGAGCCAAAGAGGTTTGGTTGCAATCTGATAGCAAAGTCTGGTGTTCATAATGAAAGTGAAAATGTATCAAAGTGCAGTTCCTTCAGGGTCTACCTGGAGCTGTCATCACAAGCCAGCCAAAAAATATTCAGTGTTACAGCACAATTTACGAGATAACAGATTGGAACAAATAATGGTTTTGGCTGAAAAAGCCCATTTCCTCACATTATTAGCAGTGTCATCTTTGGCTGTTTTCAAATCGATGGAAAGTTAAGGTGAGTCAGCATTTCCAAAACAGTTCTGCCATTGTTGCGATTCAAATTACCTCTTCAGGAACCAGTGGGTGACATTACTGACAATGACTACAGACTATTTTCTGGGTTAAAACTGGGGACACCTCATTTGTTGAATTAGTATCAAACCGGGGATTCTCTCTGAATTGGCTCAGTGTGTGCCTGTGAGTCCAAAGCGGCATCCTC
The DNA here is from genome assembly GCA_030710495.1 of Labroides dimidiatus. Classification (NCBI taxonomy): domain Eukaryota; kingdom Metazoa; phylum Chordata; class Actinopteri; order Labriformes; family Labridae; genus Labroides; species Labroides dimidiatus. The sequence continues at coordinate 15,122,104 of CM061163.1, forward strand.
CAGCTGTGAGAAATGAAGCCCATGCAGCACACTTAAAACTGCAGTTCTTTGAGATTCCACTAGAGGCTGGCTGCAAAAACACCAGAAACATAGACCGAAAAGCTGGCATTTACAGCTCTCTTTAACAGACTTGGGTCTGAATAGCTTATAAGGAATTATTGGTATTATTGGTACAAGGGATACATTTTTGTATAACTCCTTTTTTTAAGTAAACTCACAAGTTTTGCCCATATAGGGGCAATGTTTACATGACTGACAGGTGTCTGCGAAGAGGCTGAAGTCCCACCTCTTTACTTCCTCCCAAAGCTAGGTTGAGTTCAGCATTACCAATATGGCAGCTGTCAACAATGGGCTTAAAAACTCCACTTCACAAACACATGGGTGACATCACAGAGTTTACGTATATACTGTACAGTCCATGTTGTCCACACACTGAGATGAGGAAACTTTTTCCAGCAAGTAAATATCCAATCATTAAATGTTGCACAATACATCATGGTAAAAAAATACTGAGTAGCATTAGCCTTAAGGCTGAATGCAGAAAAAAAAAATTAATATTTGACCTTTTGTTTTCATTGTAGTGAAGCTGACTTTCTTTTAACTGGCTGAATCACCGTGCAAACTTATTTTGCAAAGCTAACCAGGTCGAGACCTTTACACAGTCTATGGAGTTGCAACAAAAATAGTCTCAAAGCACCATCCTTTCAGTAATTATGACAAGAAAATGTTGTTTGTTGTAGTAATAAAGCCACAAATTTAAGTTGCACTCTGTGGCAGTCCAGCCAAACAATGCTCTAACTACAAAAATGAAGACTTTTATCTTGTAAACTAAGTAACCTTTCATCAGTTATAACCTAACAGGTAGTGGAGATTAGAGCCAATGCACCAGATGACCAACAGACACCTGTCAACTTCATCCCCTGTGCGCTTAAAGGTCAATAACCATCATCGTCTGTGCCACAGCTTTTAAGGGCAAACTTCCATTAACTAGGTCTGCTGCTTGACAGGGGACATCAAATTAATTAGCGTCAAATCAGTCGGTGGAAATGGAGCACAAGTTTCTGTGTCTAGTCACTGGTGGAGGAAAAAGCTGAGGACTATTTAAAGCAACGATGTGAGACTTTGTGCTGCATGAAAAAAAAGCACATGTGGCTCTTGTCAGTAGGCTCACTAACAGATCAGTGAAGATCACAAAATTACAGACACCTTTGCTGTGCTGTTAATTGCTGTGTAAACACTGAGGCATGGTGTAGCTCTAGGGCTTGTAGCAGATTGCAGTGTGTGTGAGTGTGTGTGTGTGTGCGTGTGTCCATTCTTTGTGTGTCTTGTGCACTTAAACTTAAATGTCAAAGTGATTTTACACAAATACACCACAATCACTGTGAGCCATCAACCCTACGATTAGATTTTAACTTGTACTTAATATTTTTCAGCTGCTGCTTTTGTCCAAAACCACGTTATCTGTGCTTGTATTGTCTCCTTTGTTTGTTTGTGTGTGTGTGTGTGTGTGTGTGAGAGAGAGAGAGAGAGATAAAGAAATAGAAACCAATATTGCAGCTGATTGAGAATGTGATTATGAGCCAAGACCTTGGGGCTCATGATTTATGAGTGACAGTTATCAGCGCAGTGTCTATGTTTGTGTGTGTGTGTGTGTGTGTGTGTGTGTGTGTGTGTGTGTGTGTGTGTGTGTGTGTGTGTGTGTGTGTGTGTGTGTGTGTGTGTGTGTGTGTGTGTGTGTGCACGTCAGATGGACCTTTAGTGAAATTAAATAAAGTCTGACTACTGACTAGCTCTAAGGGGAGGAGCAGAGATTAAACTAGGGAACGCGGGAGGAAATGAAAAACAAAAGCATGGGGAGCAGAGGAATGATGGTTATAAAAAAAAGGATTGGATGCTGCATTAAAAAGGTGTTTTAATGTGGGGAGGAGAATAAATGTGGACAGCTGTGAGAAACAGAGGAAAAGGTGAGCCTAAGACACACAGCTGTTCATCTGAGTACACACAAATGTACAATAAAGCAAATCTCCCATTTCCACCTGGCATTAAAATGCAATCTGTGTCCAGACCAGTTATCAGGATAACAAACAGTCCAATCTTGCAGTTGCTTTTCTGTCCGAATTCTCAACCAGTCTTGTAATCTTCAGTGAGATCTGATCTCTTTTCCCCTGATAAAACCATCAGTCAGAGGTCACGGCTAAATGATAACAAGACACAGATACCAGCAAGATGTACAGATGGCTTTATGTCCCACACAAAGATGAGGTCAGATGTGATTCCATTCCAATATGGCACCACTCAATGGTTCATGAAGTCCGGTCACCAAAGCTAGAGTCTGAGTCAAGTCTCTAATCCTCAGTGTTCAAGTCCAAGTTGTTCATTTCAATTGAGTCCCCATTATGGTCACATCAGAGAGCTCACACCCTCTTACCACGACACACTTACCTGGAACACACCTCAGAGTTCATAGTTTTAGTATATATCTGGAGGATGAGGTGTTTATCGAAAGAAGATTGAGGTCATCAAAGATCAGCTTATAAAAACTAATGCCAGGAGTACACCAAGTCAACATCCAGTGTGTTTCTTTGAGTGTTGACTGCATGCTCACATGAGCTGCGTATCTGGTCCGGCTTATAGCAGGACCTCCAGACAACTGGAGTCACAAGATCGAGGAGTTCCTGTGCCTCCCTGGCCAATGATGAACCTTTCCTAATTCATGTGTGGCTGTAAAACCTCAAGCTCCCCTCATAATGCCGGTTTGTTGTTAAAGTAAAGCTAAATACAATCTGTTGTCAACATGGTTTGTTTTATTTTGAAAGTCACTGACTGTTTAAATGTGGTTCCAGTGCACAACTTCCTGTCCCATTCAATTTGCTGAACAGAGGGCTTTCATATCTGATGCTGAGGGCTCCAACTTGCCTGAGCTGAGACATAGCTGGAATGCAACGAAGTGGAGTCAGTGTCAGATCTGATGCCAGGAAAGACGTATACGGTATATTCTCTAAAAGTTAGGACTCCTTAGCCCATAACTAACAGGGTTCCTTAAAATATGTAAACCCTTTGTGATGTAAATAGTTGAGTCCAATGTGAATTTTTTTCCCATGAGGCCCAAAATCCTTGGTGACACCCTGCAAACGTTTCCTGTGCCCTTCATTCATTAAAATAAAGATGCCAGCAGCAGCTGAAAACCACTCCAGGTCAAACCACCTGTGCAATCATTAGCATCAGCACCTAGCATACATGCTAGCTGGTTTACCACGATGATTAAGTAATATCAGAACTTCATTCCCTGTAAAATGGGAAAACTAACTCATTCAATGTGCAAAAATCAACCTAATGAGCCACAGTATCTTATAAATATTGGCTTTGAACTGTTTAACAGGTACTTAGACATTTCAATATGGAACCTAGAAGAGGTTTACTTGCTTTTACAGCCAGTCTGTAGAGGTTTCTGCAGGGAATTGCAGTTTAGGGCTTTTCTGCAAAGTATTTTGTTACAGCATTCAAATTTTGCCCAGATTGCCAGGAAGTAATAAGGTGATTGTTTTGCGATAGACAGGGAATAACACACTAAACACATTACATGGGTTACCCAGAGCCTGACTGGAGTTGCAAAAACCCTGTGCTGAGCCTCCTCCTCTCCATGGCAACCCCTGTAAGTCTTTAATAAGCTCATTTACATAAACAACCCCGGAGGATGCTTCTGATATCTTCATTTTGTTTCGGATGCCCAACAAATTACAGGCAGCACTTCCACGCTTTTATCTGCCAACACTAAACAGCAGGAACATGAATGGATACATGTAAGCACACACACACACACACACATACACATACACACACATACACAGGCTGTGTCTGGAGCAGCTGTCACAGCTGTAGTGCCACAAGCAGCAGCATGATGCACATTGTCATTATTGTGAATTAACGCTGCTCAGCCAATAAGGAAGCAGGCTCAGTGGATTAAACCAATCACATCATCTTGTTGAATCCAACACTTGCACACTCTGGTGTCTCCAGGCATTTTGTATACCATGACAACCAGCTCCATGGGACACATGCCTCAACTTCCACATTTTCACACCTCAGTAGATCTGCAAATAGATTGATGAAGAGGAAATCAGACGTGGCTGCAGATTGCATTTTTGATCTGCATGGCCTCCAGAGGGTTAAAAGCTTTCTGTAAATGTTGTGAATAACAGATGTACAGTGAAACATATCAGCACCTTTCCCTACTCCTCTTCCTGTTCCTGCTTGTGTTTAGATCTGAGATGAGGAGTGTGAACACTGACGGGTGAGAGCGCCCAGAGGTTTACAGCAGGTAGGATGATTAGGTTTTATGAAGGTGTAAACAGAGAGAGCACTGTTTCCGGGGCTTGCTATCAAATGCAGACATGCACTCGCAGCTCCCGCAGACTCAGCGACACACACATTTATTACTCTGGAAGCGGGGAATGCCACGGCAGAATATAAAAGCATCTGTGTAATCAAACAAACCCCTTCAATGTTGTTTTTTTTTTTTTCCAGCCCAAGTGAGGATGAAAGAAAAGCAATTTGGCGATGGCGTCCGTGATTCTGTGTTGATATGACTGACAGTCAGCTAATTAAATTGTCACCAGGCAGCAATTTCTTCAAACACAGCTCGTCTCGGGCTAGACTGTGCATCTGATTCCACAACACTGGAAGAAAACTGAGATCTATCACCTCATGTAGTGAAGGCTGTCGTCTCGTACTACTTAAAAATGTACATATATAATGGCTTCTTAACAGGATGCTTCAGATTGTTTTGAACATAGACTTGAAGAAAAAAAGTATTACCTTTGTGAAATGAATCTAATACTGACTTGAAACAATAAAGGTGAAGAAGAAGTGTCACCTAATTATTCTGTTCCAAAAAAAAGTCTGCTTTTTTAATTAATTCAAATCCTGTTTGCAGATAATTCCAAATTTTCCAGCACAAATCCCATCCCTTTCATATCAAGCTTACAATAGGACTTAGATTTCTATCTTGATTAACATTTTTTTTCCTTTGTTTAAGCTTTCTTCACTTTTACAATAAGTGCAGAATCAGAAGAATCTCATTTTTTATCTACTGGATGAATTTTATGGGTTGCGATGGCTATAGCTCTGTCCAAAGATAAGAAAGAACACAAGATAACAACGCAATAAATCTGGTGAGCTGAGTCCCAGTGCATTAAATTTATAAATTTATATTGTTTGTGACACATTAGAGGCAAGTTTAATACACAAATTTAGCCTCTCTGGGAAAGGGCACCTGAAGACATTCTGAGCAGCTGCCCAAAGGCCCTGCAGTTTGTAACTAGCCATAGTCATGACCAGGTCCTGAAGGAAGTTACAGAAAGTGTCCCCTCAGTAGGAAGCGTTTGCAGGACTGTCAGTTCATGTTCAACCTGTGCAAGGAACTTAAGATTTTAAGCCCATATTGCAGAAACATCTCTGGAGAACTGTTGTAAATAGGGATGACATGCACACTGCCAGAGATGCACACATAGATGAACCCAGGAAACATCTGTTTCAATGTGCCATAGTGCATCCTTGAGCTGCATCTTTCACCCTGAACGGTGCATCTGACTTTGGGGTCAGTTAAGCCCCTGTTTCCACCAAACGGTTCAGTTTGGTTCATCTCGGTACGGCACACATTTTGTGGCCTTTCCTTTGACTAAATCTGGGACAGGTTCCAAATTACTGACCCATACAGTCCCACTTATTGGTACCTTCCTGTTTGGGTGCCAGACATACCAATCCAACCCCAGAAGGTGGAGCTAGAAACACTGCAGTCAGCTGATTGGTCGAAAGAATCATCACTTCCGGTGTGACAGTGGTAATGAAGTACAACACATAACCCTGCCATGTTCAAATCTTCCAGCTGAATTCCTGGAGATAATCTTTTTGTTTGGAAAATGTTTTTCTTCCTCTGATTTTTTAGCGAGGTACACTGTGTCGCACTGCTATGCCATCACACTGTTACGTAGCTGATGCCGCTCTCTGCATCTGGCTTACAGATCGCTTACCAAGAAGGGCGTGGTTGGCTGTGGAAACGCAAACAGGATCAGGCTTTACCGTTTCAACCTGTACCAAACTGTATTGATTCATACTGGACGGCTTGGTGGAAACGGGGCTTTGGTGTCAGTTTTAGTGGACAAACTAGTCTTTGATGATGTCAAATCCTGGAGTAATGTTTCAAAAAATAAATAAATAAAATTGGCTAGTTCATGAAACTTTGGAAGAGCGGGCCTCAAACACTAAGATATGCTTATAGCTCTGCCCCCAGAGGAATGGCCAATCAGAATGAAGGTGGTTTGTGGAGCAGGGAGCCTTAAAGCTGCAAGTTTTGGCTTCATAGTTAGTCAGCTAACAAGCAATCAGTCAGTATAGTTTCTAGAAGTTTCTAACTTTTCTTTAAAGGATAATGTTAACATCTATCAACACCGCCTCAAGAGAGCCCAAGAGAAGTGAAATTAAATGTCCCCAGAATGAAAAAGAGGGCTGAGGGTTGGTGGGTCCAAAGAGGGCATCAGACTGTTAATTAACAGAGGAATAGAAATGCATGAGCAGAAAAAGAAAGAGAGGATAGAGGAGTTAAAATTTTAAAGACTTTGAAGGAAGAGAGAGTGGCCGTCTGGCAGAGGACAGAAGACGGAGAGACAGAGCCAGAAGTTGTGGCCTGCTGGCTAATTCGTGCCCCCGCATGGATTCTTGGTTGCTGTGTTTTAATTACAGACCAGAAGAGCATGATGGGAATGACAAAGTGACCCCCCCACCCCTGACTAAACAAACCCTTCCTTATCAACGCACACTTCCATGCATCAGCTGCAAACAGCTGCCTCAGTGTTCACTCCAACCTGACGCTGGCTGTTTACTGTAATCTGAACCTTCTAATTGGATGAATCATTGGGTTATTTCTCTTTTTCAGAGATGGTTTTATCTAAAAGAGTCACACATAAGTAAGAGCCTGTGATGCATCGCCGGTTCTGATGCAAATGAGGGGCGCTTAATGCTACCCCGGCCTCAAAACATTCATGTGGGAGCATAAACACGCAGAGAGAGAAAATCAGCTCCTAACAGCTTCTGAAATGCAAAGGACGCCCTAAATGAGGGTGGAGGTGACCTCGGTGTCGAAACAAACTCATTGGATATATTTCCCTCCTGCTCCTTAAATGTCATCTGAAGCAGAGGCAGAGCTTGTTGAGCAGGGCCACCGGAAAACGCTGAAACACATTCATTATGTGGCTCTGAGAGGAGAGCGGGGCTGGAGTGTGCTGCGGTGTGTGTTGTTAAAATGTTTTCATCGCTCAGAGAAAGACATGTTGTTGCTGCAATCTGTTCAACAAAATGTGGTGATGTTTTTTTTTTTTTTCACACAAAGATGTCCCCCTCAATAACCCAGCATGTTTGTCATTATGACCAGAGGTGTGTGTGTGTGTGTATGTGTGTGTGGAGGAGGGGTGTGTTGAATCCTCCTTTTTTCATCTTCTCTATACTTATGAGTCTCCATGACAACAGAGCCACTGTCCAGCATCTTGAAGTTTTAAGGCACAGAGGTGAAACTATAAGCACTGCGGAGAGGATCTCATAGGATGGTCTTTGTCATTAAAAGAGCGCTGCACTGACCCAGCCTTTGTCCCCGACCTCGCCAGCATCAATTCAGCTTCCAGCATCATTATTTACATCAAAGCACAGACAGGAAATCAGCTTTGAAATAATAGCCGGCTGGTGTTTGTAATTTATTTCCACCTCTCAGGGTCTGTCCACGACAGAAACAAGTACTAGTAAATTACAGATGTGTCCAAAGCAAGTACCTCCAACAAAGAGCAGAGTGAGGGACAGTTTTATCATTTGTAATAGTTACAGCACTGCTCATTCGTGGGCTATGATGATATTAAGACATAACATTCTACGATATGAAAGAGGGAAAAAAAAAGAATAGAATCAAAATTAACAAAAAAAAAAAAAAAAAGTGGAAAAATACTTTTTGGGGGACAGACTGGAAAATAACCAACTGCCTTAGGTTGTGGTTTTTTTTCTTTTGGTCTCTGACACAACAGAAAACACAAAGCTGGATATGAAAAAAGAATGAAGGAATAAAAGATAAAAAAAATACACCCAAAAACTCAATGTGTTAAATTTACAGCCTCTGATTTACAATCAGTCTACAATAATGCTCCAGAAATCAAATCAAGGAAGGGTTGTCACGCCTCAGCTCCAGCATATAAGCTGCAAGAACACGATGTGCTGCGTTCAGGTGGACACCTCCTCCAATGTACAACACATGTGTCTGATTAGCTGGAGCACGAGCATCTAAAGCTGGATCCTCTTAATTCTGCAGTTTGCTCAAACTTGAATGGACAGACTTTCCATTTCAGCGTCTTAAATGATCCCCTCACGAGTCTCCATGTTTCTATATTTATGCAAAACCCTGTTGAGATTTGCTAAAAGAAATAAATAAATAAGTCTCTGGATGTGGTGGGTTTAGAGAGTCGTTTCGACCGTGCTCTTTAACTTCCTTCAACAGGTGCACCAGAAGGAGAGTTTTGTTTGCTACCCAGAAGGACATTTTTTCGGAAACCTCTCACAATGAGTCTCTGCGTCATGACAGGCGTCTATAACACAAAGTCATCCATCCAGCAACACCGACTCATTCATTGATGGCTGAGATGAGAAGTCAAGGGGTGGCCGGAAGGAAGATTAGTCCATGAATGAGAGTCTGTCTGCCTCAGAAGTGAGACGTCACTGATAGCGCACCAAATACCAAATGCGTAAAAACATTTAAAAAACAGTTTCCAACTGGGTGAAAAGCTGAAAGGGGAAATGTTAACATCATTTTCTTTGACAAAAGGCTGATTTATATTGTGCTCGGACATGACGTGAACTCAGAGTAAACTATTTTTAAATCTGCGGGCATGTTTCCATAGCGATTGCAGTGATGTTGCCAAGCAACAGCATCGGATACAATAAAGACATGAATGAAAGTAGACGAACAGCGCGCACACTTCCTGGCAGGGACCGGTTTAAAAGTGAATGGGCTGAGATGCGCCGGCTTGGCATCGCATTATTCTGCAGACCATATCACAGACGTGTTTACTGTGTAGGCCTGAGCTGGAAAAGGATAAAATGCGATGTAACAGTTGGCAGGCAGCTTGAGATGAGAGCGCACAGAGGCACAGAGGCAATGACCATTTGTTTTTCATTAAACTTCAAAAACACGTTGCTGTGCATAATTATTTTCATGTTTATCCACCTGTCCTGTGTTCTTTTGAAGTTAATCCACCTGTTGGGCTACATTTTCGTGTTTTATCATCAGCAGATTGAGAAACTGGTTGTGCGTAAAGGGGGTTGCGTCCGTTTGCGCTCAGGTCAGTGCGCACGAGGAAAGAATAAAAAATATTCCTTAGGAAGAAAAGCGAATTCAAACTATTTTTTGAGCGAAAATGGACAGTGAACAGTGTGACCTGGATTTAAACCGGAGACCTTTAGAGTTTTGAGCGCTGGGACACTTACCCTCAATACAGCAGATTCTCCACAGCCCAGAGTGGGTGAGATCGCCCTTCTTGGATTTGGGCTGCGGTTGGGTCTCGTCTGTCGTGGCATTAGTGGCGTTGCAGATGTACGCCCGCGAATACAGCCAGTAGTCCGTGCCGATGGCGATGGTCATCAGGCTGAAGGCAGCGAAAGCCCCCACGGTGGCCAGTAGCGTTTGAACCCCGCGGTCACTCCAACCCATGGCGCTTCATACTAGTCCACACTCTCAGCAGTTCAATATGTTCTCACCGGAGCGCGTCAGGGCGCGGATCCTCGTTGGTCATTCTTGTTCTAGAGCGCAAATTCTCTCTGTTCCTCTGTTGAAAGTGAAGCCCACAGAAAAGGGAGAGAAAGCAGGGCTGTGGTCTGAAACCCTCACCTGATGCTCAAACCTAACTGGTTGCTGCTGTGAAGATGAGAGGACACCAGTAGTGTCCACTCCAGAGGCTCAACTCGGGTTTGAAGCGCGCAGGACAGCACGACAGTAACATCGTGTGTCAAATCACAACACTTCAAACCTCCTCACCACTTCATGCTTCTGTTTCCCCTAATTTTCATTGTCTCAAACCACTTTTCTCTGCTCCTACACAGACTGCGCTTCAGTCAAAACTCTGTGCCAAAGAGGGCTACGTCAATGGCTGTAATTGAGACCCCACCCTCACCAAATCTAACCAATGAATTTATGCCTCTGTTGGATACAAAAAGAAAAAAAAAACACATTAAGTCGCCTAAAATGAATTTTAAACTGGGTCAAAAATAAAATTGATTGAGAACCAGTTAATGCCATCTTTAGATAAATATTCTTTAACCAAATAATCAGTTTCTTCAGGAAGATCTGGACACTCTTCTGAGTCCAGAACATTCCTTACTTGCTGTCAGCAGTCTCAGGGGTGAAGAGGAGGATGGGGAAGCAATAATGAGAAAAATTGACACAACAGTCTCCTCTCTGAGGTGCACTAATGACAAACAACCAATACCCAAATCCCCAGATGAACAGAACATTTAAAAAGCAATTAGATGCAGAGAGTGCGTTGAGAAAGACAATGTAATTTAGTCAATAGAAAGACAAAGAAAGAGAGAGAGAGAGAGCTGTCATGCTCACCACAACCCACAGTACAGTGTTAAAGTTGTTTGAACATGTCTAACATTATTTAAAGCTCCTGTGAGGAATTTTGCATGTGTGTAGATTTTGGCACCCACCATGTAGGCAACTCATTATCTCCAATGTTTTTGCTGATTGTTTCCTGTGCGTGTGAATCTTTGTGCTGCTGGTCTTTTGTGGACTGTGAAGAGTCATCGGAATTCATTTCAGTCTGTTTCATAACCAGATTAAAAACTCCGCATGGGAGCTTTAACTTCATTATGTGCCCAATGATAGAGCAGTCTGGTCACTTTTAGAGACATGTGGAGAGAGATAGTAGGAGAAAGAGACAGAAAAAAACACCCCTTGGTTTTCTGTGTGCTTGTGATTTTAGCTGTTCCTAAGTCTGCTATGAGTCATGTCTGTCTGCAGAATAAATGAGGAACTCTAGTATGTCAGTTTTGTCATCTGTCATTGAAATCCACCATCAAGAGAAATATAATCTGCCATCACTTGTATTATTTTTATATCCCAGCAAATCTAAATTTTAAGTTATCTGTCCCTCGTGCAGGAAAGGATGGTTGTATACTGTTTATTTTAAACTTAGCTTCTCTGAGTACCTTGCACACATCCCGACACGCTAGTTGTTAATGCAGATTTTGAGTCACCCTATTAATGTTCTGTTGGTGGTGTTGGAAAATTAGATTAACATAAGTACTTTTGATTTATTTTAACATTGTAATCGCATCGTTCAGATATTAGCATACTGGCTAATACTGGATATGTGCAACACTTTTAAGTGTCCTCTGGAACTCTTCCATAGCATTGTGGACTATTTGCTCGTGTTTTGTCTTTTTGCATGTGTTCTTTTATGTTGCAGTGCTGTGAGCTTACAGGGCCATTGTATATGTGGCTCTCAGATTAATTTTGATGGTGCAACATTGTTTGTGTCTTTAATGAGGGGCAGAGCCAAATTTTTGGGACTGGTGTGGCCACACCTGCCTAGCACTAACTTTTTTTGGGTGGTGAACATTAGCTTACCCCACGCCAAGGAAGTTGAGTCACACTAATTGCATCCACTTCAATGTCTGATATAAAAGTTACTTTACCTTTAAAGGTTAAATCAACAGAGTTAAACTTTTTAAATCTGTTGAGTTACCTTCTTTAAGAATTCAAGATAGTGTTCGAAGTTACCATTTAAAGTAACAACAAAAGAAAACCAAACTCAACCTAAAAGTGAGTTTTAATCTAAGTGTCATCTCTTAAAAACAAATAGCCAATCACAGTTTAGGATTTCAGGGTGGCCAACTGGGCTATGGCCACCACCTAGCTCCGCCCCTGGCTATAATAATAATAATAATAATAATAATAATAATAATAATAATAATAATAATAATAATAATAATAATAGGCTTCATTCTTATGGCACAGAACTCAAACAAAGTTAGAAAATACTGCACTATAACAACATAATAAAAAAAGTATATAATAAAGTATAAAACAATAACAAGTTAAAAAAAAATGCAATTAAGAGGGACATGTGCTCCAAGAGATGTTGCAGCTTATTTATTTAAACAGATACAGCTGATTCAGAGTTGAGGAGAGGTTTTTTTTTTTTTCAGACTTCAGGAGTTAAACAAAAGCTGTCACTTTTTAGTCTCAAGTTATGATGAATCACCAAGATGTTGTTGGTTGTTCTGGGATGTATGAGAGCAAAAGATATGAGATTAAAACAAAGTCAAAGCATGACATAATTTTCCAAATTCTGTAATCCTTTTCTACCTAATTATCAAAAAAAAAAAACTTTATTTGAGGCTGCTTTATGCCATCAGACAATCCATAAATGCAAAGCTTGTGGTGCTTTGCTCTTGCGGCCCTCTAGGTGGCGACATTTCACCCAAAGACTGGATTAAAAGCAGATACTGGTAAAAGTACAACCACGAATGTGAGTAAAACTCACAAGCAGTGGACAGTGACGTTACAGTACGGGTGTCCATGAGTGTGCGGTGCATGCGTACTGCTCCAGTCGTGTTGTGGTGTTGCCTTTCCAGACTGTAAATTCGCGCATGTGTGAAGGCATCCGCGTGACGACGGTGTCTGCTCAGTGTTTACTTTCTGTGCTACAGCTGAACAAAGGCCTGCCCCTTTTTCATGAGGATATATCCACCGCCATCGTTACTTTACGTGTAATCACGATTACTAAACCGGACTACGGTACTTTTGTCATATTTTAGGACGTCTTTAACTGTAGAAATGGCGTCCGTTGTGGATGTGGACCCTCAGGACAACTACGGTGAGAGCAAATCGGCAATGCACACTTGGCGTTATCGCCACCATTTCACGTACAAGGCAGATCAAGGAAAAAATATCATCGTCCAGTGTAATCTATGTCTGCCGAGGGTTAATCTGCTGTCCACGTCGAAAACATCCACATCAAACCTAAAGAAGCATTTAGACGTAAGTGACAGAGAGTAATTTCCCTGCAATGCTTCCTTTTCTGCGCCAGGTTAATGTTTGAAAAGAGTTAATGAATGAACAGATACCCTGGTGAGAAACAACGTTACAGCTGCATGCTGGGTACAGACTCATGACGCTGCAGGCTCTTTAACTTTCACCAGGCTGAAGAGCAACTCTGCAAACAAGCTATTCTGAGTGTCTCTGCAAATATGAAGTTTGCAAACTTATGTGTGCATGAAAATGTGATTAAAAACAAAAACGCTACAAATGGAACCTTGTTGCTGCTCTGTTTCAGAGAACACATTTGGGCTGTGATGCCAGGCCTGATGCCAAAAGAGGGAGGAGGAGAGACGAGCAAAATGGAGAAGAAAGCAGACACCTGCAGCTTAAAAAACTCAAAGCAGAAATCATGGCTAAATGCATGACCCAAACAAAGACTGATGATCTCATTTTTGACTTCATTGTGGAGGACTGTCAGTCTTTTTACCTGCTTGAGCAGCCTGGTTTCAGGAAGCTGATTGCAGGTTTAACCGAGGGGCTGAAGACCATGGACAGGGTGACCCTGTTTACTAAAGTGGATCAGGGTTTCTCCAGGATGCGAGAGGATCTGATGGCCAAACTGAGCGACATCCAGTATGTGTGCACCACAGCTGACATCTGGACAGCCAACAGCAGGAGCTTCTTTGGGATGACCTGTCACTGGATTGATCCCACTTCTTTGGAGAGGAAATCTGCCGCTGTGGGGTTCGCACGGCTGCAGGGCAGGATCACATACGACAGCATCGCTGGGCGGATACATGACATCCACGTGGCGTACAATATAGAAAGTAAAGTTCAGACTACAGTCACTGATAACGGCAGCCCCTTTGTGAGCGTGTTCAAAGAGTTTGTAATGGACATCCAGGAAAGCGATGACGACATCGGCTTCTATGAGAACGTAGGCGCCGTCCTGGAGGGTGAGCCGGAGCAGGACATGCTGCTGTTCCTGCCCACTGTGCAGCGCTGTGCATCACACACCCTGGAGCTGATTGTGACTGAGGACTTCCGGCAGGCGGTGTCACAGGGGCCCATGTGTCAGCTGCATTACAGCACAATGGCTAAAGTGTACAGCATATGGAGCAAGTGTCACCACCTCCAGGTGGGCATGGACGCTGCAGAGGACATAGGAAAGATGCCGCTTGTTGTCCCGGGCGTCATACGCTGGAACGTGGAGTACTGTGCTGTGCAGAAGATCATCTCTTTGAGTGAGCGTGAGCTGACGGAGCTGTGCGCTCGCCTGGAGGTGCCTCGCATGCAGCCTGAGGAGACGGCCTTCCTGAAGGAGTACGTGACTGTGTTCCACCCGCTCGCTTTTGCACTTGAACTTTTCCAAGCAGAGCAGAAATGCTACCTGGGCCTGGTCATCCCCACCATACTCAGTCTAAAAAATAAGCTAAACGAGCAAAAAGATGCTGCAAATTATTTTGCTGATGTCATCAATACCATTGTTATGGCCATAGATGTGCGGTTCCAGGAGCTGTTCACCAGCACAGAGGCGAAGATCGCCACGGCGACGACACCTCAGTTCCGTTTGTGGTGGATGGCGGCCTCAGAGAGGGATGAGATGTGCTCGCTGCTGGCTACAGAGGCCTCCCAGATGGATCCCTGCATCATCACGGTGGCTGGTAACACCAGCAGGAACTCGTCAGCCATCGAATCTGAAGACGACTTCTTCAGCTACGGGCCAGTGAAGCCCGCCATCCAGATGCAGCAGCGGGGAGTGATGGAGGAAATTCAAAAGTACATCGAAGGAAAGGGGAAGAGCCTGGAGTGCCTGCAGGATTTCCCAAGAGTGAAGCAGCTTTTTCTCAAATATAACACCACGCTCCCTTCCACCGCACCGGTCCAGCGTCTCTTCAGCCAGAAGGGGAACCTGGTCACCTCACAGAGGAACTTTTTGACTGATGATTACTTCGAACGCATTCAGCTTTTGAGATACAACAGCAAAGTGTGCACTTTGGTCACCGAGTGAATATTCTGTGACTCTCTTTGTCTGCCTTACATGATGCAGAACTAAATCACGTTGTGCTGAAAGTCATGACAGGAAACCCCTGAATACTATATCATTTCAACTCAGTCCAGATGTGTCTTGCCTTTTTTTACTATTGGTCCATTACTTGTTTTGATATCATGTCACACTGCTGATGAAGAAGAAAAAATGACAATCGCACACTGTGGCATTTACGAACTGAAAAACTGACAAAAGCATCCGTGGATCTGTGCTGTTCTTGTGATACGAAGTAGCTACAGGGTGAACCTGAAGTGTTTGTCTTGGTCAAGCTAGCTCATTTTTTTATGGCTGATCCGTCTGTATGTTTTATATTATGTATAAAGAGACATGGAAAGAGCCTTATTTCAGTCTGCGTCTCAGTTTTGTTTTTTTTTTTTTTTATGAATGAGGAATGAAAGTAATTTAATTAGTGACTGGATGGGATTACTTCATTTGCATGCAGCAGGGACAAACCCATCACATTTTCAAATAAGCTTTTGTTCTGTTGTGAGGGACACTGAAAGCACACAAAAGGCAAAATTTGAGTCCTGCAGAGTCTGGAGTGTTTTCCCTGCCGTGTGTCTACACGTCAGCCTTGTCAGGCAGCTGCCTGGAGACCAACAGGAGGCTGTCAGAGCACACAATCACAGTCTCACACGCAGGCTCTGTCCAGACCCGAGCTGTCCGTAACATGACATTTCTTACAATGCAAAACCAAACCCCAGGAGAGAACGCGAGGCCCCGGGATTTGCTTTTTCTTCTTTTTAACATCATGATGTGTGATTTTATATTTATGAATTCTAGCGCTCCCCTCATATGCTTTGACAAGTCTACAGCAGCCAGAGAGGAGGGAGAGGAAAAACGACTTCCACCAAATAATCGCAGAGGAAGAATACAGTAAGTGTGCTGCTGAAGGATCCCTGCGGAAAACAATTGTAATTAAAATCACGTAACTTTTAACTGTTGTTCTAGAAATCAAAATACTGTACCAGTAAATGTAGCACTTAGCAATTTTTATAGATCTTTATTGCAAATATCTGCTGACACAAATGTGGAGTTTTGATTTAAAAATGCAAAACCGACTTTCAAGTTTGATGTAATGTTTCATGGTTTAACCATTCCTGTTAGCTGATGTCTGCAGAAACATGTAAGCCAAGTTTTGAGGGTATTTTTTTTTACTTTCACCTCCTGTTTAGTTTTATAAAGGGAGAGGCATGTGTCTGATGTTCTCCCACTTCTCGTGTTGAGCCGAGATGCAGTCTTGTGACTGAATGGAAATCTAACTAACCAAATCCTGCCACCTGTTGGACACAGATATGTACTACAGTCTTGAAAATTTGGTAGATTTTAACAAACATCAGTCCCCGAGTTCAAAGTTCGTTCCAAAGTTTTAGTTTTAATGAGTTCAGAAAAGAAATGGTACAAAGTATTACCTCTGAAAACACCCAGTAATACCCTCTACCACACATTTACTCACATACACACACACACACATAGACAGGATCATGTTAGGCACAAAGTGGGTGGAAGGTTTACAGTGTGTGTTAGATAACTTTTGTCAGTACTTTTGATTGACTCCATCACTCAGCCTTTGTCTTTACAGTCTTCTTTTGCTTCCTCCCTTTCAAAATAAAGGTAATATTAGAATCTCTGTTATATAAAAGCAGCATGGCAGAGACGAACTTCAACCATCCTGCTTCAGCAACGTCTCTGTCAGTTTGTTAACACACTACAGTAAGGAGGGAAGCATCAGAAACTGCTCCAGACAAGGCTAGCATATTTAATATTCTAATGCCCTTCTCTCACTTTGTTTGGTCCTGGTTCAGCTCAGGTCACTTCACGAGCAGTTTGGCAGGACCAAAGTGTCCCAGATTTTCACAGGACTTAATCCAGCGCTGGACATTAGCAGGAGCTGAAGAGGCTGACCCGCTTTGTAGCACACAGCAGTAGCAAGCGACGTCTGCGAGGGAGAACTCGGGCCCTGCCAGCCACGGGTTACGGCCCAGAGCGGAGTTGAGGGCCCTCAAGACGGCGGCCCGCTCTTTGGTGCTTCCCTCGGCTAGCTGGAAGAAAGCCGTGTCGACCCAGTTGTCCACCAATGTGGCGAGTGCGGGGTCGCTGGGATATGGAGCCAGGAGCTTGAAGAGGAAGCGTGCTACGTTGGCTTCACCCTGGATGGGGCACATGTTCTGGACGCTGAACTTCATCTCCAGTTTGGGGACTGTGAAGCGGTAAAGGTTAAGTTATCATAGATTAGAGACACTGGCAGTAATGACATTCAGACCACACCAACATGCAAACTGTAAACGACGTGAATGCACAGCTGGTTATGATTTTAAGCATTGTTCTTAAGGCACAATATCTACAACTACTTTTTGCCCCTCACTTGTCAGTTAAAGCTTCAGTTCTGTCCTGCATTCAGTTAAATGAGCACAGCGTCTGCTTTGAAGTCTGATTGCAGTGTTTGCTTTAATTACCTTGGCAGAGTGAAAGGTGTTGTAATTAGTTTGCTAATCTTAGAAAAACAAGTAGCAGGCCACCTCCACACTTTCACAAGAAATGGTGTGCAAAATAAACAGCGTGTCGTTTGTCATGACTGTGTGGTACCAGCATATCGGACTGGTTAATGTGCTGCAAAGATGTATAGGGAGGAAAATTTCTAGATCTATTTTGATGAACAATGCTCCACCAGGTCCCTTGTGCCTCACTTTCACGTTCTACTTTCATGATCTCACACAAGCTGCCCCTCCCACCGGGCCTCACCATCTTTCCATATGAGAGTGAAGCCCAGTTGGAACATCTGGCGTGCGTAGCTGTCTGCATGACGCGGGCCGAGGCAGGACAGGAGCTCTGGCGGCACACTGCTGACCGAGGAGTGGACGTGGACGGTGGAGAGCACTCGGTAGCGTTGACACAGCAGGCTGTGGAGCACCAGCAGAGTCAGTGGGGGCTGTGCGGGGTTGGCGTTGATGACGATGTCACGCAGGGCACCGAGGTCCTGGTGACATGGAGGAGATAAAGCAGGTAAATAGGAGCAGCAGCCACAACAAATAAAGTGTTACAATATTAGTCTGCAACAAGGAGGCACAAACAGGTTGTTCAGTACACACCCACATTTTTGTGGGAGACAAACTTTGATATAAGCATGTGGGGTGTTTATTTTAACTTGTAATGACAGGCATGATGGGTGTGATCAGGTTAGCACCTTTAGACAGCTACTGCCTCAGAGAGAAAACAGGTTAAGAATCTCTGCAGCTAAAAACATATATGTATGCTGTCAGTGTACGGTTTAATGAGGTTTCCCTGAAACAGGAACTATCTTTTACACATATTGCATAAATTATCATTTAAAAAACAGGGTTCAATGGCTTTTCTTTTTTTATTCTTGTGTAAAAATAAAACTGATGACGTGATCATTTGTTAAACTTAGTCCGTGCTGCAGTATGATCTGTTTGTGGTTCAGAGCTCATTATTCCAGTCAGTTTTGCTTAATAAATCTAAGGATACCAAACAGGTGCACAGCCTTTTGTTAATGTTCCCAGCAGAACACTAAATCCTTCAGTAGCTTCAAACATCAGTCACACCCTCATATCGTGTAAAGTACTTCTCAGCTCTTGCTCAGTCTTTCATGAAATGGTATAAAATACACTTTTGTCAATGTAATAGACATATTCTTAGGTTACATTTCCACACTTTCTTACCTTTCCCAATACTGTATTCAGGTCTGTGACGCCTTTAAAGGCTGTGGTACTCTGAGGGGAAAGGCTGCTGCTGACTGTCAGATCCAGGTCTGCATCTGGCGTGGTCACTGTCTTAGCCAGGCCCTCCACAGCTGCTTTCAACTCATACAGTTTTCTCATGATCTCGTCTTGCCGGGCCTCCAGAGCCCTGACAGCTGGGTCCACGTCGCCATTCTGGGGGGAGGAAGAAGGAAAGGTTTAATTTGACTTCAGCAACAAATTGGAACTGTTACCTGTGTTAAATGCACCCACAGTACAGAAGGCAGCTGTTAGATAGTTACATTATTGTGTGCTGCATTAATACTGCATGTAAATTGATGCATTATTTGCAGTTATAATTGTAACAATGCTTCATATTTTGCATTTTTTACGTTTTCTTCAATTGTATAATAATGTCTGTGCAAGTGCATTCCAAGCGCATAGCTGTAAAAAGTAAACTATGTTCCTTTACAATAAAGTGAAGCTAAGATAAAACAATTGTATGTCGACACTAAAGCTAAGCTAGCACAAGTCATTTAAATCTGCATAGCTGTAAAATAATGTGTCCAGTAATTTAGTTACATTTCACCATTATTCTCCAAAAAGTATTCTCTATTTAAAGTACATATACATCTGAACATGCTGCAGTCATTAAGTAACTGTTGCATCAGCCAAAAGAGAAACTACTCATTCTCATGAAAAGCTGTTAGCTGGTGTTAAAGCGAATAGTGCTACCTATCGCGATGTGCGCTGCGCATGCGGACAGAAACATTCCTGAGCGAACTTCAGCATTTAAAATATTATTTCTTAGAAGCTAGAGGTATACCGAGCCATGCTTCTTCTTAAATAATATTATTTTATGTCACGTAGCATAAAAAATTACTCCTGCAAAAGAAAACTGAGTTAATAGTGGCGTGTCATGATGTATTTATAACCTAAGAACAATATTTGTCAAGCGATACTGATTTATTGGGATTAGCATTTCCTAAAGCCTTTAAAATTCCACCTGAGACCGTCTCGATTTTTTTAAAACCAAGAAATCATGGTGTAAAATAATTCTATAATATAGCTTTGCGCTACGGAAACATCTTTCGACAGGGTAGCAAATCACGACAGAACACCCTAACCTAGCTTCAGGCTGCTCAAGGTAATACGACGCGTCAGAAGTGCGCGTTTGACTACTTGAAAAACCAAACAAACTTGCGAAAATAAAAAGAGAGAATTTTGTGACAACTATAAAGAAAATAAATAACCCAGTCGTAAGGAAATTAGTCAACAGTTACCTGCAGCGCGTGCTCAGAAGTGCAGCTGTTCCCTTGCTGCGCGTGGACATTTGGTAACTTGTACATGCACGTTGGTAAATCAGTCTTTATTTCACCCCCACAGATGGGCTTTACCTGGTACATGGGCATGGTGGAGGACAGTAAATGGCTAACTGTCAGAAACAAAGTGAAAAAACAAAATCCGGAACAGAGATGTGTTTTTTGGGCTGTCAGATGTTGACAGACAGCAGCAGCAGATACCGACGGTCCCGGTCGGGCAGGAAAGAGGCCGCAGTGACATCATATCCGCTACAGCTAATCCTGCATTCAGGTGTTGTGGGAAAATCGGAAAAATAAGAATCCTACCAGAAAGTTTACGTTAACATGTTCTCATGTTAGGACACCATTCGTCACTTTTAAAGCTTTCCATATCCAGCGATAATGAATAGATTCAGGGTTGCTGGAGTGGGCATGTATTAGGATACACCCTGAGCACTATGTCAGCATATCACAGAACCTTGTTCCATCCATATTTCAATCATGTACACATTAGCTTGTGTCATCCTCCTTATATAGAATTTAAATCTCGTATTTATCATCTTCTTGGGCAATATTTTATCTCTGTAAGCTTCAATGAATTCCCACAGTAAATACATGTTCAAATTCAAACTATGAATGTATGTATCTAACATACATTTATTTAAAGTTGCATTCAATTAAGTATGAAATTAATTCATAAATAATAGTCTCCAGAATTTAAAAAAAAATAGTTTTAGTGTTTTTCCATGGTGCACCGAACATTAAACGTCTCTTAACTTAGAAATTCCGAGCTGCACGTGAATGCAAGCCGGAACAGGAGTGTAGACTGGGGAAGTGGCGGTGAGTACTGAGTAGTTTAATTCAACAACTTGTATCGAAGTAACACAGAAGTTAAAGGTAGTTTTAATGCTCACAGTACGATACTAGAATCCCCCATGCTTCACTTAACGTTATTTCAAGCCTACATGTTAACACGTGACTGGAGGCTGTCGTGTCAAACGCACTAGAGGACGCCACAGTATAAAGTTCTCTTATCCTCCTGTCTGTGCTGGTGTGAGGAGCTGCCAGAAGTTGTTGGTAGGTCCTGGTAACACATTCATCCAAACTCACTGACTCACTGAGATGCAAAATACGTTTTTTTCTAAATTTGCAAACTAGTTGAAAATGATATGGGAACAAAGAATACCATAGACAAGTAATAAGAGAAAGTACTGGGTAATATTAAATGAATAGAAATACTCTAGCTTAACTAAAATATAAATTTCTTGAGGAAAGATGTCTTCAGCATTGACTCGTCAAGTTACTCGCCAGTTTTATACAGATGGATGGACTGTCCTATAACTTGAAAGCTTGCTCCCCTCAATTTTTGTATTTATATATCAGTGGTTGGTTAACCTCCAGAGAACAGTACTGCAGGATAAATTGTCTTATTATTAAAAGAAAGAAAAAATAGCAATTTCCTCAAACATAATTAAAAAAAACAAACAAAAAAAACCTTTGTTTGTAGTTTTGTAAACACTTTCTGGAGTCAGCGTGGTTTAGCAGCTGCAGCATCTCTATGTGTTGTGCTGAAGCACAACATTCTCAACAGTTTTAGCCCAGTGTGCGCTTCTGCAGAATTTGTGGCCTGTTTTATTAAATTGTTTGATAAACATTTGCACTTTTGAATTAAGTAATCTTCAATTTCCTGAATTTTCCTTCTAGGATTAATAAAGTAAATCCTATTCTATTCTATTTACTTATTTTAAAACTTGTTTGCTAATGCTGTGTTTATGGTCTTAGTTTTAATGTCTTACATTAAACCTTTGGTATTAATGGTGGCAAAAAAAGATGCATTTTAGGTCCGGTTTCTTCCCCTTCACTGCAGTCCACTTGTTGCACTAATCAAATCAGTTACCTCCAACAAGCCAGTGTTAATCACAGAAGTGATCTTTGACTGAAGTAAACCAGCAACACAATCCTTGCACTTGAAGAGGTCATGACTCTGCCTGATACCAGCTCTCCTCTGACATGCGGTCGCCTCTCTCTCTCTGTCACAGGAATCAGCTTAGTCCTGTTTCACAATCGAGCCACATCCCCTCATCTTCAGCCACAAGAGCTGCGGCCAGAGAGCTTTAATGAAAATCCACAATTGGGTTTTCTGTTCGGACAGCTTGTTAGCTCTGAATAATTCACTGTTTGCTGAAGTTTGGCAGAGGAGGAGTTTGATGTGTGTGTTTGTGTGTGTGTGCGTGGGAGATGCGGTGGCCAACCTGGCAGCCCTGCTGAGGTAATGGTCAGATCTGATGACCAGACGAAGACCTGAACGAGAAACTGAGACTCTGGAGGGAGCTGAAACCTGACAGTTCGCAGTAGTCGTTTAAATCATGTAGGAAGAAGGAACATGAAGTCTGTCAGGCTGTAGATAACAGGACCGCAGGTTGACAGGGGCCTGTCTTACACCAGCTCAGATGGACAGTGTGTGAACTGACCATCGTAATGAATACGTTGGATTAACGGTCAGGGAAATAATTTCACCACATCAAAAAAGGACATAAATCTTTATTAGTAGAATTAAAAAAGGGGAATTATGTGTACGCTACTTCTTGACTCAAGTTAATGAAAAAGAAGGGACAAGATGGCATGACAAAAACCTGAAGACTGGTTCACGTAGCATCGCACAATCATTTTATTGCCAGTTTACACATTATAAACGCAAGGCATACCATAACTGTGTCATAAAGCAACAAGTTTCACTCGTACTCAACGTTAAAGTTTTTGGTAAAGGAGAAGGGACAGACAACCAGAAGTGAGTTAGCTTGGTTTTGAACAAAGACTGGACACAGGAAAAGCATTAGCCTGGCTCCCAGTGAACAATATATACTTTCTATCCCCTTAAACTTGCCTATCAACATTTCAAAACAAAATCAGTTTGAAGTCGTTTTTATACAGGTTTATTTGGACCAGCTCTTTTCTTGTTTTTGTACGCGAGTAGTGACAAATGTGAGGAGTGTTAAAACAGACATTTAAAGACACAAACATTAGGATATAACCCACTGACTGTATTTCCCTTAATAAGTACCAACATACTTCTTTTGAAGTTAAGGCATGTGCAGAGGCAATCTGGCTGGTGGTGACTCAGAATTGACATCACACTACCATCGCTAACCACAGCACAAATTTGACTTTGGTTCCAAAGTAAGGAGCCAAACTGCAGTTTGCAGACAGACAAGTCGTGAAGTTGCATCTTTTTACAGGTTTAGCTTTAGCCAGTGGTTTTAAAACCTTGCCTCAATGTCAGCTTGCCCCCCAGATTTCTTCTGTTCCAGTTTTACATCTAGAAGCAAAATGCTTCAGTCAAGTCAGCCATGCCCTTGCATGATTGAAACCATAGACTATAAAAAATGGATGTAGTCTCCATGATGTCACCCATCTGTTTTTGTTTTGAAGCAAATTGTCAGTGGGAGCCATATTGGAAATGAGGTGGGCTTTGAGCCTCCAAAGGGAACCCACCTGTCAATCAACTGAGCTGTTCCTTTAATTGGATAAACTTGTCATCTTAATTTCTCCTGAACTATCCAATGTTAAATTTGAATTCACCCACTCCTTCCCCCACTGTGAACATGTTCATCTCTGCTGTGAAAATGGCTTTTTTGGGGGGCTTGGCGTGTATGTGGTTTCAGGCACTTCTGGAGCCAGCCTCAAGCAGACACTCCACAAACTGCAGATTGAAGCACTTCTGCACCGTTTCATATTTTAAGACCGGAGGTTGCTGTTTGGTCAAAACCTATTAAGTTTAATGGCTTGGAAAATAATGAGTTATCTGAAAAACTCATCCTCAAAGTGTGTGGAGATAGAGAAATAAGCTTTTCAGACCCAAAACGTTTTTTGGACCAGTCTGTGATCTGCTTTTTCTTATCTGGGTGTAGTGACAAAAATTAGGGGATGTAGCAGCACAAATAAAAGTAAGTGTACTTGTAATATATTACATATTGTAACAATAAACAACATTTAAAGAGGCAGACACGTATAAGTAATGTCGTCTGAGCTTTGAAGCCTGTTTCATCACATCAATGCTCTGTCTAGCTGACCTTACAAACACGCGTACTGCATTTACGGATGCTGTAAGTTGTCTACTGACTGACCTCCACCTTTACACAGACAGTCTCTGGTTCTTCATGCTAACCTGGTCATTTGCCGCCATTATTCAGCTAGTCAAAGTTTTGTCCTGAATGACACCTGCCATCTTATCTGATTGTGCCTCCTCATTTGGAAAAGTCTGTAAAGTACCTGTCTACTGCTCCACGACGGCCATTACTGTGTCTGACAGTGAGTCAGCACATGTAACAGCTGCTCAGGGCTTTAAGCAGGGTGTGGTTGTTGGTTCAAATTGCAAAGTTGCATTAGTTAATAGCTTAATGTGTCATTATAAAACCCATCACTGAAGATTTTTGCAAACAAAAGGTTCAAGCAATTGTAGTAGATTTCTTGAAATCGCCTTCTATGAACACCCCGTGTGTATGAGGGATGGCCATTGATACTGGCTCTGCTTATCATTCATTAATGAAGGGAAGCTTCACGCAGACATCATAAGTAGAGGCTCAGGACTAATGCTTGTTGGGGAACAGAGGCAGTGCTGTCATCCCCTGCATTATGGATAGAGTTCCTGCGCAGAGCTCACAAAGCCTATTCAGTCATCCTAACACGCCAGTTAAATCTTTTACGACGTTCCTCCCTGTTCAGACTATCAGATGGCAACATCTCTGCTACCTTTAAGCTCCAAATCACCAGGTATGGGCCAAAATATCATCACTCTTTGCTCTACATGGCACTGGGTGCAAAGCGGATGCCAGAATGGTTCAGCTTCCCGTTAACCCGGTTAGCCGGAGCTCCTCAGTTTGTGATCAGTTAAAGATGGGGCGCACATTAAAGTTTCACGCAGACTTAATCAGTAAGGTGAGCCTGACGCTCCTTTCTTGATATGAGTTTTTAGTGACAATGAAGTGAAGCCATCAATTATTGAAGTGCCAAGCAGACAAGCAGGCAAGGCCTATGTGTCCATCCTGAAGCGCCTGTCCACACCAGATCCACGGTGCAACACAGACAACATTTCAATATGAAGTAAAATTTTAGCAATTTCCATTATAGGTTAACACTTCATTTGATGCTGCATTGTTACCTTCCAGGGTGACTAGCATTAATACTTCCGCTCCTATGGTCTCAAATGTGGAATTGAACATTTTTCTCAGAAACTTGAACTATGACATCAATGATTATCCACGTTTGATTTAACAGCTTATATCTCTAAATAATTTTCCTGAAGCCATTTTTTTTTTTTTAGATCTGAAGGACAGGATTTTCTGTGGTGGCCCTAAAGGTCAACGCAGCAAATTTGTCATGACTGCATAAAGCATTTTACCAAAAAATATATTTTAAATACATAAAAAAATATAAAATATTTAATGAAATGCAAAAACATTTGACAAAATGTCAATTCCACAAACAAACAAATAATAATAAAAAACAAAAATTAAACATTCATCACAAGTTGTACTTACCTTTGCTAAAAAAAATTGTGGTAAATAAAAAATAATGTTTTGTTTACCAAATTAAACAGCTATCATGTAGCATTTTTTTCTCGTGTAAATAGTGAGATTTTGATAGAATTTTGTGTTTTCTAAATTTCTAATTTTTAGTTCTTGAAGTTTTTATTATTACCTCTATTTTTATTACTGCATTTTTGCACTTTGATTGTTGTAAGCTGCTGTGACAGAAATTTCTCCCATGGGGCACCAATGAAGAACATTCCATTCTAAAAATATTGTCAACATGTCAGTGCAAGAAAGAATGCTATTTTTTAAGTCCCTCATAGTGCCACTGTCTGAGTCACATGTTTAGGCATCAAAATAAGATTACCTTTATTGTACCTGGAATAAGAAATTATTGCCAGCATACTTGAGCAGATTTGAAAAATTTCAGATTAGAAAGTTGTACAAATTTTCACTTTTACATGTAGAGCAAAGGATCCAGATTCACTGGTATCATGGTGTCAAGTTACTGTGTGAAAAAAGCAGACCAAAATTAATTTATGTTGAGATTTGTTAATGTTACAAAATATTGCAATGGTAAAATTGACAAAAGATATGAAACCCTTTGGATTTCCCTTCATCAATCAGGCCCAGTGTCCAGACAGAAATATTACAAATACCAGTTTACAGAGTCAATTATATGATGAGAAGCAGAACTACTGTGGTCATTTTTGGCCGGCCTATCAGGACTGAAGCTGTCCCACAGAAACAGAGTCCAGCCCCTCTTTCTCACTCTCTCTCTCTCTCCCTCTGGCTCCCTCCCTCTTTGCCCTTTAGTTCAGGTAATCCGCCTGTCACATTATCTTGTTCTGCTGTCCCACAGCAGCACATCCAGCAGTCAGTGTCGACCTGTTGGCTCACATTTCCTTCCTGTTTACCACTCGCCCCTCCTGACCCTCAGGGGTCACAGCTTCATTATATGCCCTCTGGCTTCTGTTACCTACTGGCTTCCCCAACCTTGTCCCTCGATTGGCCCTGTGCCCCCCTTTCTCTGCGGCTTCACCCCATGTCTGAAAGATCAGAATCTGATAAGAGCAGATATTGATACGTACTGAGCTAATTAGCACTGTCTGCTCGTGCATGTCTACTGTTTGTGACTTGATGGACGACATGTTTGTTAATGTAATTGGTTGCACTCTCTATTATGTGCTCAGGATAAATATCTGCCTGGAAATATAGAAGTGACTCTAGACTTAGTGACATTATTCATTGGTTTCTGAAGAGGTGTAATGATAGCCTAATGATAGCGGTCGCTACATTAATTACTACTCAACCTTTGGACCAATCCAAACATAGGTAAAGAGGAGCTGAGGCGGGTCTTAAGCCTCCTGGATGACAGCTACAATGCACACACTTATCAGCCAACTCAGCTGTGAGCTGACTGACAGCTTAATGCAATGAGGAGACGAATGAGAAATGAACCCAATAGATGATGTGATTGTTTTTATTGTGATAATGTGATAAAAAACTAATATAAAGCATCAAATGAGATGGGGGAAAAACGCACACAGCAAAAGCCAGTAAAAACCCAAAGGTAAAGAATGCACCAGTCTTTTTCACTTAAATAAAACCCACGTTTACAGAACATACCAAACAGTTAAAATTCTCTCATCATACCTCGCTACATACTAAATAAAGATTTGTTTTTGGCTTCTTTTTTAAGCTACTGATCGATATTGAGCTGTAAACACTCTTAAATCCTCTATCATTTTCACAGCACGTCATTCAATTCAAGCACCAGCAGATATTACTTCACCTGCTGCACATGTGACTGTGACTCCATGCTAATAACAGGGTTTGACTTCTGGCTGTGAGTAGCAGGTGTCTGCCGTAATAATCAGGTCCTCCCTGTAATAAACAGGTAATTGGTGGGACCGCTGGGGGTACGTATACTACTCTATATTTTTGTGCCTCAAGTGTTGGAGTAAACAGTGAGGTAGCTGTTAATTTTAATCTGTTGAATCCTGTAAACGTAGAGAATGAGACGGCTGTGTGCTATTTAAAGTCTGCAGGAGGGGGGATAGGGAGATGTGGGAAGGTCTGTGTTTTTTCCGAGAATTTCAGTGGGCTTCACTCTTTGATGAACACTTTCCGAGCTTAACAGAGCTGTCAATAAAACTGCTGAGAACAATGTGCAAGGTTAATGTACATTTTCCCAAATCAGATAATAAATAAAGAACAAACTCCAAATCAAACTTTCTACTTGGGCACTTTAACAGGCAAGCATGACATTAACGAGGTTCACTGAACCAGTTTGTAGGAAATTCATCTAGATTGTTGGGACCTATCAGTTTTCCTTGCCCTGATTGAAATAAATCAAGTAATATTGACTGAGTTCCAGTCTTGAGATCACTCTGCTTTCACCTTACATGTCACAATCACCTGCTCATATTAACATTCACACAGCTGGTGGGGGAGGCTTAAGTGATCATCAGTAATCCCACTCACATCCTGCAGGTTATCCTACCAGTTCAGTTTTTGGTTCACATAAGCAGAAGTTAATACCTTTGTTATATATTCTGTTTTATCAACAGTGCAGTACACTGACGAAGGATCGTTTCCAAGTACTTGGTAGATGTTTGTTGTTACCCCCTTAACTCGACACATGTACTTTCAATGCGTACATGGTTACTTGTGTGATATGGGCTGTTGGAATTTTGAATCAGACAATTGGAGGCAACTTTTTGTGTGGTACAACTTTAGGAGTAGCATTGTATCTCAATGGAGTCTCTTTATATTGTTATGAACTCTGTTCTGACCTGCCAGTGGCTACAGATGAAAATTAGCCTTATGGCTAACTCTGGCATATTTACATGGATGCTGTGCTAAAATGTCCATTGATATGCATTGTCCCTTAAAATAAATGAATAAAACTAATTTTATTATTATTATTATTTCCACTCCAACCCATTTACTGAAAACTGCATCAGACAACCATAGACTGTATAAAACATGGACATAGTGTGTTCATGATGTCACCCATTTGTTTCTGATACGGAGTTTTGAACCCTATTGTCAGAGAAGGCCAAACTGAAAAGCTTGACCCAACCACAGTTTCACTCAAGTTTGGATTATGCAGAGGCAAGCCCCTTAGCCTCTTTGCAAACATTCTGGGCAAAATAAAATAAACATCAAAAATAGAGAAAAAATTCACCCTCTTTACGGTTTGTTCCCAAAGAGAAATGAGCTCAGGTCAAAACCTTTCTTTGAACCAGGCTGTAAACATGTTTCTGGAGCCAGCCACAAGTGGACACTTGTAGAACTGCAGGCTTCATATTTTTAGACAGCTGCCGGACAACTCTTTTACATCTGTGCACAGCAACGCACCTGCGGGTCCTCCTGCATTTGCAAACTGTTCAAGTTGAGTGAATGATGGTGAACTTCAAGGTCAAGTTTTCAAACATCACCTTGAAAGTTGTTTTTTTAACACCTCTGTGTTTGGTGACCTAAAACTCTATTTGTGTGAGGAAGAAAGGTGACAAAACAGAGAAAAGGCCAGGTTTTAAAAAAATGTGTGTCGACTTGGCACAAAAGGAGAAACAGACCAGCTGGAAGCTGCTATCAAAATAACTTGGACTTCAGTTACGCCTCAGCATTGCTACATGCTGTTTATCTTTATGTTAAAGAGCCCCAACCAAGTACTGAGTGTTTCAGTAAGCATTCTTGTCAGAAGTAGGACATTTATGTATTTTAAATCCTTTCGTTGATTGAATTTTGTAAATATTCTTGTAAGCTATGGGATATTGGATTTTCATCAGCTGTGCATGAAAATTAAAACAAAAAACAGGCTTGAAATATAACACTTGTCATCTAATGGATATAAATCTTTTATCTTATCTTTTTTATCTTTTAGAATTAAATTAAGAATAAATAATACTTTTTACAATATTCTTTTTTTTCCAGGTGGACTAGTAAAGTGGTGGTGTTGTTTTGCTCCTGTCATCACTTGAGCTTCACAAACAATGTAAACAGTTACTTTCCTGTTCGTTTCTACACTTTCAAATACTTGTAGACCACTGACACTTAACAGCTTAGCGCTGTCATCACATGCTATGCTTTGTCCACTATAAATATCATCTGAAATCTTATATCTGTAGATGTGATGACGAAGTTTGTTTGCGCTATCGACCAATAATAACGGGCATCCCTAAAAGTGATCATACCTAATGGCCTGTGTCTACAAAACAAATGGCAGCAAATGGATAAATGTTCAATGATCAACAACGTCAGTGACTCCAAGAGTGTGACTAGCATTCTCAGCATTAGCATTCTGCTGAGTTTGCATCTCCATTTCACACACACACACACACACACACACACACACAAACACACAAATACACACTGATTTATTCATTAAAAACAACCCTGATGTGCGTGCACTGTGTGTGTGGCGCTGTGTGTCTTTGCATGGATGGTCGTCTGAGTCTCATCTCATATTTGATTTTTGCAAATGATTTGGGTTTTGTGTTCCTGTGCGTGTGTGTGCATGAGATTGTGTGTGTGTGTGTGTGTGTGTGTGTGTGTGTGTGTGTGTGTGTGTGTGTGTGTGTGTGTGTGTGTGTGTGTGTGTGTGTGTGTGTGTGTGTTGAGCAGCAGCACCGAGATTCAGCTGGGTTTATTTACAAAGCTGAGGTCAGGTGTCACTCGATCCAGCCACAGTGACACTCAGGTGGTCATCAAGGTCACAGACTCTGCTTTTTCCCTGTGCTGGCTGTGCGTCTCTCTCTCTCACACACACACACACGCACACACACCTGAGCTGTTCTTACTGTACACCTCGAGTTGAAACCCTGTGTTTTCAGGACAAGTCTCACTCCTCACTTGCCTGGTCTTTGCCTCATTTACTGCTGCGATACGAACAAGTACCAAATCTAAGAGCCCACAGAAAATGTTGCAGCTGTGATCAAAACGTGCATGTTTCGATCCTCACTATATTAGACTAGTTTTTGCAGATGAAATATTTCAGCGCTTAAAAACTTGAGCATTTCCTTGTCATGTCAGCTTAAACTGAGGTTAAGTTTTTTCAAGAACACACATATAACACGAAGAGCCAAAGATGTTGGATTTTAATCTTTTATTTCTCAGTACTTTGGTAAATTTATTGTACATTTATTTGGGAAATACAGCAGTACGGTCGGTCTAAACTGTATGAAAAAGAAAGGTAACTACAAACATGATGACAATGTGTGAGTCTGTGGATCCGGGTGAGTCTTGCAACAAAAAGTGTTGAATCTAACCAGATGAGAAATGGTAGATTGGATCTAATGGAGCCCTTGAAGCAGTGGGGTAGAGGAGGAGGGGTTCCAATCAAGTAGCAGAGATGATGGTAGTTGTTTAGGACATGACCATGGCCTGGAACTCTGTGGAGGAAAGAAAGCATGAGATTATTTTCTGTGATAAGCTAGCTAAGTGATGCTAATGTATAAAATCATCTAACACGAAGGCATCAATCGTGAGGCCTCCTCAAAAATGATTCATGGGTATTTTTTATTCACAAATACATGGCAGAAAAAAGTGTTAGAGTGCTTTTACACTTCTTTTTAATTCATTAACAGATATCACATTTCTGTACTGGCAAAGAAAATGACCTTCCTTGGTTATAAAAACCACACATTAAGTCACACTCTCATTGAGAATCTGGAAAGAAGTTCCTCGTGAAATGCAAAATGTCTCACCATCAGCTCCAATCCGGCCATCGCTGTCGTCATCAGCAGCACAAAGGAAGCCTTTAGTCTCCTTGTCTGTCAGAACACGAGCACTGGGAGAAAACCTCTGGAGGAAAAACCTGCAGTGCACAAAGGAAAAAAATGTTAGCGCTGGTCCTCGGTGACAGCTGGGGGTGTAGATGTAACCGCACAGACAGAATCAGGAACCAATAAAGAGTCATCTTACAAGGTAACATTATGCCTGTCACTTCACTTTTCGTTTTATGTTGTGATAACATTTTAGGGCTGCTTTCCAGCCAGAATATCCTGCAGGGTTTGAAAACAACAGAGGGGTAAACTTGTGTCCTGCAAGTGATAAATAACAGTTGGTATTCACTTTAGCATGAAGTGTGGGAAAAGAAATGTCTTGAAAACCTTCTTGGCCCAAAGAAACTCGACTAATAACACATACAACCCTGAAATCCTCCCATAACAACAAACATTTCTGCATGTCCGATCTTCTCTCTTTGTTCAGGAGCAGTCCAGTGACCCATACATCCCTCGTTTTAAAACCAGGTCCAGATCACTCACTTCAGCTCTTCCTCCTCAATATATCCGCTGCCATCATTGTCCAGGATCCCAAAAACCTTCTTCACATCCTGGGCGCTCTTCTTAGAGAGACCACACAGATTGAAAAACTTCTTGGGGCAGAAGGAGTCAGGTGCTGGAGGAGGAGACGGATTTCAACATTCAATATTTTCAGATTCATGGACCTAGAATTAAGTAAGCCTGTGTAATAACCAGCTTATCCTCAAACTATTTATGCAAGTTAAAATTGTGGCGAGAAGATGACACAAGACCCAAAAGGTATTATGCAAAGTATAATAGAGTACAGGCTCATTTCATGTTGTGAATGTTACACCTGCATGCTCTAGATCAGGTGTATTTAATCGCAAGAGGTTCATCTTTCCTTCCAGTGATCACACTTAATGCATCAAACGTGAGCTTGATCCCAAAGCCACATGCATGTATGTGTAAATGTCAATATTTTGCAGTCCTCCAGCAGGCTATCATGTGCGCACCGGCTTCAGAAAGAACTGTATAGAATAAAGAGAAGTAATGATATTGATGGAAGACGATACCTTGGCAGTCCTTGATAGCACTGTCGATGGCATCAGCGGAAAGGATAGATGAGAGCGACATTTTAGTCCTGCATGTAGGGAGACAAGTGAGGTGAATTATTAACACATTTATCCAGGAAGGGTTGCAAACTCTCGCACTTGTCATCAATGGAGAGGTAAACGTGTCCAGGAAATGACGCTGCTCGGAGAAGCGCTTTAATTTCTTAAAGTTAAACTCAAAGTTAGAGGGAGAACAATGTGAAAAGAAAAACCTACTTTCGTATCGCATAAATTAAACAATACAATATAACTTGGCATTTGTCACCAGTGTGCGCACAAGACTCTCCTTTTACGCGCGCATTTCCTTCACTTTTAATCTCACTTGAAAGCATCTAAATTGTTCAAACCATACCATATCGAGATAATCCGTTTATGATAAACATCTAAACAAGAAAAAATAATAATAAACAACTTTCCATCAAAAGCAACCTCCCAGAAACTTACCGTGTTCAGGGGTTCTCGCCCGGTCGGTGATCCAGCAGAAAGGTAAGGCTATGTGGTGACTCCTGTCCGTCAAGGAGGATTTATATAGGTCTGATTGCAGTGACAATGGGGATTGCTTGAGTTACCTGTCTATGGATCAAGTTCTAACTGCCCGCCCCTGATCCAATTTCTCTGCTAACTAATTAACCTTTACTATTTATAACGCCCGGGGACACAGCGAGACCGGACCGTGGACATCTGTAACGCCCTTGTAAATAGCAAATTACGTTAAAAAGCGCATTCTACCCCCCACCCCGCTGCTCCCATCCACCACTCCCTCTCGTCGCCCCTCCTCCACATCATCTCACCTCCGGAATTATATAGTACAGTAAATGCAGGGAGGCTGTAATGTAACTGCAATCTCTTTTTTTTCTCCCTCTTGCTGTTTCCTCCTCCCTCCCTCTCTCCCCCTTTCATGCAGATATCCTTTTACAGGCAGCAGTCCCAAAACGTGCACATCTGAGACACATCCTAAGCATACCTCTATCCTCAGAGGTGAGTTATGTGAAATATAAGGTCACTTTCTCATTTGCTTATAGTTTCACGGACACTGCTGTTCTTCATCTGCCAAATTCTGGACCTAAAAAAAATCCCCTAATGCTTTGGCTGATTTATACCAGATGAGATTGAGATTATTCCCAACCAAATCAGATGTAATATAATCCGTAAACCCTCATCATTCAATGTCAGGGACGCCAGTGCTCCTGAACCTTCTCACTATCTGACATGGGAACAGTCTCTCTGAATTGCTTTGTCAACTGTGCTGATTAAGGGACATCAGGTCACCCTCCGCTGTTGGCGTCCCCACCCCGCCATGATGGTGATGATGGTGCATAATGTGCACTGTCCCAGGTACTTATGTGCACCAGAGAGAGGTCTGGCAGTCAGAGGTCAGACAGGTGACATTTGTAAGATGCATTTCGGCTGGAGTTTGATAACTCGCAGCTAGTGTCTCCAGTTTGAAATGGCCAGTTCTGGTTGTGTTTTTCGAGGGCATCTGTGGCCCCAAGCAGGACTGACACACAAACAACTTCAGGGGTCATTAAGCACAGTCCTGTGAGAGTGTGCACTGCCGCAGCACTGAAAAAGAAGGTTATATCTCTCAATGATGTAAGGTTAAATGAAGGTGTTTAAATGCAGCTTAGAACAGTATTTCATCCGAGAAACACAGAGGAAGACGTACTCTGCTCCAAGCATTTATTTCCAATCAATGTCAACGATAATCAACTGGCCATTGGGCGCGCAGGTTAACATAAACGGTGTTGGCGCTCGGGTCGCAGTGCTGACCCCTCACATCCTTTACATCATGCATGCAACCTCTACAGATCAGTGTCACCTCCCAACGTGTCTCCTAAATTTCTGCAACCTGACACACGGGGATACCCTTGAATGCAACCAAAGGCAGTGGCACACAATCCCCCCTCACACCACCCCAGCCCCAGCCCCACTCAGGCACTCAGCTTCCTCACATCAGGACTCTTCATCTCGCGTCAGCTGGTGAGCGAGGACTGCAGGTGATGCTGGCTAAGTGCTAACAGAGCCTGTTAAACATTATTTAAACCCTACTTCTTTACTCTGCCTTACTTTAGGGTGTTAACCTGAAGGTGTCACTTGATCTGAGTGTGAAAATGCAAGAGATTATCCACCACTTGACACAATTTGTTATATTTTAAGCTAAAGTCAACATTTTACAGGTTAAAAAATAATAATTTTCTACTCTTTTTTTAACATTTTGGCCTGTTTTTTATTTGTTCCACCATTTTCAAGAATCACTGCCATTCACAACGGGTTAAAACATATTCATATTCTATTTCATCAAATACATCATTTTAATTCATGCTGCGTCGTATTTTACGCACAGTGAACGCACGGACGCCTGTTATTTAACTCTCTAGTAGCACTCTGCCGTCTTTCATTATTGAATAAAAGCTTGTATCCCCGGTGGTTTGTCACTGTCAACCTTTCCTGATTCTTAATCTGGTGCCAACTTGTTAATAGGGCCCCTCAATAAGTGATGCCAGATAGTGTTCAGCGTGATCTGTGAGCTCCCAGGGAAGAAACTCAATCATCTCCAGACTGTGCGGGTCTTAGGAGGACACCGGATCGAAAGCAGTGGTGCAAGTTTTTTTTTCTTTTTTTCTTTCATTCTTTTTTTTAACCAACATCTCAAGCCATGGTGTAATGCGCCATGTTGATACCTCACAGACTATACTGTTACTGCGCGATCATTTATTCATTGCAAATGATCTTTACGAGCCTCAGGTCTGCTGGACATTTGGAGTGACCAAAGAGACGAGCAACTTCATGTAGCTCGTTCTTTCTTTGAATGCCAGTTTCTGGAATGAAAACACTGGCAAATAAAGCTTTAATTCTGACAACCACAAGTCCAGAAGAACTTGGAGGACATGCAAATTTTGAGTGACAATATTTTGTTGGTTTGCAAATAATTAAAAGCGTTTATTCAACTACAAATAAAAAGTGACATCTGATCAGATGTTGGAACGTTTTATGAGCATATATATATATATATATATATATATATATATATATATATATATATATATATATGTCATACTTATCATACTTAAAATTTGGTGACGGTAACATGTTTCTTAAAGTTGGCAAAGAAATGTTTCAAATTTTATCATCCCTTCTTTTGATAACACCTTGTAAACGTTTAAAAGCAACAAGTTTCTGGACATTTGACAGTGAACTTCTGTAGGTTCATTAAAAACCGGGTGGTCCCACTCCTCTTCAAGTAGAATGTCAAATATTGATTTGACAGACCACATGGAAGATTTTTCTCTTCTGGAGAAGTCTTAGATTTTTTTATTATTTTTTTTCTGGTCATGTTTCTGGTTTCCTCTTTGCATTGGTCAGTTTTAACCTGCATTTGTGGATGCAACAACAATCTGCTCTCACCATAAAGTAGTGGATGTCACTCCCAAAAGTCAGAGTCGGTTTAATTGAAGACTCTCATGATCAACAAAGTTGTTGATTTTCGCGATTCCCTGAATCTTTTTAATAATACTATTTACATTTGCAAGTATAATAGCAGATCAAATCCCAGAACTGTATGCACTTTTATGCCGTAGAACATTATCCTGGCACAAATTTTGCAAATGCAGTCTCTTGCAGATTTTTTTTTTTTTTTTTTTTTTTTTTTGTCTTATATTTTTTTTAAAATGTTTTGTGGTCGTCAAATTTTGAATTGCCAATTTCCCTTTTCAGAAACAGTGCAATTCTTTAGTTTCAACATTATTATCAACATTATTGTTGGACTATTTCCATCCGAAGTCGGACATTAATTTCTCTCCCGACTCTTTTGGAATGGGGCTGCTGAGCTAAAACATGTTTATCTTAACAAAGACAAAACAAATTTGTTTCATTGCCACATGGCGTCTCACTGAATTTTGTCTCAACCTCTAATGGACGTAGCTCCATCTAGTGGCAGAAGTGTGGAGCTGCAACTATGAATACCTTAAAGCTACACAGACAGACGTGCACAAGCAAGTATTAAACCAGGGTCTGTGCCATCATGATGTGTGGCCCTCCATTGTTTATAACTGTGTTTCTGTTGTTGTTCCTTTTCTGTCTTCATCCTTTTTTATTTGCTCTAATGGAGCCAACTTTTACAACGTACATGTTTTTCATCAATGAGAGGCTAATCAGGAACAGTTTTATCTTCACGTGTTCACGATGATTTGACATTAGGGGTGGCATCTGACATCATTTATTGTAATTTGTTGTGTTTTTGGACTTGGCTTCATAGTGCTTCATAATTCTTTCCTGCCAGCAAGTGTAATCACACTGACTATAGTGAAAAAGAGAGGAAAAACTGTGTGGGTGACTAAGTTTTTTTTTAGATTTTAAAGACAGCAAAAGAAAGAAAGAAAAATCTCATGAGACCGTAGCAAAAGAATATTTATTCTTTTTTACTGTTCGTTCCTGGAAAGTGCATCATAAATTTTACAATAAGCAAAATTCATATTTAAGACATGGACACAACCGAGCGACATTCACAATCATCATTTGGACAGTGTGTTGCATTGGAGGAAACGTCTCTTAAGCAAATGTATAAAAATTATTTAGCCTATTCGGATGGAGAGGGGAGGTCGATATGGGCTTTGTTGTTCCATCGGAGCAGGTGTGGTTGGTCAGGTGACTTCTTATGCCTTAACCACTGATGCGAACTCTGCGAGGACACATAAGAGGGAGACAGTTAGACCCTGTGATATGATGACATGCGCACTTTGTGTGCGTAAGATGCATGTGGTTAGAGTCCACGTTGACCCACCATCGACTCCGATCTTGCCATCACCGTCGGTGTCACCAGCCTTCATGAATTTCTTGGTCTCTTCATCGGTCAAAGCGCGTGCACCAGCCTTGAAGTTCTGCAGGAAGAGTCTGCGGACATACAAGATCTGTTAGCTCACGGACCCCGAAACTAAATAAGCAGCTCTAAAGTATGTTATAGAAGATTATATTAAAAGATGAATGTACATGTACAACACATTAGGCGTAAGCTTTGTAACAATAATAATAAAAATAATAGGTGCTATTTTATTCCGTAGAAAAAAAGATTTGCTACGTTTTGTTGCTAAATGGACGAATGATTATTATTATTATTATTATTATTATTATTATTATTATTATTATTATTATTATTATTATTATTATTATTATTATTATTAATAAATTCAGTTTGCTATGAGAATATTTTGTAGTGCGTCTGAGTCCGCGCATGCGCTTTGGAGTACAGGAGGAAAAGGAAAAAGTCTTCATTTTACGAAATTGTCATGAATTCACGAAAATAAAATCAATTAATCCTGACGTCATAAGACATAAGTCTCTTACATGTTATGGTTAATCTATCTGTAGGCTAAAACAAGGGGTTAGTAGGGTGATATAATGCAGTAGCCAGCCTCCTGTGCAAAATGATGAATGTGGATCATTTTGTGAAGTTGCAGCCTCCCAGCTGAGGCCGAAAAGCTATTTATGACTTGAGCTTCGAAAGTCTCTTTTTTCTTAACTAAATCAAATAGCCCTATGTGGCTCTATTTAAAGAAAAGAGACCTTTCATGACAGGTGCACAGGCCTATAACGTTCATTTTATCAGCCTGTCACATGCCAGTCACTTAAGAAAATATTTTAGTTATATGTCCCAAAAGTTGTCACCTCTACTTCTGTCTCCATAAAACAAAAGGCTGCATCCTAACCCTCATTTCCCGTTGCTCTTACTTCAGCTCGTCCTCCTCAATGAACCCGCTCTTGTCCTGATCGATGACAGCGAAAGCCTTCTTGACATCGTCGGCAGACTTGCTTGCCAGACCACATGCCTTGAAGAACTTCTGGTGGTCGAAAGTGCCAGCGTCTGAAACGGATAAGGGCTGATCATGAAACGAGCCCAGTACCTACAAAGAACTACGAGCTGATGCTAATGTATGAGGTTGTAACTTCACCTTTGCACCCATCCAGGGCTGCAGCGACGTCAGCGTCAGCCAAACCTGAGAAGCTCATTGTGATGCTCTGCAAACAGATGAAGTTTTAGTTATTGACTATAGTTAAAGTAAGAATTGTAAATTACATCAGCTATTGTAGTTCAATGACTTATTTATATATGTAGGTTATTCATCTTGTAGTATAACTATAAATTTCTTGAAATAAACACAAAGCCCCAGTCCATCCTCTGTAACGCAGACTTAAAGACATTTAAAAATGCAGCTTTTAAATGCTGTTGGTTGAATTATTCCAAATGCAACAGAAATCTTCTTATTTAGAAGGCTATTCGTTGCACTTCTGTTTGAGTGGCTTGTTCGATGTTGCATTTCCAAATCCCATAAAAAAAAAGCTGAGATTGACACTTGTTCTCTTAATGCAGCTCTACAGATGCTGCGAGGTCTGAGCTGTAATCCATGTCTTCATGAAGCCACTCAAAACTCATTAACCCAAAGTCCACCTCAAAACTGCTTCAGTTAAAATCACTTCTCTTAAAGATGCCAATAATCGAGATGCTGCGTCTTTGTGCGCGCGGATCCCGGATTCTGTCCTCCCTCTATCCCACTCACCTCTGCTTTCTTTGCTGTAGCTTACAGATGATACTGACAAGACTCCGAGTCGACTGCAGTGATCTTCCCGGTGCTCCCGGTGACCTTTTATAGTTTCACTCAATGGCAATCTGAGGCATAAGATAACTGACACCACCGGGAAGGGGGTGGCGAAAATCCGTCCTGTGGCCAGAGAGCGGTCTATTTTAAGTTTCACAAAACGAAGACGCTTAAAAGGTGCGTTTGAAGAAGTCTTCAATATGCCCCAATGCTAAGAATAGGCCTGTGCATTGCTGAGGAGGACGGATTGGAAATGTTGCTGGCACACACTGCCGTATTCATGAGGGTGGATACGGGGCATGCATGCGTTAGAGCTGGCGTAAGTGGCGCTAATTGGTTGTTTTCCTTCTTTTCGTTTTGATTTAGGAGGCAGATTGTACTGTATTCCTGAATTTACAGTAGGTCGTCTTAAAACCAGACTGCTGGAGACTGTTGGGAGAGGCAGACCAGATTCCTTTGGCCAAAAAAGCAGTGTATGATTTTTATTTTATTTTATTTTATTTTTCATATTTCTGTACGTGTTTTTGTGGCGCATAAATAAGGTATTTGTCGTATTAAGCCCGTAAATTAGATTTTACAGCACATCAAGTTTAACTAAATTGTAGTGGGGTTACTTAAAAACAAGTGTATTTATTAAGATCCAAACTGTTTTAAATGAAATGATGGTGGTTATTTGAAAACTTGGTGACTGTTTGAACCCATTGTCTTGAAAAATCCATGTCACATGTTTTCAATTGCAGAGCTTAAAATATGGAAATGTTTTAGGTTTTTGTAAAGTAAATGAAGCTATGAGAAAAAAACAAAAGATGTCAGCCTTTAAAATGCTGAGGACATATTTGACCTGCAGGTGGCAGCACTGCCTCACAGGGAGAGGTGTAGGTTTCTGTCCATCTGTTCGCTCTGCTGCTTGTGGTGGCAGGCTTTGAGTGTTACCTGATAGGGTTGGGGGGGGGGGTTGTTACATATTGCTGATTTGCAGTTCGCTGAACATTCTTGGGATCCCATTCTTAACTTTTTGCTTAACTTCAGTTCCCCGATTGCTACTTTAGATTTAGTTTTGAGTTGAAAAATGAAGCCAATTCCGAATACTTCAAGAAAAGCTGAAGTAATTAGTTTCAGAGCTTTCACACCACTTAAGATCTGCATCTCTGCACCAGAGTCAGGCTGCTTAAAGGTCCTGCTGATGCAACAGTGGCTGTTAATAGCTCTCCTGTTGCCACAGCACATCATCTAATTGACTACGCAGCAGTTGAGACCTTGGAACAGAGCAGCTCTTTTCCTTATGTGTGACAGCTATCCATTGCAAATCTTCCAGAGGCTAGGGAGTATGCTAGCAAAGCCTGGGGCCATTCCCTCTGGCTTCAGTCCAGCTGCCCCCCTCTTCTCCCCTTCATTAACCAGTGATCCCAACAAGAGTAAGGCGGGAAAGCTGAACCATTTCTCAGTGAATCTCTAGTATTCAAAACCCCTGGCAAGTTCCCCAAACCGCTGTGTTGACTTAGCTGTAGCCATG
Source organism: Labroides dimidiatus (assembly GCA_030710495.1). NCBI lineage: Eukaryota > Metazoa > Chordata > Actinopteri > Labriformes > Labridae > Labroides > Labroides dimidiatus. Next base: position 15,162,724 of record CM061163.1, read on the forward strand.
TCAGCACAGTAAAAAGAAAAAACCCACAATGCAAAAAAGGAATGACCTGAATTTGACTTTACACCAAAAGAGTATTTATTCCTGGTTTTTCACTCTTCCTCAAAAGTGCATATGGTGTTTTACAGTTTGCACAAGTCATTTTTCAGAACATATAACACATCTGTATCAAATCAACAGTAAATTATGTGCTCCATGTTGAGAAATATTTCGCAGGCAACTCATGAATAAGGTATAAAAAATATTCTTTCAGCTGATGATTACTGAATCTTGAAAGGAGTTCGCAGTTCCATGAAAAGAAGTAGATCTTGGTCAGTGGAAATTTATGCCTTAACAAGGGCAGCAAACTCTGTGAAAGTAGAATGAAACTGCCATTAGTAGTGAAAAAATTCAATTCTGGTGTCAATTCAGGATCAGTGTTGACCCACTTCATGACCAAGACTTGTGGGAAGTATTTGTTGTGTGGGTGTGTAAGGCATGTAGTCATGTGATTCTCACCATCAACTCCGATCTTGCCGTCACCGTCACTGTCTCCAGCGGCGAGGAAAGCCTTGGTCTCCTTGTCAGTCAGTGCTCTTGCACTGGCAGAGAAGTTCTGCAGGAACAGCCTGACAAGTGGACAGAACAGCAGGAGTTTAATGTATGAACATCTCACACTTAATTGAATGGTATGTTGTAAATCCCCATGCAGACCGAGTAGCATTTCAAGAATTCAAGGCATAATTTAGCATGTCAAGATATCTGTCTTTGGGGATTTAAGTGTAAAATAAACCTTTATGCTTCAGTAAATATTTTCTTTCTTCAGTGTTTTTTTTTCCTTTAAAGTGGAGTTTGACCCCCAGATTTAAGCTAAGATCCAGCAAAATCTTCAAATTAAGATTAAACAACCACCACTTGTTTTTGTAAAATCTAACATCAAGTGCAGTGATATTAGATCTGGTATTTATTTTTAGCATTGCTTTCTGTAAGTGTGCTTCCCCTGAGTGTCTTACTTCAGTTCCTCCTCCTCAATGAAGCCGCTGTTGTCCTGGTCGATGATGGCGAAGGCCTTCTTGACATCATCAGCAGACTTGCTAGCCAGGCCGCATGCCTTGAAGAACTTCTTGTAGTCGAAGGAGTCAGCAGCTGGAACACATTTTAACACCATTAGCAATTGGCACCAGAGGGAGGGGTGCATGAGTACAACACAGCACTAATGTCGCTAATGTGTTGATGTGATATGATGACTGTTGCAGGAGGTTAATGCTGCACAGTCAGAGTGAGAGTTTTCGCCAGGTTGGTGTTTGTTTTGTTTTTTTGTTTGTTTTGTTTTGCCAGGTTTGTGTTTGCAGGAAGATGTGCAACATTGAAATTCAGATAATGACTCTGAGAGATTTACAATGAGTTTGGATTTTGATGATAATGGAGCTTACCTGAGCAGCCATCCAGAGCTGCTTTGACTTCAGCATCATTGAGGACACCAGCGAAGGCCATTTTTTATTCTGAGGGAGGAAGAGAAAGACAAGCGCCATGGTTAGAGCATCACAAATCAGAATAAAGAAGTCATATTATTTCATGGCAAACACAACTCTTTTGAGAAAAAATAATTAAATAATGTACATTTTGATTTTGAAAGGTATATCTGAGCCTGTTAAATTTAAGAGGTTTTGTCTTAAACCTGTCAAACTGCAATTTGAGTTAAAATTCTCTATCCTGAATTGATTCCTAAGCCCAAGCCCCCCTTTTTTTCCTTAAGGATGAAGGTCGAGGCACAAGAAAGCAGCTAGAAACAGAAATCAGCCTTTAAGAATCCCTCCATTATATTTAATCACCATTAAACTAATTAGTTCCCTTAATGTGATAAGCCTGCCAGGCATAAGTGCAGTTCTGTTTTTTTTTTTTTTTTTTTTTTTTGTCTGTGTGGGCTAAAGAGCTACTCTGTGCCTGCGGATGTGTCATCACACACAGGCCTGACTCTGTATCCAAACGCAGCTCTGGCACTAAACTGATGATGCTCCCACTGAGAAGCCAAACCCCGGCAGCATGATTCACTGCCACCAGGAGCGCTGCAGTGATGTCAAACGCGTCGATAGCTTTAGGTGTGATTTCTTTATATCGTCCGGATTAAAACAGATGCATTTATCATCCTGTGAAATCAAAGAGGCCATATTTGGCACTCATTGGATCGTCCTGTGGTCCGCATGGTTGTTGTTGGCCATGTTGGCTCCGTTTCTCTCTACAGTTATAGTCCACGAGGCTCTGCTTGTCTGAATCCTTTTTTTCTCCCATGTGGTGCAATGTGCCAGAAGTCAGCCAGTGACCATCCCGGAGCAGACTCCCCCACTCACCTCTGCGCTGCGTTGAGGGCGAGTGAAAACCAAGGTGGATTCGAGCGAATGCCCCTAGCTGCTTTCCTCCTCTCTTATATATCCTTGAGCAACACCATTTACAGAGCTTTGAGTCTCAGTATCAGGTACCAAGATGCATGGGTTTCGAAAAAATGTGTCTACTAGTCTCGACCTATTTTTAGGTGAACAAATGAGGATGCTACCATGTGTGCAGAGGCCTATAGCTAGACGTGTGGAAACCCGAGCAGGCCCGCTGCTCTCTGACTTCACAGGACAAGTTTCACTCCAAAGATTTACGGCCAACATTTAAGATGCTGATTCCGATGTTGTGAGATTCACCCGAGAGTATATGAAATAAATGGAAATGTGCGAGAGCGAAAATAACGCGATGCGTGGTTCATATTGCTTGTTTTGGTTTGCGAGAAACATTCAGGCCACATTAATAAGAACCAAGTGCTAAATTTAGCACCTCCTCACTTTCACTAAATATTTAATTTACGGCCTTTAACGTAACTGATCACTTTGAAAGGTTATAGCCTATCAAACCACTTAAAGGCTGTAAATGGATCATTATGATCTGCTCAATTACTGCCCTCAAAGATCCTCCTGTAGTTTGTTTGGTTTTTTTTTTTTTTTAATTAATCGTGGTGTTTTCACTTTAATACTAATGTGTAAAGACAGGTCCCTCTGCTGGACTGCTTCAGGTTACATCTTATGTTTATTTACTCGGTCTTCAGGGGATTGAAGCATTTGAATTTATTCACAACTAAAATGACGAGCTGCCTTACGCCCTAATGGGGCTTCACTTAGTTTATCTGTAACAGTATCTGCTGCTTTGGCTCTTGCTCTGTCTCGACGGGGCAGCACAGAAGTTAATTGGCTTCACTGGAGTCAATTTTGCATTTGAAAGGTTGCACCATACCCGGAAATAGACTCAGAACGTAGATATTGACAACCTTTGCCTGTCTGTTAATATGTGACATTAAACTGTTGGACCTATATGGTTGATCTGAACTCCGCTGAGTCGAGTTCCACATGAACCCAGCGACCCAACAGAGACGAGACTTTGGGGCCTATATCACCCGTCAGATTCCTATCCGGACTGGGATATGCAAATGTCAACGGCTTTTTACTTATCTGAAACGCGCTCACGGCGCGAAACGCGAAGAACAATCAATACATAACTTTAACATTTCTGCTACATACTTTTTTCCCCCTTTCTATATTAATTAGTTTAATTGTCTATAAAATCAATGTGAAATGCTAACCTTGAATATGTATTCTTTCGATCGTTTAAATCCAAATAAGAGAACCGACACCTGTTGTGGCACCTGTCGCTTCCTGGTTTTACAGGAATTTGGAAACCGTCCAGTAGAGGACGGTCCTCCCTCTATGACATGAATTTTACAGGTTATGTCCTGCTTAGCATTTTTATGGGATGCCAAACGTCCTCTTCTAACATTGCACAAAGGTGCTTATATTTTTCACCTTTAAGGTAAGGCAGTACTGGTCCTGCAAAGAAAATGTGGGAATTTCAGGAAGAACCAACGTTGCCAGACGTACGATAATTATCGTATTTGTACGATAATTTAGCCCTCTGTACTATGTACGATCAGTAATTCCAAAAAAGGCTAAATGTACGATAATTTGACAATTTCAAGTGTTTGTTACAGATCTACCCCAGTCTGACGGATTTATCTGTAAACACTAAATGCATCTTATATCATGTGACGTTTCCAGCCAATCATAGTTTAAGTGTCATTCGTCTCAGAACGATTGACAGCCAATCGCGGTTGTAGGACCTCCGTCTGGAGGACGTCAGTCAGTTGAGAGAAAAATGAGCACCTGTTTAGCCAAGTTTCACATACACAAATGTAAATTCTTGAACAGAAAACCGGAACTCTTCGTATTGAAAAAGGAACTTGAATAATATATCAGGACAATCTCCAAATCCACAAACACTAAGGCTTTAAAAACTTTTAATATTTGCAAAGAATTTAACTTGTCTACATAAAACACATTATCGCACAAGATTTTTACTTCTTTTTTTATCTTTATTTATTTATTTTTATTTTATTTTTATTTATTTATTTTTCCCTCCTATGTATTTTTCATTTCCTTTTCTTTTTATTAACTTTCCTGTCCTGTTTGTTACTGTATTTGTACTTGTGTTATGACTCCTGAAGTTGTCAATGACTCAAATTAAAAAAAAAAAAAAAAAAAAAAAAAAAAGCACCGGAGTCTAGAGCTGCTGATCAAATGCTGCTGAGGGCGGGGCGATGAATGCCCACAAAAGTGCCTGTAGGACACTAAACAGAGTGATCAATTGTGACTTTCGCGCAACAATAAGACAGTTGTTTTGATCATTATCAGTTATTTTGATTATCTTTTGGGTGTTCGATAATTTCCCCCAAAATACGATAATTTTGAGGCTCTGGTACTATAATTTTATATTTCCCATCTGGCAACGCTGGGAAGAAGTTAAATTTGAAAGGTTTTTTTCTTTTTTCTTTTTTTTTTTTAATAATTTGTGCAAAAGGCTCTTGTGATTATTCTTTTCTGTTACTTCTTACATTCCCCAATGTGGTCAGCATGCATAATGCTCAATGGAGTATAGTTTCTAAACCACTGAATACACTGGATGTTACTGCAGTACTTTAATATATATTAATTATAAACGATTCAATATGTTGAATGCTTTTAATAAGAAAAAAAAGGGGACACAAAGTGTTATCACACCTTCAATCAATTTATTAATTCATACAAGGAACCTGATCAATTCAACACACACACAACACATAACCAGCTTTAGCCGTCTGTCCACCAAACGTCTTACACTTTATAGTATCACATCACATCAACAGGGAGAGCAGCAGGCAGGTACAGAATATCTGAGGTTTCTGGTCTTTGCATCAAACAATCTGGAAAGTCTGGATCGCCGTAAGAGATCCTTTATTTAAAATAGGGAGAGACAGCTGTGGTCATACATGTTTATTCTCTTTATTTCAGGATGTCGCAGAACTCTGTGGGAGAAAGGAAAACAGTGGACTCAGTCAGAAAGCAGGAAGAATCACTGGTTCGTTTGCATGTGTTTTAAATAGAGTGCAATTTCAGCACTGAGTAATGGACAGCTCCTCTTCAAACTGCTCTCATTCTCTACAGGCAGCTCTTACAGATGTTTTGTGCACCCACCTTCCATTCCGATTTTGCCATCACCATCCTTATCTCCTGCTGCCATCAGAGTCTTGGTCTCAGCCACGGTCAGCTCCCTCGCCCCCGGGGAGAAATTCTGCAGGAACAGCCTGATAGGTGCATAAAGAAATACCAGTGATAAGTTCAAGCTTGTGTCAGTGTGGACTTTATCTTTTCTGATGGCATTTTTCACCCCCTCTAGGGTCTTTCTCCATCACTCACTCACCAAACCCCCCACTGTCTTACTCAGTTCATTCACAGGGGAAATGCTGCGCCATTCATACAGTGACCTCAGCCTGAGGGTGTAACACAAATGTGAGACACATCCACCAAACACACTCACACACCCATCAGTATCCTTGCTCTAGCCCTGAACAAACACACACACATACGCACACACCCTCTCCTTACTTTAACTCCTCCTCTTCAATGTATCCACTCCTGTCTTGGTCCAGAACTGTAAACACTTTTTTCCCATCAGGCTCAGACAAGCCAGTCAGCCCCACTTGTGCAAAGAATGACTTGTAGTCAAATGTGCCCGGAGCTACAGAGAGAAAGGGAGATGAAGAGGGCAAGAGACAGGGAGGACAGATGCAGAAGTGAGAGGTCCATCACTGAATGACATGAGAGTGAGAGTGGTGAGGGGCTGAAAAGAGCTGTCGCATTTACTCATTCGCTCAGATGACTTTCATTCTTCAACCAGTGACATTTAGCAATACACACCCTGTAGCGCATCACTGTCTTTTGCCATTATAGGGGACGTCATTATGCCATTCAAACAGTCAAAGAACACTGAGTATTGCCCATGGGTCTAATGCAAACTAAATGGTAAGAGCCTTTTATTTTTTCAAGACGTGCACAGTAGTTAAATCTGATTGAGGAAGATTTTCTTGCATGGTTAAAAAAAAAACATGAATAACTCTTTGAGCTGTAGAATGATCAACTGAGAACTTCAAATCCTGTAAAAAAAAAAGAGTTTGAAAAGTTGAAAAAGCCTTTTAAAATGAATCCCACATAAATAGGTGATTTGTCTGCCGCCTGTATTTATTATTTACTTGGAATGAACAAAAACAGATGTACCAGCTTCTTTACTTTTCTCCTTTAACTGGCATGCTAAAGAAGAAAAAAGCATGACAAATACCCAAGTTTGCATGTAATATTTTCTTAAACTTACATCAAGGGGTGGGTTCTTCAATAAAGGGCACATAAGCACTGACATTTGGTTTCAGTCAAAGCACTGGAGCTCTGTTTGCTTCCTCATGCAGACATAATTGCCAGAGATAAATGATTAAGTGCTTTGGGATGTGAGAGCTTGTGTGATTTGGGCTTCTCTATGTGAATCCTCAGCATAAACACTGTGGTATCTGGGTGGTAACAGCTCTCCTGCCACATTGCTGCCTGGTTACCTGCAGGCTCCCCATCCCCACTGTGACCAACACATCATACAGGTATCCCCTGTGGGAGTGGAAGTGGGGGTGGGTTTAACAATGCCTGCCTCCCTCCTCCTCTCTGTGATATGTGAATGGACGTAGAACTGCTTACTCTAAAGGTAAGTGTTTATGACAAGGTGCTTGTTAAGAGTGTGTCTGCATGTGTGCTTTTTGTGTGTGCGTGTCTGTGAGTGTGTGTGTGTGACTCACTTTGACAAGCCTGGACTGCAGCCCTGATGTCCTCGTCGCTCAGTATCCCTGCAAATGCCATGGTCCTCTGTAGCTGCCTGAGGGATGCAAGCACACACACACGGAAGGAATGCAAAGTGACAGTAAATGACACAGGTGCAGGTGCTCTCTGCTGTCAGGTAACAGTTCTTGTCGGATACAAACAGTCAGAACTTAAGCTTTATCATTTCCCTGTGTTTGGACTGCAGGCACATCTGCACTTTTTTTTTTTTTCAAAAAGGGCTGAGAGTTACTTTTTTAAAAGGAGAGATGTGCCACTTATGAAAGTAAGAAACAAGTGTGATTAAAATAATAAATAGAAATTGAAACTCATGTTTACCCATAAAAAGACACATATAAGAAATATTCATTACATGGTTTAAAACAGTAGGAGTGTAGCAGATGGAGAGCTCGTTTTACAAAATAAAGAATTTTTTATCCCCTCACCTAAGGTGAACTTGCAAGAGTTAACACAAAATAGGTTTGACATCTATGTTTGCCTGCCTCTCTTTAAATAAAACATACCCTAGATGCTCAAAGACACAAACACACATTCTCACAACAGCCGGCTATCATCCCACAAAGACTGCAGCACACATGAATTTGCAAAAAGCTAGGTACCTACCGTGCTTCGGGTGAGGTTTTCACTCTTCAAGTCAAGGACGTGCAGATCTCGGCTTCACCTTCTTGCTTGGTGCCTAAAAGCCAGCGATGCTCTCTCTTGCAGCTTCGTGTTCCAGAGTGCAAGAAGCAACCTGACGTATCTGTCCTCAAACCCAGGAGAGTTCCCCCACGCCACAGAGAGCATCCTCCTCCCCCTTCATCAGTGAATCAGAGCAGATAATCTCCTCAGTCATACTTCTCTACAAACAAAGAAAATTTTAAAAAATAAAATAAAGTGACATGTAACAATTCAGCCTGGTCATCATAATCATATACATCTTCTTTTCCTATTGTCTGTGCTTTTACTACTTCTACAACAACTACTATGAATACCTTTCTTCATGATGATAAAGATGTATCGTATAAATCATACAATATTTCCTAAAGGAATTATTTTATGATTGTATCATTATCATTTTTACATGTAGTCTAAATACTGAAACTATTGTGCAAACAGTGAACAAACATGCAAACATACATTTGCAGTTTATATGTTTGAAGTTTTAGCTTCGTATAAAAATGGAAATCAGTTGATGTATAGCTTAAACAAGCAAGCATGTAATATGCTTACATATTGTAAATCACGTCTTATGAATAAACCAACCATCATGTGTTAAAACTGTAGCTATTTGAGTTTTTAAAGCAGCACTTAATATGTATGTAGAAAGAGATGTGGCTTTTTCCTCTCTCTTTCATTAAATGGCAACAGCTTTGGTGTAAAAGAACATCCTCCCTATATTATTGTTATCAAAACAGACTTTTTTTTTCATTTACTGCATGGTTAAATAATAAAAGACGTTAATTTTACCAGTCAATCTCACCCTCAGTAATTTTAATAGGTATTTAAGTAAAAAACAAAATTCATGTCTTCACCAAGCACCATTGCTCTTTTAGAACAACCAGATTCACCTTTATAATTCTCAACTGTAGTTAAAGATTGACCATAAATCCAGAGACAAACATTTACAGATGAGTCGTATTTCCCTGTCATTACCTGATATGGTTGGCAGGGGAAAGGACAAAATTTTTCATCTTTGAGACAGCGGACTGAATTGACTTGCCTGATAATAAAACTCCAACCTAATTGGCTCAGTAAGGCTAAATTTTTGGTATTCTCTGCTGTAATTGGCTTGAGTACTTGTCAGTCATTTCCCCTTTACGCCCCATTCCGTGACGTGACGTTGAACAGGAACATGGCGCTTTGGAGGAGAGGTGTTTCTTGATAGTCAGGTCTATTGATTATTATCATTTAGCTATGATCATTTAAATAACACAAAGTTAAAAACAGTCAATATGATAGGTCGTGAGAGGTGATCACTCATTTTGTCTCCATGGATCATGGGACGTTATATTCCGTAGCAGCGTTTGCTGTCGTCAGCTGAAACTGTTAGCATTGACATGCTAGCTGGATTCCTAGCTAGCTGGCTAACAGTAAGTCGCTAACGCTAAACAGAAAGAAGATGTGTTTTTAATACTGTCTGCGCAGACTGTTATGTATCATCAATGAATAAAACACTCAGTTTAATAATATATTAGCTTTTTATAGTTTAGGACGAAGATTCCACGCAGCTAACAGTTCGTTAGCTTAGCTGGGAGGATGAAGAGCCGCCGCCATGGATATGTTTTGTTGCTGGCCGGTGGGATTTTGCTGTCGGTGTTCTGTCTATGTGAAGGTGCCCCTCTTCCGTATCATCAAAAATCAGGTGAGACAGCTTTCTGCAAGCTGATACAAAGCTCAGCGTTTGTTTGTTCATTGACTACAAATCATGTCTATCCAGCTGTTGAGCTAGCAGATGTTCCTGTTGGCTAATATTTGCTTGTGTAGGTGTTGCTAATCAGCAGCTAAAAGCTAACAACACAACAACAATCTGGCTTCATTTCCTTTTATAAGACTGTTATTAGTGCATCCTTATTTATTCGAAATTATTATTTTTAAGGGTAAACCCTGAATTGATAACATTTGACTTTTACTTTCAGCTGACGATGCTGAAGTTAGCACCTTATCCACTGCTTTCGATTTGGCTGATGCAGGGAAGGTTATGACAACAGGGTCTTGATGCAGCCCACTATACCGAGACTTTGTCAGTTCAGAACTTTTTTTCCTGTTCGTGGGGAATGTTAGAAATGATTTTTACTGCCTTTACACCACCTAGACTACATTAGATCAGGCCCTGATCCAAAACCTCAACATATGCTGTCAGACCGTGACAAGATCATGCTGTGATACCCTTGCTTTCCCCCCTTTTTAGATTACATGAGACCAGTCCTTGATTCAGAAAACACTCATTTACAGAGTCAGGTTAAATTGACATTAAACTTTAACATTAAGAAACCATTCTCCAGGGAGCAGTGGTATGACTTAGTTAATATACAATAGCCTCTTTTAACTGCAGGTACAGAGGGACTATCCTTTTACTGTGTTGGTCAGGTCAGTGACATTCAATTCAGTTTACGAAACAATTAAGTTGATGTAGGGCCACCAGCATGAACACACTGCACCTTTTTTGTTTTTGCAGCAGCCGTTATGTAACGTTTTTGTTTTGGTACCTTTCCTGTATTACAGGTTTTATCGCAGGTGTGATCATGCACATGTTTGTTTAAGAATAAATGGAAGAGTATTCATTGACAGCTACTGTTTATATGATTCACCCGGCCCAAAAACCATCAGCTTGCACAGGACACACCTGTAGAATACAGTTTTATCTCTTGGAAGCTCCAAAATAGTAATTGTTGAACGGAAGCAGAGGCTTGTCGATTCGCTGTCAAAACAGTGCTAATAAAGTGCCCATAAACAATCAGCTGACTTAGACTACCTGTAGTTTTTTTTCAAGGGTGAAAACCTTAATGCAATGAATTTCATACATATATCTTGAGATAAGGAGTGTTTTTGCACTGTTTTACTGCTTCTCTTGACAATTCTTACTTCCTTGTGTAACATATATCGATGGATTTGTGATTGTGCGATAGCAGGGATGGTAATCTGTAAAGGTACTACATTCCAGTCTTATCAGCACAAGTCAATGATTGCCTATTGGATCATCTGCTTAATCATTATCAAACATACTGGAAACTCATGTTGGAATATTGACTTTCTTTTATTCCTTTATGACATAGGGATCTATTCTTTGCCCCAGTTTTACCACCCAGTGTGTAGAGGTGTCGAATTTTAATTTTCACATGTTGATCGTTATAATTTCTCTTTTTTTCATTTTATTGTTGTGGTCATACATTTGGGTACATTGAAGTACTTCCTGGAAAGTCATTTTCCAGGCCAGTTCCATGTTTACACACGTCACATTTTAGGGGACATTTAAATGAAGTAACAACCAGGTGATGGTGGCATGTCTGGGCCATAAATCAAGCTGAACGTTGAACTTGACCTTTCCCCACATTGCTTGGTGATTCAGTGACAACCAGCCTGGGCTGTGGGAGATTCTACTTGAACAAACCAGTCGTTCTGTGTGTTGCTCCAATCAGAGCTCCTTCAGTTGTACAAGTGGCTTTCTTTAATGCACATCTTTACATCAAGCTATGTTGTAATATTTTGATGAATTGGAGAATGAGTTTCTGCAGATGTGTTATCTTTTCAAGGACAGTTTTTGAGAAGCAGCAGCTTCAAATCCCCCGGCTCCTCGTTTGATCGATGAGGCTTCAATCTCAGCAGACAGACGAATCTTAGCGGAACCAAAACATGTCAGCCAGACAATGGCGTCCTTCATCCCGTTTGCAGCGGAAAGCACAGACATTCACTGTTGTGCACGCTGGTGGGTAAAGTCTGCAGAAATGGGTCAGCTCCCCCTCTGCGTGAATGCCTGCTAAAATATGCAGTGGAACCGAAATAAGACCTGGCAGCTCCCTGCTGTATTGGTCCCAAAAACCAGTTGAGTCATTTGGTAGGGCTTGCCAAGTCATAATATGAACCCATGACTCAGTTAAAGCCTAACTGAGGAGAACTGATCCCATGTAGAGCTGCCGTGACCCAGCTTCTGTTTTAATGTCTGACGTATGCCGAGGGCTCTCTTGGTGTCCTGCTCTGCCTGGAGTCCACAACATACAGATGATGTTTGATGCAAAATTCCAATTCCAGCTGTTTCTTCTAATTACAGGATTTCAAGTAGATTTCTCTGTGAACCATTGCACCTGTCGCTCTATTCCTATGCGGCAATATTTTGTGAAAAAAAGGCACATTTTGATCTGAGATTAACCCCCTTTGTTTCGAAGTTGTCGGATAGTCTCCTAAATCTTAGCAGTGTACGTGAACCCCTTTACCACCGCCGACTTCCCGCAGCTTAAGAACTCAAAAGCTGATAAAAATGTCCAAATAGGAGTCTAGATTACCTATATTTGTAGGGTTTATGTTTGCTCAATAACTTCCTGTGTTTTTGATAAATGCGCTTACTTTAGATTTAGCAGGATACGCCAAACTCATGGGTTTTCAGGGACTCTTGGATGTTTTTGCTGCTACTTTCCTCTCAATTTCTCTAGTTTGATGCCTCCAATTTCCTCCCCTAAAGCTGCGAATCCATCACATTACTGCAGTGCATCTCCTGCGAGGACTGTGTGGCGTTAATAGTATTGTCGGCCTTACAATAAGCTTAAATGATTAAAGGTGTCGTGTAGTCCGTGGCTTTTATTCAAGCATGTTAAGCTGATTCAGTCTAGCAGGTTGGGCTGCCTCACTTACAATTGTACCATAAAGGAATTGTGGGTAACCTCCAGCAGCCCACATTAGACTCAGCAGTGCTTACCACCTCTTTCCAGACACCGCTGATAAATTGCGAGGTAAGAAAGACTTTAATTTAACGTTTGTAAGTACACATCTGCATTTAGAGCTAAATCTGCCAGGGCTGTGTCCTCAATGTGGACCTGTTCAATCTTTAATTCCTCTTCTCATCAATATTTCACCAAAGACTCCGTTTCTCTGTTGCAATCTTTAGCACAGAGGAGAGTTCTGTGGAAGCAATCCTTTGGACTAAGTTTATAGATCTCTTCTTACTTTAACTCAAGTCACAGTGGTTTCTTATAACATGAGACACGCAGAATTTTTAGAGTGTTTCAAACAGTTTTAATAGAACCGAGTGAGCATTGGTGTTATATTTGTGGTGGATGTCTTTGTGCATCGAATTGAGTCTCATTCATCACTGCCTCCTTCTAAAACTCCCTTTGGAGATTAAGTGATGCCGCTCATCTTCTCCTCAGTTTGACAGGCTGTGTCGCACAGATTCATAGTAAGACCACTGCTCAGCGTGATGTTAGACAAGTTCTTACATCAGGTTTATTTCAGGGTGATATTTTATTAATGAACTGCAGGGAGGCAGGATTTTATGCCAGCTCAATTTGTTCAGTTAATGCTCCACAACTTTAAGACTGAAGCTGGGGAGTTGGGGGAAGTGCTTTTGCTGGATCTTACTGTAATTTGAGGCTGAAAATCTTTGCTTCAAGAACAAAAAAACTCAAATCTGGTGGAGCAGTTGGTTTTTGGGGACGTGGACCCAGCCAGCAAAGTAAATACAAAGCAGAAACTTTTCTTTTTTCTTCTGTTCATTTTTCACTTTTGCACAGTGTTGCCAACTTTGTGACTTTGTTGCAACTTTTAGCAAGTTTTCAGACCCTTCGAGCGACTCTTTTTTTAAAAAAAAACAACAACAAATAGAGCAACTTTTTCTGGAGTTTGGAGACTCTGATGTAAAAGCACATGTCAGTATAACTCCTTTCAATAAACAGCAGGTGCAAACCACAGATGGACAAGTCCTCTTTACTCGTGCAGCAGTCCCTCCACGCTGCAGCAAGAGAAGGTGACTGCATCCAAATGAACTGCGCATGCGTGCGTTTTTTTGGGGGTCACTTTTGCTGGTCCCAAACCGGGATAAGGGTTGTCATTTTGATACTGAAAATATAAAACAGGAATTGAAAGTAGAAAGTTCATTTATAGTTCTAAACATATTTATAGTCATTTTTACTCACTTTCTGTCTCTCTCATGACTTATTTCTCTCTCCTGAAGCATCCATGAGCAAATGGTCAAATATGAAAATTAGGCGATGACGCCATTCAGCAACTTCTAAGACAGCCAATATACACATTCCTTACTGAGTAGCTGGCAGCACTGATGTTGGTGGTGGTGCTGTCCCTTCTTTTGGGTGCCTCTCTCCGTGCACAGTTGTTGTATACTTTTTTTTTTTTTTTTTTTTTTTTTTTTTTACTTGCTGGTTTGGATAAGCAGAATTTACACTTGACTTTAATCACTTACCACTAATTTCGCTCATAGCACGCACTGTACAGGGGGGTGAATTTTTTTCTAACTTGGAAGCGTGGACAATATTAACATCGCCAGTTCATCCAATCAGATGCACAGCTCAGCTTACATGACTGCCGGGCGCCCTATGGCTGTTACCGTGGAGACTCAAAGCCCGCCTCAATTTCCAATATGGCGGCGCTGACAGTTTTGCTTCAAAAATCTGTTTCAGAAACAGACTGATGACGTCGCCAAGGCTACGCCCATTAATTTTACAGTCTTTGATAAAAACATAAGTGTTCATGAATCAGCATTGTCATTATTGCTGTGTCTAGATGGATGTTACAATATTTTAACGCCCTCTGCCTTCGTCTGTTGATAACATCAGCAACAACAGCCATCAACATGACAGATCCAGCTCTGGGATATCCATGGTTCCTTCTTCCCCATTCCGCAAATTGAATCTCGCAGGATGAGATTTTTCTCTAGTTGTGCACAATTCTAGTTGTAATCCAAACACAGACGAGGCGCAGTTGTACTTTCTCAAAATTTGGGAAATATGGCTTTTATTTGACAAAAAACGAGTGATGGAAACACAGCTTCCGTGATTTTCTCTGGTTCGGACTCTCACATAGTTAAAATTTGCACCAGTGCTTTCTTCTTCTACTGTTTTGATTCCCAGACAGCTTTTAGAGGAGCCCCCATGTGTTAGAAATTAGTCACAGTAACTATTTGATTTTTTATAAAGTTGTGACTGTTGCAGTGTCTGCAAATCATGACTCATCGCTGCCAACAACTGAAACATAAATGCAGTTAAGACTGGTTCAAAACTGTTGCAAAAATGTCTGTCATCTTTCAATTTCTCCCAATATAATCATCATCCATCAGACTGTGTCGAAACAAACATGCCGTGTGCCAGACAAGCATTTGGAGGACTTGTGCTTACCCTAGCTCTTGCCACGATATGAAAATATTTCTGGATTAGCCCCATTCAGAAAAGCACACTCTCTACCAGCTTAGTGTTCGACACACTGGCCTCAGTCTGGTTCGTCTGGATCCCAAGCGGCTCAGACTGTTTGTGCTCAATTCTGCTTTAATTTTCTCTCATGTGATGGTGTGAAAACACCAGACAACTGCAAGTCAGTTTGTAGTCTGGATGTGTTCAGTGGTTGCTTTTCATCTGCTGGGACTTTGTAGCTCAGCAGAAGGAGACTCTGTAGGTGTTGAATCTCTCTCCAGCTGACAGGATGTACCTGACAAGCAAAGACCAGTGGGAGACAGAATAAACAAGGGGGGAGGATGGGGAGGCAGGACTCTGGCAAATATTCTCTCTGATCTTTCAGTGCATAGACCTACTGATGTAGTGCTGAGGCTATGTTTACACTTATCATAGTGTGATATAACGGAATAACAAGCTCCCAGAAGACTTGCAACCAGCTCTGTGAAATGTGTTTAAAATAATGAAGGTATTTACAAAAAAAGCACATGGAAGAAATCTGACTTTGGACTTCTGACTCACTCAGACTGCCACACAACAGCTCTCATACCTTTCAGATGAGCAGTTAGGAATGAGCAGTGACATTTCAGACATGAGAGGACAAAGTGATTGTCGGAAAGTGACACACTCACAATAACTGCTGTAAAAAGTTGAGCTTAAGTCAGAATACATAGATATGAAGAAGGCCTACGATTTGGTTGTGTTTTGTTTGCACTAAATTGTTAATCCCTCCCTCTAAACCATACTGCTGCTGTGCGAGTGCCGGTCAGCATCTGCGCGGCGAGAAGGCAGCAGCTGAGCCGTGCAGTGGGTGGGTTGTAAGGCTGCCGTCAGCCCTCACGCTCAAACTGCTGGGCCAGCAGCATCCACAGCAGCACGGACTCGCACCTGCTGTCACCGCTGCTGCACCATCAGCTGCTCAGCACTCAGTGGAAGCCCTCGCAGCTGTCTCTGTGAATGGCTGATTCAAGGTGGAGGCTGTGTCGTACCGTCATGTAATGTTTGCAAAAAAAAAGAAAAACCTTAACAATCCTTCGGAGTCAAGAATGTAAATGGATGTTTTTGTTTCTTTCATGGCGTCACAGCGGGTATTTCTCTCCAGCTCAGTTGTTTCAGCACGGTGCGGTTTATTTTTGTACCTGAAGTTTTGTCTTTGTTGTGGGTGGATTTAGCAGCAGAGTGAGAACACTCTTGTGTATGTGCTGCATTTCCACTTAAACACACTTCTGTTTATATTCCCCTACAACACTGCCCTCCATTCCTTCTTAAAATTTAAATGAATTTGCATGATTTCAATGTGTTTTTCCGTTTCATTCCAGCTGGAAGCACAGGCGACACATTGTCTGTGTCACTCTACCTGTCCCTCGTAGTGTCGCTGACTGCGCTTGTGGCCTTGGTGGTGCTGCTTGTGAACTGCGTGACCTGCTGCAAAGAAAGAGAGATCAACTTTAAGGTGAGAGTCCCTGACGGCAGGTAGCTGACACGCCTCATGTGGGTCACACCTAATGAACACAGAGTGAGGATGGAGTATCCCCCGGAGCTTTTTTGAGCTTTTCTTTTGTTGATCTAGGAGTTTGAGGACCACTTTGAGGATGAAATTGACTTCACTCCACCTGCAGAGGACACGCCATCTATGCAGTCCCCAGCTGAGGTGTACACCCTCGCTGTGTCTCCTGTGGCCCTGCCTGGACCCCCACACCTCCAGCCACCTGCTCGTATCACAGGTCAGACACAAGCAGACTTCTCAACAGAATCATGTGTCAAAACCAAGTGGCAAGAAATGAAGCTGATGAAAAAGTACTAAAAACTGCAGTTCTTCAAGTGTCCACTTGAGGCTCACTTTGGCTGTACTGGAAACCACAAACACATCAAGCCAAAAAAAGCAGATTTTTACAGCAAAACTAATCATTTTTAAATCTTTGAACAAAACTTACTTTTGTCTGAAAAGCTTATTCCTCTGTTGGCCTACTCTTGACTTTTTTTTTTCTAGTAGCTCGGCAGATTCAAAAATATTAAGCCCCCTTTCTACCAAGCAGTCAGGTGTGGATCAGTACAGTTTGGTACAGGTTGGACTGGTAAAGCCTGATCCTGTGTGTGTGTTTCCACAGACAGCCATGCCCTTCTTGGTGTGGGGAGTGTAAGCCGTATGCCAATGGGTGTGTCAGCTACATGACAGTGTGAAAGCGAGACATTACAAAACATTAGTGCCAAAAGAAATGAAACACTGGTGGTCAAATCAAAAGGGAGACACTTTGAATTTTGGGTGCACGCCGCAATAGTTTTTATTAGAAGTTTTTATTAAAACTATCAAACTATATTAAGACTTACTGCTGTCACACAGGAAGTTATGGTTCTTACAACCAACCAGGGGACTGTAGAGTTTCTAGCTTCTTCTCTTAGGTGTATTGGTATGTCTGGCACCCCAACAAAAGGGTACCAAAAAGTGGGACAGTACGGATCAACCTTTCTCATATATGGCACATAGGTACACAAAAAAACATTGAAAGAGGTTTTTTTTCTGTTGATCTTTTTTTACATTTACTTTATGTTTTGAAATATTAAATTATAAGAGTTGAAAAAAAATTAAAATCTTAAAACTGTATGGGATGGGTTTAAGTTCACTGTCATGTCCCTTTTGAATACATTCTTGTCTTTTTTCTTGTCTTGTAAAGACAAGAAAACACCCCAGGTGGAAGCTTGTAGTACACAAAATAACAATCGTCTCTGTCAAGTAATTCTCAACAAAAAAATCGATGTTTGTACTTTTATTTGGATGTGTATTTTTGAAATCACCACACTTTTAAAGAACAAAATGTTGAAATTTTATTTCGTTACAAAGTAACGTGGTGTTCGGTTTCACAGAAGGATCTGCAGGCTTCCAGGTCGCACGCCACAGTCTAAGTTACATCCAAGAGATTGGCAACGGCTGGTTTGGCCAGGTAAGGTTTATTTTTCATTATATTTCAGTCGTCACTTAGTTAAGGGGTCATGATTGTTTTTTTTTTTTTTAGTTCTTCATCCAAAGAATCCTGAAGGAACTTCTCCTTCTTAAATTTCCTATTTTTCTCTGTGTTAACTTGAATGTACTCTACACACACAGGTGCTTCTGAGTGAAATCTACACTGACCCAGGTGGAGCCAGAGTGGTGGTGAAGGAGTTAAAAGCTAATGCAAGTGCCAGGGAGCAGAATGATTTCCTGCAGCAGGGCGATCCTTACAGGTAACTGGAGAAATTATCATGATTCATGTGTTTTTAAAGAAGTAACAGAAACTCTGATTATTTGATCATTTTAAGATTTGACTGTGAAAAGATTCATCATGAGTTTCATACAGTACTTGTGGGCAGAAATAGCTGTATATGTCATTACTGTTATGTTATATCGGCAGCACCCCCTATCTGTATGTTGACACATTGCACAGGACTCCTCTCACATCCTATGAATGATTTCAAACGATACTCCCGAGGCTTGTTTACACATTACTTACTGACAGGCTAAATGTTGTTTTGTTTACACAGAGTTCTGCAGCACCCAAACATCCTGCAGTGCCTGGGACAGTGTGTAGAGGCCATTCCCTTCCTACTTGTGTTCGAGTACTGTGAAATGGTGAGTGATCTCAAGGGTTTTTTTCTAACATCTTATGTTGAAAAAAAAACTTGAAACGAAACAAAGTGTTTGTATAGTCTTGTTTTTCTTCGACTGCACATGCAGCTCTTGTGAATAAGTGCCAATGAGTTGAAATGAGGTTTAATTTCAGCACCTCTTCTCTAGGACAGCTTCATTAATTGGGATATCTGAGAGTTATCCTGTGTCAGCTTGTTAAGCTCATGCATTCACAGAGTGAGAACCTTCAGATCCAGTCCAGCGTGCATGAATAGCTGACCTGCCCTTCTGGACTGGGAGCTTACTGTCTCACCCCTAAATTAGCCCCCTCTCCATCCGTACATATTGAAGTGACTCAGACTTCATCATAGCAGCTGATTTATCCTCTGTTTCTCTCTCTCTATCCTGGGTGGGCTGGGAGCTCCCTCACCTCCCCTCCGCTCCCCCCTCCCCGTCTCTTTCTCTCACACCTCTGCTCCCCTCTCCCCCGTCGAAGCCGCATAGCGAGTCAAAGCCTGGGACTTCTCACATTCCCACCTCACCCAGTAAAGCAACAGGCTCCATTTACGCTCCTCTGGTGTCAGCTCCACCAGTTGCTGTGTTTGTGCATTTTTATGGGTTGCACCTTGTGTATGTGAGGGAGAGTGAAGCAAGCCAAGCTGTTCCTAAAGAACGCTGTGAGCTGGCCAGTGATGAATGCAAAGATGTTGGCCTGGACATTTACAACCACTTATTTGTTTGTTTGGTTGTTGTTTGATTGATACGAGAGGGAAATGAGCCTCAAATAGAAACTCAAGTTGAACTAGTGAGGTCTTACTTTGACGTTGTTGTGATAGGTCACATATTTTGCAAAGTGCTAAACAGTTTAGCTTTGTTAACCAGTTTGTTTTTGTTTCTGTGAGGGCTGCAACTAATTATTTTCATAATCCATTAACCTATCGATTATTCTCTCGATTAATCAAGTAGTTTTTTGGTCCATAAAATGTCAATGTTGCTCGGAGTCTAAGATGACATCATCAAATGTCTTGTTTGCAAACCAACGATATTCAGGACTGTCATAGAGAAGCAAAGAAACCAGATAATATTCACTTTTATGAAGCTGAAATTAGAGAATTTGGACTTCTTTTTCTAAAATAATTACTTAAACTGATTAATCAATTATCAAAAAAGTTGACTATTAATTAAGTAATCAATTAATAATCGATTATTCGATTGATCGTGGCAGCTCTAGTTTCTGTGATGCTTTTCTTTAGTGACCACAGGACAACCTGACCTGACAACTGGCTCTGAAGCTTTCTCTTGTTGTTCTGATTGTTATTTTGGGATCATGGAAGGTTTTGTGATTTAAGAGCAAAAAGAAAACAGATGCTCTACAAACACCATCTGGTAGATTCATGACATAAAAACCGGGGGAAAGTAAAAACAATATGGAAAAACTCATTTTTTTAAGATGAGGTAATAGTCCTATGAATTGTTCCTTCTATTTTATTATTCAATGTTTATATATTTATTTTTTTTTGAAAAGCACGGCTCATCTTTATTTTTTACCAGGTAAAAGTTCAAATGTTGCAGACAAAGAGGTTTCTCAGTGAAGATCTGTTTTTACAACACTCCTCCTGAGACGCTGTGAGCAAGCTGTCCGTCCTCATCTTTCTACCACGCTGTTTTTAGAGTTCCAAGAAATAGTTTCAGGTCAAGAGAAGGCTTTATGGAAAGATTTGACTGACAGTTAAAGAATTATTTTGTGCTGAAGTTTGGAAAAAAAAAAGAGAAATAAAGGTATCAAAGGAAAATCTCACAGTTCGGTGGAGCAAAAGTCACATTGACCTTCAATACTTCTATGACATTCTGTTAACCATCACCAAGTTTATTATCCCAACCTTTTTAACGCTGCATGAGTGTGTAAAAGTGTAAAAGGTGCAGGTGTGTCAGAGCGCACTATTTCAACAGAGGTTTACTTACATCCTGTTTATGACAGGATGTTATGTTGGAACAACCTGAGAAAATACAGCTGCTTTAAAAAAAAAGAAAAACATCACCTGATGGATTTTAATCTGTAATTTAACGACAGTATTTTAGTTGTAGTGAGCGACCTGCAGCCTTGGACCTTTAGCCACGTTTAAGAGCACACTTCTGCTGTTTATCAACACAGAATCTCTTGAGTATCATCCCCACACCTTTCCTCCCGTTTGTCCGACCCAGTAACATTTCCAAACGGGTCCAGTTTGGCTCGCCACCCAGAGATTGCGTAACTTTGTTTGGCTTGGGCATTGTCAGCTGCTCCGGCCTGGCTGCTCCCCTGGCATTGTGGTCTTTCCCAGCCAGCTCCAGTAACGTCTCTGACAGGGTATGGAAATGAGTCAAGGTGAATGACTTATCACACATGGGCACCGGTCATTAGGGAAGATAGTGTGATGATGAACAGGTCCTGTGTGTTAACGGTGATAATGCGTAAAGTGAGTGCTGTCTGTTCTCATTATCTTTCGCTAGATAGACACATGCTAAGACTTCATCAGAAGTTTTCTCACTAAATCTTTGTTATAAACCGCACAAACTGCACGCCGCAGCACCTTCAAAACCACACAATAAAACGCTCATCAGACACTCGTCTGCCTTTTTATTTATTTTTTATTTTAAGCCGTGTCAATCAACTCCTAGATGTTGAAACATGAAATGTGACACCGCAGCTGCACGCTGAACAAGATGAATCCCAAAAAGCCAATCGGCTGTGACGGTCCCTTTGACAGCCCGGTGATTGATGCCGGTTTTTCCGTCCCGTATCACCTGTGCCGGGTAACCCTGACTCAAAGCATTTTAGACATCAAAATACATCAAGCAACTGGTGCAGAGGCTACAGAATGTCACATACCAGAGTTTGAGTGACAGCTCTAATGCATGGGTCTCCTGCGTGGTGCCTGGCCAGGAAGTTAGGCAGGCCCTTCTCTTGTTCGGGGTCTCGGGTGTGAGCCAGCTGACGTTGAGCTTTCGAAAGTTGTTGATCTGCTTCATTTATTACAGCAGTTGAGGTGACAATCCTCTCCTGGATATCCCAGAAGTCTTTATGTGACAGTCATAGCATTAAATAAATCTGGACAGAGAATTACTGAAACCCACACTGAGCATTATAATGCACTTTGTGGACACATTTTTACCTGAATTTAATCAGTTGACAACCTATTCTTTAAATTTGAATTGATTTCACTTCTTGCCTTTTTAAATGCGCCTTTTATAAGTTTCCCCTCGATTCAGCCCTCTTGCTTGCATGTAAATAAGCTGAAAATATCGATGACGTCATCTGCTACGACTAGCATAGACATCAAGCCTGTGAAATATCTCAAAAATGTTCTTTTCACATAACCTGATCATGAGTGAGCCGAGCCAGACGTGAAGTGGCGCCTCGGGAACTTAACTCATTCCTGTTTATTTGAGTTTCAGGCATGAGATCTGGGTGTTTCAGACCTTTGCAGTTAACGTTGTTTTATTAGCAGCACTGGATCCCCCCCCCTCCTCCCCTCCCCCGACTCGAAACCCAGACCTAATCACCTGCTGCAGAGCCTTCACAGATGAAGACAGGCTGAGGGGTGTCACTTACCATACATTGAATTTAGCTCCTCTCTGAAGGCTGATTCTCGGAGCCGTGAATGTTTTTGTGCGGCACTTTTATTAATGTGTTTGTGCGTGCAGGGGTGAACATGGTCGAAGCGAAGCAAGTTGCTTACGTAAGACGACAGATCTAAGCTGCTTGTAGTGAGAGAGCTCCGGGGAGGGGGGGGGATAAACCCTTTGTAAACACACAGACAGAGAGAGAATGGCGAGCTCAGGAACCGCATGTGAGATGACATTCTCAGCAAAAGCGACTCATATATTATGTGAGCGTGTTCTGTGTGTGAGTGTGTGTGTGTGTACAGTCTGCTCTCATTCCTCAGGGGACCCTCCATTCTGCAGGATTTCCCTTCACACGAACACTGTGGTCAAAAAAAGGCGCTTTAATAGCTTGTTTTTCTTTTTAGACGTCTGTTCGCTTTCGTTTTGTTCAACATTTTTATGGAATATAAGAAAGACTTGGATTAAAATATAGCACATTAGTTTCTCTCTCAATCTTTTGCATGTTGTTGAATGGTTACTACAAGTGTCCAAAGAAATTCCCAACCGGCTCCACACAGCTGAGATCCTTGTCATTGACCCGTGTACACATTTAGAGTCCCTCCAGACTCCGGACTTCGTCCACTCTTGGGCTCCTGTGATCTGAATTCAGAAGCACTCCGTCTTTCAAACACGCTCTTAAATTGTCATCTCACAGTCATACTGCTGTCATGTGGTTCGTGAGCGTAATAACCTTGTGTGTGACTTTTTAGTACATTTATTTCATAGGGCTTTAACCGGTCAGCTCAAAGTTCCCTTCCCCATTTCTTCTCATGACATCTTCCTCTCTTCATCCCTCCTCTCCTGATGAGCTCAGAAACACAGCCGGATGCAGACACAGTTTGTTTCACTGACCTGAGCTGGACTCTTTTATTTATAAATCTCTGTGACACAGCAAAGACGTCCACCTAACAGCGTTACCCTTATTTGGTGCTCTCCCACATCAGCAGTGAGAAGTGCTGAGGAGACAGGAAGAGGAGAGTCTACTGCCACCATGTGGCCATCAGTGCACAATACATTTAATCACTTAGTAAATTTCTCTGACACAAACGTTTGTTTTTCTGTATTTCCTGAATATTCTTGGTGTTGATGTGCTGATGAATGTGTATCTTTGTCTGTGTGTCTGTGTGTGTGTGTGTGTGTTTGTGTGTGTTTGCAGGGGGATCTGCGAGGCTACCTGTCCCAGCAGGACTGGGTGTTCAGAAATGCTGAGTTGTTGCAGCTGCAGAGGATGGCCTGTGAAATTGCTGCTGGTGTCACTCACCTTCACAAACACAACTTCCTGCACAGGTAGCACTTTGGAAAAGCAGACACAGCTTCTTTTTTTTTTTTTCTTTTTTTTTTTTTTTTTATTTACGACTTCTAGACATTATGCTTCACATTTTTCCCTCTGTCTAACATCAGGTTTTTTTTTTTACTTCCTTGAGGTTTTAAGAAGTAGTTTTTATCCAATACTTTTTTTTTTTTAATACATTAAATATTTAGACTACAACAGTCTCATGCGACAAAACTGCTGACATTTGGGTGCTACCTTTCATGAGACATATGCGTGAATTTGTCCAAGTTTCAACAGAAACATCACATTTATCTGCAAATTTAAGTATTTTTATTTAGCATTCTTTCAACACATTCTATGTATTTTCCTAAATCTTGAGACCAAGTAATACCTACATAATTATCATGTGAAACGATTAATGTGTTGCAATTTTTCCGGGTATGTCGTGTGTACTTGTCAGACACGGGGTCACAAGCCTCATAAACCATGATTGTAAAGAGTTAGGTCAACAGTTAGTTTTACTTTAGTGCTTACTGTCCATCCAGCCTCAGGAGTGCCAGTGTTCTCCAAAAAAGGTTTGTACAGCAGAGAGGCTGCATTTCATTTTCATTTTTACCCCGCCGAGTGCTGGATGTCTGACAGCAGGGCACAGGGGGTGTTGGGAACGTGTGGCTTGGGGGGGCAACATACGATGCTCCCCTCATCAGCTCTATTTTGCATGCTCAGAATAAGCTCAAGGGGTTCCAATTACACAGCTCGCATGCATTGCTACAGTGTCAGCTGTCCGCTGCCAGAGAGATATGATGATTCTGCTCTTTGGGTGTAAAAGGATAGCTCAATATTGGGACTTGTGTTTTAATCCTTGTTACAACTTAATAGAAGTTCTACAAGCTTTCCTCCATGTGGACTAATTTCATTTCCTGTCTTAAAAATATTTTTGTGGCAATAAAGCTGACGACGACAAACGGTTTTAAAAAAATGTGACTAAATTATTCTGAGCGTCAGCTAGATGAAGAAAAATCAAACAAGCTTTTTGATTGAAAGCTAAAATCTCATTGGTTTAAAATAGTGGGAAAACTTCAGAAGGAAGATAATCTAATGTTTGGTTACAACAATGAAATATAAAAAGAATTATTCATTCTTTTTTATATATATAGTTTCTCTCAAGGATAAACTACAATTGTTTAAGATTATAAGCTTTTGCCATTAACTTAGATTCATTTTAAGCTGTATTGAAAAGTCACTGGAATATTTTCTAGATAAGGTTTAGAAATTAGATTAGAATTAGGTTTAGAAAGGTTTAAATATTATCGATTCAGGATAACGGTAATTTTTTGGGGTCTCTGTTTTGCTACGTGATTAAATTGCGTGACCCAGATTTGCAGACGGTCACCTTTTCGGCATCTTATTCCCTCTCTCTCTCTCTCTCTCTCTCTCTAACTCTCTCTCTCTCTCTTCCTCTCTTCAGTCTCCTGCTGTATCCTGTCTCCTGTTTCTCAATAAAGGCATGAAAAAGACCAAAACGTGTAATATTAAAAAATCCAGAGTGAGGATTTGTAAGATATCCAGCTGATAGACGTAAGACTACCTTGAAACTGTATCTGCTGTCACTGATGAAATGAAGACAGTGTCTGCAGATATGACGGCTAACTCCACTGGTGTCTCTTTTAGGAATGATCATTGGCCTGCCATGTATCAGCCTTGTAGGGTTAAGATACAGGACCCATTTCATGCCGCTATGTTACTGTATGTTAGGCTTTTAGCCAGACGCTGTGGAAAGGCAGTTTAAAATAAATCTCCATTTATCTTGCAGAGGTTTCAGAGGCTCTGACAGTGGCTGAGCCATGTACACACAAAACACCGGTGTCAGCAGTGTTTGTCGTTAGGCGGGTAAAAGGGACATGGGACTTGCGCGCAAGGAAAGCCACAGGGCTGACAGGAAACCAAAGCCTGCTCCGTCAGTCTCTGAAAATGATCTACCATATGTCTGCTGGATGTGAAGGGAGAGCTCAGCTTCTTACGCCCTCTACTGGCAGCCCTGCTGAGGTTTCTGTGTCTCCCTCCTTGAAATGTTATCCTGCTCCTGTATGCACGAGTCAGGAATAGCCCCTGAATGAGTCCTGTTGTAAAGAGCAGAGGCAAACAACAGAAGAATTTCCTACAGTCACTAAAGTCATTCTGGATCCTTGCCTGACTCTCTAATTCTTGATTTATTAGAAACACTCTTTTATTCTAAAGGCTGAAATTGAGTTGTTTTTTGATATCAGTAAGTTTTTTTGTGTTTTACAATGTTCAGGATGAACACAGTCAACAAGGGGTGGGAGAAAAAAATCGTTTCACATAAGTATTGTGATATTTTGTTTTACAATTTTAAAATAGTTTTTTTTTTTTATTAAAAAATCTTTTTTTTCCAGATTTAAATCTTTAATTTTTAGATTTTGTTTAGAAGCTGGGTTTAAAAAAAAACATTACCGTCTTCCACCAGCAGAGGGCAAAATGTTTTTCTCTGACTATTTGGTTACAAGACGTCAGACTCCCTGAATACCTATTAAAAGACTGACTCACATGTGACATTCATTTTTTGGGGAGAAATATGGCTCCCGATATAGTCTGTAAATATTATTCATCATTCAGCTTTACATGGTATGGTGTGGGAAGTGAGGGAAGTAAAATCGTCAATATCAAAGAACAGGAATTTAAATCAAATCGTCACCCCAAAAATTGTAAAACAATCAAATCGGGAGAAAAGCATATCGTCCCAGCCCTGCTATCAACCCACTTGGGGAAAAAACCTAAAAGTTTTATTATACACTGATATACAATGAGTCTACTCCTCTGAATCACACTGATATCTTTCTTTTCCCTCATAGCGATTTGGCTCTGAGGAACTGCTACCTGACTGCAGATCTTACAGTCAAAGTGGGGGACTATGGAATCGGACCCTACAGATACAAAGTAAGCACAAACTTCACATTCTGACTCTGAATTTTACTGTCACTTCTGGTACAACATAGTACTACCAACACCAGTAAGATGGATATGCAAAAATACCGTACTGGAGATCACAAGTTGAAATCTTTTATTGAGTCATTTCAAGAATAAACTGACTGAAAACATGGATGAGGAAGAGCCGATCATCCTTTATTTTGATTCTGGGCTCAGAGTAAATTTGCTCACATGCTCGCATTTTGGCCATCATTTAATCTATTAGATGTATGATTACATGTTTCCAACAAAAGTCATGCTGAAATTATTGTTTAAAAACAAAATACATTGGAGATAAACGGGAAGATACCCCAGACCTCAGTAAAATAAGCCATATCAATACAAAATATTGAGATATTTTTTTCTTCTAAGGATATATTAAGGATTTATTCTACATAAGATACCGTAGATTTAGATTTGTTTTGTTTTGACATGTCATATGTGTGGTTTCCAACTGAGCAGTCATGATGGATAAGCTCATGTAAGTTGAAAAGTAGTCCAAAGGAATTATATAGCAAATTTCTCTCTGTATGGCCACGAAGAAACATGCTACTCAAGATTTAAAACTGTTGAATTGACCCAATCCTACAGATGTTCCTCCCTTAGATGAGAGAGATCTACATCGATTGCGCAACAGCTGAACTTAAGTTGCCTATCTGAAGTCACCATCAGCATCTATCTTTGACGTCCAGCCCTGAATGACCCGTCAGAATTTACACCTTTTTTCGTCATCGGCCGTGCAGTTGTTTTCATTTGATTGATTCTATATTTCACCGAACAATTCCGATCGTCCTCTTCTGCAACTCGACACGCTGCATATGTCTCACGGCAGCTCTGTCTGCTGCATTCCCTGAATACTGCTGATCTGACAGTTTGGCTGTCTGAATTTAATACTCGTAAGATAAGGTCACCCAGTGAGTCTATTTCTGTAAAGAAAGGGAGAGGCTGGAGAGTGTGCTGGCTCGGTGAGAGCAAATCACGAAACATATTCTCCAAATACAAATTCTTACAAAGTGTTTATCAAAAGCGACAGTTTCAGTAAGTTGCAAATACTGTATGTGACCATTTTTTTTTGACCACGTTATTCTAGGAGGATTACATCATCACGGAGGAAGACGTGTTTGCGCCACTTCGATGGTTGGCTCCTGAGCTGGTGGGCGAGCGACATGGGGGTGTGATCACAATGGAGCCAACCAAGCCCAGTAATGTGTGGTAGGTACAATTTAACAGCTCCTCACTACACCAGAGGGCAGTTTGAAAAGAGACACATAACACCTAGAATGTCATCCAAATACAATCCACACAAGTTTGAAGTTTTAAGAAGTCATTTTGCAACAAAAACATGAACCAGCTTTACTTGTATCCTGACATGAAAAAAGTAAAGTTTGCTCTGATGAGACTTTTAAAAACATGTCCAACAACCTCTTTCTGCCAGTTCCAGAGTTTGAAACTTGATCATTTCCAGGAAAGGGTCAAAAGAAACTGACCCTGCACCAGCGAAATATCTATCCACACTAAATTCCTTTCAGCCCCTCCTTGGCCTCAAATGCTTTGTGGTCATAAATTATGGAGGTTACGTAAGCTAGTTGCAATTACACAAGCCAGGCTGCATTCAGAATCAGACAATGTCAACTCAGAATACTCCCCATGACAAACAACACGCCAAGTACTCAGTTTGGGTTCTTGCTTCATAATCAACTTTATGAATCATGTGATCAGTCTCTTACAGATATCCTAGACTCAAAGAAATTTTATGATCTAGGGTCAAGAGGTTAAGGTCATTTTCTAAAATTGGTTATGTACTCAACATTTTGTGTTCTGCTGTAAATTCCATGTCCTTAATTATCCTCTTTTGTCCCTAGGGCCTTGGGGGTCACATTGTGGGAGCTCTTTGAGAACGCTGGTCAGCCGTATCCCCATCTGTCCGACCGGGAGGTTCTCAATCATGTCATCAAGGATCAACAAGTTAAACTCTTCAAGCCACAGCTGGAGCTTCCTTACTCTGACAGATGGCAAGTATATTATGATGTATTTCTAACAGATAGCGTTTTGAAAATGGGTTTTGTTTATCCTAAAGCCATGTTGAAAGATCTTAACAGGATTTCTTGTCTAAAAATCTCTGCAGGTATGAGGTTCTACAGTTCTGTTGGCTGTCTCCAGACAAGCGGGCCACAGCAGAGGAAGTCCACCGTCTGCTTACTTACCTGCGCATGCAAGGCCAGAAAGACATCGAAGAAGATTTCGAGCAACGCTGGGATGCTCTCAAGCCCAATCCTTCCACACGCCAAACCACTGTCAGCCACTCCTCCTTCCCTATCTTGGAACAGTTTGCCGATGATGCCCTGCGACAGGAGATCGACGAAGTCCTCACTGTAACTGAAACAAGCAAAGGTCTCAGCTTTGAGTATGTTTGGGAGGCAGCCAAGCATGACCACTATGAAGGAAACCACGGACGCTCAGGCATGGACACAACGCTGAACTATCACAGCATGTTCTTCCCTGTTTCCAGAGAAGACATCCAGGCACATTTCCCTGATCCCATGGGCAGAGCAGAGGGCACAGAGGGTGGTAACACTCCTTCAGGCATTCCTGGAGTTGTACCAGTGTTTGATGCACAAAAGCCATCAAACGGGAATGAATATTACATACAGCTAGAAGAACAAGGAGAGAGCACTGACGGCAACAGAGGGCAAGATTTGGACTTCAGCTCAGGTCGGCAAGATTTTGTTGTTCTCCAAGATGTCCGTCTGGATGAGTCCAGCACTGATGCAGATTTTTTCCACCAAAGTATTGACTCCAAGGACTCTTATTTGCCGGACAGCCACATCTGGTCGTCTCTTGAGAATGACAGCCCATATCACACCAACATTTTCACTGATGCTGGGTCCAAGCAGGAGGACTCCCCTTCCTGGGGACAGGGTTTTATGGAGCTCCCCGAGCGCAACGGTAACCCATTCTTGGAAGCCGCATCGGTAGAAGTCCCGGTAGTGGACGCAGATAAAAACTGTGGGGATTCTTTTTTAGGGGGTAGTTCAGAAGCCGCTCGCCCTGTGGATTCTGTAGAGGGGGAGAAAAATGCAGATTTGAAGAGGCTTCTGAATACAGAAAAACTAGCTGACAACTATATGTTCCTCAGAGAACAGAACCTAATGAAAGAGGGATCAAATTTCTCAAGTCCACGAGAGAACTTTCTTTTACCTGGCATTGCCCACGAACCAGAGGATTCATTCAAAATGCGTTCTTGGGACAACCTTGAGTGTTTAGGCAGCTTAACTATTCCAGACACTTATTTAAAACCTGCAACAAGTAGCACATCCTCTCAACAGGAACTTTTAGACTCCCCGAGTGCCAGCTTGAGGGGGTCTTGTCAGTCTCTGGTAGGAAATCAAACACTGGTGCCTTCCATTACTGTGGTCACAGAAGATAACACAAGCATCCATCTGCCTGTTCATATTAGTTCTTCCACTGAAGATTTTGGTCTCCTGCAATCCTCAGAAAGAGGTCTAGACTCTGGGTTTGATTCTACCTCTGAGAGGTTTGAGGTGACCATCAGTCAGACTGATGTTCACACCCCGGCGTTCTCTGAAAGTGCCACTACAGACTCCTTGTGCACAGATGCCAAAATTCCCAGCCTTGAAGATGACCTTGGAACCTCAAAGGATAATCTTCAGCTCTTAGAAAGCGACATTTCTGAAACCTTGCCCGTCCCAGCGCTGCCTACAGACAATGGGCACGGTGAAGACATTACGAGTAATGACCTGTTAAGTGAACTCATTGAGGATGCAGATATAGAACTGGAAACCACTCTGTCTGACCACGAAGAGTCCTTTATGGACACTAATGGTCGTCCTCTCGTCAGGTCGTCTTTATTAGTCTCTGGACCATCTTTGGACCAGATCAGTCAGGACAGTCTACTAGAAGACAGTATGTCCACCACTCTGCCCACTATAGAAAACTCTGCTGAGACACCAGACTCTTTAGACTCTCTGGACATCCACCGGTTAGCCGAACAAGGAGACGAACTAACTGCTCAAATAGCCCAACACAAACTGCAGCCCCCGTACAAAATTTCAGACAGTGGCTATGAGACGGAGAACCTGGAGTCCCCTGAGTGGAACTCTCAGCCGAACGTCAAAGAACTTTCTCCGGTGAAAAACGGCCTGAGTGTCGCCAAAGAAGAGGAGACGGAAGAGTCTGCATCTGCAAAAAATCTGGTTCCCCCTGAAATCATCATCTCTGAAGTGGAGGGTGTGCTGGATGCTGAGAGCAGTGATCGTATTGAGGACCAGCAACCAGAGCCAGTAGCTCCTGCTGAGGAACCACTCATGGGGAGCAGTTACAGAGACTCTGCCTACTTCTCTGACAACGAATCAGAGCCTGAGAAAAAGTCAGAAGAAACTACTGCAGGAGGAGCTGGTGAAGCAACATGGCTGAGCAACTCGAGTGGCCCAGTTAGTGAGGCTACGAGAGGCCCAGTGGAGGTCAATGTGGAGAAAGATATCGATGCTTTGTTTTCACAGGGAGAATCTTCAAATTCTGCTCAAGCATTCGTCAACGGACAGGAACCAGAATCTCATATTGAGGGCGTGTCAGTTGGTGTGGATTTGAATATCACAGAGAAACATAAGAACGCAAAAGAGTCTGAACACAATCATGTTGAAAATGAAAACAAGCCAGAGGTGTCGCCCGTCATCACATCACCTGATGAAGACGATCCATCAGGGGATCCAGAAGCCTTGTCTCCTCTTCCTGCAGCTGCCCCATCAAACGCAGTCCACGCCAAACTAACCAGGACCTATGCGAACGATGGCCACAAGATAAAAGAGCCGGACATGGAGGGCCGTTACCTGGGGAGGCGGGACGGCTCGGCTTTAGACGGACAGGAGGACGGCGTGGATGCTGATGAGGAGGATGAGAACAGCGATGACTCTGACGATGACATGCGTGCGTACCGGCTCCACAGCTCCAGCTCGGACAGCGAGGACGATACGGTTCATACGGTGCCTGTTATCATCTCAGATGACAGCAGTGCGAAGAACTTAAAGAGCTTATTGAAGCCAACCACGCTTAACGTAGAGGCGTCATCGTCCCCGTGTCCTGCGAGGTTTAATGCTGATAACTCCAGAAGGGCTGTGTCGTTTTTTGATGATGTCACCGTCTTCCTTTTTGATCAGGTAAAAATCAGTTCCTGCAACATATCCAGAGTTTTTCTTGTCATTGTTTGACTGTTTTACTCAAAATCCTTGTCATTTAGGAGACCCCGACCAAGGAGCTGGGTGACCACTCCTCTGGCTCAAACAGTCAGTCTCCAGAGCTCAGCAGCCCAGTGTCCACATCCAGCTACCTGAACCGCTTCACGAACTCTGAAAGCTCCACAGATGAAGAAGGTAAGAACAACAACCTTCTGAATTTCCAGTTCTTGTCTCTGTCTTGTCTCTGTCATCTCATACCTGACTCCCAAATCCCCACAGGTGGAGGTTTCGAGTGGGACGATGACTTCTCCTCCCCTGCTCCTGCCTTCCTGCCCAAATCAGACAAAGACCCCGTCTCAAAGACCATGTCCTCATCTGCAGCTTCACGCTACACCTCTCCACCCAGCGCAACCCTGGAGCCCAGCTGGACCGGCGCCTCGAACTACTCTCGCTTCTCCATCTCACCGGCCAGCATCGCAAGCTTCTCACTCACACATCTCACCGACTCTGACATCGAACAAGGAGGTAAGCTGGGCCTGCAGTCACACGAGGCCTGATGAATGTTTACAAACAGTCCCACAAAAGAAGATCTTTGATCTTCTTGCACAGAAAATAGGAATGATAAAAGAAAGATTGTATATATTCAAAGTCTAGTTGCTTTAATTCTCCTCCTCTCCTTTTGATCCTCTCAGGAAGCAGCGAAGACGGAGAGAAGGATTAGTGTGACATGAAAAAATGGACACATTTCCATCGCAGCATCAAAAAAAAAAAATAAATAAAAGAACTCGCACTTTTTGGGAAATGGCTGAATACGGACAGATGAGGCGGTTTGTCGGGCAAACCGCTGATGCGTCTCTCAGGCAGATCAGCTCTTCACCTGTGTGGACATGGCCATGAGAAAAAAAAATGGCTGTTAAACTGACAAAATAAAACACACCAGACCCGACATCGGAGTCTGAGTCACATCACCTCTCCAGCTTCATCAGCCTGTGTGTGTGTGTAATCTCAGTTCAGTGCAATTCCACCACGGCGGGGAAACGTTTCTAAATGTTTGCTTTAAAGACTCCTCAAGCGCATTCCAGGTGTTTGGCTGCTTCTTTTTGTTGTGTGTCCAAGTGCACTCCTTTTCCAGGACTTTTGCATCACCAAAAAAAACAACAAAAAAAAACAGTAGAAGAAAAAGACTTTCTGTGTTCTAAATTCAACACACTGGGCTGGTAAACTTCTCACCACAGCCGATAGAAATAAGCTCTTTGATTACAGCAGATCTAAAACTGATGATCATTATTTTCCTTCCTCATGTTGTGCGATTATTACAGTGGTTGCCTTTTTTTTTTTTTTAAAGATTTTTTTTTCATACACTTCTTGTTGGATTTTGGTAAGTCTCCTTACTGGAGAGAAAGTGTGAGGTTTCCTTCTGTAGCAACTTTTGAATAAGAAGGGTTGAAATTAAGTGCAAAAGGATGACCGGACATGTACGCTGAATAAAGACCTCTCATCTACAGAGGTGACACACTGTGTGTTCCTTTTATTTCTGAATAAAGGGAACATTCACAGCATGTAGTTTCATATTTTTGAGACGTCTCAGTAAGAACGGTTTGTGCTGTAAGACAAGCATTTTCATATTGATCCCGTGGAGGTGATCTAACTGACAGACAGTCGTGTTATGCTTCATTTAATGCTCTGAAAACTGCAGAAAGTTGCTCGGATGGTTGAGTCACTGGGTTTAATCACAGTGCCTGTGATGCTGTAAAAACAGCTGCAGTCCATTTATTATCACTACAAATTTCAGATCACACTTTTTGTGAGATTGTGTAAAAAAAAAAAAGCAAAAGCAGGAGATTTTATTTTTAAATGTCAGAATGAAGAAATGTAATAAGCTGTTTGTAAGAAAAAAAATGTGCAATGGATTTTGTTGATTAGTTGAAATTTGCGCCACAGGAAGGCGAGCGTTTCTTCAGTAATGTGCAGGGACTTAAAGCATCACAGAGAACACTACTAGAACAAAAACACGCTGCTTTTATCAGTGTCATGAACAGAGATGTCTGCCTTTTTTTTTTACTTTGTGTCAAACTTCATGAACGTGTTCAAACTGCATTTTTTTCTTCTCAGCCTGGTTGCTACTTTCAGCATTTCATTATTGTACATTATCATTTTTCAGGCCGAACATCGTCTCTGTGGCTGTACAGGGTGTGTCGGGAGGGGATGTGTGTGTATCATCAGTTTCTGTAGCAAAATGCAAAGTTAGGAAGCCGCCTGTGCTTCGAACTCAAGAGTTCACATATAAAAGTATTAAAAAAATGGTTATTTGAACTGTAGGATTTACAGTTTCTGTTTTATTCTGTCCATTTAAAGCTGATGAACAAACTATACTTCACCTGAAAAAAGTCAATCTCCCCGCCCCACACAGAAGGCACTGTACAGTATCTTAGACAATGTTAACCTCTGTTTGAAACCAGCAGCCTGTGCTTCAGTTAAACTTGAACATTTATTTAAGATCTTGTTTTATTTGACTACAGTATACATTTTTTGCTTAATCTTGCACATTTGAGAAATGTAACTTAATGTTGAACTGTACTGATGTATGTTAATTTTTTCTGTCTGTAAATTGGGAAATGATGTAACTAGGTATGAGGTTTCATTTTGTAACTTAAAGCTGAGTTGATCAGAGGAACATATCACCGTCATCGGCTGAAAACGGTTAAATTAAGACACAAAAGGAGATGTGAATTCATTCTGTCCTTAAAACTTGTAGATTTTAAAAATATTTTTACGTCATATTTATCATGCTAAGTGTAATTGAATGAAATGTTTATAATTACACTGTTTAATATGAAAATAAATGCAAATGAACTTCTAAAGTCTCTGTGGAATAAGTTTGAAATCCTGATTATGGGCGGCTGTGCAGCAGTGGTAATCGTTATCGCCCAGTCAGAAGGTCAAGAGTTCGATCCCATCTCCTGCAGTCACATGCTAAAGCAAGCTCTGCTTTGTGGGTTACTGTGACATGCAGGGTAAAGCGTTTTTAGTGGTCATTAAGACCAAAAAAGTGCTTCATTAATACTGGTCCATTTACCATTTTACTATCATCTTTGTGGAGAACACCGTAAAATAGTTATTCTCTAAAACCCAGGGGTCCACAAACTTCTCTTCCCATAACTTCAAAAACAGCTCTTAATTACCGTAACTCTTCAATCATTTGGGCTAGTGAGAAAATTCAAATGGCTTCTGAAAGAAGAGAAAACAAGCTTTACAGCGATATCTAGGGTATTACGGTACTGCGTAGGAATCAACTTGCAACACCGTTTTAATCACGGGCAAGCCAATCTCGTTACCATAACTCTTCAACTATTTGGGCAAGCGAAAAAAAAAAAACCCTTGAACGGTACCTGAAAGAAGAGAAGATGAGCTTTCCGTACATGATATCTGCTCTTTTAAGAAAAAAAGAACAAGTGGCCTGTATGATACTTTTATGATTAAGAGTTAAATATGCATTATAAACAGTTTTTTGAGTATGGAAAGCTATCGCGACGCAATTTGGCAACCACTGCTCTAATCAACACTGCAAATAAAAAAAGTAGTTCCATGCACAAGAGTCACATAGTTTTAGAGATTTAAGCTGTTTGATTTGATTATTGATATATTTAATTTTTTTATGTAGGGGAGGGGCTCTTGAACAATGTAGGAGGTGAGGGACCAATCAGAAGTAGGCTGTAGATAAGTGGTTTGATTGACAGCAGGTGAGACTGCAGCTTCCTCACGTTTTCCTAACGTGCACCGGAGCCTCCCAAGATCCTGTGGCTCTGGTAAGCTAATCCATATTTAGTTCAGTGTTATTTATTTATTAGCATTCTTGTTCATACATTTTAATTGTATGGTATTTTGGGGGTGTGGACACCCAGAGGTAAATGTGTTAGTTAACTTGTGGTTTACCTCCTCTTTTTAAATTTGTCTGCAAAGTTCCTCAGGAGCTTTAATGTATCATACCTGTTCAGGTGTCACAAAGGCTCATTTATGTACTGCAAATCTATATTATGAGACATTATTAGGCACCAATATCCCCAAAATCTCACAAAGCATCATGTGCTAAAAAAACAAACAAACATCCAAAATGAGACTTGGTTTTAAACTTTTATTTCACTTTTCAATGCCCTTGAAGGATGAATGTCGAGCTCTGCTGAGCAGCTTCAACAGTCACAGTCATTTCATGATGGATGGATAAAATACAAACAGAAAGAGCTTTCCTTATTGCAGGCAGAAAGAGAGGTTCCACATGGAAATGTAGACTTCCGTCACTTGCGGTTGAAGAGCGTTTTTATTGTCCTGATGAATGGAGATCTCAAATTGTGCCGGTTGTTCTTGGAAAAACACCCAGTCATAAGGTTTGTTGAGTGACAAAACACTCTATTGCAAACATGTAACAGGCCAAAACATATGGAGAAAGAAAACCCAACAATGCATCATAAATAAATAAATAAATAAATAAAATAATGTCACATGCAAGTGGCTGACAGGCAAAAACAAACAAGACTCTAGAAACAACATCGGCTACAGTGGATTTGTGAGTTTGAACTTGGTTTGGTACCCGAGCCTTAGCCCTTTATCAAAGTCCTGCCCGCTCAGGTTTTCACAGGGTTCACTTGAATAGAATAAAAGCTATTGCTAGGTCCCAAACACCCGGTAACCAAAGCCTGGTAAGAGCAAACACATGCACTCCTCCTTTATTTGTATCCAAAACGAGATCAGGATGCTTCTACATAAATGCTCTTGTGCTCTCTTTTCGCTTAAGCCATCACTGCACACTGACAAGATCTCTGCCTGGCAAACAAGCCAGGAACAAACATTCATCCATCGATCAAATCCAACCATCACTCTCATCGTGAACTTTGTGGTTTGTGCATTCCCTTTCCATGAAGGGATAAGAGCCTGTGGGGGTGGTCTGAGGACACAAATGTTTGATCCAGGCACAAACAGGAAGGAGGAGGAGAAAAGGGAAGAGGAGGAGAGAGGGGAAGAGATGAGGGTGCTGCTACACACCCACAGCGCTCCCGTTCACTTGTGCAGGTGGCCGCTGAGGCAGCGGGCTGCGTGGGGATCCTGGAGGAGGATGGGGGAGGCGAGGGGCTTCTGCTGAGTTTCCTCTCACACTGATGTGCTCCCAACCGCCCTGCAAGTCAAACACACATCAGACACTCTAACTCATGAAAACTGTGTAAACTACGTTTATGCTTGTTTTGTTATGGAGTAATGAAAACTATTGAACTCACCCCGATTCCATAGTCCCAGGCCTGGCCTTTGGGTTGCATGGGTCCCACCCCCACTCTGTGGCAAACAGCTCCAGGAGTCTCTGAGGGGAAGCCTGGAACTCCATCTGCCATGACCCACACCTTCAGAGGAAACATTAATTATTTAGTATCAGAAAAAGACGACACAGTAACTCTGAAAGAATGGAGGCCGTGGTGTTACAGACCTGGTCCAGTGGTCCCACGGAAACCTTGGTGACATTGTTGGAGATGAGTTCCCAGGCCGAGCCTTGAGGGTAGCTGGGGGTTAATCCTTGTCTGTACCACAAGTTACCTTAATGAAGACAACAAAAATTGTGTTTATTTATCTTAATCAACTTATATTGAAATTTAACACAGGATGCTCATGCTAAGATGGCATCATCAAACATAGACTATTTACAGATTGCCTTGATGAGGAGAAACAAACAAAATATGGAACAGAGACGAAAATGCTGAATAAAATTATGATATGCATGTACACACACCCATGCACAAAAAAATAAAACACAGCTAAATATATTGAACCAAAACAAATAAACAGATGGTGAAATTTATATATATATGTATCAATGGCCAAAATGCAAAGTCTTGTTATCTTGCAGAATGCTATTTGTTAAGGATCCTCAATGCTTAATATGTTGATTTTACAATATTTTACTGTATCATGTGTGAACAATGTCGACTCAGTATTTGTGCCTTGCCAAGTACACATTGGAGGTTTATCCCTACTTCTTCTGGATCCTTTTGCAGATAGTGTTTTTGTGTTTTGGCCATCAATATATATAATTCAAGTAAGTATAATTCACAAAAAGTGAAGGTTTAATGTTTTGCCTAAAATATATTTGATCAAGAAAAAGTGGATCTGAAAGAGTTGAAAAAAGGAAATCCCAAGCCTGTGAAGTGGATCTCTGTGCCTTATAAATTACAGTTAATGATCTTTCAATGAGAAAGATGTCTCTTAATTAGTCAAACCACTCCTTCATTGATGGAGATTCAACAGAGAACCAAAAATGTATCACAGTCTTCTTTGCCGCAGTTCAGCCTGCAAAGATAATTTTCTTAAAGGCCAGTTAATGAATAACAGTAGGGACGGCTGTTTGAGAACTGGGATTTCAAAACAAAAAGTGAATTTTAAATGATTAATTCAACAAAGAACTCTGGCCCAAATAAGTAAAAGTGTGGCTTTTGTTTCTGCTTACCGTTTTCATCCACTGCAAAAACAGACGTCCTCCCAACAGACAGCTGTTTGAGAGACTGCTTGAGCGGGGATGGGATGTGGTACCAGCATTCTCCTGTAGGGGGACAACAGGTTGAACTCAAACTCTTGAATCTTCCTCAGCTTTGTTTTTTTTTACGTTAATACATTACAGGGTTTTACATGCGGTCAGTTTCACGTCTTTATCCAACCTGCAGGGCTCTGTGGAGAAACAGATCCTCTGTAGAACACAGCTCCGTCCTTGGCGATGGCCCACACCTGGTTGGCTCCACCAATGGAGATGGACTTAAAAGGCTGGTCTGTGCCCACATGTAGCCAGGAGCTCCCCTGTGAGATCAAACACAGTGAAGTCTCAGACGATGGATCTGCTTTCTTTGGTGAAACATGTAATATTCGACTTTATGCAGACGATACGATCATTTTCCATTATGACTCTCTCACAGCGGGGTTTTCAGGGCTGACTCCCAAGCGACACAGAACGTCGCCCTTGTCACTGAGGGCCCAGACAGGGACCTGCTCCATCCTGCTCTGTGCCAGGCACGGCATCACAGAGATGTCACTCAGAGGAATGGGCGGGACCTGCAGCCATGGACCTCTGAGTGTGATCTTACACTTCCTGTAAACAGAACATGTGATTATTTTCATGCTGAATTTAGAGTTTAAAACCACAGGGACGTGTGAAGGAGTGTGTTTGATCACCTGGTCCATCTTCTGCGCCGGACGAAATCTTTAATGGTTTTGTGGCCATGGAATGTCCTACAAAAGGGAGATAATCATAGTTTACTTCCTCTTTTTCTTTTCCTTATGCCTCAAATACACCAGATGCGTCTACAGTCCAGCTCTGCTCTGCTGCGTGTTAATCGCGTTTGTCAACTCACACCAGCTGCATGTTCATTCCAAAAAGTGGCTGGACTGACAGACAGCTGGAGTTGCGAGACCGAGGAATTCCTGTACTTCCCTCTCCTGATAAACCTCTCTTCATTCATGCTGTGCTGTAAAACCTCAAACCTGTTGACTCCTGGTGTGTCTTTGCTTATTGTGACGTTTTGTTGCATGGATAAAGCTAAATATGATTTGGTTTTTGACATGGTTTGTTTAATTTTGAAAGTCTAAGACTCTTTTTAGGTAGTTTCCATGCACTACTTCCTGTCCCGATTGATCTTCTCTACTCTGAATTGACACATCACAGCTCCAGCATCCAGCAAAAATAGGATGGCTGCGTATGAGCTGTGACATGCTGGACCAACTACACAGCTGGACCGAAATGGAATGGTTTAAGTTGACACATTGACTTGAATGGAAACCTATCTGATGCGGCGCTGTGACGGAGCGGAGCCAGACTGGAGATGCATCTGATGCATTTTAGTCGTTATAGTTTTCTTTTCTTGGAAAAAAAAAACAGAAGTAACATACACGGGGAAGTCTGCAGCATACTGCCAGCCCTCATTATCTGCCCCTCCAGGGACACTGTAGTCCACTGCCCACTCTGACACCTAAACACACAGTATACACACATGTGTACATAAAGTTAGCTTATGATTCAACAGGAAATAAAAGGTGTGCCAGCAGGAAGAATTTCACCCTTACCCAGGACCACAGAGGAGAAGGCGGGTGTGTGTTTCCTTTTGTGCACTCCTTCAGGCCGCTCTCATCGCTCCACATAGGGCGGTCTGTAGGAAGTCCTCTGCAGAGAAAACAAAAGCAATAGAGAAAATCCTGTTAGCATTTAAAAAAACTACAACAGTGATCAGCTGAATTTGTAAAGACTCAATAAAGGGAGTGTATCAACGTCTGTACTTGTCTGTGTATCCTGTCATAGGGTTCCATCTTTGATTCTCGTACACATGAATACTCCTGACATCAGACTGCTGGTGCATCTCAACCGCATCTTCTGCATTGGACATCAATGTGGACAAATTGTAATGCAAGCAGATAAATAACTTCACATTTGTGTGCAGAATGATTATATGTCTACGGCTGCAGAGAAGAGACAGAAGAGTCTTAAAGAGTGCTTGAGCAGGGATTACAAGTTGTTAGAAAGAGGATTTCTCTTGTTTTTCAAAGAGGATTAATAAAACTGAGAGTTGCAGACAGCTTTGCAGCCAAGTGTTGGTTTTCAATGAGGATTATTGCACTAATTTCAGACATTAGTGTAGAAATACGTATGAGACAAGTTTCCTTCTGTCAAACCAATAAATCATGACTAAAGTCAGATTAATTCTGTAAACATTCACTTGTTGATTAATCCTTCCACTCACAGTGAAGATCTATTTTCTAACATTTAGAAACAGTGAATCGTATTCGTTGGTGTTTACAGGGCTGTGTTTACCCTGGGTGGGCTGATGCCCAAAGCGCCCGCTGTACACCCAGGCCGTGCCGTCCCACCCGATGCCCCACACCAGCCCCAGGCTGTTAGACTCTACATAGCGCAGGTGACCGGGGACCTGCCGCCAGAACCTGCAGGAGCACCCGGCGTTAGCAACACATTGTTAGCACACACAAACAGTCTAGATGAAAGAGTTGAGCACACTCGGAGTTCCTGATTTCACCGTGCAGAGCAGTATGCAAGCGTGTTAGTGACATGATGCTGATTTTAGAGAGCGGAGATAGAAAAGAGGATGAGAACAAGTTAAAAAGACAAAACCACTCTCGTCTCACAGGAGGTCACAGGATGGTGTCTGCGCGGGCGTCTCTAAGGTGAAGGATGGCTCATGGACCATGATGTCTCCTTTTGAGGTTGTGGACCACAAGGCATGTCTTGAGGGAGGACCCATGATCCCTCGACACTC
Organism: Labroides dimidiatus; assembly: GCA_030710495.1. Taxonomy (NCBI): domain Eukaryota; kingdom Metazoa; phylum Chordata; class Actinopteri; order Labriformes; family Labridae; genus Labroides; species Labroides dimidiatus. Next base: position 15,203,777 of record CM061163.1, read on the forward strand.
ACAGCAACAGTCAGACAGCAGGCTGAGCTAAACAAAGGACCGGAAACAGCAGTGATCAAAAGTGAAGCAAAAGTAGAATATCAAATCTATTCTTTTGTGTTTGAGATCTTACCCATTCATTCATGTCCCTCTCAGAGTGAGCAGCCAGTACCAGAGGCCACCTCTGTTTGGTCCTTTGGGCCGTGTACACAGCGAAGGCATAGTGGCAGTCCCTGAGCACTGGAACCAGCGCTGTCACTTCATTTATGAACACATGAAGGTACTGAAAGAGGAACAAGAGACACACCTGTGAGTGGACGGCTATAAGGAAATGAGAAGTGAAAAGAATCACAAAACCGACCTTTTTCTCATCATACTGTGTGTAGTAGACAAAAAAGATGCTGTCCTTTTTGCCGTCAGGTTTGGTGGACTGCTCAAGAGCGACGCCCACATCCACCCAGCGCTGAGGCTTCCAGTCTCTCCACCAGCGCAGCGAGCCTTTACGCACCCACACCGACTGGGGAGACACGGAAGAACTTTAAATAAACCAAGCAGTCTTCAGCGCTAATTTATGACAATGTTATCTCAAAAAGGCCGCCTCTTACGTTGCTCCTCTCCAGCGGTTTCTTGCTGATCTCTTCTCTGTGCTCCTGCTGCTGCTGCTCGCTCCAGGCTGCTGACTGCACTGGAGTCAGTGACAAAGAGCTGGTGAGAGGACCTGACGGAGAGACAGACATGACAGATGACACATACTGTATATCTCTATTGATGTAACATGTAAACATGCAAACAACATAGACAATAGCTTTAAATGTTTATAAGGTAAATAAATGAGTCTGAAGTCGTCCTTTTACCTGTAGGACTGAGCCAGCTGATCTGTGATTCTGCATCCACATCACACCCTCCCCCAGAGATCCAGGTCCACACCGGCCCATCCTCATCACCCACACCATGAGACGTCTCCAAAGCCCCGAGAGCGTAGGTGGCAGCAGCCCCAGCGTCGCCTGATGACAGCAGTGCTGAGTGTGCGCCGCGAGCTCCTCCTGCCCCCTCAAGATCCACGTTCATCCAGGGGACGTCCTGTCCTGCAGCCTCAGGAGTCAGAAGCACAGGAGCCGTGGTCAGCTCCTCCCCGTCTTCTTGCGGTGCCTCTGTGATGGAGGGTTGCGGTGTGGAGGTTTTGTCTCGGTCGGACACCAGGCTGTTGATGAAGCTGTCGCTGGCGGGGATGAAAGGTTTTGGGGCGTCCTGGTGGGGGGCTGCTGGGGTTTCCTCTGTGCTCAGAGGAGGTGAGGGTGTGTCAGCTGCTCCAAGAGGGACCACAGAGGGAGCTGCCGCCTCTAGGACTGGCGTATCGTTCGTGCTGCTTTGTGGGTCAGCAGGGCCTAACTCTGAGTCTGAGTCTGTGCAGCTCAGAACTGAGCCCTGTGAGGCCTCAGTCAGGCGGGTGCTAAACTCTGCATCATTCCTGATGAAAGACAAACAAAGAGAGAAAGAAAGTGTTTTTTTAAACATGTTCAATAATCCTTCTTACTGCTCAGCATCATTGGGCACTTCAAATGCTGTTATTAGGAAGCTTAGCTTTATTTTAAGAATGGGAAATCATACAACAATAAATCTGACAAACATGGTTTCATTTCAAAACTGATTTATGATGAAGGAAGTCAAAGTGTGGAAGCAGTTACGGCCATATTCAATTACAGTTCTCTAGTTGTGTCCACTTTTTCCATTTTCTTCTCCTTTTATTGTTCTTTTTTGTTTAGTTTTCTTTATATTTTTCAGTATCAAAACAAAGAAAAAGCTGACCTATCAAATGCTTTCTGAGATTTAAACATTTAAGACTCTGCTTGTTTACAAACCTGGGTGGGATGACCTCTTTACTGTTGCCCCACTGGGCAGAGACGGGGATCCAGCCGCTTCCGCTGGGTTCAGATGGGGTCACGCCCATTCTGAAATACAGGCCACGGTCCTCACCCACCGCCCACACCTGACACAATCACAGAGAGGAAAACAAAGGAGGACGGGGCTGAGACAAACAATCACAGGCACAAAAGCTCCTGTTGACACAGGAGAGATTTGATATCAAGGTGTTAGATATTCACTCAGGAACAACAAAGGGAAAATCGTGGGATAAAAATTTGCAGAATCCTTCAACGATGAAGAAGAAAACTTGAATCAGTCTTCACATACGTATCAGAGGCAGTATTAGGACACAAGCTACTCTTACTTTATAAGGCCATATACTGTAACACTGGCGCCTGCCACCTCACACAGGCCACACCCATAATTACAGCTCTGCAATATGAAATATGGGATATGATGACGACGCCTTGGCCGGCTTCTAATTAGGGAGTCTCCCATAGGTCAAGCCAGTGGGGATACAGTCTGGGGATATATAAGGCTGGGCTTGAGATACTGCTGCTGGGACATTGGCTGGATCATCTCGCTGTACTCGAGTTACAGGCTTGAGCGCTAGAAGCTGGAGGAAAGGGGGAATGGGGGGGGGGGTGAGAGACGGAAGGGGAGGAGGTGTGAGATGTGAGTTTGCAGTGCTAGCAAAGTCCTCAGCAGTGAGATATAGAGCGAAGAGGCCCAGATCTGGCTTATCCTGAAACCAGATCCAGCAGAGGACGGTGGTGCCTCGATCAGGAGGGAAAGCAGCGGGTCAGAAAGAGGGTTGAGGAATATACAAGGAGATATGAGAAAGAAGAATCACAGAGAAAGAAAAAAGTGTTCTTTCTATAGCTGCTTTATGTGTCTTAAAAAAATGTTTAAGAGCCACATTAATGTGTATCCTGTCTGAATTCACTCCACTCCATCTCACAGGTACACCTGTTACTGACTGTTTATATCCTCTTTAAAAAAAACAAAGAAAAAAACCCTGCAGTTACAGGAACACTGCTGTGCTGAACTTATGGATCAAAGAGAAAAATTTTAGGTGAGACACCAGTTCAAACGGTACAGTAAAAAGAGGGCGGTATGAATGTCCCAACCTGGTCATTGAGTCCTACATCCACCATCATCATCTCCCCTCCAATGCTGATCCAGCCGGAGCCACAGGGGTTGTGGGAGTTCACACCCCGCCTAAACCACACCTTCACACACACACAAACACACACACAAACAGTTAAAGTTATGGTGCTGCAAGAATAAAAATACTGTTTGAAGATTTAAAGGCACTATAAGGAGTTTTTCGAGCCTCATTCTTTAATCAATAAGATTAAAATTATATGTCTGATCACTATTTGAAAGCTACGTCAGGGTAATAAATCACAGTTTGCCAAGTTTAATAGTTTTCACATTACATGTAAGAATTTTACACAATTTTAAATCAATTAATTAATTTCATTCCATTATTAGTTTAATCAAACAGGTTAGAAGAAAAACAAAAATAAGTAAAAATATACAAAGTGTTTAGGCAAAAAAAAAGGAAAAACTAAGAGACAACTTTATAATGGCATAGCTAGCTCATCATACTTTGTTTGAATGGGTGTAGGATGAAGTTATCAAAACTTATCTGGTCCTGTATCGTGTGGTAAATAATTCTGATTTGTATAATTAGAATTAGTTTTGAGGTTGACCAAGTCCTTGAATTTTAGTGCCTTTGGTTTTATGAAGAGTGGGTTTGGTGGTTCTCTGCTGGTCCTGTTATTTACTATTTTCATTGCTCTTTTTTTGTTTTGAAGTTTGAATATGGTTTCCTTGTTTGTTTCATATGTGTTTCCCCAAACTTCAACACAATAGGTGATGTATGGAAGAATGAAGGAACGGTACAAGGTGTAATTAAGTCATCATTCTGCTAAAAAGTTGTTTTTTTATAAGATGATCTGTTTCCTATTAATTTGCTGTCACAACATATGCACACTTAGAGGGAGCCACACTCTTAACCACAAGTGTGTGATGTTATTTATGGGGCTCTTCAGGCTGTCTTCACCTTGGAATGACAGTATCGATTTCGTCCACAGGAGGGCACCAGAATCAACACATGAAAACCTCTCACAGTGCCTTTAAATACAGACATGAAGACCACAGATTTACCTTGAAGTCTTTAGTGACCATCCACACCACGCTGACCCCCACAGCCACGTGAAGAGCTTCAACCTCCTTCACCGGTGATTCCACCTCTACCCATGATGTACCTGTTGAGGGGGAGATGATGGGTTTACTGAAACTGTGTAAGGCAAGATCCAATGTTTATATAAAAATCATAAAAAGTCATAAAAAGAAGAGCTGTCAGTTGCAGTTTAAATAGAACCTATTATTCCCATTTTATTTTACAGACCATTTTTAGTGTTAATTTGTAGAGCTACATGGATTGGCACATTGGAACTAGAGTAATGTTTTCTGAGTTTCTCATCCTGAAGTTATTAAAACTGGTGGAAATAATAATCCCTGCTATTTATTGTGGAAAAAAAAGAATAACCAGCATTTAAAGAATAAAAGTCAGATATTCACAAATGTTTAATCAAATAAACGCTAACCAGTCGGGCTGTCCAGGGTCAGACCAGTACGAACCAGCAGGTTCCCATCCCAGAGTAAAGCCCACAGCAGGTCTCTGGGGCCGGCTGACAGCTGAGCCACCTCTTTGGGCACTTCTACTTCCTCCCAGCAGGAGCCTTCTGGGACCCGAGGGTGGATACCCTCCCTGAACCACACCTACGGGGTGAAAATAAAGTCTTTACACTGACATGGGTGGGATAGCATTAACTCAGTATTTGTCTTCCATCATATGATACAAAAAGTTACACATAAAAAGATGTGCAAAATAACAAAACGTGTTGTATTTTGTGAAACAGAATTTAGTGACACCAAAGTCTGACTCCATGAATTACATGGAGTCGTGCTGCCCCCTAGTGGCTAAAAAGCAAAGTTACCTGAACTCAGCAGAATATCTGACTGCTGCTGCAGTGCACAGTGTACAGTGTTGTCTACTGGGGGGGACACTCACTTCAAGCAAACAAGCAGAGTAAATGTAAAGTCTTATAACCTCTGTGACACTGTTTTTCTATTTCATGCTCAAAAATCTTAGTCACATTTGTCCAGTAGGCTCACCTGTCCTTGCTGGGACACACCCCACAGATAAGGATACCTTCCAGACTGGTCGCTCATCTCCCACCCACCGCAGCTGATGTCACAGAGAGGCAGCGGGGGCTTCCTGGGGTTGTCCAGAGGGATCTACAGAAACAGTGGGCTTTACTTAAACCATGTACTCAGCTTTCTAAAATTTAATTCATGTACAATGAGACCCTGGACAAAAAGGGACAAAAAGCCTGTCACAGACAAAAAATGGTCCAATCCAAAACATTTTTGTCAAACCTATGGACAGTTTAGCCTCAGAACATTTTCTGACAAATATTTAAAGACAATAAGGTAAAAAAAAAAAAGATCATTATGACTAGCAACTTAAAAATACAACATCTTAGATTTGGAAATCAGATTTCTCTAGTTATGTCTATTAACTTTGTAACACTTAAAAAGCTTAAATAAAAGTATTTTAAGGTTTGGAATCTTTAATTGGTGGGTTTTTTCCATATTCAAAGTCTTAAAGTCTAGTTACACTGTATGTAAAGGCTTAATTAGGCCCAAGAGGTAAGATTAGCAAAAGCTAAAAAGTCCGTAAAACATAATTTTTTGCTCTATGTTACAGAAATGTTATACCACATCCTTACTATAAAAAAAGTCTTGTAGTACTTGATGCAACTTGGTGACTCTTACAGAAAATTGTATGACTAAAGAGTGTTCAAACCTTGGCCCAGGTGCCTTGTGCTATATATCTCCTGTAGCGTATCCAACGCCTTCGACGGACACACGAGTTCCACTTTTTGTCAGGAGAGAAGTTTGCCGGGAAATCGACTGCATACTCCCAGCCCTTAAGAGACAAACAGATTTTTGTTACAGTAGAGTGTGGAAACCATCTGAGACTTTATTGATCCAGGAAAGGGAAGATATATCAGAAGAACAGTGGTTGTTTCTTACTCCGGTCTGGCTGGGTTCTCCACAGCTCTGATCCACATACCAGTCTCCCTCCCACTCCCAGCTGCGGGAAGGAAGCTGGAAGCTGTGGAGCGGCTGAGGATTCATCCCAGTCACATCACTCCATGGCCAGCGGTCAGTGGGCAGCAGAGTGTCAGTGAAGCTGTCCACAGGGTTCCACCTCTGAACCACACACACATACATAGTTAATTTAGCTTCAGCAGCATACAGCACTACATTGTTAGAGTGAGAGCACAGAGCTCAGACAGACCTGGTTTTCATAGGTCTCCTCTCGGTAGCGGATGGAGGTCTCACTGGGCGTTATGTTGATATATACATGGTGATCACAACCGATGCCCCAACAGCGATCCTTCCCTGCAGTGACTCGCTTCAGCTCCAGCAGCATGTCGTCTGCTCGCTCCCAGCGCTGTCCGGCCGTGGAGAGGCTGTACACCCTGCCATACACGTCCACGGCCCACAGCAGTGTGATGGGCATGATGGACCCTGAACAGTGATTAAAGAAGAGTCACAACTGTATGAATCTTCAATTTATATATGTATATATATTTTTATTGCACGTGTGTTCTTGTGAGAAGCCTAGATAGGGTAGTTTTGTTAAGGACTTCGTTTGATTTTTTGTCTTTTTTTAAAGTTCAATTTTAGTACACAAAGCAAAGCAAGTTTATCATAAAAAAACCCCTCTATATGTACATTTCTTCAAAGTGCTTTACGTAACATAACACACATTTAGACATTGAAAACAAAGAAAAAAACATAAACAACAGTGATAAATTATAATACAAAACATGTAGAAATATTTCACCTGATTACAATCCTATGAAATATAATTTCACCTTTTGTTAACCCTAGAACACTAACGTTAAAATAGTAACACCATCACTAACGTTGGGTATATTTTACCCGAGATAATATCCTGGATAAAATACAGTTTTCATCAATTTATGTAAAAGTACAACACTGTATGCCAAATTGTAGTACTCTTCTTTCATTTCAAAATGTACAATATCACATGAAATAAAAAAGGTACCATGGGGGACAATGACACACACTGAAAATCACACGACAAGAATTGTGTGGGTGAAAATCACCCGACGTTAGTGTTCTAGGGTTAAGTAATGCTAAGTGAAGCTACTGATGCTGTTGCACAATACAAACTAAATTATACATTTTTAAAGTTTTGTATCTTAATCTGAGAAATCATTTTCAGAAATGTTGCACATTTTTCAGTAGCCACCTGTTGTATGATTTTAGAAATTTTAGAAGTTAAAAACTTTCATTTTAATTTTCTATTTGAAATAAAAAGAAAATTAAAATAAAAGTTTTACCAAAGTTTTAACTTAAACTTTTAGACCTATTTCTGTGGATGCTGGCATTGTTTCTTAAATATTTACCATATTTTCAATTGCAATGTTCTGTCATTTATCTAACCAGTCAACCTTTGCCATGGTGTTTTAATTTGAAGTTTCTGACCGGAAGTCCAGAGCTCCTGCTTTATCGACCTATACTAATCCGCTACAGTATTGACTCTCCCTTCTCCCATTCAAACAGGCCTTTAATCTCTTCACTCAGATAAAATGTTAAATCATGGGATTAAAGCTAGTCACTTACACTTACTTTTTACTCAAATATTTCAAAAACGAAAGTAATTCTGATGAACAATACCAAAAACGAATCGTATCATATATATTTAAGACTTGTTCTTGAGGGTAAACTTAAAGAATCTGCATGAAGCTTCACGTAAACACGCTTCAGTAAATCCAGGATCAGAAACACTGTTATGCAGCTCAAACAGCAGCTTACCTGTATAGGTGGGATATCCGATCCGTTACTGGGTTGTCAAGGGAATATCAATAGACGTGTCATGGCATCAGGTGTAACAGCCGATAGCTGCCGTCTCTGAGGCCCACGTTAGGTCACATTCAAACCTTTGCGTTAAAGAACAACAGAGGGAGTAACGGTACGCTATGCAGCATAATAACACAGACAGCTGATATGGAGCCGTTTGCCGCAAAGTCGGCTATAAGCTGTTTACATTAGAGGCTGCGGTTAGCATAAAGCTAACACCTACAGGTGTACAATCATAAATGGTAACTTACGCATGAGGCTGCGTCAGAAGCAACACCTGTCCAGGGGTAAAGTTAAGTCAAAGTTAAGTCATTCGTGCACATTCCTGCAGCGGTGTTTAATTCTCATTCTGAACCAGAGGAATGCTCTACCAAACTCAGTCCACAACAGGAAATGGAAAGAGTGCAGCTCTGATTGGCTTAGACGCAGCAGGAGGGCGGGATCTCGTTCTCTTACTGGTTGGAGACAGGAGCACCTGGTGTTTTTTTCACGCTGCCGCTGCTGATTGATGCACATATTTCAATAATTTATTCAGCGCCAAGTGAATTATTTAAGCAAAAGGTTGGCGTTACTTTGGCTGGCTGGTGTTAGTTTGTAACACTATATTTAATTCAGAAAACAGCGTGTGATGTACAAGTAAGGTGTTGAACAAGCCTGACTTATAGGAAAAATAAAGAAAACTACAGTGGTATAGGGAATTTAATGTACTGCCACAGTTGGGGGAAACTGGAACTATTATTATTATTATTAGTAGTAGTATATTATTGTTTTTGGATCTTGAAACTATCTGTGGCCAAGTGACTGATGGACGCAAAGTCAGCATAGCCCTGGCCAGTCTTCAAATAATGTGGTTTAAGAGTCAGCTGACACAGTCATTCAAAGAAATCAAAGAGTGTGTAGAAATCTTTTTCAATTTGAAAGACAAGTTTGGCTAAAATCCAAAGTTTCTGTTGGATTATTCTGGTTTTTGTTCAATATAATTGTGTCATATCGCCTGGGCTGTCATGATGGGGCCCATTATGATATGAACTAAGCCCAGACTTAGTTTTGATGGTATTCCATACACACCTCTCGCTATTGAATCACCCAGTGTCTCCCATAAGATACGGGAGTCTGTAGACACATTACAAGACAGCTGAATGGATATGGAGAGCACAAAGTAGGTTCAGACATTCAAAAAGAGTTGTGACTGAGACTACACTCAGCAATGGCACTGTGCTACATTAAACATACTTCTCCAACTTTACTTTTACTTTATTAAAGAAAATAAGATGTGGTGCATGAAGTGAACATTTTAAATAGTTCTGGGGAAGATGTGGTGTCCTAGACTCAGGATGGAGATATTGTTACTCTCTAAAAATGTAATGAAATGCAAACAGGAAAATCCTGTCATAAAACAGGATTTTGCTCTTTGAAAACTGTCTGTTTTCTCAGTCTCCTAGTGTAATAAAAATTACTTGGTAAGCACCACTAATGTCTTACCAAAGAGTTCAAGGAGGCCTTAATTCTAACAAAATATATTTGACTAAATACTAAAATAACAGCATGAATAAGCCCTACTGTAGTTCCACTGTGGGGAAAAAAAATGTTTGTTGCTTTTTTTTTTTTTTTTTTTTTTTTTTTTTAGTGTTGCAACAATCCCTGATCAGTGTTGCAACTGGGGTCATGCAGTTACAACATCTGACTTTTTTTTTTTTTTTTTTTTTTTTTAACAAATGCAGGCATATCATGAAGTCTGGGACTTGATCTGGTCTTGTCTGGTCTATCTTAAATCAATGCTTTCAAATGCTTTAATTGATGCTATACCTGATTATCTGATTTTTTTTTTTTAATAATGCCCAACAAAATCATTTTGTTGCATGTTAAGAAATGCTAATAAATCCCCCGAACCATTAAAACTTGCTGATTAATAGCTTAACAAATCTGTGTAACAATTAAAAATACTGTGTATCAAAACAAAAAGAAAGAAAGAAAGAAAGAAAGAAAGAAAGAAAGAAAGAAAGAAAGAAAGAAAGAAAGAAAGAAAAGGAAGGGCATTACATGTTAAATAAATACGTTCAAATCTGTTCAAATCGAGGTAAATACTGTGCTCATTTAGGTTGATATACTTTTCACGATTGTCTTAAGCATTGTCCCAACTTCACTCAGTGAGCCAAGTATAATATTTATGTAACCTCTAATTGCACCATGACCTCAGTGATTAAGAGGAGCTGCAGATAAAGTCTGTAAACCAGTTGGAATACAACTTGCTGATAGGTTTTGTTCACCATCACACATGATCACCAATTCCAAACCAGCAGCTTAATCCTCTGACTGTATCTGAGGCTGTGGGTTTAATATTATGCAACTCTGAGGGGAACCCACTCATAATCAGGACAAATATTATGTAAGTCAGAGACAACAAGTTTGGCTCCACATGATGGGGTCTGTTCAGTTCTGGGGCTGGTAACAAATCATGTGAGGTATACTATAACTGCATCATACATGAAATCAGGCAGCACTGGAGGGTTATGATGTGCTAAAGGAAAAGAAGCTGTTTGCCATGTCTCTGCAGTGCGCCGCGTGACGCACTCCAGCCTTTTGTTTTCATGAACTGTCGCTTTAAGAAGCCTTTCGCTGCGCAGAGGCGCTACAGCAGCGCATCACATGATTCTTCTCTTGTGACAATCCAGACAGAAAGGAAAAGCCTTTCTGACTTCCAGCTGAGTTAGAAGGCGCTGCGATGACAGATCACTGCTGTTTTTGTGCCAAAGGACCAACTTCTAGAAGGAACATGGAGTTAAGTTAACCATTACCAGACTGAATCGGGCCATTCCTGTTTTTTTAAGTGGACGTTTTGTGAAATATTTGAGGTGTCGCGCCGACGGGGACAAAGTTGGCGCATGGAGAGGGACGAAGTTTCATTTTTGCGCAGCATCTTTTCTTTGTTTTCTTTGTTTTTGTCGCCTCCGCATCTCAATCACGGCTTTTTGGCCGACAGAAGACAAACAGTCGGAGTTCAGCTGTGAGCCTTTCTGCTTGAGAGTTATTTAACTTTAGGACAGAACGAGACAACTTGAGGACGCAGTGTTACGTCGGGTGAGATGGTGGACAGCAAACCTCTTCTTCAGGACAGACCTCCCGCCTACAACGCCGTCCCCGGGGCTTATGAATATGGCCCGCAGCAGCACAACTACGGGGCCATCCCCCCTCCGGCCCCGCCACCGTATCCGTACCCCGACGGACAAGGCAAGTAGCCCACTTTCTGCTGCACCAACAACACAGTACAGGGTCCCACGTTTTCCTTGAGATAAGGAGGACTTACTGTACCCACTTCCGCCTTCGTTTCAGAGAAAAATTGAAGGTTGCTTTTTTAATAGACGGAAACATTGACCTAAATCTGGACTTAGTTAAACCTCCTAGTCTGGCAGTACATTTTTTATTCTACGCACGAGACATTAGTTTCGTTTAAATGTTGCTCTAGTGTGGCGCATGCGCGGTAACCGCAACATAGATGTAAAGTACTGATAATGAGCATGTTTTGTATAAATGAGAGAACATGGTCATTGTAAAATAGTGTGGGGAAAAAAAACATCTCCACAATCTTATTGCCTACAGTTTCAGCACAGGACTTGTTGAGTGCTGTAAGTTAAAACTATGTGAAATATGTTGAGATTTGATCTGCAACATGTAAAAAATAATCTGTGTTCGAGTACTGTATTGTACTGTAATGCGATATAAATAAAAGCCATAAGTAGGAAACATAAATGAGTGTATATCAGCTATAACACTTTGTTCCAGTGACAGTTGTTTATTGGTGGTCATAAAGGTCAAGTACACAGACATCTAGGGCAGCACAAGATCATTTAGCGGAACAAAACGCAAGAAATGTTTCATGAATCTAAGTAAAGTAAAAAACAAAAATAACATATTTAAACATATTTAAAGAAACACAAAAGAACATTTTACTTAACTCCAAAAACGTTTCACTTATCAAACGTCAAAAATTCTCAAAAATCATTTTATGAAACAAAAACATGAACAAAACACTGAAGTATTCTTTTTGTTTTTTGTTTTATTTATCTTTTTTCTTTAAATGTTTTTACGTTACGAGTAAGGAATTTACCATTTCTTTTTTTCTTTCTTGCATTCTGTGAAATGCCTTACATCTTTGTTTGATTCTGTGTTTCATGAAATGTGTTTGTGCCTCATATTTTTTTGTATACGGTGGAGTATTTCTGCCAGTCTTCGTTTTGTTTCCTTATTTGAAATATTTCCGCATTTTGTGAAACTAGTTTAATTTCAAACCGTTTGTTAAGATGACCTTCAAGGCTACCGTTCTCCATATTTTACACAACACCTGTTTGCAACATATTTCACCTGAAATCAAATTTACCCCAAAGACCTTTCATCATCATACTCACACTTATAAATCTAAGTGTGTATTACTTGTAGTATATTAAACAGTTATTCACATTTATTGTGATAAATTTGGACTTGCACAGCCCTGGATGATATTAAAATTTGATGCTCTGTGCAGGAAACTTTGCAGGAACATTTTGAGAAAAAGAAGTGTTGTGCTAACTTAGCTTTGTACTGCATACATCTGCTTTTTGTTAAGGAAGCTTCTATTATCAACTTTACAAGGGCTGTAGAGAGGAATAACAGCAAGGAAGTTAAACTTTCCTGACACGAAGTCTCATTTCCTGTGACTGAGGCTATTTCCTTTTTGCAAAACAACCTGTTTTTCTTTCCACTGTAGATTTAAGTTGCTGCTGAAATAATACTTTTTCTTACACTTGCATTTCACAGTGTTGTTAGCTTCCCACATGGAGGCATCCTTATCACACAAAGTGTTTCAGTAAACCGTTCTGCGACTTCAAGAGAGGTGATCAAAGTTTAATGGTTACACGAGCAGTAAAAATCAATAAGCCAAGACATGGAAGTGTGTGTGAAGTGAGAAGGTGAATCTTCATAGTGACACACCTCACACATTCATCACAACCTGCTCTTTGAAATTCTTCTGCAAGCTTTTATTTATAGTAACCTGACGATTCAACTATGGGTGAAGATCACTTTAACAGTGGTTACTGCTTCTTTTGCTTATCAAGCTATCATGTCTTTATGTCAGCTGAACACACAAAGCATATTCTCGCTCTGTGACGTGACCTGCTTGTTCAAACATTGTTTTGCACCAGTAGATCGATTTCATTCCACTTAATACTGAACCGAGGCTCTCTTTAACTTTGACTTTGGACCTGTGGAGCTGTTTTTGTTGCTAATCTGTCTTTATGAATGTGTTTCACAGCAGTATGTGCAGAATCATAATCATATTAATAACCTGGGAATAAATCTAACGTGGCATGTTATTTTTTTGGGATTAGATTAGAACTAATTAGTGTATGTTAAGTTAAAAATCCATGGAAATCTTGTAAATGCGAGTGTGAGTGCATACGAAAAAGAAACTGGAGGATTTTTGTGATTTATTATTTTTTGAGATAAGCAGATTAATCAAAATCTCTTTTTCTATCCGCCTCATAGGATACCCTTCAGCCCAGATGGGCCCTGCTGTATCCCAGCAGCCCTACCCAGGGACCTACACCATCATCCAGCCCTCAGTAGTGGTGGTAGGAGGCTGCCCTGCCTGCAGGTGAACACACACTCACATATACGGCTAAATAGGTGTACATTCCAGTGGATGATAAAGAGCTAAATGATGCCTAAGTGCGTTGGGTCGAGACGATAAAGCACCAATAAACCACTAATGCACATCAGACCATTCACTGACCGCGAGCTCTCTCTCACAGCATGTGGTTGGTTGTATGTGAGTCTCATGTTCACTGTGACTAAAGCTGCTTTCTTCTGTGACTAAAACTATCAGCTTCTGCCTGCAAGTCTTTGCTCACACTGATGCACTTTTACCATCTGTGCGTGCTGAGTCATTATTCCTGTGTTCGATGTTTTCAGAAAAACAGACGTGACTTTCAGTTTTTGGGGAAAAGTTTCACTTCAGTTGAGTCAACATTCTGTCGGTCAGATGATTCCAGCTTCAGACATGTGATCGAGGCCAAAGGTGGAGACAGGACACAAAAACATCAAATGGATTCTCCCTTTAACTGGTTAAATGATTACTGACATGTTCTAAATCCATCCCAGTTATTTAAAGAGCTAGTGTGTGTCTTTATTGGGGTCTTTGGATGGATGTAAAATATATGATTAAGATGATATGATGATAGAGTTTCTAGACTTTGCACCCTATAATGAGCTATACTTATCTAAAGAGGAAGTGAGTTATCTTATCTTGTGTAGGGTCATTTTGCACTGCCATATTTCTACAGTTGCCCATAACTGACAAACTAACAAGTTGCAAGTTTAAATAGAGGTACTTGCAACATAGTATTGCAAGTATTGCAAAAAGAGCTTCTAACAAACTTGGACAGTGAGGGTGGCGGTTGTGATCAGTAGTAACTTCACCTTTTAATGCCATTAAACCCACACACTGATCCTTCACACGCAGGATTTATGTATTGCTAAATGGAGAATTAAACCCTACAAAAGTATTTGTTTTGGTTCTACTCAAGAGAATCTGCTTGTCATTTACTCTCTCATCCAACAGTCTCTGAAACGTTTCATAATGCTCAATTAAATGTAACTCGCTGCTCGCTGACAGCAACAAAGAAAGTTCAATTAGTAACGTAAGACAGCCGCTGATTAAGGTGCCCTCTGCAGGAAATCTTGGCATTATTTTGATTTTGAGTAATAAGATTTGGTGACGACAACATCCTGGTTACATGTTGAAGAAATGGAGAAGAATCTTGGCCTTAAGCCGCATACTTTTCTACATTTCTACAACTTCATTTAGCCGACGTTTTTGTCCAAAGCAACATACAGCACAAGAAAGAATTTAGAGGGGAGGGAAAAACCTTGGTAGGTGCAACGAAGTGCTTTAAAGTTTGTTTGGCCAAGTGTGCTGTCATCTGAAAAGACCCCCCACCCCCTTTTTTAATTTTTTTTTTAAATTTCATCTTAATAATGTAGCCACAACTAAAAATTCAATAACAGCAGTATTGTTCAACATTCAGTAACATTCAATATCTGTGCATTTGTAGGATCTTGGTTATGTTCATCACTTAACAGTTGCCTTTTGTCATCATAGTATCAGCAGATTGATTTTTTTTTTTTTAAAATAGATACTTATTAAGCACATTCATTTCCATATTTGAAAGATGGTGCATTCAGGTTAACTTAGTTTAGTTCATTATAGTCGTACGTTGCAAAACAGTAGAAGCGTTGAAAGCAGGTAGAACAGTTTTAGCCAGGATTCACGTCATGGTATGTTTCCCCTGTAAATTAGAGCCACTGTTCCTGGCACAAGTGTACAAACAAGTTGTGCTAATCCAAATAGCTGTGACACGGTATATTGTTGCTGTTGATTGGTCACACCCTAATGCCTCCAATTCTGTTCAACCAAAGTCCTCTTTAAGAGTGGAAAACGATGTTAATGAGCTTTAACCCTGTTCATCAGTGCATCAGAATCTCATATTATCTGTGATTATTTTCATTTATTCAAAATTCTAATTGTTTCTAATCCACAGCTATGTGACATGTTAAGAGCATTAGCGGTGTGAGCGTGGTAAAGTAGCTTTTCATTTCTCTTCTCTATAGGATCCAGGTTGATTCGGTGCATGTGTTAATTCTTTCCCAGGGCGTCCTGGAGATTTACTCGCTACACTGCTCTGCGTGCTGCAGTCATGAGACCACAGTTAGCACTTTGTTTACCGTGACGTTGGACTGAAGCTGACCTGAGATGCAGAATTCAAGACATTTTGCTTCATATTTTGAAAATAATTGTATCCCTTTTTGGCAGTGAGAAAAACCTGTTTCAAATTAACTTTTGTAACTATTTCAAACTAGAGTATGAGGTCAAACTAAAAACAGGCATCGCTCTCTTATCTGTTCGGTGTCAGGACATGGCTCAGATTGGAGATAATCAAAGGAGATCCCAGATAAACATTCAGTAAACAGTTGTTTTAATACTCTAATGGAACCACATGTGACCTGCTGGAAGACATCCAGACAAGTTTGATTGTTGGTGTGATTGAAGAAGCTTCTTATATAATTAAAAAAAAAAAATCAGTGAATTTCAGTCTTTACAGAAGTAAAACATTAACAGTCACATTGTCTATCAGTAAGTTTTGTTTAATATAAAACTATCTGTGATCTATTTGTCAACTTCAGTTTACCAACAGAGAGAGACAACAGGTCCCTGGACACACAAACGCCCACTCACCCTCCTACAAAGAAACACTTACACTCATTACAGTAATTTTACTTCCCCTGAAAGTCTTTGTGGTCGTTAGTGTTTTTCTTTTTCTGTTTTTTTGTGACGAAGTTGTAGCTTTTGCCTCTGTTGTTTTATTGCCCATTTTCCTCAGCTTCGGTTGTGTTTGAGGCAATTTTGCATCACTTTGTGTACTTTACACACATCTATTTGCCTCAATGAAATCCTTTTTTTCTTTTCTAGTACTGTTGTTTTTCAACTCTTAGTTGTTGTTTTTACATTATTTTTTGTCTGTTTGACATCCTTGTTGCTTTTGATGCATTGCATCCTTCTGTGCCATTTGGCATCCCCTTGTAGTCTTTATAGCTGATTGTTGCTTCTGGGGTCAGTGTGATCACTTTATTCTCTTTGGGATGTGATTTTGCATCTCACTGGTTGTTCTTCCATGCTTTTTAGTTGTTTTGAACTTTCACTGTGTTATTTGTGTTACCATACTATGATGAATTTCTTTGCAGTCAATTTGCATCCCATTTTAATGATTTTTTTTTCATGTACTTGTTTTTTTAGTCCCAGTAGTCTTTATTTTCTTCATCTCTGTGATTGTTTTGGACTTCTTGGTGGTCTTTATGAAACCCTGTATTTTTCAACTCCTGCAGCCATTCGGCATCCCAATATTGTAGTTTTTCTATGTTGTTAAAATGTGTTTTCTTTTTAACAGTTAGGTAAGTTGGATTATTCTGCAAACTTTTTTAAAAACTTTTCTTTAAAGCTTTTATTTCCAGCAGTTGTTTACATTGCTTTATAGTTGATCTCAACTCTACCAAGACTTTATCAGCATATTACATGTCTTTACCGTCATTTTGCATCCCTTCCCTCACCTTGATTTCACATATTTTTCCTCTCTTTTACTTGTTTTTTTTATTTGTCTCTTTTGTTGTGCTGGTTGCAGCATCTTAATCATTTAAAAACTATGAAGCTGTTTTTGTCTCCGTAGCCATTTTGCATCCCTTCAAAGTGTGTTTACAGACCTTTCTGTGTATTTGTTTTTTGACTCTCCAACAAGAAGCTTTCACAGTCTTTATTCAAAAATTTTGGTCCAGTGACCTCTGCCCCGTAACCACATCTTTGTTGCTATAAATGCATTTCATACTTCTGTTAATGTTTTATAATTCTTGCCACCATTTGGCATCCCTTCTTGTAGTTTTTCTAACCCTTGTAGTTCATTTATAACTGAATATTTTCTGTCATGTGTGTGTCTCAGAGTCGGTGTCCTGGAGGATGACTTTACTTGCCTCGGGATCCTGTGTGCCATCTTCTTCTTCCCCCTGGGTCTCCTCTTCTGCTTTGCACTGCGCCAGAGAAGGTGTCCAAACTGTGGCGCCACCTTCGGTTAGAGGGACCAAACTGCAGCTCACGCACCTTCTCGGGCTCCCATCCACACAAACACACACACACACACACACACACACACACACATAATCCAGCGTTTTTGTGTCTTTTACTTTGTTTCTTTAATAATGCACTTAGCTGTTGCCATTATATTATGTACTGCATAATGATCAAGATATTACCCTGGATTGAGTCTTTATTAGAGGAACATGTAGAAATCTATTTTCATCTGCTAGTTGAGAAGATATATTCTAGCATATGTTAGATGTCCATGTGTTGTCAGTGCCTTCACTTCATGCTGATCATTGGAGATTCCATCAGTCGTGACTCTTTCTGTAGACGTAGCTCAGTCTTTACAGGATCTGAGCCGATTCCTTCATGTTTTGTCAAACCAGAAATAATTAAGACTCATGTTTATTTTTGATGCCTATTATATTTTATTTTTTTGTCTTCGCTGGCACGCTTTATATGTATTTTTTTTTTTAGTTAAATTGTGCTTAGTTTCATTGTACTCATCACAGCATCCATGTAGATTTCTGATGTATTAGCTTTTCTGTATTTTTTTTCTTTATTTGGATGTTTTACATTGAATAACAGATACAACATGTCTCAAGAAAACAAAAAGACATGTACATCTTTGATCTTTTGAACTGTCATGGCTGAAACAATGGACTTGCCTCAGACAGAAAGCCCGCAACACTTTGTTTGATTTTGTTGATGTTAATTCTTGGGGCCATATTTGCACTGATCATTTGTTTAGTGATAACTCTGCTGGGTTGTGCTTTCCCAGGGCCAACACAGACCTCAGGTACGTACAATCTGAAAAGCCCTCGACTTCACAACCTCGATTACTGTCGTTTTACTCGGACTTCTACCTAATTTTTTCGAAGACTTTCACGTCAAAGCGCAGACTTCTCCTTTAACGGGCGGAGCATCACTTCGAGGAAGCATGCTGAGAGCAAAAGCTGGAAAAAAAGATCTCTCACTGTTGTGTGTAATCTCTGGATTTTTACCTTCTACTCTGTGACAAGTCAGCCCTCCCCATTCCTCCTAACCAGACAATCAAATCATGAATGTCAGTCTGTGTATCTGCAGTATCTCTGTGTATATGTCTTCCATTCAACAAGATGTTATATAACTGTCCATGGCAGAAGAAAATGAAGCATAAAAGGGTGGGAGGGATTTAAAAAAAGACACTTCCTGCTTTAGAAAATACACTACGCACGCTCTTATGATTGAGGTTCTTACTTTTTATATATGAGTTACTGTAATTAAAAAAAAGAATGCTACTTATGCTACTACTCTGTTTATTTCTCTTGAATGGATTAATAATATCTCTGCAAATGCACCAAAATATACTGAACGTTTCACACTTAAAGTAAAAACCCAAATTGAGTCTTGATAACCCAGAGCTTTTCCCAGAGACGGTGAACCATTGGAGGAACTTTCCGCTCTAATGAAAGCTCCTGAGGCTTTCGAGCTAGGGTGCAACTGGAGAAACAACCCACTGGGGAAATGATGTGTCACAGTATGTGTCCACCATAGAGACTAGAGTCCAGATGAATTTTCTAGAATACTACAGGATGTCCATAAAATCTCTTTACAATTAAAAAAAACAAACCAATAAGGTAAAAAAGCAACTGATGAGATATCTTAATCAGATTTGTTCCATATACTTAGTAGTTATCAAAGAAATTAATCACATTGCATTTGTGTATTTCAGGTATCCTGTTGATTAAAGAGGTACTGTTACATGAACCCAGAAAAAATGGATACTCCTCATGAAAAGGCACAGTGTGTGTCTTATGCCAATGTCATTATTGATGAGGCTTCGCCGCAGCGAACATAGCAAGAAATTTGTACTTCATGCAACTAATGGTGCCCATTTACAAGTGTATTAAATTACTTTTTCATTTTTTTCAGAATTGTAAAGAGACTTTAAGGACAGCCCGTATTTGGCTGCTTGAGGGTTGGTACTAGAGATGTAACCATCGTGGAAATCAGGAGAACATATTTGAAGCATTGGTCCCTTCTGCTGAAATGTTGCATAGTTCATGGAACATAGTCTAAAAAAGTTCATTTGGAGAAAATGACACTGAACTTTTCACTCTTTCCTTGAAGAGTCTTGTGATGTTGCTTTGATTCCTTTGTCAACCAATTTATAAAAGGGCTGGATCTGTCCAAAGACTGCCAAACAACAGGGGGCATGCTGTTAAAAAATTAAAGCAAAAACACACACTTGTAAATAGACACCCTCCTCTTAGAATCAGGAGTTCAGTACACGAGCTCGCCTTCATTAAATTCATGTAAATGCATCGACTGCTTGTATCAGTGCAGAGCACATTACCTGATGATGACCAATACTGGTTGATGATAGCACTGTTTAATGGTGACATCATCATACGGTATCTCTAAGTTCTTTGTGGGCGGTTATTGTTGAATAGATCAAGCTAAGTTCTGAATTTTAAAATCTGAAGCTGCAACCAGCAAATTTTTCTTTATTTTGCTCTTGAACAAAAAAAAAAAAAAAAAAAAAAAAAAAAAAAAACAGATTCAGAACATTTCTTAACCAGATGCTAGGAAGGAATCTGGTGGGGACCAAAATTATTGGAAAAAATAATATATGCTGCAAATTTGTGGTTTAATTAGATCAAATATGACACTGAGAAAACAGAAGCCTCCAAAAACTAACTTTTTTTTTAGGTAGAAGTGTCAACAGTCTGGGGGAACCTTTTGGTTTTCTGAAAACTAGTTCCTGGAACTTAGCCACCTCTAGTGGAAATGTGACTTTTGAGTATACAGGGCAGAGTGGACAAAACAGCAGCTTGAAGAAATAAATCTTTATTTGTCATACAGCAAATTCTAAGAGTTTAATGTAGGCCGAAGACCAAAAACCAGTGTACACACTTTGGTCTTCATGCCATGTGTCATGATTAAAGCACAGATGTTTGCGCTGTGGATTCAGAGGTGACGCCATTGTTACAACTCGTGTGCACAATTTGATGACTGTAACAGGTACATGATTTATTTTTACAGTAGGTATGTCATTAAGGCAAAAGTCCTTCTCCGTGATCGTCTCGCTCGAAGACTGTTCGGTTAGATGGCAGAGGACAATATTTAAAGCGTCTGATGTACAAATATATACACAAGAGGGACTTGAAGACAAAGATCACTTGTGTGTGCCTTTTTTTACGCATCTCTTTTTAGTTTGCAGTTAACTCTCAGCAGCCAACATCATGTCAGTATCAGCACTGAGATTCATCATTGTCATGAGGACCTGGAGGTGAAATGCAGAGGTCCTCTACAGTACATTCTTTTACTGTCCTATGGCAACAGAAAAGATTTCTAACAGTCATTTCAATGACAAACAACAGTTTAAATACATTGCAGTATTTTCTTTGACCATTTTTATTCATCCGTTTCTCAAGTGCAGGTAAGAAAGTGGTCTTTAAATATCACCACCACAAACAGAGGGACAAAAATAGACTTGGAAAATATATATATATATTTTAAATATATGAACATCTGTTCTGTCGATAAAATGGTCCCAAAATACTCCAGATGTCTGTTTGCAGCAGTAAAGGGGATCCCACATTCAAATGGCAATTTTTTTTTCTCAGTTTTTTCTCCATCGATCAGGAGAAGCTGCTGGACAGATGAGTCTGTGCAGAGCTGCATGTCCAGGGAAGGTGAAGAGGGCTTTTTCTGGACGAGTAGAAATAAGGGCCAATCAGATGACCGGTGCAGAGCGATCGTTGGTGACAGTTGGACGTAGCCTGACTGTGGAGAATGGGTTCCCTCCCCTGTGAAAACACAGCAGTAACACACGATGAGTGGAGGTGATATAAAAAACACAGATCATCATTTTTTTGTTCTGGTGAAACTTACGCGAGGTAAGCAGGCGTGGGTCTGGAGACGCCATTGGACTGAGACGCCTGTGGAGAAAAGGCAGAGTCATCTTTAAATATTAAAGCATCATCTGTTTCTGCAGTGCGAGAGAATTTACGTCCACTTTATGGGCCAAGAAACTCAAAAACTCAAACCCACAGAAGAGGATTAGGGCCGGGAAATAAAAAATCTTGGTGCTCAGACTTTTTTTTAGAACTCTGAATACGTTTTTTTTTGTTTTGTTTTGTTTTTTGAGCGTCGGTAAAAAAATAAAAAAAATAAATAAATTTTAAAATTTTGAGGGAAATCTAAATTACACACTTCATCTGTTTTGACTTTTATCTCAATATTTAAAACAAGTCAGAATTTATGTTAAAGTCATTATTTATTTTTTCCTCCTCTAAATTTCTAAGATTTGATTTAGAAAATGAAGTTTTTTTCTGCCTG
Source organism: Labroides dimidiatus (assembly GCA_030710495.1). NCBI lineage: Eukaryota > Metazoa > Chordata > Actinopteri > Labriformes > Labridae > Labroides > Labroides dimidiatus. The sequence goes on from CM061163.1 coordinate 15,225,579, forward strand.
ACTTAAAAGCTGTGGTGAAAAAAAAAGGCAGGACCCTTTTTTTTTCTGTGGCCCTAATCTCTTTCCACACAATTTATCTAAAGCATCTGGATTTCTAATCAAACTGCAAAAAAAACACAAAACTATGAATAAGTTTTTGTCTTATTTTCAGTTAAAAATGTCCATTCAGACAATATAAGCCACTTTTTTTTGACAAGTCCACAAATTTATTGAGATACGACAATCCAAAAATAAGAATTTGGCTTCTAACATTTTGAAAATACAATTTTAGTTTTTGAAGTGAGGCTCAAATTTAGTTCAAGTAAAGTTTAATAGTGCAGAATTTCTCATTACAGTAAAGAAAAGCCACATTCACCTGACATGTCCTAACATAACTTTTACAAGACATAAAAAATCAAAAAGGACTGAATTGCTTAGAAAGTTTCGTAAATAATCTTTAGTCATTGTTAAATTTCATTATTCTACATTAATTACTTGTTAATTTTTCAGATGTTTGGTGCGTTCCAGACAACTTGTTTATATTCTTAAAATAAGACTCAATATTGTTCTGAATCTTTCTATTTTACATACAGGAACTTTAAAAATAAACTGAATGGAAATGTTTACATGCTGCTCTAGCAGATCATTTTATTTATAACAAATAAATTGGGCCTTATTGTATCCTGAAAAAAGATGTTGTTGATATCAGCGGCTTATTTGAAGAGCAAAGAGGTGTTCTTGGTATTCTTGTGCGAATCAAACAAACGGTGCCGTGACCTCGGCGGACACAACCTCTCAAAGTCAGAGCACTCGGACTGTGACTGTGTAACAGAGGCCTTTAAGGAAAAGTGATCAGGAAGCCTTTTTCAGATCTACATTTCTGCAAATTGATTTTAATACACATTTACAGACTTGTCTGAGATGATTCTCTCTGATGGTTTCATTTAATATATTGTTTAAATTGCTGGAAGTCTAATCACATTCTCTGGTCACAGGTAAGGTTTCAAACCTCACATTCTGACCAAACATTAGACACATTCTTTTGTAAGATCAACGATGTTTCCAGTGCATGAGCATGTTAAAAGCTGCTGAAGGACTGGACGCACAGGGAAAGACAACATGCTGTGTCAGATCACGAGACAGTCACTGTGGAATCTCGACCTTCTAGAAATTCAAGTCTGTTCTCCAATCAGCTGCTTAAAGTGTTCTTATGAAGAGCAAAGTCTGTGTCAAAATAGAGTTCACGCAGGTGACTGTGTTCACAGGAAAACAATGCGTATTATTCAAAATGCTGCAACAGGTGCAACAGTTTTATGCAGATTTAAAAGTTACGTGGACAGAAGAGTATCAACCGGGAATCATCTTCATTTTTCATCTTGAATCTTCAGGGTCGGGTGTAGGGCGAGGAAAGAGGAGGAGCTAATAATCTTCAATCAAAGCTACAAAAAAGTCTTTTGTACTAGGGGAGTTTTTCTGTTGAGGGATTGCGGCATTAAAAATTTAAATGACTACAAGAAGAAATTCATGAGATTAACGAGAGCTTCATGTTGCTTTTTTAAACAAACGAAATCTTTCTAAAGATTCATGAAAGGTTTGGTAACTGTTCCATCATTACTTGAGGCTCAAAACGTACAAAACCTTTAATAATTGAATTAGCTAATGTAGGAGAATTTGAGCCAAAATATTAGTAATTTCTTAAATTCTTAATTTACGTCCCAAAAATATTAACTACAGTAAGGAGTTCTCATGTTTGCTGAATATCTCCTGTTTTAAATTGGTGAAACAGATTCATGCTAAATATTATAAAGCTGCACAAATATAGTCCAAAAATCTCAAAATGACATCTGTTCCCTGTATTATTTTTAACTTGTTGGATTTCCTGTCATCCTGTCCTGAACCTGCAGTACCACAAAGTTTCCACTAGAGGTCATCCATGGACCGAGTCACTGAGCGTTTTTGTTCTGTGGTGACTGTTTACTCCCAGGAGATCTCTAGACTTTCACATCTGTTCTGCTTTTACAGATGTTTGGAAAACACGTAGCAGCTATAAATTAAAAGTTAAAGGTCTTTGTACCTGTCAGCAGTTGCGATTTCCTGTCTTGGTATCTGTTAACTTTCTGTGAGAGCAGTTAAAAATGTACTAAATCGTAGCGCTCCTCAGGGAGCAAAGATCACCTTCTCCTCTGTTGGTTCAGCTCTGTTAAACTTTAAGTCTAGACTCTCACACATGAGTCTCTCTTTTACATTAATACACTGCAAAAACTGAAATCCAAGCAAGTGTTTGTCTTATTATTAGTAAAATTATCTTATGAGAAATATGTACTTGTTTAGTTTCTTGTATTATATTAAAAAGTTCTTGTTTCAAGACAGCAAAGTTCATACATATAACGAGTAATTAAGTTAGGCCTCACTTTTTTCTTTTATTGTCTTGAAATGAGACGTTTTTCTGGACCTGTCAGGTGAATGTGTCTCCAATTAAGTCTAATAAGACAATTCTACCAAAAATAAGACAGAAACACCTGCTTAGGTTTTAGTTTTTGTTGTGTAACTGAGACGTCAAAGCTTCCTCTGCCCCTTTAACTTTCCCAGATCTCTCTTTCTCTCTCAGTCCTCTAAATAGATTCATTCCTGTGGGTCGTTATCTTTTTCTCAACAAACCAGTGAGGGTGCATTTTTTCTCATAGTGACAGTGCATTCCAGGGTAACCCCACCTCCTACAGCCTTCATGTCTCTAATCTCCCCTTCCTCCCCTCCTCTCACCTTTCTATCCTGCACACCGACCTGAAAAAAGGGGCTTTGTAGCAGTTTGATGACACCAAAGAAGAAGAAAAGAAGATGACACATTTTCAGTTCTGGTGTGAAATCAAATCTGAGAAACTGTTGATGCAGGAAAAAGAGAAGAAACACCAAAAGATGAGAAAACAAACATTCGAAGCTGCAGAAAAATGACTCGCAATGCTTTTTGACTTTAATGTTTATGAGCACTGCAGCTATAAGTTGCTAACAAACACAATACACATGCAAAAACATGTGCACACACCAACACACACTCTCAGCCACCCACTCACACACTGAGCCCAACATAAAGCAAAGTATAACAGTCTAATGCAGAAGTGGAGGACTTTTCCCACACACAAGTCTATTCTGGGTGTGTGTGTGTCTGTGTGTGTGTGTGTGTTTTCTACAGTTAAAGCAGAGGTTTAAGAGTTGCCAGGAATGACTGCAGGATAAACTTCTCTGTAGAGGACCCTTATTTACCCTGGAAATCAAGAGAGGGAGGGATGAAGCAAGAGTGAAAGACAGATTAAGAAGAATGAGCTCCAGAGATGAAGAGTGCAGATGTGGAGATGAAAAGATAAATGAGAAGCTCAAAGAACGAGAGCGACAGAGAGAGAGAGAGAGAGAGAGAGAGAGAGAGAGAGAGAGAGAGAGGAAGTGGGGATCGGGTTCACACAGAGTGGAATTCCACCATAATGCAGAGTCAGAGGTGGAGAGATGTAGGCTTGACAGCGTCTCACACACACACACATACACACACACACATTCAAAGTATGGTAATGATGGGCCCCGGAGCCTTCTGGTGGCTGTGGACCAAACGATGTTGAATAATAAATACAGCAGAGGTAACGAGGAGAAAAGTATCACTGTGAGCTTTCTGATCACTGAACTATGAGCTGGGTCAAACATCACAGAAGGAGCACATCAGCTGTGTGTGTGTGTGTGTGTGCGCTCAGGTTAATATGACTAAAAATATGATGCTGCACACTTTTTAACCGATCAATTTTCTATTCTTGGCACAAAACACAATTTGATAAATCTGCCTGTTGAGAGAGTACTTCAGGAGTCGTGTGATCGTCTTTGGAGTACAAAAATTTCACCGAAGGGCTCTGCACAAATCGTCAACTTGGCTTAAGTTGGGATTCTTTAAGTTCTCCTCTAACAGACACTGCAGGGTTAAACAAACAGCATCTCTTTACATCAAGCTCAGATTTTCTCAAAGATTTCAGATGTTTTTTCAAATTAAGTTGAGTTGGAGTGTTTTTTTTAATGGCTTTGGGACAAAGTTGTTCTGAAGTGCAAAGAGCATATTCACCATGAGGAAAGTGTAGCCACAGATTACTTAGATAGTGTGTGGGATGTTTCTACAAATTTTGAATGAGCATTTGCATTGTATCGATAAAAAAACACATATCTGTGTGATATCCACAGCACCCCTGTAGCTAAAAAGTGTGAGATCTTATCAGAAATCTGCAGACGGGATAAAGAAGTATTGTAGGTTGGATAGTGCAGACATGGCAGGTGCATTTGACCTGATGTGCCACAACATTTACATCCATCATCCAGCCAGAGGAGCTACAGAAGCTTTCAGAGAGAAAACCAACACTTTGGCTGATGCTTTGCATGCTATGCAAACAGAGCGACGTTTGTGAGGTTATTCAGAGTGATGAACAGAGAAAGGAGTCTTTTTTTCCTGCAGTTGTTTTGGTTTCATTCATAAAGCCTCTTTATGAGTCTTTTTTTTCTTTTCATGTATGTAAATCTATTCTATCAAAGCACCTGTGACTGGAAGCTTCATTCACTGTAACATCACATGAGGATGCTGTGTGCAGAATTGCACATTGAGTATCACTGTATTTAAAGCTTTTCGTGTCCTGCTCAACCCCTGACTTCACCTCCAACGAACGTGTGAGGATACACAGTCTTTGGACGGTAATCATGGAACTTTTTGAATCACTTCTGTTTCTGTGAGAGCTCATCTGTTTATTTCTGCAGTGCCAAATAAGACAATCTCTTCTTCTTGCCCTGTGGGGTTCGGTTGGATGTTGCCAGGATGCTGCTTGCACAGAAATTTGGCTGCAATAACTAAAGCACAACTTGGTGAGCTGTAAACTCCAGATGACTTTGAAAACAGAAAAAAATGATTAAAAATGACTAAATCCCTTTTTAGTTAGGCCCTCGAGGAGCCACAAAAGCCCCTCTTGAAACCATATTAAAGAGGGGGTATTGTGCATTTTTTTTAAGTTTTATACTGTCCCTCTGGTACCTTCATAGTAGTTTTACATCATGTACAGCTAAAAAAAACAGACAATTTAGCGCTTGTTTTAGCCTCTGACGGAAATGCTTCGTTTTAGCAGCTGTCTCTCTAAGGCTCCCACCTCCACAAGCCCCCTTCCTTCTGATTGGCTAGCCCTCTGGAGGCTTTGGTGTTTGAGGCCTGCTCCTTCGACATGCCATGAACCAGTTAGGAGATTTATAGCCATGACCGCATCATTTCAGCAAGTCTCATGAAGATCTTGTGCTAATTTTAGAACAGTGCATTTTGAACAGTACCAACGATTTAATGATTTATACACCATATGAATGTGCAGCCGTTTGATAATTTGCACACATTGAGGATGGACATCCAGCTTTGTTCAATATTTAAAAAATATAGGAAAGCATCATACCCCCTCTTTAAAAGCCCACTATTCAACACATAACAGATTCTATATTAAAGACTAGCCAGTTTGTTTTTACAGTTCTGCATCTGCTTTATTTTCAACACCAGAGATTGCTGCTTGATTCAAAGTAGTCGACAGATAACCAAAGCTATGCACACAAGTTTCCCTGCCAGACTTCCAAAGCTTTGATTATGGCTCTAACCATCTGTTCATCCTCACCGAGGGTGGGTATTTAAGTCTACATGTCAAAAAACGGACTTCTGGTATCTGCTTATCCTGTTCAGGGTCAAAGTGAGCTACAGAGGACTCAAAAACACAGCACAGCTTGTACGAGTAAAAAATGAAAATAATGAGCACACTTCAGTTCTCCTGCCTTGCATGTATTTCTCAAGAAGGCATCCACGCCAAGGTTATTACAGTTTTTTTTTTTTTATATATTTAGTTTTTATTTCATTTCAACTTTTGGTTTTCAATTTCTGTCCAGTTTTGAATAGTTTTTAATACATGTTCTAGTTAAGTTTTTATTTTTTGAAAATGCTTCGTTTTAGTTTAGTTTTTTCTTTTTTTGTAATATGGGGTAGTTGTCGGGCAAGATTCAAAAATGTCAGAAAAAGCATTGTGTGATCAAAAGTCCTACCATCTTCAAAAAAGAAAGCTCTGTATCAGCGTTGTCTGACCTGCGGTTGTCCAGAGATCAGTCGTGCTGCCTGGCAAGGGATGAGCTTTGGTTTCAGGGGACTGGGTGCTCTCCCTTTCCTGATAAGCTATGTTCTCTATAATTTATTTTATTGAATCAAGTTAGTTAGTTTTTTTTTTTTTTTAAAGCCTGTTTATTTGTTTCAGTGAAAAAAATTGTGTTTTCACCTCTCATTTTTGTTTTACCTTAACTAAAATAACCCTGGTCCACTCCAATGAAGTTTAACTACAAGAAAACCGAGATGACTTGCACCTTATCTATCCCCCAAACAGACTTTTCAGACTCATCCTGATTATTTCAGACTTGAATGACACACAGGATTTGATATCTGGATGATGACATCAGTGCTTCCTCAGCCAATGAAAGAAAGCAGAGGAGACAGACAGTGTTTTGTTTCCAAGCAACAGCAAACATTCCTTCTCAGAGGCTAATTGAAGCTAGCATGCTACTGCTGATGGTTAGCAAACAGGTCACACACACACACACACACACACACTGAGTGTGCAGCAGCAGCAGGTATCAGGTGAGATGCAGCCTTATGTTGCCAGCCCTATCACGTCACAATAGCAGAGCTGTGCCAGAACAGCATAGAGGTCTGTAGGTCAAATTATCCCGTTCCAGGAACAACCGTTTCTAAAATACAGGACCGTGGCTGACTGTGATATTTACGCAGGACTTAAACCTCTTCCGATCTATACAAATGTTTAATAACCGAGCCGCTGACTGACCGTGTTCTGGTCACATGAGGAAGAGGAAGCTGCAGATGGCGTGGGAGAGTGCCGGTGGTTGTTGTGTGTAGTGACGGTGCTGCTGGACGAGGTGTTGTTCCTGACGGCGTTTCGCTGTGAGCGGTCGCTGTAGTCTTCCGGAGGGAGCACCATGGTGGCCTCGTCTGTCTCCGTGTCCTGGTGGTGGAGGTTCACCACGCTCCGGCTGCGGTACGGGGCAGTAGACATACTGGAGAGGAGGAAGAAGAGTGAAAAATTAGAGGTTCAGACTAATCAGACTAATGACAAAGAGTTTGTCCCCTGGCATGTGTTTGTGCTCCTCCATTTCCAACTTTCTCGGTCTATCCAGGGTTTACGATTACCAGATTAGATTAGGTTTAATCTTAGAATTCATGTGACGCTCCAGGAAAGGTTTCCAACACTTTAGTTTACAGACTGAAAAGGGAGGACAAGAACAAGGGTGAATATGTGTGTAGTTGTGTCCCCAAGCGCTGGTTATAGATTAAAGTTTCTGTTTTCCTGAATGCTCGCAGCTGACTGGCAGCCTCTCTGTGGGAGGTTCAGCACATTAAGATCTAATAAATTAATCCGATGGGGATTAGTCTCTTTGAAGAAGAGGCTGCAGCTGACTCTATGAACTCTCTCTCTCTTTCTAATCAGCAGGAAAATCTATTCATCAGCGCACAACATCCTGTTTCCTGATATTTGGCCGAACTTGCCTCAAAAAGTCTAATTTTAGATTCATTTCAATTACACAGATTTGATGAGTATTTAATATTAATGGGGGAAGATGATAATGAAAAGCTTTTATCAGCGCATTAATCCTGAAATGCTAATGCAGCAGCGGTTTCATGAATGTGCATTAGTCATGCTACTCAGCACACACACACACAGACAGGTTTCATATGGCCTGATGATGGAGGAGATTGAGAAGGAAATGTGACTGAAGCACAACAGGAATCAAAGGTTAAGGAATGGGAGAGTCCCTCCAAAGGATTAGAAAGGTTATCACGCTAACAGGAGTAACCAGAGGAAACACTGCCAACAATGCAGCTGGCTGCAACATGAAACCGCCTGTCGTGTATGGTGTGTGTGTGTGTGTGTGTGAGTGTGTGTGAGCAAGGAGTCTCCTTACCTGTTGTTATTCGCGAGTGGCTCTGTAAGTGCACGGCAGTAAGATGAAGGGAACCAGCCCCTCCTGCAAGACACAGACAAAGACGGAGAAGCTAAGTCAGGGGGATCACATCTGTGGTTTTCCATACTGTTGGGTCTCTGCTCAACAATTTGAACGCATCTCTGTCGATTTAGAGAAAAGTCACAAAAAAAAAAAAAAAAAAAAAAAAAACGAAAAACCCACGAAAACAAACAAACAAAAAAACCCAACATGCTGCATTTACAACCTCACCAGATGGGATCAGCTTTCAAGTTAAGAAGTTGTTTTCCCAAAGTCAGTAGTTCTACAACACAGACACTTTGAAAACAGCAAGCCTGCACCCCTTATTACAATTTCTACAAATCAGCATCAAATATTTGCATTAAATTAACAGGCTGAAACAGGCCTGCACATATCAAAAAAGAAAAGATCAATAACATTTTCATTATCCTGATAAAAACAAGAAAATACTGCAAAATAAACTAATATCCAAGCATGCAATGAAGCTTATCAGTAAATTTTTATGCAGTTACAAATGCAACACAGTTCCAGCTCCTGTCACTGCCAAAAGTGACACCACTTTAATCGGAGGATTGGAGAACTTTCTTTAGCATCTTCAAACTTTAACCCTTTACAGAGCGCACAGTCTTTTCGCCTCGGTGCTGCCTTCTCTGCACTCTTTCTAACCTCTAATTTACACATACAGCGTGAGTGCAACTGTCCATCGGTGCCGTGCACTACGCTGTACTTCGCTGCCATTCAAGTCAATCAGTGCGTTCACACTGCTCGCGCCGCGGTCCGTCTCCGACGCGTGCTACCAACGGCTGCTCGCTGCTGAGCAGATCGTACCAAACAGGAAAATAGACACGAAAAACAATCAGTTTCCGGTCTTTTCAAAATAAAGCACCACGTGCACCATGTACGATCGTAAAATTATCCTTGTATATCAAAACTATGACACTGGCACAGGGCCAGCAGTCTTCAAGCAAGTCAGACCTAGAGAAAATCTGACGCCATGGACGAGGAAAAGTTTATATTTGAGGCGGAAAACCTTATAATTATATAAGATACCACACATCCTTTTTATAAGGACACCAACAGAGACTAAAAGGGAAGGTCTGAATTGCTGAAGTTCTGGGAGGGTCAGGTGAGTTTAACAACATACTAATTAATTATCATGAAAGCAGCTGTCATGGGTGTGATTCCATTGGGAACATGTGGTTCTCCTGTGACCTTAAGTATCCAGCTGCTATGGAGTACGCTGAGCTGCGCTCCGCTCCAGAGAAGGATCCAGTGTGAACTGGCTCGCGCTGACGGAGTATGTTTGAATCAGGGAACACCTCCTGACATGCATTTAAGAGCCTGTGCTTTTATAACTCTTACTTTGACTGTTGTCAGAATGTCTTTTTTTGTAGATTTGGCCTGTTTTTTTTATCTACTTTGTAACTGGTCTGAAACACAGCCCAGGCCAAAGGTCTTCATCTCTTTTTAGTTTGTGAGGAGCAAGATTGTTAGTGACCAGTATGTGTGCGGTCAGCCTCTCACTCTGTGCAGAAAAATGTTTGTATTTGCACCTTTGTTCTGTAGCGATGACATACTCTCATTAGTGTAGTTATTGTTATTAAGAGGGGTGTTTCAACTCAGGATCCTTGTCCGTTTCTACATGTGACCGCTGACTCTGAACAGGTTGACTTTGCATTAATAACAATAGCGTTCAAGGACGTTTCCCTGGTAGCACGGTTTGTCCACTTTCAGGTACAAAGTGTTTCTGATCCGGCAAGAAAAAAAGGGCTGACAAGGGAGCATGATGATAGGACTCCATGAGCAGTTTCATGTATAAAACTTCAGGAAAGGTGGAGATTAAAGATGATTAGCCCTCCTCAAAATATATCATCCAGCAAAGACAATCAGGTCAAACATTGTGACGGTTAAACTTTAAATCTCTGACGAAGTGTAAGGGCTTCACACGGTCTCTTGTCAGAAGTCATTATTTGTCAAATGTTCTGCTCAGTATTTATTTATTACTGGTGTTGTTTTCCCTCACAGTGATTCACATGTCTCTTTGCCCTGCTGATATTTACCCATCAGTCCATCAACAGCTTGTGTGGGTATCTGAGTCAGTCTGGGTGTTGCCAGGCGTGTTGCTGGGATACACTCTCAAAGCCCATAAATGACAAATAGGAAACTTAGTGAGAGACCAAAAAGCATCAAAGCCAGCCCTCCTGTGGGACACACCGGTTATCTTTTCAAAGCTGTGCTCTGATAAACATGATGATTTACACTTTTTAAGCCTTTAGGCGCTCCGGCTCGCCTCGCTTTCTGCTGTGAGAACAAAGTTCTAGTTTGCGGCAGCCTCTCTTTTGGAAGGCAACGAAGAAACGATTACTGCCAGCTCTTGATCCGTGTTTTTTGGATGAGTTTGCCAGGTGAGATCAAACTTGATAAATGATTAAAATTCAAAAGCACACTTTCAAGGGCTTCAGATCAAATCCCTGTCAGACATCAGAGACCCGGGCAGAGCTGGCGAGCTCTGTGTGTGTGTGTGGGAGAGCAGGTGGTGCTCTGGACCTCTCTCCCTGCCTCTCCTCAGTCCGCTATCATACATCCCACCCTCAGGCCATACTTTACTTTGATTTCCGTATCAGAGACTGTTTCAGCTCTGGTTGCTCTCAGCCTGCCTAGAGAGTGTGAGTGCGCATGAGTGTGTGCATGGTCATCATGAGGATCAGGTGAAGGGCTGTGCAGAAAAACTCATGTCTATCACCTGGATGCTGGGAGGACGGATAATCAATAGAAATGAGTTGGAGCAAAAATTTGTATTTTTCCAATTTTTTCAAGGATTATGTGATAAACTCTCCTTTCCTATTCCTAGCTACTTGTAGCAAAAGAATTAAGCCTTAAAGTGTTATAGATTATTTGTTAGATGGTTATGAGAAACAGCCCAAAAGCTAAAGCCAGGAGGTGGTGATTACACTAAATCTACACATAAACAGGAATAATCTCTTCCTAATCTCCACTGCAGCACATCTTTTCCACCAAAGAGTGACAAGAGTTTCCACTCACTTTCCATTTTTCTCCATTTCTCCGTACATCCATCCATCCCTCTCATCGGGGATCAGCAGGATGATGACGTCTCCTTCGTCAAAGCTGAGCAGCGTGTTGTTGTTGCCTGCAGTGTGAGGGAAGATGGTGCGCACGCGCAGCCTCTTCACGATGTTGTTCAGGCCTGTGGCGACAGACACCGACCTGCTGAGATTGGTGTCCTCGCTGTTGCTGTGGTCTGGAAGGAGCAGAGAGGAATACAATCCGTCAGTGACACTAAAATTATTATTAGGCTCCAAGCTGACCATAAAACAAGCTGGAATACCTGTGTTATTGTTGCTGGCAGTGGTAACAGAGCTTATGTTGCTCTCTTGGGTGAACATGTTAGCCAGAGGGCTGATCTGAGCCTTTAGAGGAGGGGCCGGGGGAGTGGACATGTTCTGAAACAAAAACATCAACATTCATGTCAGTGTGTTGGCTTCGATGAGAGCTTTGAAATGCATCAAAGGTTAATGGATCAAGCAATGCATGTATTACTCATTGTGAATATTTGCTGTAGGAAAAACACAGAAAGGCGTTTTTTTTTTTTTTCCATCATGGTGTCATTTTCCCACCTGGACTTTTTTTGTTTTTGTTATTTTATTCTCAAAAGAGCGATCAAGCCTGGAAAACTCATCTCCTCTTCTTTCAGGAACCGTTTGAATTTTTTCTCCAGTCCAAAAGGTTGAAGAGTAACAGTAATGAGAACAGCTTGCATCAATTCTTGCCTGTGATTGAGATGCCGTTGCACGTGGATTAATAGAAGATATTTTTATCCATTTTCTCCTTTACATTCTACCTGAATAACATATTCCTCGATCTATTTGTTTCTAGTATCTGATCCTTTAAATTTAACTGTTATATTTCTCTTCTTCCTTTTTTTATTTATATGTATTTTCATGACAACAACTTTCTTTCTTTTTTCAGTCTTCTAATATTGTCCCTATTTCTGTTGTTTTTCCGCCTCTCTGTCCTTTTGTCGAGCACCTTGTGTGGTGATTCTTGTGTGCTGCTTTGTGGACTGCTCCCAGTCCCCCCTCCTCTCCCCTCTGTTGGGCTGCTCCTCAGGCTCCTGCAGCTCTCTCTCCTACACACCATTGCAATCAGCAGCGCCGGCTCTTAAGTGAAGACCGGCGCCAGAGTATTCCAGTTCCCACAGCAGTACGAGCAGCCCGTTTTGAGTTCTAAGTATCTCTAATTCTCTAGTGAAGGCTTTCTCAGTGTACCCCAGGGTCTACTTCCTGTGTTTGTCCGTCCCTTCCCATCGCCTCCTCGAGCCACCTGCCTGCAGCCACAACTCTCTTTTGGATTCTCTGTTCTCTCTGCCCACTTACCTGCTCGTTCTGGATCTCGACCTCACATTCAGATTCAGACACATTTCTATATTGTTCAATAAATCCCCTCTCCCTGCTTCCTCTGCCCCCGCCTCTCTTCTGGGTCCAGTCTAATATGGCTGTTTTTTTTTACAAACCGTCACACTTTGGACTTTGTCTTTATGAAAGGCGCTATAGGAATAAAGTTGAGTTTGAGTTTTTTTCCTGCTCTACTACTTGATCTTAACTAAGGTCTCATTTAACGAACATTTTTGTACCTCATTTAAATTTAGAATGATTAAATTTTGAAATGTCCTTCATAGGGCTTTAGTTTTGTATCTATCCGAGTATATTTCAAAGCCTGTGTGCTTTTTCTTTCACTGCGGTTGAGAAATTTTCATCAGATGTACTTTGTGAAGAGTCTACTTTAAATAAGTCTGCTTTGTCAAAGAATTTCTGATTACGTAACCGCTATTAAAAATGGAACAGATTACAATCTTGATTTAAATATTAAAGCATTTTCAGCATACTTTCCCTCACATAGCTTTTTATAAAGCCTTTATATGTCTTACAAAGAACGCTGTTCTCCTTTCATGAACATTCAAACATCTACAGCAAGGAGCTTTGAAATCCAGTTAAATCAGCTTCTTTGAGGAAGGAGGTGTGATGCTCGTATTATTATCGATCATAAATCAGTCTTAAGATATTATTTGTGGCATTCAGGAGAGAACGTACACAAAAACTCTGACAAGGCATCTCATAAAAGCATGTATCTTCATCAGCTCCCTAACTCACCACACTGTGCCGTGACGGGGAGGGAGAGGGCAGAGGTGTGATGGAAATGGGCGTTCGAAGTCCCTCAATCATCATCAAAATGCTCTCCGGCATGTCGCTGGCGTCGTTGCACTGGTCCTGCCAGCTGCTCAGCTTTGCCATCAGAATGTCTCTGGCCTTTCCAGAGAAAACATGAGGAGAGAGAGCTGACATTTGTATCACCATAGTAACATGTGACACTTTCCTGAGTTTGAAGGTTTGGAAACAAATTGTCCTGCTGGTGTTTGAGATAAGACTAAAGGTTTTCCTGCAAGGTCTAAATTGATGTATTTCAAGGCTGAACTTTATTTTCAGTTTTCACCACCTCAAGCAAGAAAACCTCTGCTTGATTGTTTCATGAAGAGTGACAGGAGTGTGTTTTACCTTGTCGTGAAAGGACGCGAACTGATAGGAGAACATGCAGTGTTTGTCCACCAGGAAGCAGAAACGCCTCTTCTCCTCCAGCAGAGCCTCCTTATAGCCGTCTGCAATGAACAACTGCATGTCCATTTGACGGTTTGTCAACGTCTCCAGGCACTGAAAGCAAAAACAAAAATAACTCGGTAAGAATAAGAGAACAATAAAAAGTCCATCTCCTGTTATCTGCTGTCTCAGAAACCAACATCTCACTTTCACCCTTGTCTTATCTGCTTGGCCACATGCTCGGCAGCCATCTCATCTCTTTTCACAGGAGATCTGTACAAAAACCCAACAAAGACATAAACTACAAAAGGAGAAAGGTCCCTTTTTTAATTTCACAATCTCTCTCTAGCAGCAGGGAAAGAGGGAAAGGTATTGTTGGGTTTCTGTGTACAGTATTGACAGGTTTGGTGTTAAGTGAAAGGACGGAGGAACAGGAGAAAGAGGAGGCAGCAGCTCCAGGGGGGGAGAAGGTGTTATCAACACAGACGGGCTGGGATTAAAAAAAAAGATCAAAAGTTTTCTGAGAGGATAACATTGATGTGGTTTAAAGTTGGTGAAATTAATTACTTTTCAATTTGTGGTTTCACTTTCAATACTTTCTTTTTGTCATGTCGAAGCTGAGCAGCATTCATCACGCTGGTGCAACCAAAATATCTGAATAAAATGCAGAGATATTTTACCCTGGTGGTGCATGAAGCAACTACAACATGCAAGATGCAAGGTAAGGAAAGACAGGTCATGTGGCTTCTCTCCCATAGCAGATCAGTATCATGCATTTAGGAATATGGTGAGACACTGTTAAGTAAATACACCGTATAAAGTGCTGGTTTGACAGAGAAGTCTCAAATCTCATTTCAAGGAGCACGAGATATCCTGACATGTCGGCTGAGCTCATCTCCCGTACAGGCAGAAAACTCTGCATGGAACTCAGCTCAGACTGCAAAATCTGAATTTCTAAGCAAGTAATTTATTTGCAAATATATTTATTTACCTGTAACTGTTTATATACAAATATACCCAAAACATTTCTCATATACAGTGGGGGAAATAAGTATTTGATCCCCTGCTGAATTTGTAAGTTTGCCCACTGCCCTGGGAAATTAACACACTCTAATTTTTATGGTTGTTTACTGGTTATAAGTATAGACCGAATATCAGTTGAAAATGCATAAAAACACACAGTATAAAAGTTATACATTTGTGTGCATTTTATCAAGTGAAAAAGTATATTAGTATCAGCAGGGGATCAAATACTTATTTCCCCCACTGTATATTACACGATCTGTTTACATACATATCTTCATCCATTCATTCAGCCGCTTATATACTAATATATCCACACAACCCCCAGATATAATACTCAGTTTCTTTACTTATATATACGTCCTTACATATTGTTGCTCAATAAAACTTTACATGCCCCCTTGATTCTTATTAGATATACATTTCCATATAAACAGCTATTAATATAAAAATACTTACATGATACATAGCCACATGTACAATACTTCTTATATATTTCTATGCATACAGGTGCTTTTATACAAATATATACACATTATCTCCCCATATATAATACTTCAAATCTTTCTATGCATAGTCCTATATATATATATATATATATATATATATATATATATATATATATATATATATATATATATATATATATATATATAAAACCCCCTTTAAGAAGACATCATGCGTTGATTGCCATCGGGACATAAAGATCATTTTAACCAGCATAACAAAAAGTGTATCTAAATCTGATTACCAACCCTGGCTTTAAAATGTAATAAGTACAGTGTTTTTTACTATAATTATTACTCATACAGCAAATATTTTTTTACTGTCTATGCTCCTAACTCACACACCTTCTCCTTAGAGGAGTAGTACAGACTACTATAAGAGCCACACCCTTCCTAAAAACTGAGTCAGTCTTTTGTTCCTGATTTTCCATCAAAGTTTCACTTGAGATCCATGTCGTCATCCTCATCCAGCCAGCTGGGATTAGCACGCCCATAACGGCTGTTAACACAGCAGCACACGCCTTCTCTATTCAGCACGTACGGCCGTTTGTAATGATGATGCCTCAAAAGGCTCAGAGCTTTATAGACAAAGAACAGTGTTGGGTGAAATTCATTAGGATGCAATATTTTTAGCAAAGCCCAGAAACATCACAAGGTTAGCATGTTTGAGCACATTCACAGGGAGTGTTACAAAAACCTTTAGGAATAAAGTTCATTGATGACTAGCTAAAATGTTTGTATGTCAGAACCTGTGGGAGGAAAATACTCAGAGTAAACATACCCCAACATCTCATAAAAACAAACAAAACTGACGAAGTACCTCTGAAGAAGCAGCCAAAGAGGGTGACAAATAAAAATCAGGAATGATGCCCACAGAAAACTAGGTTTTTTAAATTCACTTCACATTTTTCGCTTCAGAAGCTGTCATAACAGTGGTGGATAAAAAAATAACAACATGTTTATCGCGTGTGCACAGAGAGATAAAAGTAAAGTAACTCTCAGTAGAAGTGATGTCATCTTTGTCCAAACAGTACCATTTGCCCCTCTCCCTGACAGAGACTCTGTCTGTCTCTCTTTGGCCAGGAAGTCCTCAAGTGAACCCGACCATTTAGAGCTGATAGGATCTGGATAACAGGCTAACCTTTGTGACCACATGTCAACAGACCAGCAGATGCAAAGTCCTGGAGCAAACATGCACACCTATACAAATACACTCAGAAATAGCTCCATTCTTTCCACGACTGCGCTGTAGCTCTATGATTTATTTTCTCTGATGTGTAATTTCCAGTAACCTCACTCTCCTGGGTGTTTACATCTACCTGCAAAATCCCATCATCATCCCTGCAGCTTTGAGGAGAAGCTCTGCTGCAGCCTGATCGACTCAAGACGGATCTTTAAAGTATAAAACAGATTACAGCAACTTCAGATGACTTTCATAGGAGACTATCTGAGTAAGTTTTACAGTATTTGTAGTGACTAATATCCTTTTTCTTCTGGTTACCAGTGGCAGCAAATCAAGATATATTAGTAAGTGCATTTCACAATGGGAAAAGTTTCAGGCTTCTGACAAAATTCCGGTTTCTCATGTGGCCCCTGGTAAAAATTGATTGCCTACCCCTGGTGGAAGAGATTTGGACCCCTTAGTACCAATTAAGGATGATTTTCTGATGGATACTTCCAGCAGGATAACGCTCCATGTCACAAAGCTCAAATCATCTCAAACTGCTTTCTTGAACATGACGATGAGTTCACTGTACTCCAGCAGCCTTCACAGTCACCAGATCTCAATCCGATAGAGCACCTTTGGGATGCGGTGGAACAGGAGATTCTCATCATGGATGTTCTCTGCAGCAGCTGTGTGATGCTATCATGTCAATATGGAGCAAAATCTCTGAGGAGGGTTTTCAGCACATTCTGGGATCTTCGCCACAAAAGCAAAAACAACCCGGTGCAAGTAAAGTGTATCTTATAAAGTGGCCAGTGGGTATTTTTCATCACTGATGTGTGGATGGTCGAGCGTTGGTTCTCCTGCATAACAGTTTTGTGTACTCTTAAATTCAAAAGCACTTTATAAATTCTTCATCAATATGTCCTCAGCAGAGGACTCATTGAACATCTCTCTGTTGCTCCATGAAGATGGTGAAGATTTCTCTCTTTACAGGTGGTTGTCATGTGAGGCATTAGTGGCATGCATGCTATAAATAACCACAGCAGTGCGTAACGAATATTGTTCTTCTGCTGTAGGAGGAGCACACCGATGCGACACAATCCGATCCATTGACAGAACTAATGGATGGTGGAGAAAGCACAAACCTGTATTTTTCACACAGCTTTGCTTCATCCGTGTCTGTTTCTGTAGGAGTGAAAATGAGGTTCCAGTGCGTGTGCCCACTTCCTCAGTGATTAAGGATTATAAAACAAATGTGAGAAAATGTGTATGCATATTTTTTCTCCCTGCATGTGCATTGTTTTACATTTATATTCACACAGAGCTGTGTATCTGGCCTTAGAATGACAAAAACATTCATGTAGTGCACTCAGATACTCAGTTAAAATTTAATTTCTGCCTCTGATATTAAGTTATAAAGCATACAAGATGCTTTTCTAGCACCTTCTTCACTATCCAGTTTTGTGTTTTTGGAGCAAGAAACTATGGAGTTTCATCTCAGTCAAGATAAATTGAGGGATTTGATATCCTCGGAGTGAAAGGGACAGAAGGAGAGAATATCTTTACCAGAGCTTGAGAAGTGGGCGTTATAATTCCTACCAACACGTGGATGAGGGAGTAAGAAGGGAGTGAAAATGCTACTTCAAAACACACGCGCCCTTTCTTAATCACATCTGTTGCCATCATATCGCTCGTTGCTATGGATAACAATGGAGAGCAGAGTTAATCAGAGTGTCTTGGAAAGCTTTTAAATCAACTCTATCAACTCTTCTACAGTTGTGATCACAGCCTTTCTTTCTTTTTCCCTCTGACGTAATATGAAGCTCCTTTTGTGTTTCTTTAGTGCGTCTTCTGATTCATTTTTACTGTAAACTCCTTCCTCCAAGCTCCAACACACTTTCCCTCTGTCTGTCTTTCCAGCCTGCCTTTGTGTCTAAATCCTGATACCTGGGCTCTGACTTATGGCTTTTTGGAAGGGTAAGGCAGGGAGGAGAGGAAGGAAGGGAAGGAGGAGGAGGGAAGGTGGGATAGTGGGAAAGGAGTGCAGAGGAATGGGGAAACTACAACAACGTATTAGAGGACAAAAGTGACTAATAAAGAAATGGCCATAACTTTTTCAGATTATCTGTTGGAGTTCAGCTGTGAATTAAACATTTTTAGCCTTGTGGTCAATGTTTTCAAAATCAGGCTGTCTCATAGGTCTTATTTTATCAGATACATAAAGTAGTTATGAAATGACTTCACACATGACTCAAAGCCATGGAACAAAAGTTACTCTGTGGACACAAAGAGTATTCTTACGCCTTGAATGCTAAAAAAGAGAAAATAAATTTGTTTTTCTTCTATAAAATTGCATAAAGATGAATAAAAAATAAGTCCTCCTTCCATTTTCAGTTTCTTTACACGTTAAAGTTACATTTTAACAATTCACCCTGATTCTGATCATCAAAAATGAATGAACTTGAAGATTTCTTCTCTTCAACCAAGTTGCCAAATAATGTAAAAAGTTAAATTAATAATGCATTTTCTCTCTTAACTTTATCTTTGCTTGGCTTTGGGGTATAGGGTTGTACATTCAGAGACAAAAATGCAGACACACACACACATGCTGGAGAGCAGGCTGCCTGGTGTCATTCAGAGGCTGCAGTGCTCTGGGAGCTGCTCTGAGGTCAGCCTACTCTGTGTGGAGTCACTCTGAGGGCGTGGCAGCGGTGTTGTAATAAACTTGAACAGCTCGTAATTACATAATGTTCCTGATGATTAATCAGCATACCGAGGTAAGCACCTGTTGTGACAGTGACGAACACAGATTCATCTGTTTCTGAAACTGAGCATGACTGATCCTTTCCATGAAGTGAAAAAAAAACACCCCATTATCCTTTCCAAACAAGCTTAGATAAAAACTTTCAAAGGTCATAGATAAAAACTTAAATTTGGCATCTTGAAACATTCATGTCCTCATATTATAGATTACTTAATGAGGTCTTTGTTATTCTACATACAGTGTAAAACATTAGAAAAACAATATAAACTCAAATTATTAGTTATCCGGCTTATTTCTTTAAAGTGAAAACTAGATCAGCCAGGGCGTAATTTACAAAGCTAACATCTCTCCTAAGGTTCCAAATGCCTTCCAAAACCAAAAAAACTGTTTCTAATTGCATATTTCTTCTATTATAGTAAAAATACAAACAGAAATGAGGGTTAAATTTCCACAAAATCAGGAAAAATTAATTTCTTTGATCCGTTTTCCTCATTTCACTCCTGAGGTGACTAAGCCAGGATAACGATGGTAGGTACATTTCATAAACAAGCTAACATCACCTACATTCGGTATTTTTGGCCCCATTCACACGACAGCATTTCACTCAGAAACACCATAAACACAGTGAGAAAAATCTGCGTTCACACTTAGCACTGAGGGACCTGAAGCCTGATGTCAGGCTTCACATTTTGGCATTTCAGAAAAATTGTACTCTGGAGGCTGTTTTCAAAACGTTCTGCTTTAGGTCGATTAAAATGTTGTTTCTGTGTATACAGGAGGCCGAAAAACAAATATTTGTCTGTTTTAGGGTTGGCCTATTACAGTTTTCCAACAGCAGTGGATCACCGGTCTCTGGCACCCCTATTTTGGGGGTCTTGGGCTGAAAAGTTTGCAAACCCCTGCCCTTTAAATACATTTTTGGCATGGTGGATTTAAAGACACTCAAAAAATGGCAAAGAGAGGAAAAAACAACTAGTTCCACCCTCTGATTTAAACAAATGTGTCTGCAAAGGCAAATCTTCGCTTTGTTTCAGAGTGTGCAGCACTTCTCTCTCTCTGTTTTTATAATTATTATACTGCATTTGCATTGCATTCATGTTAAAAGGTAGCATCTTCTTCCAGCTCAGGCCAGTCATCCCTTACATTTGTTGTCTGTTGCTGAACATTTTCTCAGAGTGCGTGAAGCTGGAACGACATGCTGGTGCGGGAAAGGTGTTCAGGTCTGTTTGAAGAGGACAAAACAACCAACATAGATGTGTTGCTGCATGAGTGCACAGAGCCGACACAACACATCATCCCCAGCTACTGTTACACCGTCTTTGACATGCTATCAGGTGTCAAGGTTTCTCAGTGTCTTTGTAATTATGTCCACACACGTCCATCCGTGTGTGTCTCGTGTCTGTGAGTGTGTTTTGAGTCGAACTTCTCACCTCGCTCTCCTTGCTCTCGTACTTGTTGGCGTTCTTGCCTTGGCTCTTCCTCCTCAGCTTTTTCAGGTCGGACTGAGATCTCTCCAGTGAGTCCTGCCTCATCTTGTGCTCCATCTGGTACCTCTTAAATGTGGCCTAGAAAAATTAAAGATCTATGTCAGGGCTTGGAGACTGAACATGGCATCTGCTTCAGGAGATGAAAATCAAAAGGGAGATTACCATTTTATAGCCATCAGCTCAGTGCTAAAACTTAAACTTTGAAAACATTAACTAAACTTTGATTGAAGATGTAACTTAAGCACGTAAAATTATTCCAATATTGTCATTTAATTTAATGTATTCATCCAATATCCAATGTGCAAGTGTAAAACAGGCTCCATCTTGCTTTCTGTGATACTGAAACATTTTAATTTGACAAAAATAACTTTATACTGACAATTATTTGAGATACTCAAGCTATATCAGTGCAGACTTTTGCATCTTTGGCCCTGTGCAGACTGTTTCAGTTCAATTCAAAAAACTTTATTGGTCATTAAGGGGCAATTAAAAGCACAAAGAGCAACAAGTAAACTATACAAACACAGTAAGAACTGAGAAAAACATCAGCACAGAATTCAGTCATTTAACTGTATTTTCACTGCATTCAGCCGTTTAACTGTATTATCAGTCACAGGAGTCCAATTTAAAAGAGAAAAAAATAACGTGCTTGGTGTAACTCCTTAAATTACGATTCAGTTGGAAAAAAAGAGCACATTTTGTCTTTTAAACTGAAAAATAAATTAACATTAATGACTGCAGACAAAATAGGAGAAAATTAAAGCAGCAAATTGCTGCACAGAGTTAGAAAATAGCACATGGGATTCAATATAGATACTAAAGCCCGACTGATTGATTGCTGGGGTTGATTAATCGGGGCAATTACAGCGTATCACCGATTAATCGACATTGGTCAATATGTAGCTGATGTATGAACCTTTTTGCTGCAGAGATTCTATTGCTCTGTCGTTTGAAAAAGTGTTTTTTTATCTAGTTTGGGATCAAGAGAATTTATAAATTGCGTAAATCATCTTTGTGAGATAAATAAAGATTTATGCAACTGTTAATTCCCATGTCCACTGTTATCTAATGTAAGACTGTTATACAGTTTTAAAGGGGTGTAGGTTGCATAGTAGTGTCCTGCTTCTTTGTCTTAAATCATATTTTGGGTAGACCCCAGTATCAGTATTGAAATCAGCCCCCAAAATCCCACATCGGTCATAATATCTATCGGTCATAATTTACTAAAACACAAAACAAAATGTTCTCTCAAGCCGTGTGTGCTCTCATGAGTGGCCCAGAGAAAGTACTCACTGTCATGTATTTGACATCCATGTCCGTCTTCTTCTCCAGCTCGCCTATTATCTCTCTGTGAAACCTCTTAAACTTCAGGTGAGGAGAAGGAGGAGGAGGAGGAGGAGGAGGAGGAGGAAGAGTAGGCCACAGACGGAGAAGAGAGGAAGAAGACACACCGGTGATTAGAAACATGATGGGCGGATGGAGAGCAACAGTTTGTCAGTTTGCTGTCAGCGGCAAAAAAAAAAAGAAAAAAAATACAGAAAGTCTCACACACAGACATGGAGAGTGATCATAGAGTGTATAGGTGTGTGTGTGTGTGTTTGTGTATGTGTGTGAGTGTGAAGGGGCAGCTGAAGCTGTGCTCATGAATGAGTCAGAAACAAAGCGTGGGAATGCCCGCAGCTTCTCTCTCTCTCTGTGTCTCCCGTCCTCTGTAGCACTCTCTCATTAGTGCGAGGGTGTCGAAGCGCTCCCGTCACTGCAGCATTGTTGTGATGAAGCCCCTGATAGAGAAGACCAAGGTACTGGAAAACCCCACTATGAACACACACACACACACACACCACTGCCACGGTATCAAACACAAAACACACATCCACACCAGTCCAAGACGTTGGTTCTGTGCTCTTCTCTTGACCTGAACCGATGCTGTGACTCACACACAGAAGTCCATTAACAATCCTCCCACTCACTGCTGCTGTTAGCAACAAAGCCCAGAGGAGAGCTACAAAACTTTCAGACACTGAAGATCAACTGAATGCTATTTTTAAGCTCAGTTAATATTCGTTTCACAAGTTGCCTGAAATCAAATAGTTTGTTTATGTGCTTAAAAAAAACGTTCTCATTTCTGTGGGTGGACAGAGATGTTTCAACAATCAGTGATCGATGTTATAACGTCAGAACTGCAAATTAAAATTGGTTCTAAAATAGCTGCGTATTTGTCAAACTTTTTATAACTAAATATGCAGAGTGTTGCACCCTTTGTAGTTAAAAACCTCAAATTAAAAGCAGGTGTGTTTTGTTGGCATCAGGCTAACCTTTGTATCCAACAGATGTCTGCTCGTCTTTGACACGGAACAGCAACAACAAGAAAAAAAATATTCCCAGGTGAGTTAGTCAGAAAACAGGGCTGCAAAATTTTAAAGTGGGTGATGTATTCCTCTGAAAAGTTAAGTTTTTTCCTCTCTTCACTGAGCATTCTACACACACACACATACACAGAAGGCTGGATAAACAGACAAACAGGATTCTACAGAAATGCACTAATGAGATGTTTGGGTAAGGAGCGGCACCTGAATAAGTACATCGAGCAGTCAGGGATTTGGTGCCTTGTTCAAGGGAATCCCAGCAGTGCCCAGAGGTTGAATTTGCACCTCTGTCAAAATGAGTGTCCTTGGCAGTCAAACCATGACCTAAATTGCTGTGAGGTACTAGCATTAGCTTTACACCATTGAACAAGGGAACTTACTTTAAGTTAAAAATCTAATGACAATGTCCAAGCTTTGATGACATTTTCCAGTTTTTTCTCCCTCATATCATCCACACTGGCCTGATAATATGTGGAAAAGAGGAGACAAAATATTAAATATTGGTGAATGGGGACGGGACTAGATAAGCTCTGCTTCTCCCGTCTTCCCTTTCGGACATGTACAAATTGTTCAACTATTGACAATGTGTGATGTTGTATGTGTGCTGACGTGACCGAAATAAATAAATAAATAAATAAATAAACACACCAAATCTCTCTGAAGCATTAGTGTCCAGATGACACCAAGGGCTTCGAGACCTACTTTAAGTACGACACGAACTCATGAATGAAAAAGAGCAAAGCGCTACTGAAAAATACTTAAATTTTTAATAAAGTAAGATGTAAAGAAATTGCATTTCTACTATTCACTGACCCCCTCTGACTATTACACTGACAATAGAACAGTCACCACCCCTCTGCCATGTTCCTCACAACTTATGTTATATTAGTCTGAGCCCAAGTGGAAACCTCCGGTCTGAAAATATAAGACAACGTGGAAGAGCTAAAATCTGCAGTTAGTTGAGTATCTGCTTGATGCTTGAGGCTGGCTCCGGAAGTACCAGAAGTCACAAACACACCAAGCCAAAAAAAAAGTCGTTTTCACAGCTGAAATAAACATGTTTACAGTCTGGTACAAAAAAATGACTCCCGTCTGAATCACTAAATTCGCTACCGGCACACACTGTACAGGGGGTGAATTTTTTTCTAACTCAAAATCTGTTTCAGACACAGACGGGTGACGTCGCGGAGGCAACGTCCATTAATTATACGATCTATGTTTGAGCCTAACAAGGTTACAACCTCACAGAACCACACCAATTTTACTGTAACCTGACATCAGTGCTGGATTTAAAACGGCGTAATTGATCAGGCACTAATCTTAATATTATTATAGGTTTTGACCAATCAGAAATGAGTATGTAACACCTGGTAATGAATAAAAAAACATTATTTCCGACAAACTGTTGTGATATAATGAAGCTTAGTGCAATTATTTAGTAAATTTAGTGCTTTCCCTTTATGATTCATCTAATTTAGGTCTCATGTCCGATAAATAAAACAGAAATGAATATATGAGGCTAGCATTCCTTAACCACTCTATACTTTCCTCATGCACCACCTGTAGCAGCTCAGGCATGTTGAGACCTGCCGCCCGTTCTCATCAACCAGATGAACCAGCAGGTGCTTCTGCGGCCCAAACCTGTTGTTTCCCTTCGGAGCACAAAATCTTTGTGTGTTTCTCTTATTTGTGGAGCTACTGTAGTTGATGTAGGTAAGGAGGATGATGATGATGAGGAGGAGGAGGTAGTGATTATCCATAAAGGGTGGGAGGAGAAGGAGGAGAGAGAGAGAGAGAGCTGCAGGCTGATTGCATGTGCTGCTAAACAGTGTTTAGAGAGTCGAGGCTTGGCCTGTGGTTGTCAGGAAACGCACTGAACAACAGGTTTGGAGGGTAATACAACGCAATGAAGGCGGCAGTTAGGTTACATAATTGTTTTCGGAAAGCATGTATGTAAGCAGAAAAACATGTAGCACTTACATTTTCTTCCAGCTCAAGATGCACTTTCCTGTGGACCTCTGAGATTTCCATCAGCACTACACCTGTAACACACAGAGAGAAAATACAAGCACAGGTTGGCCAAAGTCTGATGTCAGGCCATTTTTTTTCTCTCACATTCTTTTATGAAGAGAAAAAATGAAGATATTATGCAACAGTTTCAACAGCTAAACCCACAATGAGCTGTGTGTATACACTACACGGTTTGTGCTTTATATGAATGAACTCGAATCCTTCAGATGTCACAGACTACCGATTATATTACAAAGGATTTCCTTGGCTGGGATGAAAGGAAAACAAACACATGTGCCAGGACTGGAACAACCGGACCACCTACTGTTCTGCTAATCAAAAAAAGCTTTGATGGCAGGCAGCCACGTATTATAGCCGCCTGTCGTCAGATCTTGGCCAAAAAGGCAATAAATTAGGATTATGTTGCACAATTAAACTGAAATTAAATTTCCGAATGACCCTTTCGAAGCCCACGGATAACACAGGAAATTCACGTAACTCAATCAAATGTCCTTCATGAGGACCTGTGTGTGCTTTAACATGCTGTCTGTGGCCTTTATAGAGATGAAAGCAGGTCATAAAGGCACCTCTGTGTGTGTGTTTGTGGACAGAGTCCCATAACAAATACTACTTTAACGCCCTGATAACTGGTAGACATGACTGAACAATGTGTGTATTTGCAACAAAATATGTGTGGGCAAACCATGCTGATAACTTATTTTAGCACTGAAGGAGGCACAATTTATTTCAAGAAGCAAAACAGAGGGAGTGGTGGCAAAACAGAGAAAACTAGAGCATCTAAGCAGAGGATATGAATTCAGAGAGCTGGGCAGAAATTAATATTAAACATTATCTTTCAATGCACGTGTTGAGCACAGATGAAAGATACATCCCTGACATGATTAAACACAATCTGTCTCCATGCAAGGCATTTTCCAGGATGGAAACCTGCTACTTATTCTTCAGACTTTCTCTCACACTAATCTTTCCCCATGGGTGTTTATTTTCCATGTACAGTGAGTAAATAAAAAATACTCATCAGGAGCCAACATGTACAGCTGCACTATACTCAGGGGTGTTAGTGGTGATGCAACCTTGAGAAAACAGATTTTTCCAGTGTGCAGACCAAGTGGAAATTGGAATTCGTCTGTACTAAATGCAAAACCCAGACCATCACAGAGAGGAAGTGTTGGCACAGTGAGTAAACAAAACTTAATCAAGTCAGAATTTCAGAATTTGTTAAAGTCTGTACATTCTATAGAGTGGTGTAGCAACAAATGTGATGAAAGCTGGCCAAACAAGCCCCATGAACAAGCAATGTTGCTTTATTCTGCCAATGAAACCGATAATATGACGTTCTTTTTTCCTCCATATAAATCGAGCAAGAGGTCAGAAATTGGTTGAATCAAAAATACAAGTCAGGGGTTTACTTTTAGTCTCTCGAAAGGCTGCATGACATTTTCATACAACTTATTTGACTTTAATTTTTTTTCATCAACTCAGTTGTCCAAGAATTCCGGTGTTGGCTGTCTTGTCTGTGTGCACCAATAATAGTTTAGGTTGTTCTATCTTTACTTGACTAAAAATGTGATAACTATCTAAAATGTACACAAAAAAATCTTTCTAGAATGTGGTCTGTATTTAAAAAATATTAATAAAATTACAACATAATTTATTGTAAAAAAAAAAAAACAAAACTGGAAACAATAGCAATGGAAATAATGTAACAAACTGAAGTCCCCAGTTTGAAAGTGTGTTTAACCGACTGAATATTTAAAGCTCATCACTGCTGCTAGTCAGCTCCAGAATTACTACTTTGTTAAATCATTTATTTATATTTCTGGCACTGTTTCCCCAATTTATTTAAACTGCAGTAATCTAATCCAGAAAATGGAGATAAAGTTAAATGTAGTCTGTCTGTTTTAGCTGGCTTTCAACCAGAGCAGGATCATAAGCAGGGAGTGCTAGCTCTGCCGGTGTTAGCCACACTTGGCAAACATATCTGACAAAAATACAGCTGTGACAAATAAACTCCATCTTGACTGTATCATGACTGTTTTCTTAAAATTTGAATTTAAATTTCCTTTATACAATTAGTTGATCATTTTGGAACATCCTAATTGCCCAGTGATTCCAAAACCTGATAAAATTGAAAGAATTTATCATGCTACATAAAAAAAAAGATGTAACTGCATCATCGATTCATTTTCCTTGACTAAAAAAAGACCTTTCATTTATGTCACCAGAGTAGTGGCGTGTGATACTTTTACAGCGTAACTCTGTGACAGATGTTCAGTGGACTTCCAGTCTGACGTACGACGAAACTCCTTAGATCCATCAGTATGTAAACAGAGCCCCTCCCTTCTCTGACTGCTACACCTTGCAGAGCCACACCTCCCCTTTCGGGGAGACTCAGTTTTTGACTCAGAGCTGATCAAACAGTGAGGGACATAATGGACAATAGAGCCTTACAGTTAAAAGACAGGGGAAAAGGGTAGAAAAGGGGGGAAGCAAAGAAAGAAGAGAAGGAAATATTGATTTTAAAAAAGGGTGATGAGTGTTTCAGAGAGCTGATGTGGAAGAAGATAAAAAATGAAAATCACAGACTATCCTAATCTGAAAAACATCACAGAAAGTCAACAAGATGAAAAAAACATCTGACAAATTCAGCACAAAGTTGTGCGTCATTAACCAACCAATAAAAATCTGAACACTTGAATCAATTTAATTGCAGCTTTTACGAAGTGTATACATATGTTACGTGAATCAACTGTCTCTCTTCAGCTTATAACACTCATTTGTTTACCGTTGTCATTGCCTTTGCAACACGTTGCTGGGCAACAGGTGTTTCTCAATCAAGAGAAGTGTGAGGGCAAAAGTGTGTCACGCTGTGGATGCTGTGGATAAGAGCAGAGGCAATCCTCCACCATTAGCCAACAAAATGAAACAGAGATAAAGCCACGCGGCACAGACGGGCTGTAAATGGGATGGAGTCACGTCTGCAAACACTCTGTGTTTGAAAGGGTGATAACACCTGATGATTCAGCAGGCTTGTCTGAGGAGTTAACTTCGTAGTTGTGTGTTTGTTAACACACTTCTTTAATCTGCTAACCCTGCTTCTTTTGCTCTCACACTACTGTAATTTGGATCAGTTTATTCACACCTGCCTGCCTTTCTTGTTTTTGTTCTTTGCTCTGTACGTTGATGTTCTTCTTCTTGCTGAGATGACACGGACCATGCTTAAACTTTTCACCTGTGATTCATTTTTTAACACACCAAGTATGTTGAGAGTGGACAATCAAAACAAACATGCTGCTGAATAATGTCGACAATCTCAGAAACTTTTGCTGCTGCCTAAGGATGATGTACACACATGAGAAATGTAGCTGAATTTTCTGGTATTCTGGTGTACCATGCAGTTAGTGATGAACTGCATCCAGCTATGACTTCTATTTCTGTGCAGCACTGTTTACAGTTCAGTTATTATGTTGAGAAGTAACTGTGCTCAGATCTGAAGCAAAGAAACTTGAAAGCTACCCTGAAATTTATGACTGCAAATAAAACATTGACATTTCCTGTTTGTTACATGCCTTATGTGGCGGCCATTTGTCAGTTTAGGGGGAGTCTCAGTTTCACTGTAAAGAGTATAATAGTAATCAGAAGTACATGCTCATTTCATGACTGCAAAAGAAACACTGACATTTCCAGGTTCATAACAAGCCCATAGTGGTTTGTCTGTTTGGAGTCTCAGTTTCACTGTAAATTATAAGTTACTAAAAGGTCTTGGTCTGATTTACTTCACTTTGCTTTTTACTCATAATTAACGGGTCCTGATTTCACTAAAAAAAACCTTCATGATGTAGATTTGTAAAAAGTAAAAATGATACTTGCCATTAGCAACACTGTTAGCTTCTAAATGCACTTGTATGTAAGTAAATCATTGTTTTGGTGCCACCAATGGGAGCCAGTACTGACTACATACATTTTCCCTGCCTCAACCCAAGTCTGCTAAAACAGGACTGGATTGGGTTCATACTGCAGGCATCACAACTGTACTAAAATCAGAAACCAGAACACTTGTCGTGCTAAAATTAAGACCATTGAAAACAGTACTTTAGTCAAACTGGGTAAAGTTATTACACCGTTAAGTGGCGGCTGTATTAGAGTCTGTCGTCTCAAATTGGAATACTGAGGCTTTCCAGGTCCCGCTATCCACATACTGAAGTGTCCTACTGGAATATTCTCAATCCAAAACTGCCCTGGTGGCTGTGCCAGCAGAGTGTAAATGGGACTGATGGGCACTTTGGATAGCCTCTGACATCACTGTATGTGTTTTGAATGGCTGGATGTGACGTCATGTTAAAGTGCTTTGAGCTGTCAGAAGACTACGAAAAGAAGCATGTAAATACAGTCCATTAACATCATTACACCTGGCTGTAAATTTACCTGTGCTATGTTGCCTTTAGCATTAGCACTCTGTTGGCTGATCTCCCAAGAGGAGAGGGGAGAAGGGATTGTAACATACAATCAAAGCAGACTGTAGGATTACCTGCTCAGTTGCACATCTTCTACAGGAAAGCAGCCTCTGAAGACATTTTAACTCTTCACGTTGTCAGGCCACCAAGCTTTGAAAGTATCCTGGTAATGACTAGTTTCCCTTTCCCTCCTGTTGACTGGTGATGGCTTTAATGACCATTTTACATACCATAGGTGTCCTGTATTCACATGACGTTTTCACATAATTATGTGTTTGAGAATGTTTTTGTACATGAGTATGTGTGGTGAGGTCTTTACTGTGTGACAGATCTTGCCTTGGGGCCAATAACTTTGGGGGTTAAATTGCTTCAGAACGTAAACCTCGATAACTATCATGATTTGAGTTATGGGAGAAGCACCACAATACCTAAATGAGTATGTGCTACACAGATGCTCAAACTACTTACGGTGCAGATTTAAATCACTCGTACCTTGCCTGTGGTGAAATGTACATGAAAGAAGAAACACATCATGAAAGGAAGTATGTTGTGTTTTGGCCTAAAGGTAAAAAGCTCTAACAATGTGTTTGTTGTTACACTACTGAAGTAACCCCTGACCATGTTTTCATTTTATTCACTGGTTGGATTTTTTTTTAATGGGAGAACATGAAAATACATTCTGTCTTATGTATATTTTAGTTTTTCTTCACATTTTTTTATGGTTGCAAATCTGAGGAGGTTGCATGGGCTTCAGGAAAAAACTGAACACGTTTTCAACCGCTTCTCACCACAGACTGTACAACAAATGGACGCGGTATCCGTAGAGTCACCTGAGCCATATTGGAAATGCTGAACTCAACCTAGCTTTGTACAAGTGAGGATGAGGCAAACATTTTTTTTTTTATTTATATTTGATTAAAAAAATAGCAAAATTCACCTCCAATTAAGTGTGTGCCAATAGAGAAGCAAACTTTTTTGAACAAGGCTGCAAACTTTTTTTTAAACCTCCTGTTTAAAAATATTTTTCTTTCCCAGGTGTGTGTGAGGTTTCCTGTGTTTCTGCAGTCAGCCCTTCTGCATATTTCTAGCCATAGGGTTGCCACCTGCTTCTTACATTGATTTTATAAATCATGATAAAACATCACAAGCCTGGCCTTTTCTAATGGCTTGTATGAAAAAGGATCATTGGATTCTAATGGTTGGATTAACTAAAAAAAAGAGTTTCCAGGCTTTGTTCCTGAGCCCCACCTCGGAGCAGAGATAACACACAAAAGATAACGTTAAACATAAAACAACCAAAGTCTGAGAGGGATAAAAACAGAACAGAATGTGTGCGAAACATAAAAAAGAAAAATGAGAGGAACGTCCTACTCTAAGCTGATTTCAAAAACAACATTTCGCTGGTAGCATGCAAAGCAGCCCACAGTTCTTCCTCTGTGTTTGACTGTGGGCAAAATAATCCTGGCATCGCAGAGAGCCACCTGACGCACCATGCAAACATGTTTGGATTATGTAAAATGGGCCTGATGCCATTTGGACGAGCCAGGATCATCAAAAGGCAGCGTGTGATTAAGTGTGTGTTTGTCTTTAAAGTGCATATAAATCTGTGGCGGCTGTAAAAGGATAAGATTGGATGAGGTGTAGCTCCCTGAGGAGAACAAAATGCTGTATGTTTGTACAGGCTTTTTTTTCCTTTTCTAAAGATTTTTTTTGACAGTCACAGGGTCTCTGTCAAAATCCCTTACACATATATGTTAATAGCAACAGTTTCATTTAAAAAAAATCTAAACTCTCAATCATCTCAACTCCCAGAGGTGATACATCCTGATCCTGGAGATCTGAATTATTGTTTATTGTTTTTATCCAGTGAAGGAAACCAGTCAGAAACCTGAGTATCTAAATGAAACAACTTGTTGACATCTGAACTCTGGCAGCAGAGGGGACGGGCGACTGAAGGAATTAAAGGAAGAAGGCAGGAGGACGAGGTGCACCGGTCTTCGAATGCCTCTCGAGAGTATCTGGTTTCTGGTCTGCTACGCGCCACCAGAGATCAGGTTTCTGACGGGGAAGCTTCACTTCATTTGTGAGGAGGCTGAGAGAGCAGATCCAAAGACTTCTCCTTTTCTTGTTTAAGCATGACATGATATTATTCCTGAGATATGTGACAATTAGCTGCTCAGGTCAGAATGTAGCTCAGTCTTCATTCACAAAACATTCAGGTTAACGGTCCAGGTTTATCAGATGAAAAGACTGTCAGTAGTGTGTGTTTAATCGCCTCCTGTTTTACATAATCCCCCATAATGAGTCACTCTGAACTGATCTGTCTCCGTCTGTCTCTCTTTCAGGGATTAGTGGGAGCTGGAGTTTGTCCACAGGTCAGAGGTGAGTATGACTCAGTTTTGACATTTTAACTTCACTCTACGTCAAATATGTTTTGTAATGCTAATGTCATGTTTGCATCATCCCCAGGGCTTGTCATTTCTTGCAGAGAGGGAAAATGATCTGTGGGTTTATTTAAAAATTATGATAGCGATGATAGCCGTTTAAGTTTGCGGAGGTTTTAATTACTTTGATAGATGCTGATAGTAATCAGCAGCTTGTTTGCATCCCTCCCTTCATTTCCTCTTCGTTTCTTATCACAGGAAGCATATCCGCAAGATGTCCTCGAACTCGATTTACCATGAACTGGTCCAAAGATGCCTTCTGAAAGCAGGGACCACCACAAACACACATTCAGGTCAAAAAGAAATAAGTGGGGAGGTGATAGATTATCTCCCTGTTATCTTTGCAGCCTCCAAGCATACACACCGTCATCTATTCAAGCTGGTTCTCAGCCTGGGGTCCAGACCCTTTCATGTCATAACATGGTGGTTATTTTATACACCTGTCTGTTAAAAGTAGAAATAAATTGCCCCTCACTTCCCCATTAAAAACAAAACAAAACAAAAAAAAAACTGAGGTTTACTTTTGTCAGTGATACATCGTGATTTTCTGTGAGGATCCTCGGGGAGAGAGCTGTTTTCAGGACTGAGTAAGGGGGGGTTCAATGAAAAATGATGGTGAAAAAGATGATCCACCCACATACCATATTCTCTTTTCTTCTTCTTCTTTTTTTTTTTTTAAATTAACCTCCAGCAGTTTTGGCTCCAACTTTGTTTTGTTGAGACGTTTCCATCAACCAAAAGTAGTTTTGTGATGACAGCATGAACTTTGTGTCACATTTTCTTGCCTTCCAGCCAAGATGATAGACAGCCAATGACAGCTTTTATATTCCATGTGGAGGCAGCAAACGTAGGACATCATTTTCTGCTTTCAAGGAGCAGAGATACATCAGCTCTTTTTGTGCAGGGATTGGCTCGTAAGTGTTGACAAAAAGTTTTCCATTAATTGTTTTGCCCTAAAGTGCTGTGTATGCTAATGTTGAAGTGTTTTTAACAAAAACCATGCCCTTATTCAAAACCTAGTTCAAACTCTTGTGCTTAACCCAAAGCAAATCTCTTGTTTCACAACATTAATGGCTACTAATAAGGTGCAACTGCCCAGTAACCCAAATATGTAATCAGCCAATCACATGGCAGCAACTCAGTGCTTTTAGTCATGTGCCGACATGGTGAAAACGAAAACGAAGACGGAAGAAGGCTGATTTAAGTGACTTCCAACTTGGCATTGCATTGGTGTTGGTGCCAGACAGGCTGGTCTGATGATCTGCTGGGATTTTAACACACAACCACTACAAATTGTATAAATGTTCCTAAAATACTTTGTAGAGGTAAAAGCAAAGAGTGTGTTAAGGGTTAATAATTGAAATTAAAGACTCATAAAGCACTTTCTCGGCTTGTTACAGGCAATTCAGACCTTATTTTTGTCTTTTGAAATCTTGAAATAAGACATTTTTTGGACTTGTCGGTTGAATGTGGCTCATACTAGATTATAATAATATAATACAATCAAGTATAATAAATATACAACATATTCAAAATATATAATGACATTCTAATTTCAAGAATCTTAATGAGCAAATTTTTCTTACTCCATTTTCTTTCCTTTTTTTTATTTGTTACAGACAACTCAGGCCTGATTTTTGTTTTTGAATAACTTGAAACAAAGCATGTTTTTGTACTTGTCAGGTGAATGTGGCTCATATCAAGTATTTAAAATCAATTCTTACAACAAATAAGACAAAAACACTTGCTTAGATTTCAGTTTTTGCAGTTTTCAAGAGTTTATTTCTCAGAGTAGTTGACTGTAAAATGACAGATCTTTTCTCGAGGCTTTGGTTACAAAAGGGAGAAGTCAATGCTTCTATTCCCTAATTAAAGAAGTTTGTTTTCTTTATGAGCTGATTAAAAAAAAATGTTGCTTTATAGTTTCCTTTTAAATGCAAATCAAACAACTTGTGACCCAACTCCCCTCTGATCAAGTTTCAATACTAATCAAAAAGTGATACACAGAAATCCTCCCATACTTCTCTGTCGGCTCACAGCAGCATAAGTCTCATTGTCTGCAGTCTAAAATCTTGTCACCACTCAAGTCTTTGCAACAAAAACAAAGGCTGTCTCCACCAGGCTGAGCAGATGGAGGGATGGAAAGCTGTGATGTAAAATTATTATCACATATTTTGCACAGTAAAAGCTTGTGAAAGTAATCTATTGTAGCTAAAATGGAAGTGGATAATAATCTTATCAGGCTACATTATACGTCCAGCAGCTTTTCGTCTTCATTTTAGCTGTGCCAGGCCTTGTGTTTCAGTACAGCACCACGTGGCACTTCCCATTGTGCTGCTGAATTTAATTAGCAGTTTTGCTGCTAATCAGCGGGAGAGTCGAGAGACATGCAGCAGTTAAAGCAAAGTGAGCCACGAGTGGCGCTGAGTGAGGATGCCAGACGTCTTCAAGCTGCAAATGAGCCCGTGGGATCCAGAGCGTGGGGAGTCAGCTAGAAACTAACATAGAAGCAAACAAACCCTGTGCCACAGTGTGTTTCAGAGCTAACAGACAAACACACACTTCAGCACATCCATCACAAGCTTCACGCCGACATTAATCAAAGTGCAACTGCTGCTGTGATCGAGCTACAGGACTCCTTTGTTCGTCTACTTCGATAATAATGAGGAGACCTGACAGTGCACACTCGCTCTTGTTTACTCTCTGTCTTTATGAAAGGTACAGCAGATTGCTCAAAATGCAGCAGTGATTCCTTTAACCCAAGGAACAGAAACATCTTCAAAAAGATTTTTTTTTTTTGTGGAATACACTTAAGACTTTGGTCAGACTCCTCTCTGCAGATCAAATATCTGAATCTTTGAAGATTTCTGCAGATTCTTCTCTGCAGAAAAAAATAACATGAACAGATTTTTGAGCTAAAGCTAGCAAAGTGTTCAGACTGAAGAGGGTTGTTTATATTCCCTTACTTCACTGCAAAAACTGAAATCTAAGCAGGTGTTCATGTCTTATATTTAATAAAAATTGTCTTAAAATACTTGATATGAGTCACGTTTACCTGACAAGTCCAAAAACATTTCTTGTTTCCAAGTTATTGAAAATCAAAAATCAGGCCTGAGTTGTCTGTAACGAGTAAAAAAAGGAAAGGAAAGAAAAAAAGCCAAGGGAGTAAGAAAAATTTGCTAATCAAGATTCTTGAAATTGGAAAAATGTCATTATAAAAGAAAACATTTTTTTGTCCCATTGGCAGATTTTTTTACTCGTTACAAGCAATTCAGACCGCATTTTTGTGTTAAAATTTTTGATTGAGAGATTTTTCTAGACTGGTTTGGTGAGTGTGGCTCCTGTTAAGTCTAAAAGGGCATTTTTACTAAATATAAGACATGAACACTTAATTAGATTTTAGTTTTTTGCAGTGTTTAGCTCATTGATCTTTTGCCATTATAAATGTACTAGCTCTGCACTTCTATCGATTAGAGACAGCAAAAAAGACACCATGTTGATAAGTTTAGGCACATTTTTGTGCTGATTAAGTACTGATTAAGATCATGTACATTAAAAAGATGTGCTCAGCATCAATGCGCCCTTTAAACCAACTACAAAAGCATCAGGGACCACTGAGACTGCAGGAACCAGCGCCACTGTCTGCAGATTCCCCCTCACTTTATCCCAGGAGAGAGCCAGAGGACAGGGGGAATGGAGACTTACCTAATTCTCTGGAGACAGGAGACACTGCAGCATTCTCCCCAATCTTTGACATTGCATCAAAATACAACTTTCCCGCCAGGGTCATTGCTGGGAAAATGATAAAACTGTCATTAATGTTTGTCTAAATCATTTAGGAAAAAATAGAGTCTCATTATAACCCAGTGGAAAAAAACAATCTGTAAAAACAGCAGCACATTGAAGTAAAATTTTTGCACATCCTACAACTGCAAGATATATTTTAACAGTTTTTTTTCAAGAAAATAACAAAAATTTCACAAAAACTTTATTTAAAGAAGTTGTTAATTTTTTGGTCTCTTGACTATATTCAATTATGCCTATGAATCTTAACTAGCTCATGAATTCTGTGTGTCAAAAGGTAGTTTAAAACTTCACCAGAGAGTTATATAAAATTAACACCAAGTGCATGAAGTATATATTTTTGTAAACGTAACAGAAAATTAGTAACGCCAGTGTACAAGGTTGTATTTTTTGTTAATTGGGCAGCAGAAGCTCAGTTTGGGAATAGGGTAACTGGTTCCTACACTGCAAAAACTGACATCTAAGCAGTTGAGTTTTTGTCTTATTTAACGTAAGAATTGCTGTATTATACTTGATATGAGCCACATTTAACAGACAAGTCCAGGAATGTGTCTTATTTTAAGATATTAAAAAACAAAAATAAGGTCTGAATTACCTGCAACAAGTCAAAAAATCTGCCAGTGGGGTAAGAAAAATTTACTTGTCAAGTTTAGAATAATGCCTAAATACAAGAAACTTTCACTTACTCCACTGCCAGATTTTTTTTACTTCTTACAAACAATTCAGAGCTGAGTTTTGTCTTTAAATATCTTTACATGAGACATGTTTCTGGACTGGTCTGGTGAATGAGGCTCATATTAAGTCTAAAAAGACATTTTTACTAAAAATAAGACGGAAGCACTTCCTAAGATTTCAGTTTTTTGCAGTGTAGAGAGGTGCCAGTTCACACCCTGGGCACTGCTAAGGCAACCTTGTAAAGCTCCCTCATTCTGACACATCTCCATTAATACAAGGTCATATGATGCTGTTTGTACACGTGTTTGTGTAATTTGGCCAATATCATGTGATCAAAAACAGAGTGTGAATTTCCCATTGGGCTTAATAATGTATCTCTTTTGTTCATGTTCATTAATGTTGTGTGGACACTCACCAGCTACTGATTTCTCATAGTTCTTCCCCAGGTTGACCAGGTTCCTCAGTCCTGGGTTGAACTGGTCCATCACACTCTGGGTGAATGGAAAGAAAAAGGAGGGAGCACTTAGTCACACAGTCTGCATTCAAAGTTTTAATCGTTGGTGAATGTTGTTAAAACACATCTGAGTTTCCAGGTGGGTGGCTCAAACATGACTGAGTAACATCCCAAGGGAGTAAAGGTGGGAGGAAGGACACACTCATGTTATGTCATTGACTGTTTATTAACAGGAGCTTTAGGCACAAATTCACCTGCATGTCATTGAATGGGTTTGACAACCAATTGCATCCATCCAATACAGAGGATTAACAACAATCTTTGGGCGTCAGAAACAGCAGAGCTCAGCGCTAATTTGCCTTCCTCCTCATGTAAACATATTGTTTTAAACTGTGGTGATGGCCGCTGGAGGAGCCGGCTGTATAACCTTACCACGGAACACACACACAAGCGGATAAATTATTAAACCTGGAGTCTTTTACCTGCATTTCATCACAGCAAGGAGCTGCAGGGCTGTCCTGAGAGGAGGCTGGACATACAAAAGCTAGTCAAGTGAGCTAGTCTTTTGATCCCTGCAGCCACATTTTACAAACTCATCCTCACTTTAATGAATACATATATAGCTATACAGTGGGGTAAAGTTACATAACTCCTGTTGGGATATGGTTAATCAGTCTTAGACCAAGCTATACTGTCCAGATGAACCAAACTTCTGTTTTATTCACAAAAAAAATCATGTAGTGCAATATTTTCAGTTCTTTTAGGACGGTGTTTCAACTATTCAACAGTGGGGAAAAAAGTGAAAACCATTTCAAGCATCTAATTATCCTAGATAAATATGTATTATGATGCTGAGCAACAAAGGCAGCACTTTAACGAGGAAATAGCATTTTTAGGGTGGGGCTATTTTCTCCAAAACCAGAAATCCAAACTCACTAAGAGTCAGTTAACTGTCTTTCAGAAAACCTACAACAAGAAGGCTGTTTGTATATGTATGCTGGCTTTCATGCCAACAAAAAAAGCTAAATGAGGAACAAAACACTCATGACTCAGCTCAGGGTTCCTTAAAAAATACCAATTAACATATTCTTTTATTATTCAAGAGTAATACACACCAGAGCCTAAAACTATTATTAGCATTCCAATATGTATCTGCCAAGGTAGCCTATATTTGGATCTGCTAAAATAAACTACAGCTCATTTAAAATACCTGTCAGTCAGTGAACAGGTAAAAGTTTCTGTTCATGTCGGCGGAAATTTTAACTACAGCTTCACTGTTGCACACATGAAATCATGGAGGAATGTTATCTTCTCTTCTGTCGTGGTCGCACCTGTTGTGTTCCCAGCGGCACCCACCTTGTAAGTACTTTCTGTGAGCTTGTACACTTCCTCCGTGGTCCTCGACATGATGAGTTTTAATTCCTCAGCGACGCCCGAAAACGAAAAATGTTGAATAATAAAATGGGCTACAACCACAACCAGAAAAACAAAAACAAAGAAAAAGTCCAACAGTGGAAAAGTGACAAAACCTACGGACACGTGAAATCCCTCATAGCCAGCAGGAGACGCAAGACGCACTCATAGCAACAAAAAGGTAAAAACTGAGAGGGAGAAAAAGTAGAGAGAGAGTTGCTGCTGCAGCTCTGCCTGCGAACACCAAAAATGCTTAGCTGTCAAACTTGTTGTGGGTGGTTGACTGAGGAGGGGAGGAGGTCTGTGGAGGTAGGAATAGGTGGACAGGTGTTAAGCCAAACAGAACAAAGGATAGGACCACACTTCCGGTCGGTTACCTTCAAGTTAAAACTTGGGTTCATCCAATTTGTTGCTTTTTAACGCGCTGAAGGAAAACCTTTCATGAATTTCTCATGCTAATATATTTCAGCTAATTAACTTGGCCTATAAATTAAAGTGTATTAACTAAACTGACAAGTTTTAATTGAATTACGTTCCAAGTTCTCTAAACATATTGTGACTCAATTCATATGCTTAAATATAAATTCTCAAATCTCATAATTTAATCGAACTTTTCATGTACCTGCGTGTCGGTTTTCACAAGTGACTCAACTGTTATGACTCTACCACATATTTTATTACTTCCTGTGGACCCCCAAACCGTAGTTATTTTGACATGCTTTTATTCTGAAGCTCATGCCTCATCACTGATCGTCTGGATCTTCCTGTGGATCTTGACACTCGCTGTTGCAGGTAGAAAATGTGGACAAAGGAGCTCATAAAGGAGGCGGGCGCTCCCTGGAGGTAACTAATCCTTAACACAATGGGAACACATCAACCGTCCACATCATACACACCCTTATTTTGGAAAAGGCGGATCCGAAATGAGTTTAGGAATACTAGAAGTTTAAAAGTTTTAAATCTCTGAGATAACTGCACAATTTATAATTAAAAAAATAGTAAAAAAAAAAACTATTACTTTTACTCGATCTTTGTAGACCTTTAAATTTTTTTTACATAAACTTTGTTTGTAACAACACCCAAATCATAATAACAAGGAACCTCAACTTCTTCTAGTTAAAACGTAGTTGTTTTTCATGTTTCCAACTCGTACAGCTGATCTTGTTAAACTTATAATACTGCTGGAGACTGGTGTAAACTTCTAAAAATGAGATTATGGGTTTGAATAAGTTTTATCCACTACCACTAGATGTCCCCCATGGTCAGCTATTTTTTTTTAGAGACAGAGACCTGAAAATAATGGTATGCATGTATTCATAAATTACTAGTATTTCTGCGACATTTTAGTGTTTTAGCATCCAGCTGTATTTTTCATGTCATTATTCTTGTATGAGGACAATGTAACAGACTTAAAATCAATATATGACCAACTATAGCTTACATATAAAGGCTCTGCATATTTTATTTATGTCAAACTGGGACAAAAAAAAAAAAAATCAAACAAAGCATCCACAGATTTCATGGGCTGTAAATGTGAGCACATAAAGCAAACCTTTGCTTGGTAAATGTCATTTCATATTAAACTATGAAAAGCCCCCTGCAGTCACAGGGAGCAACAGAAAGTGCTGAATGAAGAATGAGATTTTGCCCCCAGGCTCGGCGCACATACCAGCCTTCAGCCGTTAAACTGTTGTAAGGTGACACATACAAAGTAATTAGTCTCCAAAGCCACTGTGTTAATGCCTTTCTACATTGTCTCCTCTCCTGTTATCTCCTGCCACAAGGCCGTCCTGACAGCCTCCCACTGAGTTATGTTCCCGTGGGCTGAAATCAATAGTGACAGAATCTGAAGCTATATGAAACAGGGTGAGGGTCAATTATAAAAAGTCGCTCACATTTCTGAAGGGCCAAAAAGACATCTGAAGCTTTCACTAACTTTCCAGAAGTCAAGGAAAATGTGAGCTAATATTAGGTCTGTGATGTTACTTCTTTTGAATGAACTTCTTACATAAAGCTAAATTTTTCTGAAAGGAAAGTATTCAACTTTTTTTTTCATTAATACAACTTTGTATTGTGGGAACAGCTCAGCAGCTGCCCAAGTGAAGCCGACTGTCCTTGATGAGAAGCTGCCGAATAGTTTAGAAAGCCTCGTTCAGCTTCGTGCCATGACTATAGCATGAAGGGTATCATCTCAGTCCTGCAGTTCAACCATCCAGATCCCTTCTGTTCAAGCTTTGGCTACCCCATGACAACATTTCAGCGTCCATTAAGGAAACGTTTTGGCTTTTAACAGATTTTTGCAGCATCTTAACTCACAAATGTTTACTAACATAGACCATAGATAAAGGAGGAAACTGGAAAGAGAGAGTGGACAAGGCAAATCAATTCTTGACCGTTGAGGACTGTAGCCTTAGTGCAAAGGCACATGATCCACCTGCCGACCTATTCTGACATCTTTTTTAACTGAGCAATCATGTTAGAAGTATTCTGGTTTCTGCCTGATGTCTGAGGGGTACTGTCCTCCAGAATTTGAGGGAGTTTAGTCAATACATGAAAACAGTCTGCAAGGAGAACAAAAGATGGGAACTGTATTGGGGATAATGTAATCCGGGAATCCATTTCTTTTTCTTTTCTTTTCTTTTAAGACATCTGCATATGTACACTATGTACAGCCAACAATCCATTCACAAGCTTCGTCTCCCTACCTCAACACTATTCTACATTCTCTATTATGAACTTAAACAGAGACCAACACTAGAAGAGGGAGCCTTGGCCTAGAAAACCTTGTGGTGTTGTGGCTCCAAGAAGCTATACTGTGCTTAGAGCAGGGATGTTCCAAAGCAAATTATTTTCTATTTGTTTGAAGCGAAATTCAACTACCCAACATGCCTAAAGGTGAGAAAACATTCAGAGTCTGTGTGTAAGCAGTGTTCTTTTGGTCTGCTGAGTGTGTCTAACTCTAGCAGAGCTAGCACCCCCCAGCCTTTGGTGCTCTTTCAAGTAAATATCTACATGCCTGTGACTTATAACTATCTGCATTTTCTAGATCAAAATAGAGCTGAACTATTCTGTACAATGAGAAAGCATCTGTCATCTGTGCTTTTTTTTCCCCCACTGCTGTGGTAGAGCATTATAGCATTATGGTTGTTGCCATTAACCCAAGCAACAACCACGATTAGTAGTGAATGGCTGCTCTACAAAAAGCCTTTGTGGGATTCAGTTTCCAGTAACTCTGGCCTTGATTTCCTGAAACTTCTTTTAAATCTTTGTTGACGTCATTCTAATTGTTGCTGAAATGGAGCGAGGATGGAGCAAAGCCAAGGGAGAAAAGAAAAGACGTAAAATCTGCTTTTATACTCATCAGTTTTCACCAACTCGCGTCAAGTGTTGGACCTGACTATTTCTCCTGACTGAGCAGTGTTGTCAAATATTCAACTTTAATGTAACATGCGCAAGGACAACCTCAAGTGAAACAACTAACTCGTGTGGAAAAAATGTGTTGAAGCTTAATCACAAAACATTGGTTTAATAACATCTTTGCAGTGGAAGTTAATGCCATTGTTCATCCTTTAGAGAGAAGCACCATATGTCTCACAGCCCAAATGCTAATACTAAAAGTGAGATTTTATCAGCTTTGGGTTTCTCTGCCACAAATTATTCCCAGATAGATTTTTCTGAGTTGAGACAGACATAAATCTCAGTCGAAAAAAAAAAAAAGAAAAAGAAAAGAAAAAAACTTGAAGAGATGATGTGCTGGTGCCTGGAGGAGGCTGGAAGTTGTGGAGAAAGAGAAAAACTTCATATCTGAGAAAAAGTTTAATGAACAGGGCCAAATCTATTTCACTTTGATTCAAATCTTTTTCTAAATGGTGTGAAAAGCAAAAAAGTATTTTGTCATATTGATGGTCGAAGCACATTTTTTGTTCTAATTCTTGTTCTAAAGAGCAAAGAACAAAAATTAGGATTTTATTCTTAGTTGGAAAAACTGCTGATTCATTTTCAATCATATTCTGTAACGCTTCACTGAGAAAATCATGGAAGGATTTGACATTAAGCATGCTCACAGAGAGTGAATAAGTTACTGGAAGATTCTTGTAAAAGTTTATTTCACACATTTTACTGTTTTATTTCTCTCTCGAGTCTATTAACACTGTCTTTCTAAAGGTTAGCAAGGCCTTAAATAACCAATCATTCACAGGACCAGACGTGAGGTCAGCGTTGACCTTGTTGACAGGTAAAATAAATCTTCAAACACCATCAGTGTTTGAAACCGTATCCGAGCTGTAAACTCACAATCATGCAAACGCTCAGGACTCAGCCAGTAAACAGGTCTGAGCACCTGAGGGTACACACAGCAGCCGGAGTTTGCTCCTGATGATATTGCGGTCAGCAGTGTGTGAAAATTTAATAACATATTTGATGTGAGGTGCTAGACTCCCTTGGCATGAACTGTATGAGCTCTCCATGCTTCAGTGACACCATGAAATGCTTACAGAGAGTAAACAGAGCATCCATGATCCTCAAATCAACAAGAGCTGCTCTCTCTCTCTCTCTCTCTCTCTCTCTCTCTCTCTCTCTCTCTCTCTCTCTCTCTCTCTCTCTCTCTCTTTCTACCCAGAGGAGGGCTTGTTGTATGAGCTCTTTTTTGAGGCCACTTAATTGTTATAGCCAATTCTTTAGGACTACAAGTTGAATGAACCTGGGTTCTATCAGGGTCAGGCTTTCAAGGGT
This sequence comes from Labroides dimidiatus, assembly GCA_030710495.1. NCBI lineage: Eukaryota > Metazoa > Chordata > Actinopteri > Labriformes > Labridae > Labroides > Labroides dimidiatus. The sequence goes on from CM061163.1 coordinate 15,268,527, forward strand.
TCAAATGAAAAATGTGCAAGCTTCCACACCTCAAAGTACCCTGCTGGTACCCCCATAGTAGCTTTACATGATTTACAGGTCAAAGAAATCACTATTTCTTACACTGGTGTTTTAGAAAACCCTTATTTCAGCTTCTCTTAGAAATTTCTCGTTTTAGCTGCTGTTTCTTTAAGACTCCAGACTCCACAAACCCCCTTCCTCCTGGTTGGCCAGTCTTCTCAAGGCAGAGTAATGAGCAGACTTTATAGTCTGGGAACCACCACTCCAACTTGTCATAAACCAGTTAGGTTTGTGACAGTTGTCACCCCACAATCAGAAAGTTGTGGGTTCGATTCCAGCTCCTGCAGTCACATGCCGAAGTGTCCTTGAGCAAGACACTGAACCCCACTGTTCCCACTGTTGTTCAGTGGTGTATGAATGTCGTGTGAATGTGTTAGATATATGGCTATTCTGATGGCTTCTGCATTAGTTTCAGCCGGCCATTGGTGTGTGAATGTGGTGTGATTGGGTGAATGAGGCTTGCAGTGTAAAGCGCTTTGAGTAGTCGGTAAGACTAGAAAAGTACTGGTCCATTTACCATTTACTTCATCATTTCAACAAGTCTCATGAAGATCTTGTGCCAATTTAAGAATGGATTGTTTTGAGCATTTTACAGACAGAATCATTGAATCCTGTAATTGAATATGTAGTGGTTTGAAAATTTGCAAACCTTTTATATGAACATCCAGCATTGTTACTTTACATTAATGTTTAAAACACTGGGAAGCATAAAGCCCCTCTTTAAGTTAAGCCAAAGGACCAACAACTGCAGCTGCCACTTGAGACTGAACCCTAAACGAGTCAGTCACTCTTAGAGCCCATATGATGCATTATTCAACCTGTGATCTACCTGGAATGACAACTGTTTCACAGCTCTGTCAAAAACAGAGGTCTATTTTTGACATCAGGTTAAATAGAGCACATGGACCTGGACTAGAAGTCACACACAGGAATAGTTAAAGCATCCTGTCAGTTTCAAAGTATAACATGTACAGACTCACCATATATCAGATCTTATAGGCAAAAACATAATAGATAAAAAATATATTGTAACAACCAGAAAAAAGCTGCAGGTTTTTGATCTTTTAACTTTTCTTCTACACAAACACTGAAAAAATAACATGTCCCTGTCTCATGGTGGCTAGCTAAAGAATTGGCCTTGAGCACAGAATGTTTGCTGCTTTGATTACTATGTACTTATCAAACAATCGCTCCTCTCCTGCTCCACCATCAAGGCCAAACTAAGCCAAACAAAGTCACTTCTGGCTCTAGAACGCCATCTTCATGAAGGCCACATTGCTGAACATAGGGCTTTTAAAATGTCACACAAACAATCAATGTCTTTGTGCATATGTCCAATATTTGTACAGTATGTAACAAAGATGCCGTGAAGATTGATTGTGAGCCGAAGGTGTTTTTATTTTTACTTTCTCTCCATCTGCAGCTGTGACTTCCTTTTGGGCTAATCAGTCTCATTTTGAATTTTACACAGATCGCTAATGAACTTCTGTCCTCAGAGGAAATACGTGACGAATGAGCCTGACTGAGCAGCCAGAAGCCTGGTGCCTGGTGAGACTCACATTTAAAGTCACAAACAGATATTTTCGAATCTGACCTCCAGGCCTTGTGGCATAAGGAACAAACACGAACGCTGATCCCCTAATCATTGTATTTATGCAGAACTCCCTACAGAATCCAGACATTTTTGATCACACCAAACTCCTCAAGCTGGAAACACTCGTAATGCTGCACTGAGACATCTCGCCCACGAATCTGTCTGAATGAGACAAGAGCTGTCACTTTTTTTTTTTTGAGCTACAAAGCTCTATGCTCGGGGACCTTGATTCAGAGCTTTTGAAGGCTTCTCTCACACAAATACACACTCTAACACACATGCTAATTGCTGTCTCTGTCATCACTACGCCTTCCCTAAAAATTTGAGGTTTGAATCTGGGTTAATTACACTTTTCTTATCCCGGTGAATCTAAGCTTTGCTGTCTGAATCATCCTCATGAAAGACAGGAGAAGATTTGCACAGTTGATGTTAAACTACCTTCTAGCCATTAGATTTATGTCCTCTTTTTTCAAATACAGCTCATAAAACGTTGGCTGCTAAATGTTAAACTTGTGCTCCTGCTCGTGGCTTATAGAGACACGAGACAGTTTGCATAGCAATACGATATACAGATCATGCATTATTTACTCTGAGAGTGGAATATTTTGCTCATATCTTGGTCACTAATGGCATGCCAAGAATAACTCAGCTCAACTAAACTTTATTCACATAGCACTTTTCTCACCAAAAGTACTTTAAATAGACTAATTAGCGAATTTCCCTCTGGGATTAATAAAATATTTCTGATTCTGATAATAAGCAGAAATACATTAATATTAACAAAACACCAAAAATATTTACAGAAAAACAACAAAATGTTAGAAATCAACACTTCTCACTGCTTGAAAAAAATAGTTAAAACTGACTGGATACATAGATAATTAATCAAAACCTTAAAAACGAACTGCTTACCTTGTGCAAAACAGAGTACACACTACAAGACAATTAGACTGAATTTGCACCTGACTCCCATAATTTGCTTCTTGCTATCTGTTCAGAAGACGATCAAGACTGAACTGATTTGAATTTTTTGATTATGCTGATATGTCATCATAAATTATTAACATAATGAGATATCCTTTATGTGTGTGTGTTTGTTTGTTTGAGTATGTGTATGTGTGTGGGAGGGTAGGGGGTTGAGGACAACCAAGATCAAACTCTGTGGATTGTCAAGCTGATGGAAATTTCCAAACAGGAAGCAACATTATTAAATATATAAACACAACAACTGCAGTCATGATAATGACGTCAATTAGCTTGGCTGAAATCGCGTACACACTGACATGATGACATGACTGTTAACAAGGGGCTTGTTTGTTTTTGAAATGAATGGAGATCTTTGGAAAGCCAAACAGGAGGGTGACAGAGCATGAGCTAAAGGCTAAAACACGGGCTAAACTGTTTTTAATGTTTATTTCAACCCACATGCAACAAACATGCCTTGGTAAGAGTCACGTCTTCACAACAGTGGGTGCAAGCGCTCATGGGAAATGTAGTCTTTATTGCTGTATCCTGGAAAAACATTAGCTTTTCCAGATAGTCCTCACAGCCCCTTTAAAAGTAGATGGATGTCATAAATAGCGGACTAACATGTTTGTTTATTGCAACATCACACGTATTTAAACATGTTCAATGAAACTCACCATGGTAAAACTGACAGATGAGCTGAACTGCCACCACAAAGGATGTACCAGTAGCATAAAAAGCACAAAATTGATTAAGACTTTAAAAATCCTTGAGATTTTAAAAAAATCCTTATGACCACTCAGGCATCTTAGGTAACTTATTTTCAAACAGTATTATCTGTTAGAATGAGTAAAGATTTAAGAGGAGGATTCAAGGAGAGGGTAATCTTATATTTTGAGCACAGACGGTATGGGATGATTAAAGGCGTGTTTGAGGGCCTGTCTGTGCATCTCCTGTTGCAGATCAAACAGTCGTGTAACCCACCCTTGAGTGGGTACATATTTACACAGGCTTTGAAACTCCTCAAAGGGCACTGTGGAAATAATGCAATGTCCCCCAGCCCTTTGAGCATCACACCATGTGGCTCTGCCGCATAAATCCCTCAGGAGCCGATGAGAGATGTCACTGGGATGTGGTTGTTTTGTAGCGCAGACCTCCTTTTATGTAACCACTGACTGAAAAAGACATATTTAGCAACAGATGCAGGATGGATACGGAGAGCAGAATTACCATCCTCCAATTGATGTGTCTAAGCCATGAAGCTACACCCAAACAAATTTTTGTGCAAACTTGTTAAGCTCATAAACCACATGTTCATATTCGTCTGAATCACAGCGGAGCTGAAAATGCCATTAGTGAGGAGAGGGACTGCTTTCGTTGTCTGTAGCCCTGTGAAGAATGACTTGATGAGAACAAGCCCGCTATCAATTATGCAAAATTTACTGCTGTTAATGAGAACAACCTTGAAACTCCTGTCTGGCTTGGGAGCAATGAGTCAGCCCAAAATCTCACCGTGATCAATCATGGCCAGTGTACCTCAGGTGAACGATTGGCTTTTTGGCACGATCTAAGCCTGCGGTGAATGCCTGCTGCATCTAAATCTCTTCTGACTGTACAGCAGTGGCGTTTCACTTGTACTCAAACAGAATGTATAACTGATTATTAAACAGTGTCATCATATTTATGGTGAAGAATCGTAGAGGAATGAAATGCATCAAATAGTACAAGGTCAACCTATGTGGCTCCTCACTTATTTTTCTATGTAGTGCTTCAAGGATCTCTTTCTCTTACATTTATCACTGAATGCTACTTGAATTTATAGCTAAGTAATTGAAATTCTGACATTGAGGTGTTTTCAGATTTTTTTTTTTATTTTGTTGCTGTTGGTTTGTATTAAACATGTTGAAACTAAACTCACATCCACTTGAAACTTTAAGTGTTACTTACCTGACACTGAGTGATTGCCTGAAATAATTAAGTGGGTTCAAAAATTTGGGCCTGTGTCCACTGACAGCATATTTTGCTCCGACAGTGCCCATAACATCAATTTCAGAGTCCGTTCAGTTTTTTTTTTTTTTTTCTGCTTTCCGTACCATTCAACCTGTTCCATACCCACCAACCAAATCCACATAAAACTATAGATTACAATAACTGTAAGAAAAGTAAACATTTGATCCGTGATGGCAGGAATGAGCCTGAGTCCAAAGTGAGAGCAGGTGAATAGCAGGTGAGAGAGCGCGGCAGTGTGGCAGAGGCTGGATACACTGCAAAAAACTGAAATCTTAGGAAGTGCTTTTGTCTTATTTTTAGTAAAATGTCTTTTTAGACTTAATGCGAGCCTCATTCACCAGAACAGTCCAGTAACATGTCTCATTTAAAGACATTTAAAGACAAAAATCAGCTCTGAATTGTTTGTAACAAGTTAAAAAAATCTGCCAGTGGAGTAAGTGAAAGTTTCTTGTATTTAGACAGTATTCTAAACTTGACAAGTACATTTTTCTTTCCCCACTGACAGATCTTTTGACTTGTTGCAGGTAATTCAGACCTTATTTTTGTCTTTTAATATCTTGGAATAAGACACGTCCCTGGACTTTTCTGTTGAATGTGGCTCATATCAAGTATAATAAGGCAATTCTTACGTGAAATAAGACAAAAACACACTTGCTTAGATGTCAGGTTTTGCAGTGTAGAGATGCAGGAGACTCAAGGAGACGCTGGAGGAAAAAGGAGAAGCCACTGGAAGTTAGACACAAGGGTAAGGCAACATAAAATACTTGCAACTAGAAAATTACACAAGTAAGCTGAGAACGTGAAGCATTTCTTTGCACTTACTAAGGTTTGTCCTTCCATTTTAAATTCTTCTTTGTGTTGTTCATTGCTTTGGACAAAAGCGTCTGCTAAATGAAATTGTAGAATTGTAATTGTAGAATTGTAGAGTCAGCTGATGTACCACGATAGGTGTGGGAACACTGGCGTCTGGCTCCTGCCCCCACTTTGATTAAGAGCAACCTGCTTAATGAGTGTGACGAACAACAGGTGTGCAGCTGAAGAGGCGGCAGGCGCACGAGAGTGAGTGAAGGAGAGTGAGCGCCGCCCATGGCACAGAAAGGGAAACCATGAAGAGCCCATACAAGCAGCAGGCATATCACCACAGAGTGTGCTTGTGAATGGCAGTAATCGAACACACCATTTTTTTAAATAAAAAAATTTTCCAAAACCAGAGAATGAGAGAGAATACACCGTTGTGTGTGTACATAATTTCACTCTTGGTAACTCATGTCACCAGACCTGGCAACCCAGCTTAGCCTTGAATGGGTGTCGACGTGATAAATCAGTAGATATTCGGGAGAAATGTGGTTGATCTTATAAGATCAACCACACCAGTTAAAAATGCAGTTCAACATCATTTTTACCTCCATGTCCTATACTGAAATCTGACCTACAAACCTTACAAATGTGTGTTTAATATCTATGTGGCTCGCAGCAAGAAAAGGAAATGACTCACACCGAGTTGAATTGAGGTTGGAGGCGTTTCTCTTTTTCTTTGGATGATTCAGACATCTTTGACAGCAACCTTGACAGCATGAAGCCAAGTTATCCTGAGAGCTGCTTCAGCGAGGACGCGCACGTGTCCGCCAGGTAGGGATTTGTGCATGCTTGTCACTCACTGCCAAGTCGGGCTGCCAGGTCTGACGACACACATCCTACACAGTAGTTATGAACAAAAAAAAAAAAAAGCAGGAGACTCTCGCCTAAATAGGGAGTGTGGCAAGTCCGGTTTAAAAAGGCTTAATTTACCTGAAATTAGCATTTTACCTGAAATTAGCATTAAAAAAAAAAAATAAAAAAAAAAAACAATGGAAAGGAATTGTGTCCTGGCGTAAGCAGCAGCACTATGTCCGGAAGCGGTGACCAACTTCATATCAGCAGGCCCGGCCTATCTTGATCTCGATTGCTTGGTGAGCAAGTCCTAAAGTTGAAATCACTTACCTGCATTGTTCTTCTATGGAAAGTCACCTCCTTGAAAATGCTGTCAGTGGACATAGGCCCTTGATTCTGCCCTATTTAACATAGTTACCTTATTTATACCTTCATGCTTGGAATGATTGTTGTTGTAAATACAAACTAAGAGCACAATCGAATGATAAGAGATGTACATATAGGCGTATCAAAAGGTATTTTTTTTACTACCATCATCATCAATCGTCAACATTTTTTAGGGAGACATTTGCAGCATTTGATTTGAAATCGTTTCATGATAAGGCACCCAAAGTAATAATAACAGATTTTGGGTCATTGGCTTTAAAAGTTGGAGAACCACAAGACTTCATCATCCAACCTCCAACAAGGTGATACGAAGGCCTCAAAATTAACACAAATTTATGGCAAATCATCACATTTTGCTCTGTTTAGCATACAGCAGACCCCACACATCTGCTTTTACTTTACACAACAACCTCTCGGCCCAGCAGGATGAACATATGGGAGACATCATGATACCGACCTTGACACCAAGGCTGCTGATGTGCACAGCCTCATGCTCCTCATACAATAACCTATTCTTTATCACTACTTTCAGATACACACATTTATTTTTCATTCACTCGGACTCTGTTGATCCCTCTATCTTCCTCAGGGTCGAAAAAGCTCAGACATCAGTCTAAAACAAAGTGATTTTATTTTTTTTTTCACCAGACCACTGAAACAAGCCCGTGCATGTTCCCCCATCTGTCCCGTCAACCTTTAGCCTCTTGTCTGTCATTGGTTCAGAGTAAATTAATAAGTTTGTTGCTTGATCCGAAGCAGGATAATCTTACTTTGAGCTGGTGGGAACAGGAAGTTCATATTCATAAATAGTAAGCATCTCTATAAATAGAGCTTGCATGGATTTAAGGCCGCAAATAAACAAATGCCCTCACTTCTCCTTCCTGATTAGAGCCACATGACCTGCTCACGTCAGTTCGGGAAGGGGCAGGGGCTTAATGGTGAGAGTCTGCGTGCCGCGCACACATGCTCTGTGAGTCAAAGGAGGGCAGGCTCATCTCTCGGGTAGGAAGCGTTGACTGGTGGTGATTTTGTTAGCAGCGGCGGAATGATCTAGATAATGCACTTATCCACGGCCCCTGTGGGAGCAGGCGAGCCACCAGCATCTGATTAGATTCCACAAAGATAAAGGGATCATGAGGAGTCACATGTCTCCTTTATTACTGAGCGACTTTGAGAGTCTCTTCCTTGAATCAACATCAGATAATAAAAAGATGAGTCTCAGTGTTAAGTTTCCAGTCAAGACGCACTGATTCATTCATCACACTTGGGTTTTTATTTTGAAAGGCTGGGCTGGAAATTGGGTGAGTTTCATTATCTGACCTGCACTTCTAGGATAACACCTTATTCTCCATCTTCCCACCAGACACCAAGATTGTTCAAAGGTGATCCTACTTTCTTTTCTTTTTTTTCCCAATGGACTCATCTACTAGGGAATGTGTTGATATCGAATGAGGAGATCCTAGGAGCCCACAGAATTGAAATAAAATGGTATTATTGATACTTTTTATAACAAGCATTAAATCTTAAAATTCTAAAAAAATAAATATGTAAGGGTTTGGTTTTGTTTTCTTGGGTTTCCTTGATTTTTGTGATTCCTTGTTTCCCTTGTTTTTGTTCCTCTTGTTTCTTAGTGTGGTCTTTTGGTGTTTGGTTTGGTTTGATGGATTTTCCTGGTGTTTCTTGCATTCTTGAGTTCAGCTTTTTCATGTGTTAAGTTCTGCCTCAGTTTCCCTCTTTTGTGATTGCCCCTCACGTGCTTCACCTGTGTCTCGTCACGCACCTGTGTCTGATTGGTTCCTTGTCTATTTAGTCTCTGTGCTTCCTGAGTTCCTTGTCAGTTCATTTTGTGTTTCAGTTCATTGTGTGTCACTCCTGTTGTCTGTTCAGTTGGTTTCCCCGTTTCAAGTATCAGTGTTTCTTGTGCTTTGAGTTCGCCCTTTTGGATTTTTGTAAGTTTGAGGTTTAGTTTAATAAATCTTTTTGTTTGGATTCTGCGCCTGGGTCCTCCCTTTGTTTCTGGCTGCACACACATGACAAAATAAGGGATGAACAATGATGAACAAAATACCATTTTACAATTGCTTACAATTAAGCAATACAGGCTGCAAGTACCACTTAGGGCGCAGTCACGATGGCCATCCGTACCGTGCCCAAGCATGCGCCAACCCTAAAGTCCAGAGCCTGTCTGCACGTCCATTCATTCCACAAACAGGACCATTAGTCTTAACGTACCGCTTGGAACGGCCCATTTGGCCGTATTGTTAGCCGCAAGCACGACTGCAAATAACTGCCCAGTTAACTAATTGCACCATGAAAGCGGGGCAGGTGCAGACTGTCATATGTCAGGGGAATGTCCTTAGAAACTCTTATCCAGCAAATCTGAATTGCACACCCCCACTACGCATAAACAGCAATAAACATGACAAGCATTGTGACTGTGACTGTGATCAACCAAAAAAAAACTTTTTCAGCAGAAGAAATGGACATTTTATGAAATGAATAAAGAACGAACAAACAGCTGTTAGTAGACGAAGATGACAAAGAGAAACGGAACCTTTGCAAAACTCGCTTGTTGTCACGTTTCAAACATTACCGCTACGTAACTATAAATAAATACATTACCTTGTCACTTTGCATCCTGAAAAAAGTTGTCTTGAACAAAGAAAAGTAAAGTTTAAAAGAAGAGTCATCCGCTCACAAAACAAATGCATGTCTTGGCAAGAGTCATGTCCTTGTGACAGTGGGTGATAGTGCTCATGGGAAACAGAGTCTTTATCCTGGAAAAACACTATAGATTCCAGATAGTCCTCACGATGCCTTTAAAAACTAACAGTACATCACAGCTATTCACTGATTATACCACCATACAACTACATGTATACCTTTACAGTGAAATCAACAATATTATTATTTATTGTGCTATAGTAAAACATTTTCACAATAGTAAATAATTGCCATACAGTACAGAATGGCATCAAAACAGTCATAAGACATTCAGTCAAGGCAGCATCAGAAAACAGAGATTATTACCACCAATACAACAGGGAATACTGTTGTTCAAAACCAAAGTTAACGCACATAATAACAAAATCTACTGAGTTTACAGCACAGCTTCAGTTTGCACGGCAAAAAAAATGTGCAGCATTTTGTGTGAGTGCTTGGTGCAGACCCACTGTCAAATCATCAGGTGCACGGGGACCCTGATGCAGACCTTGCAAACAGACTTTCTTTAGTCTCTTTGGGACTTACCATGAGGTCATCAAGAACTTCATAACAGATTCTTGATTTGTTGGCTGGTTATTCAGGCTGATTCATCGCATTTTGTAATAATCGCATCTGCCGATGTAAGCTCTCATGAGATCGTTCAAAAGAATAATCAAATACTGTCTGCAGACTTTGCACTTTCCCTTATGTCCAGTTCAACATTCTGCATACTGATATCAATTTCTCCTGTCACCATTTTCTGGTTAGTGTTTCATATAATATCTGTTATCACGTCTTGAACACTGTGGTTTAATATTACCTCTAAAATGAATATCACTCTTGTTCTGAAATCCATAGTATAACCCAATTTATTTTTCATTTCCATAAATGAATTAGAAAATCCATCTTTAAGATGAAACTGACTAAGATAACCATGTATATTAAATTGTTACAAGTGTGTGTGGAATAATGGATGTTATTATTAAATTGTCATCTTTTATTAAATGCAAAGACGGAGCATGATATGAGCTTTATTTGGCGGCCAACGGCATCATTAAAAGATCTAATGTTGATCGACTGTAAGTGTTCATACACTCAACTATATTTCTACAAAGTTTGAGCAACATGGAGCGCAGATGGCCTAGTGGTTAAGGTCATGCTCCATGTGGGCAAAAAAATAGCCCTCCTCACCCTCTCACCCTGTTTCCTACTCTATCCACTGTCCTGTCCTTTCACAATAAAGGCATAAAAAGCCCCCCCCAATAAACTTAAAAAAAACCCCAAAAGTTTCAACAAAAAAACACTTGGATTTTTTTTTTTAAAGTAGTGATGACAGGTAAAGTGTATTATTTTTCTTAAAGAAACGACATGAAGTTGATGATGTTAGTTGTCTTTAAATGTCAGTGGAGTTGATCTATTTTTCAGCATAATGTTGCAGAGAATGAACGTCAATGTCTGTCTGACTTGTATAGCTTTCTAAAATATATAAAAACTGTAAAGTAAGATACATAAACAAAAACACTGAAGGTTGGCCCTTTTTTACGTCTTGTTACATATTTTGTGTCTTTCTCATTTTTTACTGTCTAAAACCCTCATCGACTGACAACCTGGGATTATTTAGCTCCCTGAGGATTCAGTGTTTAGGCTTTAGGGTGGTTATTGAGCCTTTGTGAGTTCCCTTGTGAGTGGCTAGAACATAACTCACAACATGCTGTATATGAGATGTGGAACTAATTTAAAAGTTGGAACACAAGCTTTTAGTCTTTCCCAAAATGTACCTTTTCATCATGGTTGAGGACAGAGACGGGAAAAAAAAGAAGACAGAAAAAGCTCTGGCTCTGTTCTTTACTACAAAGCTCTCTAACATGTTGTATCCAGACTGTTTTGTTGTCACTTCCTGGAATCATGTTGCTGCAGTGAGGTTGCCTGGCAACAAGCAGAGAAGATGTTAATGTGCTCAACCAATACGCCACTTTTTAATGTGTGAAAGAGTTCGCTTTGGTTACCTTTAGCAGATGTTTGGTTTCTGAACATAAAGCCTGGCGAATTGCTTCTAATGTTTCCCGTCTGTTTGCTAAGCTAACTCGTGTTAGCTTCATGCTGAGTGTAGAAGCAGAAAAGTGGCATTAATCTTCTGATAAATGCCTTAAAAAGACAACAATACGCGTATATTTTATAAATCATGAACGTTGCCTCTGTTTTCAGCTCGTAATCTCCAGAGACAGACATCCTCGCATCAGGGATTTTGAAGATTCTCTCGCAGTTCTGCATCTCTATCTTCTCCTGAGCACAATACTCAAGGATTTTCTACGACTTTACGAGTGAGATGTCACCCAACAAGCTTACATACTTCTTTGTAAAAGTTTTTGAAAAGGAACAAAAGAGGCACAGGCTCGGGTCATCTTCCTGTCAGCGTCTTTATTTGCTTGCAGTGGGGCAGATTTCAACAGAGCTCTCTCACTGATGCATATTGAGAGATTTGTTCTAGCGGCAGAGATGTGCTGCTTGTTGCAAGATAAACAGTGAAGGTTTGTGTCAAATTTGTACTCCAGACAGGTGCTCGGCTGCCTGATTTGGAGCGATTGTGGGAGAAACTGAAATGCTTGTCTTGTCGGGCGGAAAATTATATCTTCAAGGTTCATTATTGTAGCTTTCTCTGCGAAAATACCTGCACAGAAATTTAGAAGTTTGCCATAGAAAAACAAGCGTATCATCCTTTAAAGTGCAACAAGCAGAGAGAGGATCTGTTATGCATTGTAAAAAGAGCATAAAAAAAGTCTTTAGGTATATTAAAGCTTGAAATACAAGAGTTGCTTAAGAGAACGGAGATGATTGAGTATCTCTGTCTGGCATCTAAAGGCACTTTGATCTTCAGAGCGGTGGCATTACAAACAGTCTTAAAGTAGCTGTTTCCTCTGTTCTGTGCTGATTCATTTGCTTACCCCTCCCTCATAAACAAAATGTTTTTCACTTTTAATTCCCCCCTGATTTGATGTACAGATCATAAATAAGTTCAAAAAACTTGAGCAGAGATGTTTAACCGCCTCCCCTGAAGAGAAAATATGTTATCTATCATCTAAAAGTAATGCATTATGTCACTAAAAATGATGTTTTTTGTTTTTGTTTTTTTTTCCTGTGATGAACGATGGTGTTTTAGTTATAGGCGACATATTGCGTTGAAAAAATGAACAAAAACATGAAGTACTTCTGTGTCTCATTCAAAAATGGCTGCCAGGCTGAGCCAGGGACAGGAACAGAGTATGATATTTTTGATGCATAATTTTATAAAGCTGGTGATACAGGCTGAAGGGGGTTTCTGGGTCTCACTAATAGTCTGTGACATCCAAGAAAACAGCAGTTTTCAAACGCCTCAGAGAGCCTCGCCTTCTGTGCAGGCTCTGCTTCCATCAGGCTTTAATTACCAAGCCAAAGGACTTCTCCAGTCCAAACTTGTTTTTCTCACACGTCGTCTCCTTTTTTTTCCCTTTCTTTCTTTTTTGCAGTGCTCCTTCTTTGGGGCTCCGCTGGGACTTTCGGTATGAGAGAAGGTGCTAGAAGCAGTATGGCACTTTAATTCTACCCCTCTTCCTCATACAAAACTCCTCAACCCCCTGCAGATTTGTGCATGTATCCACTGGCGATACATTCTATGTAATTTGATTTTAATTATAAGCTTTTTCACATATTTTTTTCCCCCACAACCTCGGGCGCTGTTAGAAACCCAGACGATCCCAAGACAAGAGTGTGTGAATGTAAAAGAAAGCTTTGATAAATAAAAAAAAAAAGTACGCCGAATAATTATGCCCCGTCATTCCATCCAGGCATGTGGATAAATGGACAAGCTGGCATCACCGCCGAATTGGTAATTCGTTTTTTGTGATGTAGTGCTGTCATTACATCTGCGGCAGCTGCTGAGTTCACTCCTTCGTGAACCCTCCAGGATCTCGCCAGCTTGGAAAAGCTCCCTTTCAAACTCCAACGCTGTGCGAGAAAAAACTCAATAACTGGAACAAATGTACTCCTCAGACCCAATACAGCAAGAAAGTGTTGCTTTCTGTCGCACACCCACATACGCTGACACACAAACACACACACATTGTTTGTCCTGTTGAATCATAGCACTGTCAGAGAGACAGATTATATCTGTGACACAGAGGAAGAAGATTTCCAGCTCGATTCCCCTCACAGTTAGGTTTCATTAGTTTCATGAGAAACCTTCGGAAAGATTATTTGTTTCATAGGCGATACTCTACCGACCTGATGAGGGGAGATGGCTGCAATTCAACCAGGAGATGATGTGACATCAGGCTTCAGTTTATTACCAATGCATATTTTTGGAGGGATTGACAGCTGCTTTGTTCTCCCACATTAAAGAGAGTGCATCAACTTTATTTTGGATGCACTTCTTGTTATATTACCCTGAACTCATCTTCAGATCTGAAAAACAATCAATAAATAAAACGCTCTTTAAAAAAAGGCTGAAATCCTGTTTGTGTTGCTGTCACAGGACTGAAATAAGTCTCTGATTGGATTCATATTATCTAACGTACTTATGCGCCAATCTAAATGTGCATTTCATGGGATTCACAACAAAGATTGTATCAAAAGATTAATGTCTCAGCGGCTCCCAAAGAGTGATGCCAAAACATAACCGTGGCCCCTGTTATCTTTTATTCTGCCTTATATAGTGTTATTGCATTGGCTGAAGCCATAAACTGGCTCTTCCATGTAAACAGATGGGAAATGGGTTTCACAGTTAAACGGAAAACATACACGTCCAGCTTTTTCTAACATAGTTAGTTCTTTTTTTTTTAGATTCTAGTTGTAATTACTTATTTGAGGCTATAAAACAGGGTGTAACTTTGTGATTGACAGCTCTGCTGATAGATGTGGCTCCTGCAGTTTTCTATGGGAGACCAGCAGAGCAGGGGAAGAAATGTTGAGAAGAGGCAGAAGCACATCGGCTCTCCATAACCTTGAAGGTCCGCTTCAAACTGACACATGAAGCTGTTCTGCTGCAGACCGGGAAACCTGAGGGAGCTTCGCTGCTTTGTAGGCAAGACAAGTGTAGGGATGGGATGCAAGGTTATCATCAAGTAATGGACGAAAACATTTCCCTTACCTTCAGTAGAGCACTGACTAATGCATGGGTGGAATAAAGTATGTGGCTCCTCATTCCAGTACAGAGCATTTATGTTCATACGAGGAAATAATAGTTAACACTTCACAGGGTTCTCTCTGGGTTCTCCGGCTTCCTTCCAGTCCAAAAACATGCTCATCAGGCTAACTGGTGACTTTAAATTGCCTGTAGGTGTGAGTCGGTGCAGCCCTGTGATTGACTGGTGACCAGTCCAGAGTGTACCCCACCTCTCACCCTAAGACAGCTGAGATAGGCTCCAGCCACCCGAGACCCTGAACAGGAGATGCAGTATAGCAAATGAATGAATGAATAATTGATGTTGGATGATTTGAAAATCATGACTCATCCCTAATGTGTTTTCAGGTCTTTTTTTGGGGTGGGGGTGGGGGGGGTAATATACCTGATGAGTATGCGCTATTCCAATATTTAAAACCTATTTCATGAATACAAACTAAACCAGGGGGCGCTGGTGTGGCCTAGAGCGGTTAGGTCCACATCCCATGAGGCTCACTCTTAAACAATCTGACTCCAACCTGCAGCCTCTTTCTCATGTCACTCCCCACTCTCATCATGCTGTTTCCACTGTCCTCTCCTTTTTGCATAAAAAAATAAAAATAAAAAAAGACTTTAACCCAAAAACAAATCCTTAAAAAAGCATATCCAAAAAATAGATGCAATAAAAAAAAAACACTAAAAACAAACCAAAACTAAACGTGAAACTGGAAAGTCAAAAAGAAGTAAAAATCAAACTAATGGAGTGTAAAAAGTAATATAACAATTGTGGGAAGATAGTTCTATTACAGTTGCAGGACTGCAGCCTTAATTTGGCTTTACTTTTGTATAATCCCTGTAAAAGGAGACACGTCATCCATCTTTATATACAGTTAATTGTTCAGACACTTGCGTTTTGTACACATGAAGAAGCAGCAGTGTTAATCCTCAGCACTGTCTCTGACTTGTTTTTAGAAATTAAAATTCTTCCCCGGGGATCACCCGCTGCCATCATATATCTGCAGCGCTCTTTTGTTCTTTAGACTTCTAAAAAAGATCTGCAATGCTCTGTAGACAAACGAACGCCTTTATTAAACATGAAAAATGAATGAAAAAAAAAGAAGTAATCATTAATTTAAATATCTCATGTAAAAACAGCAGGACATGCTGCGAAAGCCTCAGTAGAATGAAATGAGAGATGAACAGAAGATGTTCAAAGACAGAACATAAAGCTTAAGTTACAGCGTTGGCTGCACACCAGGAGCCTTGGTTTGTTGTTCTGTGAAGAAAACAGACTCCCTGGTGTGTCACTACCGACACGCAGACGGAAAGCATTGTGGAGAATGAAGGAGGCTCACAGTGTCCTACATTGTAGCAGCGTCCATAATCCGCATGGGCAGATTTTTTCATTTCCACCTGGACATCTGCCAATCCAGAGGATTTCTGCACTGCTGACAACATTAAACAGACCAGATGAGAGGACGTATCCTCTCGTGGGCATCATGGCAGCTCCTACAGCTGATACGGCTATACTCAGAGGACGAACGTCACATTGATGACTTTATTTATCATCTCTTTTAACGCACTTCTTTCTATTAGGATCTCAAGTGAAGAACAGAGCATGACTTTGCAGGGTCACACTTCCTTCTGACTTCTCAATAAACACAGGGTGATAATTTTTTAATGAGACACAGATCCAGCAGCTGCACAGTTTTTCTGCGACATTATTGACTCACAGCTTTAATTCCCAAACCTCTGCAACTTTTTTCATGTCTCTTTTTATTGGGTGCAAAAGGACATTCAACCACATGTCAGAAAGATGACTTTAAAACAAAGATCAGCCGACACATATTCATCTTTTTTTTTTCTTTCTGTCTCTCCCTCGTCCTGTGAGCTGCTTAAAAGGTGACAAGAACATCGTCCACAGGCAGAAGCACAAGAAAAAGGCCATTCACCACATAAACGAAGCATTTCTACAAGCTTTTCTTTTTTTTTTTGTTCTTTATGTGCTGCTAATGGACAGAAATCATGAGCAGAAAAAAAGAAGCGAGAAGAAAACACTTTCTACAGAAAAAATAAAGACATCTCCTGATTTTACAGTGTAACATTGTTAACAAAGACACTCAGAAGAGGAACAATCACAACATGTTTGCGACATTTCAAACACGTCTTTTATATAAAGTGTGCACCCTCACTGTTATAACATTCTGCGCTGTCCTGACACCTGCTGCTTATTGGAGGTTTTCGAAGCTTTTTAACAGCTGTTGACTTATCATGGGAAAAGGAACTCAAAGATAAAGTCTCTGTTGCCTCTCTGACTTTACTTCCCCGTGAGGCTCCAGTACCAGGCTTCATATCGGTATGTTACTGCTTATTTAATACAAAAAGTCTGCCACAACATTAAGAAGCAACATAACTCAGGCTTCAAAAAAGCAATTTATCCACTATCAGTGGCAGGAAATCAATTTGTATCCCTCGTTTTTTTTTAATCAAATACATATCCATTGGTTAGAGCTATTTGTTTTGTCCACTGAGAGGCAATTATGACTTAAGATCAGCCGACATTGACATTCATAACTTCCACAGAGAGCTGCTCTCATTTGGCACCCTCGCTGCATCTTCAAACTTATCAATTATGGCTGAGTTAGCTGAGTTAGCATGAGCTCAGATAATTACTACCCAGATGAGGATTTAAGGATTGTCCTTGAAGGTTAACTCCAGTCCCTGCCCGCTCTGGGCTCGGGTCCATGGCTCTGTCGATACGCCAGTCCTGGGCATCTGTCCGACATCGCTATTAACCTGAGCAGAGCCAACCCATCCGTAAAGCTGTTTGGGACATGGCAGCTGCTCAAGGGGCAGAGAGGTATTAAGCGTAGATTGACAAGAATGAAAATGTCCTCTCTGGCTCATAATCTGTGATCTTTTTACACGCAAGACAAGCCATACGCACAGGACGGACACACACACACACACACACACACACACACACCATCACCCTCTTACATAATGTCAGAGTGCTGCACTGGGCTTGTTTGGAGGCTTCACATGCACTCTGTGGAGTGACAGAAAGCATGCACCGTCACTCTCAAACGGACTTTCAGTTACCGCCCCGGCGCATGCATCATATTTGGTCATTCTGACGCGCTGGGATGTCGGAAAGTAATCACCCACTTGGGTTTGCTCTCATCCACTTTGAACCCTTGGAGCATCCATCTCATTTCAACTGAGCCTCATTGCTCTTTAAACACAAGAGCGCTCACAGCGTGTAGTACTCTACTGTGTTACACGGGAAGCGTGTTCCTCAGCACATCAAAGGCCGCTCCAGCTCAAATTCACTACAGATACAGAGCAGCATTGTAAGAGGAGTGAGCGCAACCAAAAAGAGCTGTTTTTCAAAGAGGTGTCAAATGAGAACTGATCGATTGAAGAGATAACACAGAATGACGCGAGGTCATGTCATCACAAACGCACTGATGCAACAGCGTAGCCTCTCAGATGAGCTGACTAATTCGAAGTCTCCTGCAGCGTCCTCCAGGTTCAAACTCGCCATCAGCATGCGAGTCCAATTAATGTTGAATCGTTCCGATCTACGCTGTCAGAGCTTAAATACGTGAAAATGTCGCCCCTGTTGCCCTTCCCTTAAGAGTCACTGTAGCAGCAGAGTCAGAACACAGAGCTGCTTCTTCATCCTCGTGGCTGTGCGAAGTTTCCTTCCATCGGGTCCTCTAGGAATCAAATGCGCGATCTTCGCAGATCTCCAAGGCAGCTTTACTCGCACCACCAAACACTTCCACGTTAGCGTCAATCCAAGGAACAACGTTTCCCGGCATGTAAGCAGAACAGTTGGCGAGACCCACGATGTCCACCGGCCGCAGCACCCGGTCCCACATGTTGAACTGACTCAGCTCGCCCACAAAAGCCTGGGTGGCATCAAAACGTCCTCCAACTATGTCCTTCATGGAGAGAAAAGAAAAAGTAGAAAAGTTTGTAGGTTAAAGCTCCTGTGAGGAGATTTTGGCAGGATAGTAAACAGACTGAAATGAATACTGATGCCTCTGTTTGACCTACAAAGCAAAGTAGACCACCAACGAGCAGGAGGACTGAATGAATTAACACCACACCTGGATGAGTTTGTCCTGCCTCATCACTGAGTGTGCTGAAACTTTGAACAGAGCTGTTTACTATTCTGCGTTCCTTTCGGTGTTTACTCAAAGTGTCATCTTTAGCTTTGTAAATCTTTCTGTAGCCCTGACTTTTATTCTACATCTTTCCACATCTCTTTCTCTTCCCCTGCTATATTCGTCTCTTTTCTTATTTTCCCCGCAACACAAACTTCTTTTATGGTGAGTAAATATATGTGGATATGAATACATACACAAGGATAAATATGATAAAAGTTATGTTAGAGTTATTATTGGTCTGCATGAGACGTCAAAAAGTCTGTTTGCCCTTGCCTGCACAGCAAAATGGATTTATTACTCACTGGCTGGCGATGCAAAGCTACACAACAATAGGCTTTATACATATCTCATGCACTGGGTCGCAGTTAAAAGCACAGCTAATAACACCTTTCATCGTATGCTAGAGTAAAAGAAAGTGAACAAATGTGGATCAAATCCAGACAACGAAAGAATCAGTAGCAGAAATGTTGCCTTACTAGCTCTTACGCTAACTACGTAGCAGTTCTAAAGCTGAGTTATCATATGCTTCAGTCACAGGAATTGTCACACAAATTTATAAACAAGGACTCTTCAGTCTCATTTCATGTCTACTTTTACTCCAGTCTTGTCAATGCTGTAGATGACAACTCATGCTGTTAGTTAAACACAACAATTACTGAAAAACAGACAGTAGTTAGCAAGTAGGCTAAATTTAGGATTTTTTTTTTTTCTGGCACTTTGAGGCTCCAAAATACACCTTGAAACAAATTATCAGCAGAAATGCCATGTAGCCAAGCGGCAACCTCCAGTCTGAAAATATGAGACAATGCGGAAGTGCTAAAGTCTGCTGTTCCTCGAGTGTCCGCTTGAGGCTGGCTCCGGAAGTACCGGAAGTCACGTACACACCAAGCCAAAAAAAACAGTTTTCACAGCCAAAATAAGCACTTTTACAGCCTGGTACAAAATCGCTATTTTCACTATCGGCACGCACTGTACGGGGGGGAATTTTTTTCTTACTCAGCAATTTAGACAATATTAAGATCGCCAGTTCGTCCAATGAGGGGCACAGCTTAGCTCATGTGACTAGCGGGCGCGCTATGGCTGTTACAGCGGAGACTCAAAGCCAGCCTCATTTCAGTATGGCCGGCGCCATCCGTTTTGCTTCAAAAATCCATTTCAGAAACAGACAGGTGACGTCGCAGAGACTACGTCCATTAATTATACGGTCTATGGTTGTAGCCTAATGCTAACACCGCTACTTCCAGAGTCAGAGTGTACACATGACTGAAAGCTCAACAGAGGAACAGCAGACCTTGGAATGCTGTGATTAACCAATCAGAGTTAAGAATTAAACACAGCAGTGTCCCAATTCTGCAAGCAGAATGTATATTTGAGACCAGGGGTCGTGTTAACCAATATTTTCTGTCATTGACCAGATTTTTAAAATATTGATGGAAAAATCAGAAGGCCATTTGCCATTTTGACAGATTGCAATTCACACCAATTTATTTATAAAGCATGTTAATTAGCTATTGTCTCTCTTGATGCATGACCTCGTTGGCTTCAATCGGAAAACTGTCACAGTTGCTGAGTGTCTCTGTGGCAGCAGAGCGCGGATTCAGCCTCCAGAACAACATCAAAACAGCCACGAGAAGTCGTGTGTCCGAGGCAAAAGTCCCAAACCTCATGACAACAGCCTTTGCAGCAGTCTCGCGTTAGACATTTGGTTACACACAAGCGGGCATGCAAAGGTGTGAGACAGCATTCAGGCCCCAGCAGGTGAACTGTTCATACTTTAAGTGCAGTTGTTTAATTTCATTGTTCATGTGTAGCAGCAGTCAGTGGTTTTTGTCACTATGGAGAGAAAGTTACATTATTCATCTGTTTGATGTGTGATGGCACGGTGTTGTTCCTCTGTTCATCTTGTTCGAACTGAATATTAATTAAAAATGAATGAAAATGAAATGCGATGGAATATGTCATTATTATTTTAAAAATTAAAGTGACAGACAAAAAATAGATTATGACCAGATGTTCATGACGCTGTCAGTCAAAATGACAGACAACAAAAAAGTCTAGCGCAACTTCTGTTTGAGACATATAACCTTGGTATAAGTGATGCACGTTGTTGTCACTAAGCTAAATTGGCATTCCGCTGAGTGAGGTGTTTGAGATGTTTGTCCTCAGGACAAATTAATTACATATCAAAAGACTAAACTACGGTGGCCCTGAGGGCTCACATCACTGCAACTTAAGAAAACATGCAAAAAGACAAAACGCTAGCAAATCAAGAAAACATCCTCAGCAATTTGACAACACACGCGCAGCATTTAGAAAAAGCACTGCAAAGACCACTAAACAACACATCAGAAAACCGCACTGCAAATAGACCGCAACAAAACGGAACTGTTTCCAGGTTTCGGAACGTGTGCATCACTTTTAAGTGTCCCCTGGCAACCCTTCCATTATATTGCAGCCTATTTGCAATGCATTTTTCTAATGTGTTGTGTTGCTGTCTGCACTTTTTTGTTGGGTTGTGTTGTGGTCTTTGCAGCACGTTTTCTCAATTCTGCGCATGTGTCGTCAAAATGATGAAGATATTTTCTTGATTTGCTTGTGTTTTGTCTTTTTGTATGTGTTTTCTCAAGTTGCAGCGCTGTTAGCTCTCAGGGCTACCGTACAAAACTGAAAGAAAAAGCACAGTATAACCCACAGGGGGCACCAGAGTCAACCTTAAGATAAAATTCCTTACAGTAGCTTTAACTTGTACAGGAAATACTAATATACTCACATAAAACGGATCGGTTCCATTTGAAGCAAACTGCCTAACAGCTCTGAGACATTTTCAGAGCACTGCCACTTTAAGATACCTAAGTGATGTGCAAACTGTAATATTGTGCAACATGCAGCAATCTCACCCTGAGTGAGTGGCAATACATCGCTCCTTTGGCTCTAATCTAATGCAATATGAGTTAATGGCCCTCTGTGGGGATTAATCATATGTCACCGTACATTTCTTGAGAATATGAAATGAGCTGTCGTGGAGCTAGCAGCTACAATAACCTGCTAATGCAGCTCCCAACGGCTCAGAGGTGCAGTTAAGAGGTAGATGAATGAGGCAATATTGAAAGGAATGAGATAGCGTGTGAGGAGCCTCTCTGCCTCCTCTCCCCTGCTCCCTGCTCGGCGCCTCCGGCATCGCGCTCAAGGGAGACTTTGCACGGGAAAAACACACACACACTCATGGATGCACACACACTGCTTCTTTTGCTCTCACCTGTTCCTGGCCCAGAATGATCACCCCTCCAGGTTTAATTGGGTGCCAGGGGGCCAGGTTGTCCCCGGTGCCCAGGCGCTCTCCATCCTGGTAGGCCTCCCAGAAGCCATCTCTGGTCGTCCAGGTGATGCAGATGTGATGCCAGCGCCCGTCGCTTACTGATAGAGGAAGCTGGGCCACCTGGAGGAGAGGTTTCAAGAAAAAAAAGGAAAAGAATGAGGAGCAGAGAGCAGAGAGCCAGGTTAAGGTGGGGCAAGAGGGGGTTGAGAATAATTGCAACACGTTAGAAACAAGGACAGCAATTAGAAGGGTTAGGGCTTCAAAGAGACAGCCCTGTGCAGAGAAGTCTCCAGATGCGACATCAAATTTAGATTACCCAGGTGACATCAAGGGAGAGAACGTCCTTCAAAGCAATCGGGTAGCTAATAGCAAAAACAGTGTCCTCGTATGTTTCCCTGCTTTGTTCATGCATCAAAGGAAAACAAGAGCTTATCTCACCAGCCAGTGACATCATTGTCCTCTGAGGATACAGAGCAACATACCCGCACAACTCATGATCCCTTACCTTATCAGCATTCAAATCTAGTTCACACTCGTAATAAGCTCCAGATATATATAAATATGAAAAGATAGCCACTGGAAATTGAATATATTTCCCTTTCAATTACAACCTGGTTAAGAAATCCAGGTGGTATCTTAATCTAAACCACTGGGACTACAGGGATCACTGCCACTGTGATCATAAAGTCTCTTTGAGACGAAGAAGCCTGCGCCTCGCTGACTGTTTAAAGATGCAGTACCCAAAAATGAAGCAAATTCTTTTTTTTTTTTTTTTTTTTTTTAAACTATCCGGTAGTGCTTAATATACGGGATGGCAGTGAGGTTTTGCACACAAAGAGATGAATAAAACACCAGGTCCACAGGGCCAAGACGGCTCATCTTCTTTCAGATGACTGCAAACTATCTCAATCTCGCAGTTTAAAAGTTCAATTTTGCTGTTATTACACAGCAGAAGTGATTTTCACAACGATGTTACATTATTTTGTGTCTGACTGAGCCAGCATGTGCCACTGCAGTACCCAGGGAATCATGACGCCTCATTTACACAGGAAGTGTTTGAAGTGATGAACAAACAGGAGCAGCTGAGTTCAGTATAGCAAGAATGACATACAAACAACAGGTGAAAGTGTCTGTAGTCGAATTGCTGCTTATTTTGAAAAGCTTTTGGGGACTTTTGTGCTTTTACCAGGACTGAGTTTGTTTTTAGCACATTTAGTTCAAAAAAATTTAGCAAAAAAAAAAAAAAAGTCACGAGCATTCAATGTTGGTTTTCAGCCTTGCTGCTTACATGCAGAGATTTCTCCAGATTCTCTGAATCTTTCGATATTATGGACTGTAGATGATGATATCCCTAAATTCCTTACAATTGTACCCTAAGAAACATTGTTCTTAAACTGTTGGACTATTAGCTCACGCAGTTGTTCACAAAGTGGTGAACCTCCCCCTCTCCATGCTTGTAAACAACTGAGCCTTTTTGGGATGTTCCTTTTATACCCAATCATGACACTCACCTGTTACCAATGAACCTGTTCACCTGTGGAATGTTCCAAATAGGTGTTTTTTGAGCATTCCTCAACTTTCCCAGTCTTTTGTCGCCCCGTCCCAGCTTTTTTGGAACGTGTTACAGGCATCAAATTCATTGTATTCTGTTTTTATTCATGTTTTTACACAATGTCCCAACTTCATTGGAAATGGGGTTGTATATATATTCTTGTTCTTTTTCCCACGTTCCACTTTGCTGCTGTCTCACTAAAAGTTTCCTTGTTCTGGGACAAAAAAAGGATTATAATTTCTTATCATACATCAATAATCAATGAGTATTTCTTATCTAGGCACTACGGTCTGATAAAGCTTGTATATGGTGTTTTTGAAATACAGTGGATGTTACTAGCCATTCCTGACTTCCCGTCCAGATTGATCTTCTTTGTTAAGCTTGCTGGGGGTGTTTAGGAGTACCCTAAAGTGGAGTGGAGCCAAAAGTCACTGTAGAGACGGGGCTGAGACATGTCTCATGTGCAAACTGGATGATTGACCAGAATGGGAACAGACTGGCTCTGCAGAGCACGGCACTGACTGAAGGGGGCATGGCGCTCCTAGTGTAAATTGGGCAGGTGCCTTCATGTCTATGGCTAGTTTGCTTTGTTTGGATTCAGATTACAAAATGACTCGTGGATCATTTCCTGTTCTTGCTGCAGCCAAAGCACACCCCAGTGCAGGACTGTTCTTCTGTCGTTATGTTACTATCTTTGCTGCCTTTCCCAACTGCATGGGCAGACAAATGCCATACATATGAGTCACATTTTGGACTGTAAGAAGGCAGCTGGCTTCATGACGCCAACAAACGTTAGCCTGTTTACCTACCAACAACATGAGTCATGAGTTAAAGCAAAGGAAGGTCAAATTCCTCATTGATATTTGGCAGATGAATATATTTCTCAAACATTGAACAACACAAAAACACAGAAGTTTGCAAACTTGTGAGTCAACTCATGGACAAAAGTAGCTTTTATGGCTCTGCTGAGCTGGTGTTCAAGTCAGGAAGGCTATTCTCTGCATACTGATTCATGGTTTGTTTCTGTTCAGTTCTTGCGCATTCATTGCTTCATGCATGCATGCATACTTATTTCCCTGCAGTCATTAACTGTTCCTTTCCCTTTGTGTCACATTCATTCAACGGCACTGCAGCATGCCTTGCTGTTAACCTATAATACCGCTCGTGTCTCTTTCCTCCAGTTGATTCGCGCCATTGTTATGTGCAACCCTCCACCCACCTATCAGCACCCACTCATCGCAGTGTCATCGTCTCTTCATTTCATTCGCGTCAGATGACATCATCAGACAAAATCTTCATCACTGGTGTAAGCACCAGAGACTCTGCCGATGATTCAATATTTTATCACCCCTGTAAAATAAATCTTTATCTTTGATTTATTAACTTTTCTCTACTCACTGAGATGTTTTAAAGGGTCATAAAAAGAGAATCAGCCTGTTAATGATCTGCTTTCAACAATGAGGGATAAAAAATGCATCAACCTGATGAATACTGTCTGGTATGAGGTAAAAAAATGGAATTATTGGGATTAACCTACAAAGAATTGCTCAGAGTTCTTCTAAAATTCGGAGAATGGTCCTCAGATTACGTGTGTTTATGAGCATCGGACTTCATAAGCACGCTTGCCAAGAGAAGTCATTTTTAATGTCGTACAAGACCATCTGAATCCATTTGAGATTAAACTCCTAGTGACCTCATTCGGCTGAAAAATGAAGATGTTATAAACACGTTTTTCTTGATTGGGATAAAAATGACATATCTACAAAGAGATTAACTGTTCTGAAGATTTTACTTCATAAGAATGAC
Organism: Labroides dimidiatus; assembly: GCA_030710495.1. Classification (NCBI taxonomy): domain Eukaryota; kingdom Metazoa; phylum Chordata; class Actinopteri; order Labriformes; family Labridae; genus Labroides; species Labroides dimidiatus. The sequence goes on from CM061163.1 coordinate 15,293,883, forward strand.
GATTTTTTCTCTGCACAAGCAGATAACGCTGCACTTTCTTTTCCTGTTTGAAGAGCTTCTCTGCTTCCCTTTTTCCTCAAATCAATAGAATAAACAGTGTGCCCCAGCGGACCCTGTTATGATCATGAGCAAGCTTAACTCATGGATGTGCTGCTGCACATGCAGAGATCATAACAAGTCTTTTTTTTCCCCCCGTGCTCTACAGTATTCCTCCTCTTCCTGTACATGATAACTTCCTTTTCCTGGGTTCATTGTGATCTCTCACTCTCCCTCTTCTCTCCGAGCAGAACTCAATCCCCCTCCAAAGCTCTGCAGATTTTCTATTTCCAACCCCCTTCCCCTCTTTTTTTTTCTCTCTCGTTTCACTCACCCCTTTCTCCCGCCATCTCTCTCTCATCTGTCTGAGTTGAACACATGTATAATGCATGGTGAAGGGGGAAGCTATGAGGAGACCTGCCTGTGCCAATAACAGCCAGTGTAAACAAGACAGTGAGGGGAGAAGAATCCTCTCCAGTGCAGCAACATTTTTAAAAAAAAAAAAATCACCCAAATCTGATACAGCAGCGCTGCAGACGCATCGGTGCCTTGAGGGAAAACAGGAAAGTCTTGTATTACAGCTCAAATCAGCATAACAATTACACAAAATCCCTCCCTTTTAAGAATAAGTTATAAAATATTTACGTTTGTGTCAACCACTTTGTTTTCTGTCCTGTTAATTGAAATCCTGGTTCCAGCTGACTGAAAACTAACAGTTTGTGAGTGGATTTATGGTGCAGAAGGCAAAGAGGATGAAGCATTCCAGCGAGCGCACATGGCAGCTTAAGTTCCCTAATGAAGAACTGTTATTCTTGGGTGTGAGAGGAATGTGGGTCAATGATATTAAATGTTTATAAGGAGCAAAATTAAAAATTCAGAGCTGATGGTCAATGGATCGGCTTTCAGCTGGATCATTATTGTGCTTAGAAGTACAAGTATTTCACAGCACAGAGCAGACCAATGTGGAAATATTAACATAGTATCAATGCCTTCTTTGCATTTAATGAGCTGATCTACAAAACATCACAGCCAGCCGCGCTGTCAGGCAAATGATGAAGAAGAGCTATTTATCTAAACACATCTCCACTCCCCAAACAACCATCAGGGCAGAGATCAGAGTTCAAATAACTAAAATTAATCAACATGCAGGCTGGGTTATACAGCCCTTTGATTATTTGCACATGGGGTTGTGTTGGCCTGTCTGTGCGAGAAACTTGGATCTTGATCATGCTGTGTTTTGGGAACTGAACAAAGGACTTTATTAGTATTGCTTGAGTTCACAATAGGTGGCACAAGAGAAACAAAAAAACTGATTAGACATAAACAGAGTTGGTTCTTACTTATGGAAGGTTGTCAGCCTTCCATCAGTTTAGAATGTAGAACCAGTAGAACACTAAAAACCCCTGCTCAGTCAGGAATCTGAACCACAATAATCTTAATGTAAGGCAGCCCAACAAAAGTAAAACCACTCAGCTTTTAATTTCACAATGTTTCACTCAAAAGACAGACTAGCTGAGGTAGATGAGAATATGCTAAGATCTGCAAAGAAAGCAAAGGTGTGTCCTGTTCTTTGGGAGTAATGACAGAAGATTTTGGTGCAAAAGACAAACTCTTACTACAGTTTTTCCCTCTAAAGGTGAGGTGTGAAAACAGAACCAGAAATTCTAAACTGCACGATGTGCACCATGGTTCGTTACTTCACCAGACCAATTAGGAGCTAAGTCTCCAAACAGTGATTTTAGCATGTTTTGAAGTCAGGGAAATAAATAATATACTGGGCTGACAATAGCAGATAACCATGTTTTTAATAATAAGAACATGTTTATCTGTGGCGAACAGTTTTTCCCTTTGAGACACCGAAATCTGTCTCTTATCTTTTATTGCAGCTTTTATTTCTTTTTACTTATATTGTGGATTTCCTAGACAAGCTCCAGCCTCTCCGGTTTATTCAGGTTCACAACAGCTCTGATCATCTCTCGATAAACAGACAGACGGATCCCGATCTAAGTTTCACCAACTCATTATAGACCCTCGTGATGTCATTGTTTCTCCGTCTCCAGCCCTGTTGCACCATGGCTCAACCATGGGCGATCTCTCACAGAGGGAGACTTCCTGTAAACACACTTATCTAGTTGGAACATGCCGGTGCATATCTTGCCAAATTTCCCAGACGGTTTCTGAGAACACTAGCTCTAGAACTTCCCCAGAAGCTATTTTTCAGATCATATTGCTTTTTCAGGTTGGACTGACGGGAATGCCTTGTTTTAAGTATGCAACCTTATGACCTCCATTAAATGTCAACTAAACTAACATCAGATTCCCGTAACATAAGTATTTTGCCACCACACTTACAATCCTGCTAATTTTTTCAAAGGTCTGAGACTCATGGGTTGGATTGGTCACCATACTACTGAGTTACAAAGTTCTTCATGAGAAGAATTAAACATCAGCCATGCACCTCAGCCATAATCCTAAATAAACCCATAATTCGTCAATCATCAGTGAGCTCTATAATTCCTTGTTAAGATCTGAATAAAGGATGGTCCATGATAGCCAAAAAACACAGAAATGTAATTACAGTCCAAGACGCTAGATACAGAAACCTCATACCATCTCTAAATTTTCACAACTTGTTTGTAAAAACTTCAATAAGTTTGAGGCATGATGAGCCCTACAAGGAACCAGTTTCTCTTCATGTACCTACCTTGTCATTAACTAGCAGCTCAATAGGGTTGTTCCCCCATTCAATGAGGACTATCTCATTGGCCTGGCCTGGCACGCCATATGAAAACGGTGTTCCTATGCCAGGACTGGCGCTGGATTTGAGCCACATGCACACTGTGAAGGCGTACATTTCTGGGAGGCTCTTCTTGATGCGTCCGTAGAGGTAGTTCGTCCGGAGAGGGAGGGACACCTTGAAGTCCTCGGGTGACTTGAAGGCACTGTTACCTGTTAGTGAGAAAAAAAGAATATAAGGTTAAGTATTTATTGCATGTGATGACATTGGATTTTAATATGTAAGTCAGTTCTTTAATTAGATAGTAAAAGGAAGAAAGTAGACCAGATTTATTTTTCATAAAGTTCTTACTGTTGACATCATACTCCTCATATAAATGAGATCATTTATATTTTGTAAAGTAATGGCAACTTAATTGATGCTATTTAAAGGAGTTCACTCTGCATGAAGGTTAATCAGAATTGGCGGAGTGATACTTTAACAACAACAATTTATTGCCAGTAGTAGTCAGTAGTAGTGGGTCCTCCTTCACCCACATCCTGAAGGTTTATTACGGCCCAAATACACCAGATGCGTCCATCGTGGCACCAGATCAGATAGGTTTCAAATCAATGTGTCAACTCACTCTGGATCCACTCTGTTGTGGTCCAACTGCATCCCTGCTCCTGAAGGTCACAGCATATACAACCCTATCTTTGCCTGATGCTGGGGCTATGATGTGTCAATTAGACAAAAAGGAGATTAAGTGGGAAACCAAGATGTGCACGGAAACAAAGATGTACACGGAAACTACCAAAAAACGCCTGGTGACTTTCAAAATAAAACAAACTGCGTCAAAAACAGATTGTTACATGCTCATTGCTCATTAAGTTGTATTCAACTTAATGAGCACAGCCAGGCCAGGAGTCAACAGGTTTGAGGTTTTACATCCCAAACAAGAATGAGGAATGGCTTATTAATAAATTTGGAAGCAGAAGAACTCCTGATTCCCATGACTCCAGCTGTCTGGTGTCCCGGTACTGAACTGAACCACGCAGCTGGTGGGAGTTGATTTACTAAGTCAACATGCAACGAAGTGGAGCTGGACCGGAGACGCACCTGGTGTATTTCTGCTGTCAGCTGGATGTATTGAATTTACATTTAATGTCAGGACAACACAGTGTTAGACCCACAGCAAGCGTTGCTTAAGCTACGTTTAAGAATCCAAAGGTCCAAGTGTCAAGGTTAAAAAAAAAGCACAAAGAGAGCAAACTAAGTACACTTGAATCCACTAGTTCTTGAAGTAGCTAGGCTCATTTCAAAGTGAGATGGATGTTCAAGGATGAACTTCCAGCTGTAAGAAATAAAGCCTATGTGGAAGTGGTTTAAACTGCAGTTCTTCAAGATTCCTCTTGAGGCCAGCTGTAGAAAGATCATAAACCACATACACACCAACATATTTACAGCCTGGCTCAAAAAAACAGCTTGGGTCTGAGTGTGACTAATTAGAGGCACAGATCACCTGACTGACAGGTGGGCACCCTGTTTAATGTTAGTGAGGAGCCTCAGTGCCCCGCCTCTTGAGTCACCATTTTCCAGTATTGCCCCTATTTGCTTCATGTTGCATCAGGAAGAACAGTTGGATGACATCACAGATACTATGATCATTTATCGTACAGTCTATGATTTAAACCCACTATTTAGCTAAAGACACCTTGGGGACTGCCTCATGGATGCAATTCACCTTACTTTTGAGAAAATTACGAACAAAGCATTTTTAGCATGCTAGTTTCTGGATTCGTTTGCTGATCATTTCTGTTGCCAGGTTAAGTCTCTTTGCTAGGAGTGCTAGTATGCTAACAGTTCCGATGAAGCATTAAACAAACAGAGTAGCTGAGGTCAATAAGAACTGGTTTTGCTAGTCCTGCTATTGATCTCAGTACATGAACCAAAACATCTAACAAATGAAATAAATAACTTTAATGATCAAGCTTCTAGTTTTTGGTTCATGGAGACAAAGAAAGATTATTTAGTGTATTTGTAAGTGAAGATGTATATTTTCAAAGATCTTTAACATTTATCTTCGTATTTCAAGAGACTGACTGACATTAGAGTCCCTGGAGCATAGCTGCTAGCATCGCTACAAGAACAAGACCTAGCTTCATCATTATTTAAAGGTTTTATGTAGTTATGTTTCATACCAAGTCATCTGTGACTAAACGCATCACAGCTTACCAACAGAATGGTAGTGGGTCAGGAAAAGGAAACTTACATGAGTTTTAATATTTTAAAGAAACTGAGCACAGAAACAGAGTAAACATGGGTACTAAATGAAGCATGATCAAAAAATGAAAGACACACACACACACACACACACACACACAAAAAGGAAAACCTACTGAAAATTTGAACAGAAAATGAGCATAAAGGAGGCAAAAAGGGCACACACATACACGTCTTTGCAGTGGGTTTGCACCAAGAAAACATGTTGCTCTTTCTTTAATGAGACTGAACCAGAGTCTGATCTCTGTCCAGCAGAGTATTTGGAGCTGAAGCAGACTGGTGCAGCTTGTAGAGTTAAATGGAAAGTTCAGCACAAGAAGAAAGAACGAAAGAATATCATGTAGATAAGTGTGTGATTCACTATGAATGCAACAAATGGCAACTTCAGGTCTAAATATAAGAGACAATGCTGAAATGCTAAAATCTGCAGTTCGTTGAGAATCCGCTTGAGGCTGGCTCCGGAAGTACCGGAAGTCACATACACACCAAGCCAAAAAAAGCTGTTTTTACAGCAGAAATAAACATGTTTAAAGCCTGGTACAAAAAAATTTCTCCCAACTGAATTGCTAATTTTGCTAACGGCACGCACTGTATGGGGGGGTGAATTTTTTTCTTACTCCGCAGTTTAGAAGATATTAAGATTGCAATTTCGCCCAATCAGAGGCACAGCTCAGCACACGTGACTGGTTTAATGTGGAGACTCAAAGTCTGCTTCATTTCCAATATGGCTGCGCCGACCAATTTGCTTCAAAATTCTGTTTCAGAAACAGAAACTACGTCCATTGATTATACAGTCTTTATACTACACTAAAAAAAAAGAAATACTAATTAAATTTATGATGTCAACCGGTTCCATTTTAATGTATTTGGGTAGTTGGAAGCAATAATTCTAAATTCAACTTGGCTCACTCTAAAATTATTGTTTTTAACTGACCTAATATGTTTACATGTGTGTCATTTTTTTGAGTGTAGTCCCCTGTAAATTTCTCTGAGGTTCTCATGTACTCTGTTCCTCAACTAGACCCCTGAGGATCATGGGGGTGCTGGACTGTGTCCCAGACTTCTTTTGTTATAAGCCCAGACCAGGAAGACAACTAAAGCATGTTTGAAAGTCATTACATGGCCATCATTGGTAGAAAAAGCTCTCACCATAAACTGCATCCCTTAAGAATGAATCCTGACATTTCTGGAAGAGATGTGTTGGTAACTGAACTTTGTAAAGCTGAAAAAGGGCAGTAATTATTGTCAGGCAAGTGGCTGCTGTTGGGTTGACCTTTTTGTTTTTTTTAATTCTGAGCAATTAGCTGTTGGTTCAATCTGATATCATCCAGCAGACACTGACTCAGCCTGTTGAGCCTCAGGGGACAGGTCTACAGGAAACGTCCAGTGAGTGGTGAGATTATTTATTTTCCCGAAGGCGGAGATATTTTGACGTCCATCTTCAAAGTGATACCCTGGAGTGAGGACATCTCTCCAATATTTATTAAACTAATTAAGCATTCAGTGTAGCCTTCCAAGCCCCCTATTTCCAAAATAAAGAGCCGCTCCGAGAACTACTCTACGAAGAAACTGTGCTGTGAGGTTTCTACTTGCATCATCAGAAATTTGCACAAGGATTAGCTAATTAGAGTTAAATCTGGAAGACAAAAACATAAAAAAGGAAAGGGGAGGTGGGGGGAGGGGGAGGGGGGATTATTCCTGGCCAACATCTCCCAACATCCATTGTCTCACTCACTTTTCTCCAGCTCGGTGATCCTCTCCAGGAGGGAATTGAGGGTGCTTTCAGTGCGTTGGCGGTGGGCCGCCGTTTCGTTATAGAGCTGGCTCTTCTCCTCCTCCAGCTCAGCCACCTTCCGGAGGAGCTGCGTCTCCAGCGCCCCCAGACGCTGCCGCAGCAGCTCCCTCAGCTCCGGTGGCAAGGGGGCAAGGGCTGAGACACCCCCGGCTGATACATTCGTGGAGGGGAGACGCAAACTCTGTTGCTGGGAGGCGAGGAAAAGAAACAGAAGGGAGGAGTAGAAACAGGATGGATGGATGGATGGATGGATAGATGGATAGATGGATAGAGAAGCAGACATTTAATCCAGTTAATCCCGTGCACTCGCCCAGGCATTCAGTCTCCATAAAGACCCAGATTTACACCGGGTGACTGATCTTGACTTCATTTTGGGTCTGATCCTTTTGGAAGCATTGTTTTTGGTCCAGCAATATCAAAATGAAGATTGTGTCCCTGTGATCTACTTTGAACTGGTGACCTGACAAACAGCCAAGACTGGGTGAGGCTTTCAAGGCAGACATGAGCTAGTGAGGTCATCAAGGGGGCAATAAATAAACAAACAAACAATTAAATAAATAGACCATAGTCCATGTTCTGTCATTTGTGTTATTACTTATGAGGTTGTATGTCGGCCAAGGTCCCTCCCTTAAAGTCACTTTTTAATCTCAATGGGACTTCCTGGTTAATCATGGTTTATAGGGTTTTATAATTAATAAATATCTACAGTTCACTTCAGGTTTCACACTCTTTGTGACATTATCAGTTTAATTTGTATTTTCACACGAAACAGGAGCATTTGAAAAGCTCAGTTGAAGAAAATCTCTTGAAGCCACGGTGCTGAAGGCCACCATAAAAGCTTCTGCAAGGCCCTGATCTTAGTTGTGGAGTTACACAATGTCTTTGATAAGAGAGAGAGAGAGAGGTCCTGCTCCAGGCAGCCATCCTCTACATACAACACTGTTCATGCAATAATCATTATGGTAAGCAGATGCAGATCAATAGATTAAAATTCAATATAATATGTATGAACACAGCTGCAGTATACTCCGATTTGATCAGGGTATTAAAGCTTCCAATCAAGGGAAGAAGGAGGATGTGAGGGGGGAGGGAAGAGAGATGGATGTATCAGCAATGCAGCATACAGTGCACAGAAATAACCTTGGATTTAAATAAACACCATTGTGCTTAGTGAGGCAATCGGCGCTACTGGGAAGGTAAATTTAATGACATAACAGATTAAGCCCCAGATGATATCCACCTTTTAGTGGTATGGAAAGCACTTCATTATAGGTGACCTCAATATCTGCTGTGATCTCCGAGCCTGCTGGAATTAATGCTCACAGCAGAGGAAGTAGTTGAAAAGGAAGAAGTGAGATCTCCTGGGTGTGAACAAAGCGCTGGTTTGAGATGCAAAAGATCTGAGGTCAAGAGGAAACTAAGCAACAACTCCACCATGACGGGTTTGATTCAGCTTTCCAGTTTCAGCGCAGTGGTGAAGGTTAAATCTGGAATTAATTCCATAAACTGTTTTGAATAATGGGTCACGTGCCTGCAAATATGATATTATGTGGTATACACAGAGTACTCATAAATTATTCAAGGTTGCGTTTGAAATCCCTGAAACACATGCATGGTAACATATTTGACATGCTTCTTATTGCTTACATCTTTCTGATCATTTTTAAGGGGGTAACGCCGTTGGGCTTAAATTGACGATTAAAAACGGATTTATCTGGCATACCCGCTGACCCTTTGATCTCGCTGATGGGTTTCCTGCTGTGCCTGCACCCTATTACTAGGCGTTTACATGTTTGTAGAAATGCTACAGTTGGTTGTGTTGGCGGATGTATGTATTTAGGATGAAAAAATACACGAGGGAACCAAACTAAAGTGATTCACTGGTGCTTTTACGCACGAGCAGCATATTTTAGCACCTCACCTCCAAGTTCTCCAGCCGACCCTTCAGACTCTGCATAGTCTTGCCCAGCTGGTCTATGCTCTCGCCTGGGTCCCGGGGCAGGTCTCCCATCGTGTTCTTGCCGAACTCCTTCCGTCTGGAGCCCTGACCCCGGGACTTTCCCTGCGTCGACTCATCTGCTGCCGCCTCGCAGCGCGCAAGCTTGGAGTTGAGCTCCTTGATGGTCCCCTGCTGGCTCACGATGGTCTCTTTTTGTTGGAGGATGGTTTCCCGGAGCTGGATGATAGTATTCCGCAGTTCGTCCTCCACAGGCGTGCTGCTCTGGACGCGGTTCCCTGTTGTACCGTACGCGCAGCCCGGCTCTGCGCCCGGGGGAATGGCGTTACAAACGAAACGGCTACCTGTAGCATCCTGGCTCCGCACCGTGCGTCCGCTGACCAGGCACAGAAGTCCGACTAATAGAGTCAGCATTCCGACCGGATACAAATAATCCACGTGTGAAAGGATACAAAGCTTCCCAATCTACTGACTGAAGGTGACAACCCTCCCGTTTGATAAACAGATTGACTTAACTGATAACTCAACGGTTCAAGTGGTTGTGAGCATTTTTAAAAGTCAAAAGAACATCAAAATATTCAAAAAAGTACCTTTAACAGTGCGGAAAATATAGGATCAACAGTAAAGAAAAAAGCAACAAATCATGCATTCATCAACCACATGGTCGCTCCTTTGAAAAAAAAAAAAGAGAAAAAGAAACCAATGAATTCTTAAGTCGTTTTTTCAGCAGCTGGAAACACTGTAGAAATCAAAATTTCATTAGTTAGTTGCAGAAGAAGTCAGTTTCCCCCGTCCTGTCTCGCGGCTGGTTGGATTGTCAGTGACTGGAGCGAAAAAGACAGCGATGCTGCTCCGCCAGATTATGATGGGGAGTTGCGCACTGGCGCTTCCGCTCATCATCTGTGCGCTAAGGTTATTCAGCTTAAGCCTACGTCATCATCGACTCCCAGCGGACCTAAATCATAATATGAATGCCTTATTGACTGTTTATGACCCCTTTTACATGCGCTAGAGCTTAACGTTGTTAAATTAGAGCTTAAAGATGTCAACCCCTCTCCCATCCTCCTCCTCCCCTCCTCCCCTCCTCAGAGTTGGAGCTCATGAAGCAGTTTATGGTCTCTGACTCCCTGTCTTTATATCCTGGCAGCCTTTTAAAAACTGCACAAGCTTTGTGACCCAAAAGCACCATTAAACCAATAATCTACCGTTATGAATTCTGAGAAATGATTGGGGTTAGTATCTGGATGCAGCCTTTGGTCAATGTTACGCGCTCACTTTACCACACAATCTTTGAGTTTATGAAAGTTTAATGCTGTTATGTCTGCCAAATAGACACACTCTGTCTGACATCAGACTTGGAATGAGAGAAACTTAAAGCAGCTCAAATGAGAAGTTTGATGGTTCACAAAAGCACTTTTCAATTAACTGAACTTGAAGAGGCAGATGCTGAAAATAGTGGCAGTGCATCTATTTGTTGAGGTGAGGCACCAGCAACAACCTTTTTTTTTTTTTGCTGGGTAGCTTGCCGGCTCTACTCTGGAAGGTTGGCACAAAACAGATTTATTTGGGAGGGCTCTTGCCATGGTTTCTTCTAGGGCACACCTGCGGTCGTTTCATCACATTTAACTTCATCTGGGGCAGCTTTCTCTGGTGGCAATTGATTTTTCCAGTTGAAGTAAACCCAAATTGTTGGAGATGAGTTGGCAAAAACACCCTGTTAGGGGCTGCATCTCCACTTTACGGGCAGCAGAAGGGGACTAAATCAGGATCTGTATTCTGAAAGCCACCCTGGAGGACACTTTGTGATATTTTCTGTCCTCCAAGGTCATCCCAGTCCACTTCATGATGTTTTCATTCATTGGAAATTCACCCTAGAAGGTTAGGTCCACTTCAACACACGTATCTGTAAGGACACCTTGGAAAACACTAAACTACATGTCATCTCTTGAGGTATCCAGGATGGACTCTGAGACCTGTGCCCACCAACAGTGTTTTAACACTGTTGGTGGGCACACATGACCTCAATTTGAGGACACTTTTTGATGGTGCTGTATCACATAGTTCAATTCTTCTTCTCTTAAACTGAGGCCTTTTACAAAGTTGGTATCAAAAGTAGGGTTGCAAATTTCAGTTTTCAAAATTGGAAACTTTCCATGGGCATTTTTGGAAAATAACAGGAATTTTTTTCAGGAGTTTATATTAACTGCATGTACCTGGTCGTATAGATGTGTAAATATAAATCTTTTTGGTTTGTTACAAGCAGATGTTATGAGCATTACTGTGTGGAGTTGCATGGCTTGACAGACAGCTGATATAGGCTCCAACCAGCTGTGACCCTGAACAGGATAAGCAGCGTAGCAGATGGATGAATTTTAAATGAATTTTCAGGATTTTTTCTAAACTGAGTCATGAATATAGACATAAATATTTGTTGTGACATATATTTTGATGAGCATTTGTTAGTTTAACTTAAATGTATCTATTCCTTAACCATACCATCATTTTACCTTAGTACCACCATCAAAACTTACAGGACTTCTAGACTCCAAATCCAAAAATAAGTTCTCAGTGGAAATACTGTAGGCTGGTGAAGAAGTGATTGATGATGATCAATTGTGCTTGGGATTGTTTGCACATGTGAGTCATGTTTCAAACAAGATTACTTTTGAAAGCCTCATTCAAGATGATATGAAAAAAATTTCTCTGATTTTTTTTTTAATTCTTACAAAACTTGATTTCATTTGACGGCAACAAAACCCTGAATAGTTCCAGTACTCCCAAGATAAAATTTCCATTATAATTTTGAGCAAACTTTCCAGAATTTTAACAGAAAATTTTTCACCCCTTTGCAACCCTTATCAGAAGTCCAATCCATTTTTTTTATTTTCTACAATTCTGCAGTTTCATGTGATGGATGCTTTTGTCCAAAGCGACGCACAACACAAGCAAGAATTTAGAACGGAGGGAAAACCCTTAGTCGGTGCGACAGTTTTTTTTTTTCCTTTCATTTATTTACTTTTTAAAAAATTTCATCTAATGTCACTTGGTTTCTTGGAGTTTAACTATTTTCAACTGAGAGCGCCTCAAAGTGCAGCTATAAAAAAACAACAACAACAACAAAAAAACAAACAAATGTTATTTTGCCCAGGATGCGTAGCATTGGGAACTCATCACTGCCATAGTATGTACAGAAGAAGAAAAAAAAACTGTTGATGGAAACAGTTAGTGTGAAAAACTTTCAATTTTGCAGCGTCTATAACTTTGAGTCATGTGGACAAGAGGTTCAAATGGAAAGCATTAAACAGAAAAACAGTCAGAGCGGTGATCTGTTTATCCTACACTCCTCTGAATAAAATGTGGTGTGTACAAAATGGAATGGAGCCCTTGATTGAATGACTTTCAAAGATATCTAGTTTGTTCAGAGTTTATAATATACTGAGATACTTATTATATATAATGAACACTACAGATCTCTATTGGTGTTTTGTCCTCAGACAATATAAATATAAATCTCTCTTTTTCTCAAGTTACTATAATAAATGATTCCTCTTGTTTTTCTTTTGTCTTGTTTTATTGTCTTGTAGACAATAAATGACAGATTTTGGCATGTTTAGTAACCTGTAGCCATATAGTGCTGTAGGGAAATATAACGCTCTGTCTGCTTAAGTCTGGTTGGTTCTTTACCATTCCTGGGTTAGATTGTCAGGTAATATGTAAAAAAAAAATGTTTGTTTGAAATGTTTGTTAATATATATTTCAATATCTCAAAGCGACAGCTGCAGTAAAGGGGGAACTATCCTTCCAAAGTTGGAGGCACAAAAAATTGAATATTTCCCAATATGACAAAAATGCTCTGATGTCTAAATCCAGCTCTGCTGACACAAATTTTACCCCAATGTCCTATTTCATGTGAAAACGTCAAACCTTCCAAGGAAACACACTTCAAGCCGTCTCCTCTCAAAATAACCCACAGAGAGGAACAATATTTGGGGGAAATGGAAAGATTTTATTCCGCAGCCAAGTTCACAGCAAAGCTCTGCTACTGCATGTGCTTTCTGGTTTGATCTTACTGCTTCCTTATCCTCAAAAATCTGCAGGCAAACGCTTGTCAGAGCCAGATGAAGCCATTATTCTCTCTTGCTGTGACACACAGAAAAGATCATCACAGCAGGTTTTGTTTAGAACTCCCTTCATGTTTCTCAGACTCAGACAGGAGAGCAGCTGTATGTCAGATACCTGCCAAGATTTAAAGAATATGGGAAGCTTCAAAGTCTGACGTGGGCTCAGTGTGTCTGCTATCAAACACTGTGACATGCTCCTCCAAAACGACCTTATCAATCTTCATTTCCTCAGGATGTTCTTCTCACAGCCGGGAGCAGCAGGCAGGACATCGGTGGCTCTTGTGTGATTCCTTCGCTGCGTTGGTGTACAGGTTTACTCTGGTGCCCGTCACAGCTGTCATCTTCTATCTGTTCTGAGGCCTGAGAGAGGTAAATGTCAGACAGCATTAATGCACGCTCAGCATACAATGGACACACTGTCAGGAAGTGGCCGCTGAAGTCACCGCTAAGGAAGACAGTCTCCTTTATGACAGGTCTCAGGGGAGAGCGAGGGACAGACAATCACCATGGAAACCGTATCTGATCCCGCCCCGCATCACCTCTCCCTCCACCTTATAGAGCGAGGAGCTGGCGGAGGTGAAGTGGGACTACTGAAGAGCAGAGATGACAACTTTCACTTCAAAGTTGATGGGGATAAAGTTTTTTCCCTTTCATGTTGCAACTGGTGAGTGCCGGGGTGAAGCAGCATCACTTTTTTAAGCGCTTTCAGCGAGGGTTAAGAAGTCAGCAGGGATTGAATCCTCATCCTCAACTCAGTTTCCCATCTAAATGAATACATTTAAGAGCTCTGTTTTTCTTTGCTTTGTACTTTATACAAGTCAGTAGGTATTTTGGCCAAAAGAAGGCTTGAAATAACTCGGAGTGTCCATAAAAAAAGACTCCTGAATGCTCCAGCACGCCACAATTGAGGAACAGTGAAAGAAATACTGCCTGTCTGTAAGTCTATGAGATTCATTGTCAGTTATTATGAGTGAAACTGTACACTAATAGCACTAATATAAGTGGCTTTTATCAATTATATACCATCCAAAACAACAAAATTCATTAACTAAAGACAGACTTCCACCAGATCAGTGTTTGGGATCAGCTACAGAGGGCTTGTTAGGACCCAAAATGTAACAACGAACCGAAATGTAAAAACTAACCCAGAATTTAACAAGATGCTGAGCCTGAAACATAATAACTTTTTGCCATTAATTGTACACATTTATTTATTTGTTTGTTTGTTTGTTTTTGCTCTTTTTTAAAATTACATTTCGGGTCATTTTTACAAATCAGGCTCTAACAAGGCTCTGACCTGCTGGATCTGAAACACAACAGAGCAAAGTCAGTGGAAGTTTAACACATTGATTTGAACTGAAATCTATCAGGTCTTGTGCTGTGACAGAGCAGAGACGACCTCGACACAGATCTATAACACGTTGATGTAACACGTTTAACTGAGGTCATTTTTTTGAGTGTAGCAGATAAAATTAAAAAAAGATAAAATAAAACAACAAATCTCACCAATAATTTAAAGAAAAAAAATTCATGAATGCAACATATTGTCTTAAAGACTCTCCACTATCTTTTGTATTCCTTAAAACCTCATTGCTATCTGCACTTAACTTCTGAAGGTATTTCAGTCCTAAATGACTCACTTCAGAAAAATTTCTAACATTTCTCCTGTTAAAACTTTCACTTTAAACCAGGAAATACCAAGTTCACTCTTGATTTCAAATAAAATGATATATCTATATTCAGAATGACTTTTAGCAGTCTTTTCTACATCTGTATTCCTTTTATTCAGATTAGTATTTTAGGCTTTAATGCTTTCACTCAAAAGATGGGATGCTGGAAAGATCAGAACCCTAAGAGGAGAGGATGGAGGATGATAGTTTAACCACAAAGCTCAACAGTAAAAAAGAAAAAAAAGGAAAAAAAAAAACAGGCAAAAAAGTATTCTTTTTATGGAATAGGAGGATTTATGATAGTAATGATGTTTGTAGGAAGGAAAACTGATTTAGATTGGGTGAGTAAACAGCAGGTGGATGTGTAAATGTATGCATACCAGACCCACATTTACTACAACATTTGAATGAATTCCTGCCAACATTTTAAGATTCTCAGTGATGTAACAGCACCATCTTTACCTCAGCAGCTCTTCTTACCAGCTGTTCCTGACAGTGACTAATCCCTGCATTAGGATCATTCTGTGCACACACTCTTACTCACCAATTGTGGTATTTTATTATTTATTTATTTTTTCTATTTCAGGGCTTGCCCACCTGTTGGGAGGGATGCTAAACACCCAAAGTGTCCTGGAAGCATCTCTCTGTGTTTCATGTCATATGTGTTGATTCCTGTGGGATACCTGCAGAAATGTCTGGGTCGGTGACAGGTGCAGGAAAAGGACTCCCTCAAAGTCGTATTTTATCAACACCAGCACATGCATCTCCTCTCTCACTGCGCTCTCTTCTACTCTCTACATATACCACAACATTTAGTGCCAACCCCTAAAATCTGATTGTCCAACCCTGGTGTAACTTAAAGGGGGGTATTGTGTCCTTTTTCAGATTTTATACAGTCTCTCTGGTACCCCTTAGTAGCTTTACATGATTTGTAACTCCCAAAATTCCCCATTTTTCCACACTGGTGTTTAAAAAAAAACCTTACTTCAGCCTCCATCTAAAATGCTTAATTTTAGCTGCTGTCTCTTTAAGGCTCCCAACTCCACAAACCCCCTCTCATCTGACTGGCTAGCCCTCTGAAGGCCTGAGCTATGGACAGGACCTTAGTGTTTGAGGCCCATACCCCTTGGACATGTCATGAAAGGATTAGGAGACGCTAACGCAATGACCTCATCATGTCAGCAAGTCTCATGAAAATCTTTTTTATTTATTTATTAATTTATTTATTTTGGAACGAACCATTTTGAATAGTAGGCAGAAAAAGGGATTCCTATAAAATGGATTCCTGGAAATCTGCACACGTTGAGCAGTGACACAGCGTTATTAGTTTTTATCCATGTTCAAAATATGGCAAGCATAATACCCCTCTTTAAAAACTCTGCCAGCTCTTTAGTTGTCTGGGCTGGGACCTATGTTAAACACTATAAATGTGCTTTCAATGCATCAAATATAATCTGCCTATATATATTTAATTATATTGAATATGTATGCTCATCTGTCCAAATTTTAAAGAGGGATTTACCTCCCCACTGCTCCAAGTTCATCCACAACCTTTTTTAGCATCCAGTATGTGTGGAATTTTGATAACCTACGCTGTGGAAGAGGAAGGGACATAATGACACAAGGAGAGCACAAGGAGCTTTGGTCCTCTTTGCGACAATGCAAGGTGAATAGAAAACAGCCCAAAGAAAAAATGCGACAGTAGAATATTTTTCATCTGGACGGGAACAGAGGGAACAAGCCCTGGGTGTAAAAACAGCCCTGGGAGATGTATATGTTTCCTCTTCCCTGGGAGACTTCATGAAGTTAAAATATACATCTTTGTAAATGTTACATCAGAAGAAAAGATGCCTTTATTTGTAATAATAGAAATGTATGTGTGCACACCTTGATCTTAAACCTTGCTCTCATCTGGGTCTGGGTCCAACAGCCTTTCATTTTCATTTTTGGGTTCATATTCTGGTGACAAAATGTGTTGCATTTCTCGGTATGATCCACATCATCCCGCCTTCTTATCGTCACCAGCTGTGGCGCATCTCCTCAGCATGGCTCGGAGGAGTTTTTAGAGCTGACCGTAGAAATTGCTCGTTGACATTCAGAGAAGAAGCTCTTTCTCGTATCCTGATCAGTGTGCGGTTCCTGACACAGCCATGACTCACTCTGACATAACCAGTGTTGTAGTAAAGGTCTCTGTGAGCCGCTAAAGATGGAACGCTGACTGATATTAAGCCGAGAAAGGAATAAATGAAAAGACTGATCTAAGCACTTTCAGGCGAGGAGGTTTGAACTATTCAACAAAATTTTGAATATCTGGGTTAAAAATAAGCATTGGTAATTACTTATTAAAGGTGATGACAGCTCAATGGCCTCCTTGAAAAAAAAAGCTGTGAGTTATCACAGATTATGAAAGGACAGCTTTTGAAGCTGCTCCCAGATCCTGCAGTAAAGCAAACCTAATGTTACATTTAGAATCAGCCTTAAACAAAGAGGTTTATCACTCCTTACTTTCTCCAATTTAATCTGCAATGAGGGAAGAGGTTTGTAACCAAGACGCCAGACATGAGAAAAGTTTTGATCAATACAGCAGGAGTAGACTGAGACATTTCCCCATCATTTGTAAGAAATTCTGCTTAGATGGATTTAAATTGCTGAAAATATCACGTCTGAGTGTTGCCACTTTGTATTTGAGGAGTACTCGGTATAAACATTACATGGAATACATACATTTTGAGGAGGCATAAAAAATGGATGAGATCATTAAAGGATAAAAAAAAAAAAACTTCCAACCCCGAGGTTAAAAGAAATACTAAAGCAGCACTTCATCATATCGTCCAATCCCTGCTCTACTTCCTTATTCAAACGCTTCTGTATCTTTGATCATGTGATATGTCTTAAGCTAACACACCGGCTAACGTTGAAGTCACTTCAGGACAACTTTGTTGAGTAATAATCTTGTTTGCAGTACTTCATAAATCAGCTGTTAGCCACCAACACTGCTCCGAGCCAGGAGAATATCACGAGCTGATGTTTTGGCTTTGTTCAGTCTGTGTTTGGATTTAGGCTGCAGATCTGCTTGTAAGCGATGTCTTGGCATCTGCCTGCTGCTAATCTCTGCTCGTTTAATGCTGATTAATCTATGAGTATTCCAGATTTCATCAGATTTTGTTTTCTAAGTACCCGTGCAGATCGATTAACCTATTTTGTTAGAATCTATTGAGTCATAGTTTGAGGTGTGCATGTTGAGTGGATGAAAGTGGTTCCCCAGGAAACTGTTGCCAGGGATGTTTCAAGTGCAACATTTATGTTATCTTCTTGTACTTTGTTTCTCTATGTTGGAAGTTCATTAAAATTTTTATATCAATTTATTATATTACACCAAAAATCAGTTGACCCTATTTTTTTTTTTCAACCAACATGATACATTTACATGTAACTGACTGATATAACAGATTAATTAAAGCCAGTGTTTTATTTTTGAGTGCAGGAGCATAAATGGCTTACATAAATGCCCCTCCCTGTTTTGAAGCAAAACACCAATCATTGTGGACGTACCATAGCCACACCTTCAAACTTATTTACAGAAGTTTAAGGATTTTTTTTTATCCTTCAGGCCTTTCTCAATTTTTATACTCATTTCAAATAGTTCAGACAAACCTGCTCAGAGTGGGAACTTCTCAAAGGACCCCTAAAATTGGCCTCAAAAGAGGTCCTTTTGTCATATTTGATCTCACTTCCAGTCAATATTTCACAATTATTTCTAATAAACTTTTTAAAAAGTCTCTGGAAGCTTAAAAATTCATCTTCTACGGTTAAACTGTGCCTAGGAGATCAGGTTCTAAAGCCCAGTAGCTGGTTCTGTTGAGATGAATTCTCCTTTCCCCAAATTTGACGACAATAAATGATAAAATTTTGTGCACAAATCCAAGACTGTCTGTATATTTTAATAGCACTAAATCAGCAGTGAGTCATGAATTTTCATTTTCCCACTAAGAAACACAGTAAGGCCCTCACACCATTGACTGCTCAGGCCCTAATTAAAGCTGCAAACAGCAATCGACAGGCTCTCTGAGCCTCACGTAGGTCAGGGTGTGCCACAAATCAGATGCTGAACAGCTGCAGTGTTTGTTACCACTGTGTTGTCATCACCTCAGAGTCTATTTGTACTTTCCCAAATTGGATATGTCAATCGCGTGGTAATTCTTGAAAGAAAAATACTACAAGAAAGAGAAAGGGAGAAAAAAACCCATATATAAACCATGAAAATAGAAGCAATAAACATCTCCTATTTAAATCTCTTCAAAATGTTTTTATTATTATTTTTTGTTGTTAATGAGTTTTTAGGTCTCTATTCTGTGCAGCATTGGTGTGATACATAAAAACTGTATCAAAATGTTTAATTGTGCAACTTTTTATCCTTTTCAGTTAAAACAAACTATGCAATTCACCTGATTGGTGACAAAATTCTCCATTTCACTCCATGACAAACTTGTGTTGTCTTCTTTTAAGAGATGTTAGGAATGATGAATTTGTAAAAAGATTAAAGCTTTGAAAAGCTCCATTTGTGTGGATGAAGTCACCATGTACTGACAAGAATGGTACATTTGGCGTTAAGGAGGCCAAGGCTGCAATAAAAAAGATGTTATTATCAGGGAGGAAGACAAAATTTGATAATTTAACAGCCTGTCTGGGGAAATTTGCCGCTATGAGCGTTTTCCCTTTTGATGCTTTAACAGAATTGAACAGCCGGCGAGGAGCTGATGATTGAGTATTAATGGTGCAGTTTGAAGTGAACTTAGGGAATGTTTCACCCTCATCTAGAACAACACGTGCGCATTTTGTTACCTGGGAGCACAAATACTCAGGATGTGTTGTTGAATTTCATTTGATCCTTTGATCTGATGCTGCTTTGGTTAGAGTTTGGATAGATTAAGAGTCGGTTCTAGTCAGTAAGACTGGTTTTGGGTTGAAATGATCAATGTGGTGCCAAACGCTTTCCTGGAAAAGTGTAAAACAACTGCAGGGGAACTCACCAAAAGTTGAAACAAAAGTCAAAATTGTAATCAAGAACAAGAATTCAAGGACTCATTCATGAGAAAACAAGCGCAATGAGGGATGGCTGAAAACGATGAGACATTAGAGCAGAAAGTAAAGGTTTCTCAAACAAGAGATGCGTAAAATCAAAAAATAAGAGACACCCAAAACAAAGACATTACAGTCCAGGCATCCAGCTATTATGTGACAAAATTACTGTTTTATTGAAGAAGAACGGAACAAATTCTGTGGTCATGGGTACAATGATTGTTACGCTGTAAAGTTTATGGAACAATCATAGTAATGGTGGAAGACGGGGGCAGGGCCATAAAAAACAGCTTATTATCAAATATAAATTTCCATCACATATTACATTTCATCTCTTTGGTTAGGGAGTTGTAAAAAAAGATGAAAAAAAAAAAAAAAACTAAAATCAAGTGTCACAAAATGTTTTCTGGAGCTCAGAAAACTCAGACTAGTGGTCCAGGTCGCACTCCATATGGCAATAGCCCTTGAGCGGGCAGCCCAGGCTCAAGTCCGGCCTGTGGTGACTTTCTTGCATGTCACTCACCACTCTCACCCTGTTTACTGCTCTATCCACTGTTCTGTCCTCTCGCATCAAAGGCATAAAGGCATAAAAAGCCTGAAAAAATGATTAAAAAAAAGAACAAACATTTTCCATCTGTGAAATCTACTTTATGATGTAATTAGGGACTTGCTGAAATGAGGATTGCTTGCAGTTTGGCACAAAGCTTCATAAAAAGCCTCAATTTGTCCATATTGTTTGGCTGAATATTAATTAATGCCACACATTACAGCCTCCATATAATGTTTGCATCAGGTCAGTTCATTCAACAGTTCTGGGAAGAGTTTTTTGTCCCTTACATCTCCTTTAAGGCAGCACTTGATCAAAAGAGTGTAGTATTTTTGCTTCAATTGAAGTAAGGTTTTAACACAGATATGCACCCAGCTCATGACAACCCCTTTGAAATGAATTGACGGAGGAGGATATGGTACAGAAAACAAACACACAAATCTTTGCCCCTTCCAAAGCAAGTGCTACGAGACACGTCCAAGAGAAATCAGATGATTATTTCCCTGCATGGTGTCATTATCAGCCTTTTATGCAGCTCTCACGCTCAATGTAGGACAGCTGCCTTCCAAAAAATAAAGAAATAAAGAGGCCTGATTGACTTTGCTGAAAACCCTGCCAGCTCCTTTGATGTCGTGAGTGGCATTGAACAGAGAAAATCATCCCGTTCAAATTGAAAAGAACTTAATCTCCGCCTGTCTGGGGAATGTTAGCGTTAGCTCTTGAAGCGCTCACCTTGAAAGGAAGGGGTGGGAACATGGGGAGGAAAGGTTGCTGGGGAGGTGTTGGAATCTCCAGAGCTCTGTGATGGCTTGAACACTGACACGGGGCAGGAATGACACAACAAACTGGTAGGAGATGGTGTCTCCAGAGGTGTTCGATGTACCTTCCCCCAGCTTCATTATCCCCTCCAACACTCCTCTCTTTCACCTCCAGAGTTCGGTTGATTTTGCACCTGTTGCACACGTCACTGATTTCCTTACAGATAAATTCTTTTTCTTTCAAAGTGCTTTTGTTTTGTGGAGTAATATCCTACTATGTTGCTCTCAAAGCTGTGAAAGTTGCGTCATGTGGAAGTGCAACGAGGTCCAATTCTCACTCTTCAAACTCAAACATGAAGCTCTTCATGACTTCACCGCTAATGGAATAAACAGGACGGCTCGCATGTTGCGGTTATGTCATTCACATGCTGCCATAGGGGGATGACTGGCCACAAACAACACATGGTCCTCCATCAGGCCCGTGTGAGTCAGAGTTTGTGTGTTAGCACCATGATAGTACACAGATGGATGATGGGGATCCATCTCCTCTCTGTACAAAAAGTCAGACAAGGGTACAGCCAAAATCTTGATGCCATGATACTGACATTTTGCACTTTGCCAAAACACTCGGCTTTCAAAAGAGCAACTGTAGCCAAGGTCCAGTTTACAACAAAAACAGCTTCTTGTCCCTGTTTTACGAATACGCTCATAGTAGAAAAGGCAAGGCAGGATTGGCATATCCTGTTGTTTAATCCATTTATCCTTCATATTTAACCCCACCTGTAACCCCCTGAGCTCTTTTCATGTCTGCATGTTGTAGATAAAGGAAAATAAAAGGAACAGAAAACCAGAAATATCATTCATTATTTGGCCTTAAGTGGCGTTCTGGCCGACACTATATCGTGAACTTGGTGGAAATCCACGAATCAGAGTCAAGACGTGGATTATTCTTATGTCTCCACTACACTCACAGTCTTTTTTGACGTCTCCTTTGCACTGATACTGTTAGAGTGACCTCTCACTCCTGCTTGAGACACTCATTTAACTCACCAACAAACTAGCATCACTCCCTTAGACTGACAGTCAATTACAGAACAGTGCCTTGAGAAAGTTTGAACTATAAACTGTAAAAGGATGGATGACATGACAGCTCTGCAAAAGTAAAACTTTAATATTGAAACTCCTCCCACTGACTGGCTGTCCTTAAGGTTATATACAGCCTGCCATTAAAGTTAGTTTTTTTCATGCTGATCTATGTCAAAGTGTTGAAAGCTTTAATTTCTAAAAACAACAGAAAGTGATATATCCTATGACAGATAGCTCTGTTGATAAGTGCTGCTCCTGCTGGGCTTTGAGTGTTGTAGAGAAGAAATAGTCTCTACAAAGGTCATCAAGTTCAAAAGCTGGCTTTAAAACAACACAAACACTTGGATCTGTTCAGCTTTGGACTGTACCGTCCTGGGGAATCTTTTCTGTTTTGAGTATAAACTGGGCTCAGAGGGACAATCCCTGCAGACTCTACAGTACAAAACCCCAAAACCAAGCAAGAGTTTCTGATTTATTTTTTAAAAATAAAAACTCACTCTACTCAAGCTATATTCACCTGACAGCTCTTGACAAACTTCTAATTTTGAGATCTTAAAAGCCAGAAATAAGCCCTGAATAGCTTGAAAGAAGTTTAAAGAAAAAAATCTTCCAATAATAAAATATGCTCATCAAATTTCTTGACTGAAACTTTAATTCAAAAAAGTACCAAGGACATTTTGATTGATTTTTTTTGACTCATCATAAGCAATTCAGGTTCTATATGTGGTAATGAAATAATTACCTGGTGTTGTTGGGGGTGAAAGGAATTCCAGCTCAGTATTTAGAGTCGTCTCTTTTGACCCCCAAATCAGCTTATTCACAGAATAACACTATTTTACTTGATGTTTAGTGTAAAGACAGTCATATTATCCCATCAAGCATTAGAGACACCATTTTCACCCTTCACCTGGCATTTGATTGGTCGCCCGGCATAGATTGTCAAGAGGAAGCCATAGACAGTGTTTACATGACAATGTTTCACAGTGTTTCACTTGGAAACACAAAGAAAACAAAAAATCTGCGTCTACATGGAAACACTGAGGGACTGAAAATGCTGTAGTATGGATGCCAGGCCTGTAAGTGGCGATATAACTGTAAAGTCTGGTAGTCCGCCTCCAAAGAAGAGGTGGGCTGATCATCTAGCTATATACTGAATGCACTTTATTTGAGTGTCGAAGCAGAGCAACAGATGCACATTTAGTTGAAAGACAGTCAGCAGATTCAGCAGCACAAGTACAACACGATAGTCCACCATTGATGTTGTTGTTGTTGTTATCCAGTTTTCGCATGGCAATTTAAAATTCCTACAAATAAAGTGTAATGTGCACAGGCAAAATGGAGAGTGACGTCAGAGTTTCCACTGAAAACTTCGGCTTGCCGTTACAGGGCAACACTGGCTGCAGCGTTTCAGAAAATTCCGCTCTGGAGAGCTTTTCAAAAAAGTTGTGTTGTAGGTCGGCTTAAACAACATTTCCGTGTAAACAAGAGGCCGAAACACAACAATACTTTTGCATTTTATCCTAAAACCATTTTTGTGTAAACAGCCCCTCAGAGTGCAAGAAATAAAGCTGATGCTAATGTGCTAAAAGCTGCTGTTCATCAGTCATCCACAAATGGTTCTACTGGAGGCTAGCTCTAGTAGAGCCACTTTCATCAATCAAAAAGAGCTGATCTTTCACAGCCTGGTTCAAATAATGTATTCAGTCTGAATAGCTCATTTCTCTAACAACACTCTTTTTTGGTATTGCTTTTGAGGACATGGAGATGCAATGTCCATCTTTATTATTATTTATCACATGAAAGTAAATATTTATCGTCATCAAACTGCCAGTGACAGTCGTTCATCTTTGCAATACATTCTCTCTTGCCTCTCACCAAAACCTTTCAGGAGCTAAATTTGACAACAGAGCTGTCAATCATGACTATACAAAATCTTTTCAGTGGTATCAAATAACCAATATGAACGCAGCTTTTTAGAACAATAAACACTTGGATACAAATGAAAAATGTCCACAAAGAGGACAAGGGCTCAGTCAGTGGAGTGTGAAAAAGATGTTGTTGCATCAGTTTTGGCAAGCTGTCATGTCAGCCATCTTTTGACACAGTATAAAGTTAGCGCAAAAACTTTAATGTTTGTGTTTCCTTTGCTGTGAACCTCTTTCAGTAAGATGCAAAGAAACCCCAAAAGAAATCATTCCGGTAGTGTAGCTCTTATTTGTTATGCGTAAAATACTTAAAATGCATTTGGTCCTCAAGCGACCTGCCTCTCCATACCTCAGTTGTTGAAAGTAATATTAAATACACTCAGCTCTCACAGAGAGGCCCCTTAGCACAATGATGATAAATTATACTTACAGCAGGAAGGTTTATCTTTATATTCTAATAACCGGCCAGCGTTTGAAGGGTTCCGTGAAGAACAGCAAAGCCTGGAGAGAATTGCTGCCCTTGTCTTCGGCTTTGGGTTCCGAAAAAGAAACTTCTGCTCTAAATTAAACAACCGAAAAAATCAATTAACCTTTAAAGTAAGAGCAGCCAGTCCCGAAAGAGTTCAACAAAGACATCCTCTGGATGAGACAGCACTTCTCATTTGAAGCTGATATGTGGCTTCTTGAGTTGTTTATGTTTATGGTGAGTCATGCACTCAATTACCTCACATGAATATGCAATCAAAGTGAATTTGCTGTATGCAGAATATTAATGTTAGAGTAATGCCTTCTATGTAAATCTCGGATAAATGATGGGAAATGAAGTCAGCTGCCTTCATGTAAAAATAATCAGTCAATCCTCTGGTTGAGAGGAGATCCCTCATGTGTTTTCCTTAGTTTAGTCAGCATCCTTTTGCTTTAAGTCATTTGATAATTGCCTAAGAAGTTTGCCATATGTTTCAACCATGTTGTAAACATTACTGCAAACATGCAAGCTTATTGCTGAAGTGTTCCCCTTGTATGCATAATATAGAATCTGTGCAGAGATGTATGCTGCATTATTCCATTTTTTAAGATTTCATTTTTTGAAGTGAGACCTGGACAATAATACCAGGAATAATAAGTTTAAATAACTTAATTAAATATAATACTGTAGATAAAACAGAACAAAGACAAGCAAAATATAACCAAAAACTTAAACTGTAGATAAAAAAACAAACAAACAAACAAAAAAACATCTAAGTCATTAGATTAAACAGTTGCATACAGAAAGCCTGGACTCTGGGGATTTCTCTAAAGCATACAGAACTAAGTTTCAGAATATGAAATCAATCGGATTGTTCCAGGTAATGTGTATTTTGAAAATGTAATATTTTATAAATAATAAATAAATAAATAAATAAATAAATAAATAAATAAAGTATTTATTTATTATTGTTATTATAGTATAATAAACTATTTATTTGATGGATTTGTCCAACAGCCTTAGTTATCTTGTGTCTGAGTGAGATAATGTGTCTTCAAAGAAGGAAAACATTTAAACTGATTACAAGTGGTCCAATCAAACCCAGAGTGTGATCATGGAACTTTTTTTTTTTTTAAAAACCAAAATTCAAATTGTGTTGTTGAAAAGTGCTTCAGGAAGAAGGAGAAAATAGTCGAACTCTGTTTATCCTTGTCATGATGGGATTGCTCTTAATGGCAATCAAAACAGAGTAACTACAACATGAGCTGCAGCTGGAGCATGAAAACACTTCCTCACTCATACAAAAAGAAAGACTGATTTTCAGCTGCGAGGGCTTTTTGGAAAAGCTAGTATTTTTCTAGAATTATAAATTTTTTCCCCCATGATAACTTGCACCACACTTTTTGTTTTGAAGCAAATGAATGTAGATCAGATCTTCTTTTAACTGTGTTTCTTTGTTCAGGACAACTATTTTGGATGCAAAGCAACAAAGTAACGTATTTATTAATATTTTTGTCGCGCTTTTGTTTGAAGTGTGATAAAAAGCAAACTTTGTAAACTCAATTTGTACTGTAGTTTAGTAGCTGGCTATATTTAGCCATACTCACAGCCTGGTGCTCTGAGATGCACCCATAGCTTATGGTCAAATGTTAGCGACCGTTATGTCCTACCAGTGCTCATCGACCAAGCAGAGCTAATGTAACCTGACTCCTCATTTTACTGACAAACTCTCAAGTTTGAACAGATCACTGGTGCATAACTGCTGCATGTGGGTTGGAATGAATAATATCACAAACAGCTTAGCTTTTGTTTTAGCTGTTAGCTCGTGTTTTAGCCTTTAGCCTGTGCTCCATCGCTCTCTTGCTCAGCTTTTATCTGATCTTCTGTGCTTTTTCTTTTTGTCTGTCCAGCTCCAGTGTTACTACAAAATTAATCCAAGAAATCCTCTTCAGCAAAGAAGAAAAAAGATCTTATCATTGCTAAACTTTGTCAGCCAGCGTAGTGTTGTCATAGAGACTTTGATGTGCTGTTAATCAATCCAGTCCTGAGAAATCATTTAGAAATAACTTATACTGGGACTGGTAATTTCATTTTAAGTTGTGGATTAGGATCAGGCAGATCTCTAGAAGTGAGACTTTGTCAAGACTCATTCAAGTACCTTTAAACACCCAGTGCCAAAATTCTTGATTAAGCCTCCCGAATTATTAAAAATGTGTTTAAAGTTAGGAAACTCCATTTATGCTTGGAGTATCATGTGTAGTGTAAAGTATGAAGACACTTTACATGTGTTATACAATAATTCAGTTAATTACTCTTTTTTTCATATCTTAAGGTCAAATTTGTCACAATTATAACATTTTAAATTGTTAATTAAATGTTCTGAAGATAATTATAGAATAGCAGACAAACACATATTCTTAATTCCCTGATGAAACATGAATACAAAATACTGCCATTACTAAAACATCCTTAAGTGCAAAATCTTTAATTGCTGCTTTTAGTCTGTTGTTTTCTCATTTACTTAGAGGACACCTCTGGTAAAGGTCTGCTCACTGCAGCTTAATGATGTTTCTGCTCAGCTGACAGTCAAATCAAGTAATTAACAATTCAGGAAAGACAAGTCTGGCCATATTAAGCGTCTGTTGTGTTGTCTAAGGAGCTGGTGGCACGCTCCAACATTACTCGCCTTTAATCAGGTGTTGCTGAAGATAAAAAAAAATAAGCTTGAGAAAAAACAAGGATGTGTTATCAGTAAAACTTAGGTGTAAAGACATTAAATGTAACACGGGAAGAATAACTGCAGATGCATCATTTATGCACAGTAAGATCCCTTTAAATGCTTGTAACTTTTTGAGGTTTCTAAATAGGAGAGTAAAACCACATCAAAACAACAACAACAAAAAGGGAAAAAAGGAAAAGATAAAGAAAAAAAAAACAAGATTCATTGAAACCCAGGGAGAAAAGGCAGAAAATTTTAGGTCAGTACTGCCATCTGAGTTCTGGGTTTCAGTCCAAATAAATGACCGCTCAACTGTTCTAAAAAGGTCTACTGCTGTCTAATAACATCATTACTGCGGTTGCGGTCTGCCAAATGTGTCTGTATGATTAAAAGCAGCCCACAGTAGGGAGAGCTTGCCAAGGCCCAGCTGTGGGTCAGGTGCTGGGGGGGGGTGCAGGCCTGGCATTGTCAAAACCATGTGGACTCAGGAGATGGAGACAGAACCTTCTGGATTTGCAAGTTTGCCAGATGTTGTCTGGATGAAGAGTAAAGTCCTTTGGCTCATCCGGTGCACCCCATGAGACAAGCAGCAGCTGGGCCTTTGTCACGGCACCCAGCAGGTCCTCACTCTCAGTTTACCACAGAGCTGAAAAACTTTGGGAATCTCTGCATTTCTTGGTTTTCTTCTCAAGAATACACCAGTGAAGCATTTCAAACAACACTTTCTTGATCTTGTTTAGTGAAAACTAGCAAAAAAAACTTGAAGTATAAAAAACTATAACAACTATACAAGACCTCTCTAGTTCTGTCTGATGATAACTAATGCAAGTCTTGCCACAGCTTCAGAGGCTGTAAGTGCCACGTCATCGCAAACAGGCTGCCAGTCTGTGATCTGAGATCCCAGTTCTCACATTCCAAGCAAAAGGTCAAAATCTTTACACAAAATATCATCATTTTACTGCAGGGATGTTGTCAGAAAGTTCACTGAGTAGACATTTAGAGTTTCAGAGTCTTTTTTTTACAGATAAAAATCTGAGAGGGATTGTTTGAAGCTTTGTCTGATCTGAGAGAGGGATTTAGTGTTTTTGTTGTTTTCAGTTTCTGACTGTGCTCTCTGGCTTTGCTATTTTATATTCATGTGTGTGTGCAGAACACACCCACAGTCTGCAACACTACTGTCATAATGTGACATCATATTCATCCCTTATCTTAATGTAGAAGAGAGACATGATATCTATCTATCTATCTATCTATCTATCTATCTATCTATCTATCTATCTATCTATCTATCTATCTATCTATCTATCTATCTATCTATCTATCTTTCTATCTATCTATCTATCTATCTATCTGTCTATCAAGTGTCATCCATCCATCATCCATCCATCCATCCAACACTCTTTCCATCATTTGCCATTCATCCATCTATCCTGTTATCCATCAGTTAAGCAATGCTGCTATTGGTTCATCTATCCATCCATCCATCCATCCATCCATCCATCCATCCATCCGTCCGTCCATCTGTCCATCCGTCCATCCATCCATCCATCCATTCGATCCATCCATCCATTTATTCGATCCATCCATCATCCATCTATCCATCCATCCATCCATCCATCCATCCATCCATCCATCCATCCATCCATCCATCCATCCATCCTTCCATCCATCCATCCATCCATCCATCATCCATCTATCCATCCATCCTCTTGTTAACCTTTTTTTCGCATCCATCCACCTTCCCATTACTTTTTAATATCCATCCATTTATCCATCCATCCAACAATCTTTTCATCATTTGCTATTCATCCATCTATCCTGTTATCCATCAGTTAAGCAATGCTGCTATTGGTTCATCCGTCCATCCATCCATCCATCCATCCATCCATCCATCCATCCATCCATCATCTATTAACTTAACCATCCATCCATCCATCCATCCATCCATCCATCCATCCATCCATCCATCCATCCATCCATCATTCCCAATCCTGTTTCCTGTCTCTAGTTTATAGGCAAGCAGAAAAGCGTCTGCACAGTAGGAAATCAGTAAACTACCTCATTTTCTCCAGAGAAGAAATCAAAGCAATGATTTTAGATCATGTTACAATACTTACAGATAGATGGTAGTGTGTGTGTCCCATTTTTTTATCACAAAACTTACCAAAACAGCCTGAAAACACAGCAGCACAGCACTTAACATGCATGACATGTGAGACGAAGCCCTGAGTTAGAAACAAACAGCTCTGGCTTGGCAAACAAACAGATCTGCACAGCATATTACATCAAATTATTATTTTTTCCTGTTGGTGTCCATACAAACATGTACAGAAATCCATCAGTACATTTTGTTATGTATCCACAACATTTTTTAAGCAGACTGTGTACAAAATAAGAATGTTAGTGTCCAAACTTTTGACTTTTTTTCTTTGTCTTCCCAGAAGCTTTCTGAAACAGTGAAGTCAGAGTACAGCATGTAACAGAGATGTAATCTGAACAACAAATCTTATTTTATTTATTTATTTTGTGTGTGAAAGAACAGCACATTTTGTTAAATGCAAGTGTTAAAAAACACATTTTCTAATCATGTATCCTCCTTATGCTTTAACCAACCTGTAAGGTCAGTCAGCTTGTGAGAGCCAATCAGTACAAATTTACATTCATAACAGTTTCCTTCTCGTTTGCCCGCCGACTGTGTTTTTTCACCACTTTGGGTTGGGTCCAGACTTTTCTGAGAAGTAAACAGCACCTGTGAAGTGTCAGCCCTGGTCTGAAGAAAGTGAAATTCAAGATGATGTATGGTTACATAACCGAGGAACATTTCTGCAGACAGAATTTAGAGCGGTGGGATTTGGCTCATTGTTTCTGTTTTGTACCAAATACAGCAGGTTTCACTCGTTCAGCCGGCTCTATGGGCCTTTTCTGGCAGACTACAGCTAGCTGAAACAGTCCTGAAGGCAAATCTGTTTTTCAACTGTGAAAATTTGGTTCCTATATAAAGTCAAACTATAGAATTCGTCATATACATTTAAGCAGCTGTTTAATGGTAATGTTGTCTTGATTAAACAGTCAGTGAGAATACTTTACACATTTTTATTACATGCATATATTTAAAAAAAAGACTCACTGTCACTTTAACTTGCTAAATGCTGTTAAGTGCTCTTATCATGGTGGATTAAAGTGAGATTAAATCTTCTTCCAACGTGTCGTCTTTATATATGATTTTACTAAAAGCAGTTCCAGACGTTCTTTATGTGAACATCCTTGAGTTGACATTAGTTATGAAGTGGTGCTGGATGAATATAGATCAATTGGTATAAAGTGAGTGATGTGTAGGTATTCAGAGGGAGACATAAATATAAACCTTGGGATTAAAAATTGCTATATGGGTTAACCTTCAGCTCAGTAAACTGTGGTATGTTTGTACAGTTGCAGTATGAGTTTGGCGTAAGAACTGTAGCTCTAAGTGTTATCAGACAAATGTTTCAATGTATTACTTGCAGAGTTTTATAGCACTGGAGAGCTTAGCAGTTCAAGAGTTCAACCGTTTTGTGGCCTCCAGGTTAAAGGTTGCACTCCATCTGCTGCGCAGCGGTGGCAGCACAGTTTGAAACTGAGTGAACTGGAGGTAAAGGAATAGTAATCATTTTTTTATACCACCTATTCATTGAAATTGTATAACCTAGATGTGATACTTGAATCAAAGCGAGCACTGAAGTTATGATCCAAGATAAATTCACATACTGAAAGCCAAGGCTATTCCACACGCAGTAAGAGACAGTCTGTTATCTGAGAAACCATATCTGTGTCCTCAGAAGTAAAAGGTTCAGTCAGACAGATGTGTTGCTGAGCAACATTTGTGATAACAAAAGACCAGATCTGTCTGATCAAAAAAGTTTACCCATGTCCTTTGAAACAAAGATTGAGGAAAAGCATTGGAAGAGGTTGAAGTGGTAAAGTTGACTTCTGGAGTGGCAGCTCAGTTTGATTTATCGTAGAAACAAGGGGGATGCTGGTTCAAGTCCTGGTTTGGAGCAAAGTATGCTAGCTGGGACTGGTTACTGGGAGGTGCAGCTCACTTACTTATTGCTTCAGAGCAGAAGAGTTAAATTTCCCCTTTATAATTTAAACATTACTTCTTTTTTTTTTCTTTTTTTAACTTTGAAAAAGGCATCAGCAGCAGAAACATTTTAACATCATCTGAAGAAAAGAATTTTGTTGAAAGACCTCACAAAAAGTAAAAGTACGTGTGTGTGTGTTTCAAGGACTCTGGGTAGTGTGTTGCAAAGACAAATAGAGATCTATTTTAGGCTGTCTTAAACGTCTGACAGCTTAGAAAAGAGGCAATCTGCCAAATGGAGAGAGAGAAAAAAAGTTCCATCAATGATTATCTTGACGTCAATGTGGTGGAAGGATAAGACATAAGTGGTGCTCATATTATTCACATTTGAATGAACAACCTTCTCCTGATGAGAATTAGTGAGCTTAGGTAGGAGTTGATTGAGTTCAGCCTTGAGAATTTAAGACTACTAGCAACTTTTGTTTCCTAGAAGCTGTAATCTGACACCAAGTAGAAAACAAACAAAATACACTGACTCAAAATGTAGATCTACTTCCATTAATGAGAAAGGTTGCTTACATGCTGGGTGTGTCCACAGTGGATGCATAGTGTTTGTATTGCCCCCAAATCATACAATAAAATGATTCGCCTTGTATAAATGGGAATTATGTCGAACCAGGCTTTTTTTTTTTTTTTTTTTTTTTACAACAGAATGCATGTTGTTTTCTCTGTATTAAAGAAAACAAATACAATTTCATTATTTTCATATAAATATGGTGATCGGATTTCCATAGATTTCATGATTTGAACAACAACCCGCTGTGCCCCTGCCTGAAGTGGGAGGCAGACCAACTTTGTCATAATTACAAATACCTGTGACGCAGTTTCACTTTGTCAAAATTAGATTTCAATATATCTCTAATTATAAATATGTCATCCCAAATTCAATTTTAAGATATTCACAATTTCATTTCGACTAGTCATAATTCCAGTTACAGAAATGTACAGTTTCTCTTTGGCTAGGGAAAATTCAATTTAAGATATCCACAAATAGATATTTAGATATATTAAATAAACTGTAATTCTCACTCTGTCCGATCAAAACTGAATTACAGATGTCTTATTCGAATTATAGAAAACAAAAATTCATTTGCAGATTATTCGATATCCAAAATAATGTTGTAGATATCTGTAATGAGTCACCCCATACAAATGAATGGCAAAAATGACGTAATTTCGCCCAGTCAAAATTGAATTACAGATATCTGTTTATCACATTTCTAGCTTTAAATTTTAAAACGGCTTGCCGTAGCTGAGGGCGTGTCCTTAACGCAAACTTTTAAGGACACGCCCAGACACGCAATTCCGACCGTCGCTACAGAATAGTGATAGCCGAATTGAAACGCTGCCAAACGACTAGAGCTTTTAAACTACACTTCCCGGCTTTGTAGACGGCTGTAATTACACGGACTAATTACCAACTCCTGGGCCATAAGCGCTCACCTGCGGGAGTTTGTTTACCAAGTTGGAACCAACCGTTAAGGTGGAAAAAGAGAGCACACCGGGATAAAGGTAAGACAGCTTGTCCCCACTTGCTGTTGTTTATCGGTTTAATGAGCAATGTGTGGCACATTTTCTGCAACTCTCTGATCCGCGTTTGACTTGTCAGCGGTCTGTCAGTGTGTGACTTGCAGAAACGTCAGGTGGCACGTGTGGAGCAGTGGATGCAAGCTTGCAGAAGTGGCAGACAGATGGATATGGATTGAAAACACTGCATGTGGTTTGTGATTTCTCACAGACTCACCAACAGATGCATGGTGATTCACTGCTGTGCACGGAGCAAGTTGTTCTATCTGTTCTGATGCTCCCCTGCAGACTGAGCGTCACTGATTGAATCCAGTGTGGGGTCATAAAGTTCCTCATGTGTGACACTGTTTTGTTGCTGAACAGCATGAACACCTTGATTTCTATTGAACTGTTTGTTCTGCAATATGTGTTGACCGCAGGCTTCTGTGTTCTTGCCAATCTGTGAGGGTAGATGACGTGTTTATTGACACCTTTTAATCTTGCCAAATATGCAGTCTTGGAAAGAAGGGAAACGTGAGATGTACAACAGGAAAGTGTGAGCTGTTCTTCATGTGCTTGTTTATAGAAATCCGTGCTGTTTAATGCTGTTAAAGTAAACTTTTTCGCAAGTGATCCAAAAGTGAAACATTGCATTATTCACATTGTATACCATAATATGGTTTAAGTATATGTACAAAGACATGATTCAGGAGATGAAGTGTTGCTAACCTTCAAGCTTGACATGAATTCGACTAGTATTCATATTTACTGACACATTATGAAAAGAATAGCAGAATGTAATTGTCTTTTCAGAGAAACACTCAAAAAGTCTCATTAAATAATTTAATGTTATTTCAGTCGTGAGTGCAGGCAGGTCATCCAGTCCTCAAGGACGATTCTGAATAATGCAGAAACATCAACTGTTGAATTCTACATTCATTCGTCTCGATCAAGCGTTGGAAATGCTGCAGAAAGTTTGTCACGTATATTACAATGCCATATAGGAGCTACTGAATCTTTAAGGGCATAATTTAAAAAAAGATGGATGGTTCAAGATTCTCACCTCATTCGTCGAGTCTCATTGGAGACGTTGTTCTGGCAGAGAAGAGTGAAAAAGGTATAATACAACTGTGATCCAATGGAGCTTCAACACTCTACTCTCATGTTTCACAGTCTGGTTTGCAGTCTGAACAAGAGGCCTCAGAGAAGGCAATGAATTGAAATCAGAGTACTTAAAATTCTTTTCTTGCATACAGGGAACTATAAGAGGAGGTATTATGCGGATTTCTTTGGCTTTTATCATCCCTATGATACCTTTGTAGTAGTTTTATATGATTTATAACTTAGAAATATGTTTATTTACCTCAGATCAGTGTTTTTGAAGCTTCTCTTTTCAGCCTCTGTCTAAACCTTCCATTCCAGCTATTGTCTCTTTCAGGCTGTGCCCAGCAATCCAAAATCAAGTATTTTTAAATCCTCCTTTCTCTTAAAGCCTCCATACAAAGTTAGGATTTTTTTTTCTTTTTTTTAGTGAAAAAATTGCCTTTTCAATGAGATTCTGATCAAATCTCATGTTATCACTGTGAGACTTTTTCAATGAGCAGCCTGGGATTTACTCCAACGCTGTTGGACTTCACAAATGGAAACTTTTTCTTGGATCAAAAAGAAGGTTAGCTGTGTGACTCGCATTACAGTCAAAATACACCAGATGCATCTCCAGTCCCGCCTCTGCTCCATCACGGCATTGGATCAGACAGGTTTCTGTTCAAGTCAGGGTGTCATTTCACACTGGATCTGCTCCGTTAAGGTTCTGCTCTGTCAGGTTACAGCAGATACGTAATCCTCCTAATTTTGCAGGATGCTGAAGCAGTGATGTGTGAATTTGCAAATAGTTGATTGAAGGGACAGGAAGTTCTGCAAAAAAAACGCCCAGTGACTTTCAAACTAAAACAAACTGTGTCAAAATGTATTTAGCCTAACTACAACAACAAACTGACATAATGAGCACAGCCAGACCAGGAGTCAACGGGTTGGAGGTTTTACATCCCAACATGAATGAAGAGAGGCTCATCAATGGAGTGGGAACTCCTCAGTCTGTGACTCTAGTTTTCTGGTGTCCTGAAAGGTGCTGGACTGAACATGCAGCAGTGTGAGTTGAGGAATGCAGCCAACACACGATGGAGTGGATCGATCAGAGACGCATCTGATGTATTCGCGGCATAAGCTTATAATAATAATAAAGAGGATTCTGAAGGAATGCAGTGTTTAAAACTCCTCCAGTGATGCCTTGGTGCTCTACTTAATGTCTTACGAGGTCCTTTGTTCTAACAGCAGTCAGATATTTTCATGAACATTTCATTTCTTAATTTATAGCTTGTTTATTGTGAACATATTGTTTGTATTGATCGATTCAGCGGCAAAGCTGATTCATAGAGTCCTCTCCTCTTTTCTAAAGTGAGGAGAGTCTACAGGCTTCTCTGCCACTCTCTGCCTTAGTGGCAGTCAGGTAGGGTAACTGGCTCTGAACCAAACCACAGTAAAGCCTCCACTGCCTGGATCGACTGTTCTTTTGTTGCTTTTCACACTCTCTGAAATCAAACTCGAGAGGAGAGGAAAATGACTTAGAATTACAGTCTGAACATGTTCTTTGAAGGGACAACTAATTCAACTCAGCGGTCTGAATTATTTAGCTCCTGATAAACAAAGACCCTTGTATATCTCTAACAGAGCTCTACTTCCTCCTCTCTCCTCTGTAGGAAATCCCATATTGCCCCTTTGAGTCAAACTAAGTGGTTAGCATTATGTGATGCCACTTTGAAAGTCATCTAGGCCACTTCTGTCCCCTGAAGCCCTCCTCCTCCTCCATGCTGACTCACCTCTTTTCCTTCCTGCACCCCCCCCCCCCCTTTTCTTTTTTTCACACACAGTTTTTCCCTCTCCTGTTTCATCTGTGAGCCACAGGCTCTCTGGGACAGAGGGAGGATTTGGCAACATGCAGGTTTAGGACAGCTGTGCCATGTGAGACAAATGGAGCGAAATGTATTCCAGAAATCAGATGATAATGCTGTGGCACAGATGTGCATGCACTTGTTAATTTGTGCAAGCAGATATTTGCCAGATGCTGTGCAGAGATAGTGACCAATTAGTTGAATGCTAGTGGAAATATCTGAGGTGGAAAAACACATTCTTTTTCTTTCCAAGATGCCAGTTCAGGCAACAATTGTCAACTTATGCTCAGTATTTGGAGGAATCAGAGTGCATTTTGTTTATTTCCTGTCTAAATATAGAGATTTACTACTGTTTCCAGTACTGCAGGGTTCTAGAGCGGTCTTAACTTTTGTTTTGTTTCTTGTTTTTATGCATCTACATAAAATCCTGTAAATGATGGAGGAGAGATGTGTGTTTATGATTGTTTTGTCAGTGTTTATTTGCATCTATAAATTCAACACAAGCAGCAGAATCCTCCCTGTTCTTCCTGTAACTGTAAATTGTAATACACTTTATCCTGACCAGTTTGGAGAAAACTAAGGCCCATTTATGCTCAATGTTAAATACTAGGAATATGGAAATTGTCACCGATACCGATATCTGATATCCAATATTAATATTTCTGTTATGGTCGATAACAAACATTTACTGATATCGATTTATGTTTTTAAAAAATGATGTTTCTGAGATGATAAAATTTTGTACAGGCTGAAAATCAAGCAAGCTGAATCTTTGAATGTCTTCCTTTATTTTCAAACGGTGTTTCACTTTCAATTGAGAACATAACAGGGCTACCATGAACACAAGTAACTAACAGTGTAACTTTTTAGCAACCCTCACAAATTTGTAGCAAGTGTGTCATTAAACTTTCAACTCACAAAACCCCTGTGAGAAAGTCTGGATCATAAATTACATCAATTAATTAATCAAAATAATATCCTGACAAAGTTACTTTAAGAAACATGCCAGTATTCATGGCAGCCCCCTCCTGACACATACACAAACGGCAACTAGACAGAAATAAACATCGGTTGTAGCCTAAATATCTACCCAGGTTTACTCATTGGATCGATACTGATATGTAAAAAAATGACAAACATCGGCTGGTACCGATGTTAATGCCGATATATTGTGCCTTTTTAGCAAAGACGTAGACATATTCTGCATATTTCCATAAAGCTAACAGGATATGGACCAACCGAAGCAGTACCACCGGCAACCTTGGGGGCAGTGTTGCTGTTACTATGTGATATGTAGCTCTAGTGAGACGTAAAGAAGAAATAACAATGGCTGAACTTTTTGAAGGAAAAATTTGGTGAGGAACTTGCTGTTCTGTTTTTGTCTTTTATGCAAGAGGTTTATTAGCAATACCTCCTCCACGGTCGCCATGTTTGTTTTTGAGTTAATTGTTGTCATAAACTTTTGACTTCCCCCCCCCAACCTTCCCCCTGAGCAATACCAACGTAAAGGGCGCATGGAAGTGTGTGAGCAGTGTCACCTTTGTGACACCTTTCCTCTCGTTCCCTTGTAGTCAATTAATATTCACTCTGCTTTTGATGTGGAAACATCCTAATGGCCGCCTGATATGTTGGCATGAAAAAAAAAAGACCTTGAACATGAGATCCCATTTCTAAAAATGTCTTTATCCAGATTGATAGTTGTATTTATAAACTGTGCGCATGTTTCCTGACGTGTTTGAGACATTTTCAGTGACTCCGAGGTTATTGAAGTCATAATTACAAAATCAAGAAGTCCTTGGCGAAAGAGATAAAGTAGATGCTGTTCCACTTTAAGAACCCTTTTCCTTTGAAAAAGTTTCATGACGTAATACGCCAGAGTTACAACATCGCCAACTTATTTTCAAGGACCGTTCGCTCTTGAAATCCATTCATGAGGTAACTTTAAATTTCATTTTAAAATACATCCATTTCACCTTTTCAAAGGGGAGCAGCTGAACAAGAGACTGTGCAAGAATTCTTTGATGTACGAAGGCCCGTGTATCTTTCCTTTTAAACCTGGACACAAAGTTTTTGCCACATTCATGAACACGATCCAAGAATACCAATGACAAAGAGCAGCAGATCGCTGCGCCTCAGGCTGGATGACTGTGTCATTTTTCAAGGAGTGTAATTCACAACATTAACTGTAGTCCTTTTCAAAGCTGCTGTGTCTTTACAAAAGCCTCAGGGAAACGTATTTGGACTCTGGTTGTGTTTTTGAGTCCTTTCAAAAACTAAACAGAACATCGCATCATCACAAACTCCTGTGCGATAAAGTCAGCAGTGCAGCGTCTCTTTGTAACAAATGTAAATATATCTAAATCTGTCTACATGGAAGAGGAGTTTAGTCTTTTTTCAGTGCTTAAAAACATGTCATTGGACACGGGGCTGTACTCGCACACGTCCTGGTTTCACTTCACTGCTTACCTTCCTCTGTGGAAATTGATTTCAGCATCAAGCTGATGAATTTTAGAGCTCATCTAAAGACTCATTCCAGCAGCATTAATGACATTTTAATCCCACCTGAGCCCAAAGACAGCTGGAGAGCTTTGACTAGAGCTCTCCTGACTTTTCCTTAATCAGAGAGTAAAGATCACTGTGCTACGAAATCATCACAACAAATTGAACTTTGATTTCCTAAAGAGCAGCTCAAATTTTCCGTGGGCAGTTTTTAATGAATGATAATTCATCGTGGCTTTTGGTGTTGTTGTTTTTCAAGGCACAAGAATGCACATAAACTGAGATGAAGCCTAAAACCTTTACGTATTGAATTTATATATACCCAGGCGGACATTGTGGTCGTATACTTTTACCATTCATTTTCCCCCTGTGGTGTTTGTGTTACACCATCCAGACTACGATGCGTTTATGGGGTTGAAAAATGAAGTACAGTTTCTTGTTTACAACAGTGGTTGCTGATATTGGTATAACAGTAACGATGAAAACAACAACAAAAATATGTTGTTTTTTTTTCCGGCGCCACATTTGCTGTAAAACCAAATCCAGTTTTGAGGTCTTACATGTGTCCAAAAAGTGACCTTAACCTCAAACTTGCCGAAATCCAACCAAACTGTGACTATTTATGTTTTGTAAAAATGTCACAGTGGCTGTACCCCTTGAAGATGAATCCTTGCATTCTTGTCATATCATAGTTTTATAGTCTCTCTTGAAAAAAAAGACCACCATGACTGCTGTAATATAATCCTCAGCTTGTTGAATTGTTGTAATCCAGCCCCTGTCTGCTGTTCTGTTGTGTATCTTCTTATTAATATTTTGTTTCTCTCCCTTTCCTGAGTTACAGTTTTTCCTCAGTCGCTTTGGTGCATTTCTCTCATCACCTCTGTGTCACCTCCTGATTTTGTTTGCTTTGCCTCCCTTGTGATTGTGTGCTGTGATTAATTCCACCTCTGTCTCGTTATCCCATCTGTGTCTCATTGTCGCACCTGTGTCTTGTGGTGTTTTTCATTTTTTCTTTTTTTCTTTTCAGATCTTTTTTTAGGTTGAGTTTTGCTCCAACAATCTAAGCAAGTTTCTGTGGGACTTTTCCCTATTTTGATATTTTGTAAATTAATCTTATTTCTGTGTTTGGGTCCTCCTTCTTTGTACCCTTACAAATATCAAAACAGCTTTCCTGGTTTTGCCTTTTTTACTATCCTCACCAAGTAAGTCATCAGGAACAAGCTCCTTTTACTTTGATAAAACGGTTGTAGTAGCTCACATAATAATAACAACGATAAGATCTGCTCTGCTGCAGCAAGCTAGAGCTGTCATTTTTTAGTCGAGTTTCGAACATGAGGTGAAAAGTTCATATTCGAACTCTAATTATATGTTTGAAATGTTGGCTGCATCCTGGAGATGCAAGCCTGTGTGACGGAGACTCCTGTCTGCAGACAGCAACGAGACAGAGGGTGCAACAGGTACCTGCAACTCTCAAAGCTGGCCTGTAAATACCCGTGTTAACCAGGAACATCTGTGTGCACTGAGCATGTGTTCTCATCAGCAGGTAATATAAACAAAAAGAGAGTAGCATTTGATCCCAATCAAGATGATAGACCTGTTTCCAGCAAATAATATCAGAAATTAAGACGGGCTGTTTGATTCTGTTTTACCGTGTTACTTTTTCCTTCAAAGCTGTCGGGATCTCTTTGGAAGAAGAAGAAGAAGAAGAAGAAGAAGAAGAAGAAGAAGAAGAAGAAGAAGAAGAAGAAGAAGAAGAAGAAGAAGAAGAAGAAGAAGAAGAAGAAGACTGTTAACTGCTTTCTTTGGACTCATAAATTATTCGGCTGCAGAGATATCCTGTTGTATCCTGACATAGCTGCTAACTAGCTAACTTCCTAAATGGCTGTGAACTGTAACGGTAACATTGTAGAGCACAGGTGTCTTATTCAAGGCATAGAATGTGCTTAAATGTGTCTGCCAATAAATCCTTGTGCATTTCTACGAATCACTTAAAAAGTCTAAGAAACACCTGGATTATGGTCAAGGTGAAGCTCCTAGATCCAGTTTGAGACTTAATTTTTCCAAGGAGGAACCAACTAATGGAAGCCTGGTAGATTGAGTCTTTATTAAGAGGCAGTCTGGCATCTGTTCTTACTGCTCGTTTCACTTTTTTCCCCTTTGTTTATATCTGATGTGTTCTCACACGTTGAGCCAGCACCACCTTAATTTAGTGGGAAAATCCCTTTAGGTTTATGTTAGCTGCTGGAACCTTGAGCCAGGAGCTGTATAGAAAAGTGAAAATTATTAAAAACCTAGAATTTTTCTATCAATAAACTATACAATAAAACTCTCCATATACATGCCGGCTCCTGTCTTTTTTAATACAATTTTCAACACCTTCCCCCTCTTCCTGATTCGGAAGTCTGCAAGCTCAACTGTACCTTTTGAACTGACAATTTTCGTGGAGACTGTTGGCACAAAAACAACACGCGCCGGCTGCGAAAAGCCACAGTGATATAGCATTCTTTTTGTCCTCTCAGCCTCTCCCTCACTCTCCGCATCCACATCAGATATTCTTTTATAGCGGTCTCAGAGGGAAACTGGGAGGGGAGGCTGCGCAGTGCGAGCTGACCCACACTGAATGCAGACGTTCTCCTCTCTAGCCTGCTCTAATTCCTAATTTTACCCACAGTTGTACATGCGCGCACACACACGCAGCATTCGAAAAACATTCACACAGTCTGCCCGTCAGCGCTGTTATTATTCACCGCAGCGCTCATTTTCTCTGTGTGTTTGACCCTCGCTTGTTTGAACCTGATGCAATCATGTGAATGCTTCTTTTGTGGGAGCGAGGCTGAGTGACACATTCGTTTACATTTGTATTCCTACCTTGTGAGTGTTATTAATATTGCTCATGTTAACTTGAAAAACTGTGAAACCCTGGGCATCATCTGAAAATAATGTTTATTTCCCAGCTTTTCTGTTGGTTGTATATATTAGCCAATGAGCCTCTAAATTTGATGAGGAAATGTGTTTCTTTGCTCTCTTGACTTCCTTTCTAGCTTTCTACTGCCTGTGTTTTACTGTAGTGTTAAAAACCAAACTGATATCTGCCAGACACTAATCTTTTGTGTCATTTGGCTCTACAACCAACACACTAACACTATGATCACATATAAGTGAAGTGAGCATTGTCTGTCAGTGGGGTTTGTTTAGCAGTAAGTGAATAGTTTGTCCTTTGATGGGATGTGCTGGGGGCAGAAAAAATGGGCAAGGGTAAGGATGTGAGTGAGCAAAAGAGAGGGCAAATTCGGATGTTTTTCTGGCTGGATCAAAGCAAAACTGCAGCTCTTGCGGGGTCTTTCTGGTCTGAAGCGACCAAAAAAGGCTGAAGATGAAAAAGTGAAAAGGACAGAGCCATGAGCAGTCAGAGCTTACTAGTGTGC
Organism: Labroides dimidiatus; assembly: GCA_030710495.1. Taxonomy (NCBI): domain Eukaryota; kingdom Metazoa; phylum Chordata; class Actinopteri; order Labriformes; family Labridae; genus Labroides; species Labroides dimidiatus. The sequence continues at coordinate 15,335,539 of CM061163.1, forward strand.
ATGAGGGGTGAAGGATGGCTCATTTGATCTGATGCATAGAGGACGGGTGCTATTTTTATCTTATTGATTCCGATTCCCATACGTAAAAGAAAAAATATCACTAAATTTGAAGATAATCCGAAAAAAAAACCCCAAAAAACTGTTGAGTGCAGTCACACTGGACTTTCGTACTGTCCCCAAGCACACTTCAGCCCTAAAGTCCAGTTCGTTTGGCCAGTGTGACTTTAGGTATACCATGCTTGAGCACGGTTCCCTTCTCCTCTTTGGGCGTGGTCATCCTCGCCAAACGAACTGGACTTCAGGACTGAATTGTGCTTTTGCACGGTACGAATGGCAAGTGTGATCCCGCCCTTTGGCATGCTTTGGAGAGGTGTGCTTCAGCATGGTACCCTTCAAGCACGAGCATGCAGACATGATTGCCGCAACTGCTCCTCTCGACAGTTATTTTAAGCAATAACTAGGAAGTTAGTATCTGGGAGGCAGCAATCATGCTTGAATACAGCGTGGTTTTGATGGCCAGTGTGACTGCACCCTTAAATCGTCAAAATCCGACATTTAACTCAAATTTCTGAACTTCCTGTTTGGATTTCACCATGTCGATTAGAGACAATTTTGTTGGACTTTGCAAGATAGTTATCCACAGATAAATTCAGACATGCAGCTCAAAGTAGCTGGAGGGGTCGTGTTTTTCTCACCAGGGGGCGCTGTGAAGCATGTATCAGAATAAAACTCTCCAAACTTTTTGCCATGACTGAATTTTTGTGGTTAGGTGCGTTACTGTCTATCTCAGTAAATTTTACAAATACTAAAAATAACCTGCCTGTAGTATTGGGAAAGTAAACAGTCAACTGTGATGTCGATTTTACTTTCTTCGGCTGTGTGTTCAGTGCAGGCAGCGTGTGTGTGCAAAAAAAGGAGAAGTGAAGGGAAATAAACTGAGCAGATTAACGTCCTTTGTGATCAAACATTAATATCAGGTCAAGTAGACAGCTCGCGTTATTCATCTTAAAAGTTTATCATAGTAGAAGATTTTTGCATTTAGCGTCTGGGCTCCAAACCTCATCAATCATCGCAGATTGACTTAAGATGCAGAGTAGCTGAAGTGAAGTGAGAAGAGGTGCTGAAGCTTAAGTTTGTGGGAGAGACACTGTCGCAGGGCAGCTGTGACTTCGATGAAGAAGACGCAGAGCTTGAACAGAGCGCCAGATTGAGGGGACGCGTTAGTCAACTGGTTACGAGAGCGGCACGTCAGCGTGAATCAGAGCAGCTTGAGTTATTGGACTTGGCTGGATCACTGGTGTCATTCCATTTGGGTTTAGAACAGAGTGTCAACAAAACGTCAATGAATTCGCAAGTTATCATAAAAAAAAAAAGTGATACATTCCCAAGGACTCCTTCAAGGTTTCTGCAGCTATTGATAACTCATCCATTCATTCACATTCGGCTGAAGGTCACCAGTTTACAGGGTCACTCTTCAAACTGTAACACCGGTAGCTGACAGAGAAGCACTCTGTCTATCAGACTCAAATGAGACGAGTGTTGGGAAGTTATTAAACCAAGTAGGGCTGAAATGATTCCTTGAATGATTTGAGTACCTCGATTTCAAACAGTGATCGAGGAATTTTCTCCGCCCTGAATCATTTTTTGACAGCGACAAATCTGGCGACTTCTCTGGAGTTTGGAGACTGACGTGAAAGCATGTATTGATCTCCAGCACCCTCTGCTTCTCAACGAGCAGTGGATGACTCGTTTTAAAAAAAAAAACTAAGTTTACAAAAACTAAATTTGCATGCTTCAACAGCAGTTACCAGAGTCCAGAGTTCCTTAAAAGGAACCTGCTGTTCCTGCTGTTGAAAAGCACCGTTTGCCTTCTGATGGAGTGTCCACCTGTTTCTGTAAACATGAAAAGATTCTTCTGACAAAAAATGAGACAGTCTGGAAATAGATTAAAATAACCAGGTCAGAGAAAAGAGCTGTTCATCACATCAGGCAAATTCAAGGTTGACGTTTTCCATGCGAGACAGAGAGAGATTTAGAGGTTATGAATGCTTGTTTGGCAGCACATGTCGCTATCACAGCAGCTTTACCAATCCGCTTTGTCAGACAGGGTTAGATGTGTCATATCACAGGATCAGCAGGATCATCTGAGTGCAGAAACATGGCGTCCTTTGTTTGAACATCAGTCTGAGATTATTTTGATTTTAATCATAAAGAAGTGTTTTCTCTTAAAAAAAAAAAAAAAGAGAGAGAGAGACAGAAATAAAAAGAGGTTAGAATGAGTGCAGCACGTTCCTCTCAATGAACCATAAAAGCACTGAGTCTATGGATGGCTGGGACAGGATGAATGCAGCAGGAACATTTTTATTACACACGGTCGCACACCTTTTCAGAAGCAGGCAGGAACTCTGGCTTTCCTGTCAGCAGTCTGACTTTTCCTCAGAATAAAGAGATCAGAATAATAATATTAAAAAAGTAAGACTGGGTTCAAAGATTTAAGATTGAAATCAAAATGCTGAAAGAGTTCTGTGGCATCAGATTTTGACTTGAAATTGAGCAGTCCAAGGTAAAAAAAAAAAAAAGTCAGAAGCAAAAAACCAAAACATCATGGATTCTGCTGCTGTATTTTTTTTTTTGTTTTTGTTTTTTCTTTTTCTAATCCTTCCACGTACAGATCACCCTTAAAATATATTTCGAATGTTTTTAGAAGTTTTGCAAATGTGTCACTACAGCAAATGATGTGCTTTTAAATTTCATTTAATGTGGTCAAAACCTGATCTTATCCACCTAATCCATCTCAACCTTTCTCTGTCACACAGCTTGAGCTGTAGATCATTAATAAATTCTTCTGATATACACCGGCTGCGTCTGCTTTGTAGCTCCACTCCGTCACAGTGCTGGATCAGAGAGGTCTCCATTCAAGTCAATGTGTCAACTTCCACTGGATCCGTTCCATTGCGGTTCAAATGCGTGGCTGGTCCGACAGGTTGCAGCCAATCCGTAGCCTTCCTATTTTTGCCAGATGCTGGAGCTGTGACGCGTCAAAGCAGAGTAGAGAAGATCGAGCGGGACAGGAAGTAGTGCATGGAAATTACCTAAAAAGAGCCTGAGACTTTCAAAATAAAACAAACTGTGTCAAAACTAGATCGTATTAAGCTTCACCAATGCCAGGAATCAACAGGTTTGAAGTTTTACAGCACAACATGAATGAAGAGAGGTTTAATAATGGAGAGGAAAGTGCGGGAATTCCTCGGTCTCATGACTCCAGCTGTCTGTCAGTCCTGCAGCTTGCCGGACCGAACACGCAGAATTTGAAGTTGATCGAGAAATAAGCAGTAATTCGGTAAAAGTGACCTACAGGGTCAGTGGTGAGAATGTAAGGGTGAGATGCAGCCGTTTTCACAGCAAGAATGAAATACTAAGGAAAGCCTTGAAAAAAATTGAATTTTTACACACACACACTCCCCCCCCTCTCTCCCTCTCCCTCTCTCTCTCTCTCTCTCTCTCTCTCTCTCTCTTCTCTCTCTCTCTCTCTCTCTCTCTCTCTCTCTCTCTCTCTCTCTCTCTCTCTCTCTCTCTCTCTCTAGTTCTGACCTTATTTTGATAAACTGTTTTTTCACTGCATTTCCTTTCGTGCTCGGTTGTGATTCAGCAGGAGAAGTTAGTTTTTTTTCTGCTGTGTATGCTGCAGAAGCCTTAGTGTGTTGTGCTGTTATCTTCATTCTCAGAAATATTACATTGGGGAAGAAAAACAAGATCTGATTATCAAATGTTCTTAAGGTTGGAGAACTTTTCTGGAAACCCGTTCCCCCTTTGGCTGTCTGTAAAACAACGTCTGCTTCCTCACTGTTTGTTATTCCTGCCGGGATGCAGCGTTGAGCGTCTTACAGCTCCAGGAGTGAACTTGAAGGGAGACCTTCTGCTTAAAACTGAGTCACTGGGTTTGTGTGTGTGTGTGCGGTGTGTGTATGTGCATACACATGGTTCTGAAGTTCTTGCTCTCTGCGACTGCTGCTGGAAATACTTCTGTGACTTCCCTGTCCTCTGTGGGCCGACAGAAGGGGTTGCTGTATGACAAGCCATTGAAGTCTGGATGATCTAAGAGGACACTGTCTGCACCATCCATCTCTCCCACTCTGTGTGTGTGCGCGCGTGTGTTTCCGTGCTTGTGTTTGAGAAAGAACAAGGGAGGCTGACTGCCTTCTTGAGCATGTGTGTCAAGGCTTGTTTTATATCTGAAAACATGTCCAAAAAGTCATTTTGTGTCCTCATTAAAGGTGTGGTTGAAATAATTCTACTCTGTGTTTAAGAAGAAAAGGAGGAGGTGTGGATGGCGAGAACAATACCAGCCAACTGCGGCTGCTACGTGAAATAAGAGCAGATTAAGGCGACACATTTCCATGCAGTGGAAAAACTCAGCTACCTCCTCCCACTCATGTAAACAGACTCAGTACATACAAGCACAAAGGAACAGGTGTGGAAAGACTTGAAAAACAAACTCAACTCCAACTGGCAGGAGTCTGAAAAAGAGCTAAATACCAGGTTAAACTTTTTATCCAAAGATTTTTGAACAACTGAAAGTTAAACTACTGAAAACTGTGGTGAGAAAGCCAAAGCAGAATGTCCCATCATGACGTCTATACTGAATAATATCATGGAAATACAGAGAGGTGCAAACATCCACATTTGGAGGATGTGAATTTAGACTAAGAAAGGAGTTGTGAGGATATCCATAAGAGTATAATCTGTGTTTTGGCAGAGTATCAAACAGGAATTTGAAATGAGATTCAAGCACCAATTGGATCTCATAATGTACTCCTTAAAAAGTGAATGATTTTTAAAGCTGGAATTGTTAACAATTTTTTTTTAATCATTGCATTTGGGTCAGTTTTGTTTAGGATATTTAATCCCAGGATTAAATTTCCATTATTTTGCATTCCAGTGCAGTTTCTCCTCAATTTTGACTGCCCTGCAGTCAGTTGCCACCAATTTAGCGGGCGCTGCAGCTCCTGTCTTTGTTGATGTGCTCTCCAAAGCACAGTAGCGCTGTGATGCGGTTTCCTGCTGACATCAGTCGAATTGGCTGCACCTGTGTGCTTGGCTCCTGTAGGTGTGTGGTGGGTCACACTAAAGCACTTTGGTGATATTTTAACTCCATTTCATACAAAGTGTATTTGCAGTGCAGTTACTTTTCCATCACAGCTGCAGCTGGAAGCAGGAAGACACTGCAGTAGCTTATGTATGGTGTGCTAAAAGGGACAAAATAGCCAGCTTGGAAAGTCAAGGCAAGGCAAGTTTATTTATACATTTTGGCAACAAGGTGCTTCACAGAGACGACAAATAATAATTGAAAAGGTCAGACAATGTGGTTCAAGCAAAAAAAAAATTGCAACAAAGAAGGTTAAAATATCTTGAAACAGATTTTAAAATGTAAGAATCGTGATTTGTGAAAAATGTCCTCACACAGTAGCACATTGTTGATATCAAAACCCTATTTTACCTGATTTTCTTCACATCTTAGTTCCAGGAAAAAATGCTATGGAAACATCTCTATTCAGAGTGAGCCAAGGTTTTACAGTACAGCAGCATCTCACTACGCTGGAGAGATTTCAGAACCCACAGTGGATGTAAAACTTTCTCAGTAGCCTCGCTTCTTAAAATTCACTTTTGCCTCAAGCTTTTTTACAGTTTGACGGAGAAAGCTGTCATGAGAGATATAAAATTTAAACAGCTTTTTAAAGCCCTGCAAAGGAACTTTTGGATAGCGTTCCCTTTGGCGTCCTCTGTGGACAGAACTCGTCTAAAAAAAGTCTGCTTGAGTAGCGAGTGAAGCTCTTTGTCTGACACCTTCCCTGTCACGCTGACAGGCATTTAAAATAACTCTGTAGAAGTAATCAGTCTTTATTTTAACCGTCTGAACTCTTCACAAGAGTGTTGACACAATGGGCTTCTATTCTTTTTTTGTTTTTAACGTGAAAGAGTAGCAGGTCTTCTCCGCAGCAGGGATTTCAGCCCTGTCACAGTGCCAAAAGAAGAATTAACAATTTGGAGAAGCACTAACAATAGCTTTGTTCTTCTCCAGTGTCCCCGTAAGCTAGTATGAGTGAGCCAGCATGCTCAGCACTAGAGCCCTGAAACTGAAGGAGAGTTTTGAATCTTTCATTTAGACCTGTCATCTCCTTTTGTGACGAAATGTCTTCTTTAAAAAAAGGAATATTTTAACTGGAGGGGCTCTTCAAACTGAAATGAAAGAGGGAAAGAAACTGTAATTTAGAGGCATTTTAATTTAAAATCTTGAATACGGGCCAAAATTGGTGGTGAAGTATTTCTCAAGAGGGACTCTGGAGGCCGTGTGTTTGCTCACTCTATTTGCATTTATAGCAGCAGTTTTCCAACGTGATGTTTTGATTGGCTTGGGTTTAGTTAATTTGGAGCTTCAACATCTGTTAGTCGAGTTTAGCCCGGCTGAATCAGAAGACTCAGCAACTGACGAAAAACAACATTATACGGCTTCTCTACAAATCAACGTCACATGACTTTAGAGGACAATATTGTGAATATAAACAGCATATGCTGCTTGATACGGTAAAGTAATGTGATAATGATGATGTTTCTGTGGGCTATGAAATGGTTTTGGACCAGTTTTCAAATGCAATTCGATGTAGAACTAAGAAATATACTATATCTTCGACTGATAAGGATTGACATCCACCACTGGTGTTTCCAGCTCACCGTTTTACAATTTGCTCATCATTTCAGCATTATGTTTTTATCCCTACAAGACTGTCAATAAAATAGTGCAAGATTTTTTTTCTGCTCCCCACACTCTGTAGGTAATAGAGAGATAGAGACATAACAACAGCATCAGAGCTTGAAAGATGGTTCTTATACTGCTAATGTTTTTCCTGATGCTCGTTCTTTTATTAGCTTCCTGTGCAAAACATCTTTTTTGACTGATACACCTGCAACCTTTTTGCTCAAAATGGTCTAAACCCATCGTCATAACGTTAATGCATTGCTTTATATTGTGACCAGTCTATTATAACATCCCTTGCAGTTTAAATTTTAGTATTGTGCCAGTTCCACAAAGCACCGCTCATATTGTCACTGTTCACACAGGCTGCGTGTCAGCTGCTGAGCGTCTGCCTTTGTTTTTGCTGATTGCCGTTAGTAGTAGTCTATTTTGTCGCCATAAAAGCTTAATTCCTGTTATAATGTCACAACAATGCACAGATCATTTTCACAGTCTGTTTTAGCTGGGAATGATGTGCAGCTGTATCACAACAGACAAGCTGTTTGTTTTCTAAACTGTCAGAACTACAGCAGTGAGCGAGCCCGCAGAGCTGTTAACCTGTGAACATGAAAGCTGTGCCGTGTGTTTCTGTGGCAGAAACACACGGCACACGCATGCTGTGATAATCAGCTGACAAAATGTGCAGTTTGAGCTTATTCTGGTTGGCAAAATGTGAGATGACACTAATTCTGAATTACCTCAGGCAATGTTTACTGCATAATATGTTCAGTAGAAGGTTGAAAATGTTGTTAACTGGAAAAAAATAAACAAACATCGGTCCACCTTTTTTGAGCTGGGATCAATTAAGACCACCCCCCATAGTGAAAACTGCCTGTGATGGAAATATATCAGTTTTCCTATTTTTATGATGCCCTAGCCTCTGCTTTGAGATATGTTACTGACATGAGAAAGATGGGTAACTGTTGGTCTATCTTAGCCCAATCTCTGCATTTTCTCAGTCAATATGAAAGAGAAGAAGAAGGAGCAAAGGCTTCAGTGATCATTGTTCTGTCTTGTTGTCAGTGTGTTGTCGCAACGATGTGACAGCAATATGATGACTTAAGTATAAAAAGTTTTCTCACTGTGGAACGGAAACAAATAAAGAAGGAGTATTGTGTTTTTCCCCCTGCTTTGAACTGTTCCCCTGGTACCCCCTTAGTGGCATTTCATTATTTACAGATTTAAAAATTTATTTTTCTCACACAGGTGTTTAGAAGAACCCTCTTATGTCTCTTATTTTTAAGATGCTGCTGTCCCTTTAAGGCTCCCTGCTCCACAAATCCCGTTATCTCTGATTAGCCAGCTCTCTGGAGGCCTATCTTAGAGTTACCTTGGTGTTTGAGGCCCGCCCTTACAACTTTACATGAGCCAGCTCAATAGTCCTTAAACAGTGACCGCAATATTTAAAGAAGCCTCGTGAAGATCTCATGCTGTTTTCAGAATGGTTCGTATTGAGCAGACAGATTCATTCAGTTTGAAAATCTACACGTTTAGTTTGAATATCCAGCATCGTTACTTTATATTAATGTTTAAAATATGGAGAAGCGTAATAATGTGAGATTTGTGATGTGTTGCACCGCTATCAGATTACCAGGTTAGTAAAAACACCCTTGGCATGGCTTTGGTGAGTGGGCGGTTTATGAAAGTTAATACTCAGTTATCATTTAGTAAACATTCGCAAAAGTAATTGTGCCTCTTAGTTTAATCAGGGTGGTCCCAGAGTAGATCTTATTACCTCAGCTCATGACGCCCTGCACTGAAGAGTACTTATGAAAATAAGAAGATAGACCTGATCTTTTTCTTCCTGCCTCCAGCTTGTTGACCACAAAGCCTCAACATTTAAAACATCTTCATTAAAAAAAAGAAATTCAACCTCGCAGCAACTTTTATGTTAAGTTAATTTGAGGCAAGAGGTCTTTTGTATCTGCAAAGCATCAACAGTAGCACATCTCTACAAGATTACTTCCCAGGCAGGCATGCGCTTCGGACGTCAATGCAAAAACAAACGCTTTAAAATGAGCTCCAAAGGGCCCAAGCTTTGTTGCATTATTAATAGTCGCACAGAGACCAGATAAGAGTACTGTAAAGGGAGTAAGGTGGAGAAAATTCAAAAAATAAAGCACAATGAAAGAAAGAGAGAGAGACTCAAGACAGGGAAGTACAGAATGCAAATTTGGAATAATGGAGAAAGGGGCAGCATAGAAATAAAGTTAAAGCAAAGAAGGGTTGTCGAAAAACTTTTAAAACTTGAACAGAAAAGATGAGAAAACGAACAGAATGGAGAGGAGCAGCGATAGAGATCAAAGTAGATAAATCTCATTTTAGCTCATTGAACCAATTAAAGCAGCTCTCTGTCCTCTCTGTGCCTGATCAGCAGCCCTCCATGTCTGAGCCTCCTGGAGTGGCACTACCTGGAGCGAGGAGCTATTTAAGCATCCAGTGAATTATTCAGCAAGCTCAGGAGTGTGCTGAACAAACTCTACAACTGTTTCTACCTGAACTTTCTGCTCTTATGAGTTTTATTTATGTATTTATTTTTTGCTACATTAACTTGCATTCTTCTCCGCTCATTGTGCTCTCAGGGCTTCCATGATATCAGAGGAGAGATGAAGCACGCTGTAACAGTACAAAGTTAGATTAATGCGTGGTGAACTGGCTGTGGCTATACAAATGAGACTTGTCCTTAGTTATCTTTAATATTAAGAATAAAAAGCCTGAGGCACGAGAGGGAAAAATGGGGCACAGTCTGAGATGCGGTGTGATAACAGCTCTGTTGATCCATCCCAGTGAAAAATAATCACAGGGTGGAAAATGCTCCACGTTAGGGACTGAACTGTGTTTTGTCTCCATGTATGAAATATCACCACAGCCATGCAAGCAGCCCTGCAGGTGCTTTATTAATAAGAGGTTTTAGGACGTGTCAGATTTCCAATATCTCACAGCAATGGTAGCTTAAGAGCAACATTTGCAACTTTCACACTACTTTCTTACCTCCAATTGCTTTGTTCTCTGACCCAGTTTGTCTCCCTCTCCATCCGCTCCACATCCCGCCTCCAGGCTCACCTCTGGAGCTCCAACCTCGGGCCAGGAATACTTTGTCAACACAGGTTACAAACAATCAGTCCTGGAGCTAATTGCGTTTTATTTCCCTGGAGTGCAGCTCTAAGTATGATTTTCAGCACAAAGAGGTTTCGTTTCAAATCAAAGGAAAGGTATTGTGAACCTTTAAGTTCTATTCTTTAATGCACCTCCTCATATTATTGATCTGAGTGCTTCTGATTGGTCAGTTTTGAGTTTATTTTATTCACAAAATAAGCGCCCATTTTATCTTACATGAACAAAACTGATTGAAACAGACCATAAAATAGATTCTTTGGTGAAGCAGTGGTGCAGGATTATAAAGTTGTATTTCACTCTCTGGATATCCATAACGCTTTCTTTATGAGTCACAAGTAAGCATCCCTTTCCTTGACTTTAAAGCACAAAAGAAAAGTTCTGTTGTGAGATATTTATCCAGACTTGCTGAGTTTCATCTTCACCTCGCCATAGCGCTGCAGGCTGACAGCTCGCTCCAGCCATCATGGGGGCTCAGGTGAAACAGCTTCGCTCCAAACATCACACACATCCATCCATCTGCTCATCCATCCCCCCTGCCGTCCAACCTCCCCCCTCTTTCTCTCTCTCACCCTCTCCCTCTCTGTCGGACTCAAGTGTTGTCCGGAGGAAGGCTCACAGCAGTGTTAGTACCCCGAAAACCAGCCACAGAAAATAAATGTGCTGTTGTATTGTGCTCCAGGGGAGACTTTCACACCACCTCCTGAAAGCACCGAAACAGCTTCCTGTTTGTACAGCAAAGACATCCACATGTCTGACAGATAGAAAGAGAGATTTTGAAGCTCCTGGGTTTTATGGTTTTCCAACTGTTTTGGGCACAGATGTGCTTTAATTACTGGATCACTCAATAAAGTCTGTAGTAATGATTGTTATTAAGAAAAACAGTGGTTAAGTCTTTAATGTCATGTATTGATAATTAAGATATCCCTACTAATATACAACCAAAAGAAAATTGTTAATCAATGAATGGACCCAGTTAGCACTGTTAGCATGTTCTGAATAAACAGATCTAATCTGTTCTGTTCTAAGCTGCTCTGTTTGAGGTAGCGTCACCCACCTTTCAAAACATAAACTTGAAAAAGGAGCCGTACATTTCAACTGACAAGTTTCTTCTGGGTGGCAGACGGGAGTATGACCTCTCTCAAATCAATGTCAAATCAATGAAACGTGCGGCTTCTTTTCAAGTTATACTTGCATATGACGCTTCAGATACTTTTTACTATCAGAATTCATTTAAGGTAGCAAAGAGAAGTAAAAGTAAAGAGACTGTGAAAATAGATACATTCCTGACCATAATCTATGACTTAAATGACTTATAGCAGCAACAATATAGTTCTAAATGCTATTACCTAGCTTCCTGATCTGAATAGGGCAGAACCGGATTGATTTACAACACGCCGGCTGATGAAGTTTGGCAGTGAGAAGAGAGATCTGTTTTTCTCTGCAGAAAACTATTTCTGGGATTAATTTAATAGTGATGGTGGAACCTGGAGCTGAACTGTCAGATAGAAAAAGGACAGAAGATAGCTAAACTGGAGAGTGATAGAACACAAGCTAAAGGCTAAAACACAAACTAAACACTAAACCATGAGCTAAAGGCTAAAACACAATCTAAGATGTTTGTTGTAATGTTCATTCTAACCAACATGCAGCAGTTATACTGCAGTGATCTGATCAAACTTGAAAGTCTATCAATAAAATGAGGAGCCAGGTTACTTAAGCTCTGGTTGGTCGATGACAAGGACATAAGGATTTGCTAACGTTGCACATTAGCCTGCGTCTCAGACACCAGCCTGCTAGTAGCACTAAAATAGCTGGCTACTATATTACGGAATAAATTGACAAAGTTAGCTTGTTGTCACATTTCAAACAACAGTGCTGTGTAGCTGTTGATACATACCTTACTTGTCCAATTGTTTCCAGTAAAAAGTTGTCTTGAACAAAGAAAAGAAGTGATAGAAAGAACAACCGATCTCCTTTTTGCAGGTTTAGCAGTGAACTGGACACCCAGCATTGTGATGCTACCAAGTACAAACTTCCACAGGTTTCATTCACCTGTGATTCAATTTCAACAGCCATCAAAGAAAATACATCCATGATGTATCACTCCGACTAAAGTTCTTGCCAAAAGTTGCTCATACAATCAGCTCAGATTCAGAGAAGGTTTAATACCAAAGGACATTGTGATGCTACTGCAAGTTTGAGACAGACAGTTGGGCAGAGAGTGACACGTTTATTCAGTTAACTTTTATATTTCATTTTGTGTAACAAAGTTAGAAGAGCCTGATGTTTCCTTTCCAATATTAGCTTCACAGAGAAAAATGGGTCCAGTCAAGACAGCTGTTATCAAAAACTATTTGTTTGCAATAAATTCTTGTGGTATGGCTCTTTTGTGCAGCGCAAAAGCTCCTGATAAACATCTTCTCTTGAGCCTCTGCAGCAGTGATCTTGTGCCCTTCCTTTGATTTTTCACAATGTGAGTTTTAATATCCGATAAATACATGTGCCAACATTTGAAACTGTTAATGCTCACACAAGGCCAGATTTTTTTTTAATACATTTTGTTACTTTTTCTGATTTTTTTTTTTTGTGTGTGTGTGTTCAGAAGCAATTTGGCTTGAGAGCAGGAACTCGTAACATAATTTTGAAGTCAGGATTTTTATAAATGCTTAAAAACGGAACGATTATATCGCAGGCACTGATGTGTTGTCAGTCTGTGTTTAAAACTCAAGAGCTTCTACATCGAAGGGTGTAAAACAGGAAGCTTGGTTATCATGTGGAAAGAAAATCAATCTGGTGTAAGATGTAAAGCAGACCCTTCTTTATTTTTAAAATTATAAATGCAGAAATATCAAGGCAGTCTAATTCTGTACAGCAGGGGTTCAGTCAACTGTGACCGGATTTTTATAAATCAGCAGTGACTGTTGCTTTTATTCCAAGGAGGGAATAACCTGTCTTTCCATCTGTATCTCCAAATTAATTTGACTTCTTGCTGTCTTAAACTTTAGTCTCAGCAGTGAAGAGGTGTTTTATGAATACAGATTGAGCTGAAGGTTAGCATGAGGAAGTGTGTGGGAGACGTCTGCAGAGGGCTGTTATGTGGAGTGAAGAGAATACTTGAGTGCATGATCCCAAACAGTTTGGTTTAACACAGTGGTACTGAACACTCTTTCCGAGTAGTGTTGCATGTTAATCAGCCTCTGCTGTCATGATGAGATGATACAGAAAGTGACGCTTTTTAGATTCAAACAGACATGAAATCTATGTGAAACATCCCCTCAGGTGTGTTGATGAAATCTGACGTTAGAGCTGCTGGAAGGAGATGAGACAACGTTGGTGAGGGGTTGCAACAAATGTGTCCTGTTTTTACTTCCAACTCATCAAATATGGAAGTGGGGTCAGTCAAATTTATAGTATTTAAAAGTATGACCACGCAATGTCATTGTTAGTCAGCTGGCACATGTAGGGCGAAGTGAGTGAAAATGATTTTGAAGGATGTAAAAGATGCAAGGTAGTCGATCAGGCAACAAGCAACAGCAGTTTGGAAACGTCTCAAGGGAAATGCAACATCTCTGTAAGCTTAAAGAGGAGGTTTTTGTTTTATATTTTTGACTTTAAACTGCAACTCTGGTGCCCCTGTAGTAACTTTACATTATTTTCACACTAGTGTTTTAGCAACTCTTTTTTTTTTTTCAGCAAACACTTTGTTCTTGCTCTTAAGGGCACAGTCACACTGGGCATCCGATCCGTGCTTTTTCCTTTAGAACTGACAGTTTTTAGCAGATAACAGATGGATTCTGGGATTTCTACCACATATGAATATGTAGTGATCGGAAATTTTGCACACGTGTAATATGGACATCCAGCTGTATTACTTTATATCTATGTTTAGAATATGGGAAGATTTAATATCCCCTCTTTAACCAGTTATAACACAGATTGTAACTTACAGATGAGACGTCACACCGGATGATGACAACATGCTAAAACTATTCACACTAAGTGACACAATTGACCGCTAAAGAAAATAAGATTAAATGTCTTTTTTATATTTCGATGATTACCCACCTGGCATGGAGCTGCTCTTGGATGTCAGATCAACGTTTGTCCTGCTATTTGTTGTGTGCTGCACTGATTCAAGCTTCGGTAGAGGACTGAAGGGTTAGGTGCAGACATGAGACGAAGAAGACTGATCACTTGCAAGTTTACATTCTTTAGCCTTAACCTACTGACTTGGGTTGTCAATATTTGAGCTCCATGCCGGGTCTTCGTCCTTGCACAGAGTGCACTGTGTGCTTTGAGCACTTCAGGAGGGTGATGCTGCAAATAAACAAACAGGAGGCAGCCTGTGTTGAGTTCACAGATGCTCCAGTTTCAATAGTAAAAATAAACATGTAATGGAAGACTTGGAATCAGTGAGACTTGAAGTCTGCCAGTCTAATAAATTGTTAAACATAGTTTTTAAAAATGCTTTCAGGGTTTCTTTAAAACTGGAGGAAAGGCAATGGGATTGTTTTGGGTTATTTCAAGATCGTCTGCAGCTCCATCAGCAACATTTCAGCTAATATGTGCACATAAATCTGAGACTCATTTAATTCAGCATGTAAGCTTTAATGATTCCTGCTGCATGCTGTTTGTGTTTTTCATTGATGTGTCAACATTATTGAACCAACATATTTCAGGATGTTACTTCCCTGGTATAAAAGCAGGTTCTATTTAAAACATAACTGTATTTGTTTTCAAGTTATTGCTTTTCAAATCCTGCCGCAAACGATAAAAATATGTGCACATCCATCGCCCACATTTCCACACCCTGAGGCTTTAGGCGGGTTGAGCCTCGAGGCTTCTTCAGTGCTCCCTGAGCTGTTTGACTCTGACTTCCAACATACATATCCCACCTTTCTAACGGCTGAATAACATTAAAAGGTCAAGTGGAGTCAACTCATCATACAAGTGTGAGAGCTGTGTCACTCAAAGACCACTGAAAAACACTTGCTTACCTCCTTTTGTTCTCTTGTTCTTTTTTTCAGCAGAAATACGAGACGTAATTAAATTGCTAAGTTTTGGCATCAGTTCCAAAAAGCTTGCGGCCAGTCCCGGTTCACGCAGTGCTGAACTCCCTCTGTGGTGCCCCAACAGGCCGTCTCTTTGGGGAAGAAAGTCTTCAAGGCTTCATGTGTCTTTTCATCTGCTGGTCTGGATGGAGAAATGCCAGGATGTCACTAATGAACACAGGAACTATTGCCTGGAGAGCTCGCTTTACATGGCTACTCAAAGAACTGATTAACCATTCCTTCTTTGCATTCCAAACCAATCAAAGGAGCTTAATCACTTGACACATCCTTTTATTAATCAGGCACTTTTTTGTTCAGTTTATGTATTTGTTTTCAATTACGCTCCCTCCCAGGGATGGGGATTGGAGAAATGGCTTTGTCACCACTGACGAGAACGGCGCTAAACAAACAAATCATAGCTGCTCCAGTCTCTTGGTGTTTGGCACGTGCAGGGATAATAGCTCATTAGGCCTGCCGTCTGCCAATGACGGCTTATAGAGATCGTGATAAGCCATCATTGGTTTAATTAGAGAAATGCATTCATCTTCCAGTTTTTTTCTGCTCACGCTGGAGTCTCCTTTGGGAGTCACTGACTCTCTCAGTTCCTCCCGCCTGCCTCTTCTATCTGTCGTAAGTCGATGTAAGAGAAGGGGTGCACATTGTAATAAGCTCCTCAGCTATTAGACTTCTTAGTATTGTGAGAGCCAAGTATTAGTGGAATGAGACTGACATGATAATTAAGGAGACCAAATTTTCCTCTGCGAGACGGATCATCTTACTGTTGGAGCTCCGCCCTGTTGAAGTGTCCTTTGGCATTAAACTGACCAGATTTAGATGTTTGAAAAATGTTGTTAACCTTGAAGTCGACCTCCCCTGTTCAGTCAAGATACAGATTGAGCCATTTGCAGTAAGTAGCATCAAACATGTATGTTGCAATTTAAAAAGTCATTAACCAGACCACTTCTCAGGCTGACCCACTGACCCACTAAAGGGGCTTAGTAAAAGCTGGATCACGACATTTTCTTTATTTTCCATTCACTGCTCCCATTCGTCTCGCCGCTGAATGTCCTTAAAGCTGGATGATTACACCACTTAGCCTGTCAGTTAAATGTCAAGAGAAGCCATACAGGTTTATACTGTTAGTCATGGAACATATGGCTTCGACTTACTGAAGGTTTTTACAAAATGCCGTCTGTTGTCAGTAGTTTAAGCATAAAGTCAACTCAACCTTGCATGTTATGAAGACTAATAAAGGCCCAAGGACGCACACGTGCAGTAAGGCCCTATTAAAAGCCTTAAGATGATGCTTCTTCTTTCTATACTGCAATGAATCTCAAATTTAAACGCGCATGTTGTCTGAGGATGTCTGACCCAGTGTCAGGTCAATAGTTCTAGAAAAAAAAAAAAACACTTCAGCTTGAGAACACTCCGAAAAAAAGTACATTTATTCAAAAAGTTACATAAAAAGGATACAAAACTAGGAATTATTTTAATGTTTTATTCCACCAAATGTGAATAAATCATTTGCGCAGGTGATTAGATGTAAAGTCAGTGACTCAATGTGAGTAGATGCAAATTCTTGTTAGAGGAAGGATGCAAATTGTATGCTCAGATTCATGAAGCATCACGTTGAATCATTCACACTGGGATAGCCAATCAGCATGGAGATCCTCCTGAAACATGGGTCATTGACAAAATGAGGGTGTAAAAAGGTATTTTTAAAAAGTTTTTTTGAAAATGACGTAATACATACTTTTGAGTCCAGGGCAATCTTTGTACCATGGGACTGCCAGCTTTGGCTGTCACTTTCACATGTGAGTATACTAGAGCTGCAACAATTAATCGAATAGTCGATTATTAATTGTCAACTATTTTGATAATCGATTAATCGATTTAAGTAATTTTTTCTGGAAAAAGATGTCAAAATTCTCTAATTTCAGGTTCATAATTGTGAATATTTTCTGATTTCTTTGATTTCTATGACAGTCCTGAATATCTTTGGTTTGCAAACAAGACATTTGATGATGTCATCTTGGACTCCAAGAAACATCAACATTTTTCACCATTTTCTGACCAAACAACTACTTGATAAATCAAGGGAATAATGGATAGATTAATCAATTCTGAAAATAATTGTTAGTTGCAGCCCTAGAGTATATTCTTGTGATTGTCGGTGGCGGGACTCGAACCCTGTTCTTCCGATGGGGAGACGATGAAAAACATTCACCTTTATGATGATAAAATCCACACAGGAGAGCCAGTGGCACATGTGGAAAACTGACAGGTGTAGATGAAGAACCCTGGAGATTTGAGTTGGAGACCCCGTTCCTTGCTGAAGAATACTCACAGAATTAAGTTATGCTAACTGTACGCAACAAACTTAATGTAAGTAGTTGAGAGAACTACTATGAAGTAGTTTGCAACACAACGGGACATTTTTGTTCACTTAAACAGAGAATCATTTTAAGGCCAACAATTTTAAGTTTCCTTTTTTACAGTGTAGTAGTATTTCAGTTTCATTCCTCTGGGATATATGACGTTTCACTTGTGTCTGTGAGTGATTTGCCAAAACTCTAAAACAAACACTTTTTTTTTCGAATAAGAATAAAAATGAGTTTGTTTGGAGAAAAGTGATTGAGATTGAAAAATCTGGTAAATTGTAAAACCTTTCTTTGTATCCAGCTAGCGCTTTACTAACAAGTTCTGTCCAAATGAGCACAATAGGCTTCACCATGCACTGTAGTGAAGCTCCACTCTGTTTGATGACTACAACAGACTGGAGCGATGTTGGCAAGGAATCCCTCCCCACTCTTGCAAGATTTACATAATTGGGGAAATATGATTAGAGCAATTTATTTGTGCCATTTAAATGAGTAAAATCAGAGCATTCTGCTGGAAGTTGAGCGAGTAGTTGCATTTAGTGTTGCAACGTAAGTGGACCACATTTCTTGGCTGACGGATATTGTTTTTGAGTGGGAAAGATGTTTGATGTTGGAAAGATGTTCAGTATTATCTTCTAATCCACAGACTTTCAGGGCCAGTTTTACCAAATATTTATCATTATGATAAAGTGACACATCAGACTGCATGATGATGAAATCTTATTAACCAAGCTGGCTTTACCAGTCTGTGACTGTTTGAACAAATCATAGTTTGACACACAACCCAGCGCCTGAGATTCTTTCAGAATCCATTCCGGCCTCTGTATTTTCATTTCTGACAGTGTTTTGACAGGTGACAGTCATCTTCAAATGTCACTTCATGGCTTCGTCACCTGAAACTGCGCATGAGTTCCAGAATTCAAAACTCAGGCTGCTCACATTTGAAAAAAATATCCCTAACTGGTTCACTTCTTGTCATCTTGAAGGTGTAGTGTTGTAATTAGTAAAGGGCCTTTTCAAAGAAAACTCCCACACTGACATTTACACCAGTGATGCAACACAGTAAGGTGAAAACCATGCCTCTCACATAAAGCACTTCACTTAAAACATCAGGCTGTATTATACGGCTCATAATTCTTTTTACTGCTGTGAAAGAGGTCAATCACATTTGTATGTGATGGCTGTCTACAAATAGGATTGTGCAAAGAGAGAGAACATGATGAGCAGTGAGAGACATGAAAGCCTTGACTGAATAATAGCATAATAAATTTCACTAAATAGAAAAATTCAGTTTATTTTGCCATTTTAGCCGCTATCATGGAAAACAAGTCACATTAACTTGACTTTATAATTTTAAATGCACTAAAAAAGGACAATCCAAGTGATGAATAATGGATGGGTTGTGGTGGACAAAGTACTCTACTCCAATACTTGAGTAATATTTGACTACCAGTATCAATACTTTGACTCAACTACAAGTTAAAGTCGCTCGGTCAAAAATTTAAAAAGTATTCAGAAGTACAAAGCACATTTTCTAATATCATTACGTTGCTGTTTGGTTTTTCTGAGTGCTTTTACAGAGTCTTGTAATTCTCTGAAACCACCTCATGATGAACCAACTCACATGTAGAACCAATCTGCTACAAAAAGTCTATAGAAACACCTTTAAAAACTTCAGGATAAAAATGATCAAAAACATTAAGGACAGCTATTTTCATTTGGTGAAAGTCCATTACAGCGTTTCACACTGCTTTAGAGAACTCGGCACAGCTCACTGCACACATAACGATTCTGTCCCACCACCGATCTAGAATCTAGTCCTCCAGGACAGAAATCTCACATGACCAAATGTGATCTAACAAAAAAACAAAAAGAAACATAGCAACAACCGGTAAACACGAAACGCAACATGGAAGAGGACATAGAAGAGGGAATGATGGAGGTCTTGGGACTATTTTTAACAGAAAATTCCTGAACTAAATAAAAAATTGAAAAGACTGTAGAAAAAATCCTGGAGACTGCGGGAACACGGACTTTCCTCACAAACTTTCCTTGTAAGGTCAGCCATGTTTGTTTTTGGTTACGTCTGCTTCCTCGTTCCTCAGTCAGCTCACTTCCTGATTGAGTTGTGACATGGAATGTATTGTAGCCAGAGTCATGACTCGGGAGTCGTCAGCTTTCCCCACACACGTAAAGATATTTGGTTGTAAATATTGAACAAGTTTAAAATTTACGATTGTCGGCCCCCATTTTGCAGCTGAGTATTGGGACAAATTCCATCTTAACACACCTCAGACCTCAGGATAATCTGATAGGATTATTTTATAAAACATGAGATAATCTGGCATTTGCTATCCATTGCTGGAATGGAGGAAAGTCGGGACAAAAACAGCCTGATAATCTTTATGTGTACTCCTCTTAAGTTAGACTGGATAGCTGTGTAGAAACACATGCAGCGATTGATCCTTTGTAAGGATCCTTAATCACTCCAAATTCTGAAAAATGAGTTATCCCTTTCCTAAAATTTTTAATGACTGCAACAAACCATCTTGTACAACAACACAAGTTATTTGCCAGCAAAAGAAAAGAACCTTGTGAAGCACCACTAATTTTAAAGCTGAGCAGATGTCTCCTTCTTTTCCACAACTCTTGAGGCTTTGCTGTGTGAAAACCCACTAAAGTGAAGGGGAAAACCATGAGCAGAAGGGTTTGATCTTCAAGTGTCTCCTCCACTGACTGCCATCGTCTTACAAAACGAATCTCGCTCTATTGATGAAAGGGAAATTGAATTTCCCTGAATGATCCGCCTGGTGGGCAGGGCATGGAGCCAGGCGAGCGGAAGGTTTTTGTAAACATATGTTTCATCTTAAAAACCTCTGAAAGTGGCGCTACTCCTCTCTCTGGGTCAGGAGATCTGCAGGTCATATGAAGAAAATCATGTTGTGTTGAAGATTTACAGAAGAAGAAAGTGGAAATGTCCAGAAGACCTCACTGATTGTTGCCTTTCGAGTCTACTCGAGCAGCTATCTGCCATCGAAAGCAGTACACCTCTTCACAGAAAGCAAACGGTGATGCATTAATCATTCTGGGTTAAAGACGCTCATCATATCATGCACAGCTGTTCACTGGCTGCTCTAAATAATCTTCGCTCCATGTTTCTATGTGGTGCTTGAAAACAGAGTAAATACCACACAGTGTATAACTAATACAGCACTGTCAACATAAGAAATCCCACATCAGACGAAATCTGTGCTGTCAGACTCTGCCTCTGTTTATTATAAGAGTCACATCCAGTGCAAACTTACTGCTCAAAAAACCCTGAACTGAAAACTGTTTTATTTTCAGTAGCGGTGGAGAAAGAGAAAAATCCAGAGAGCTTGATCAAGCTAAAGGCTCCTGTTGAAATCTAGCACAGCATCGCCGTCATTACTAAAGCATGCTGGGATGTAGCACAGATGAACCAGAACATTTTGTCTCTCCTCAACACACATAAAAGCTGAAGTGGATTAATCATTAATGCTAGAGGTGCAACAGCCTGAAGTGCCACGCGGCCATGGCAGGGTCTTACGTGCACCTCTGCGGACCTCAGGACCTGGACTGTTTGTTTCAGTCTCCCACCTTCATCCCTCGTCTGAGCTGAAATATTGATTCATCTGCGTCTGTATTCCCTTCACAATCACACCTCTAACCAGCTTTTCAAAAGCCCTCATAAAATTTCATTTCTTCTTCAAGTTACAGCAAATAAAAGTCCATACGGGATAGATTTAATCTTTCCAAGGGATAAAGTGTCTGATAATCAAATGATGAACTTAATAATGGGGAAATGTAGGAGCGTGTAAAGCAATAAGAGAGAGCTTTTGGAAACTTACTGGCCTTTGGCAGCTCCTGTGTTTGTTTTTTGCTTTATTTGTTTCTCTTCAAGGACACAGGATAAACAAGGACACATTTATGACAATCGAGTTATTAGCAAGGTGCTTACTGAGTGGTAAGAGAGAATGATAGGAAGAGGACAAGGCTGTAGCTGTGCCTGTTTCTGCCTCTCCAGCTCTGAACAAACATCTTGTAAGTACGTTGTTTCCTTGGCCTCTTTGCAGCTACTCGGCGTCTGTATGTGTCTGCATGTGTAGCTTTTGTTGGAACGATTGGACTCGTTTCTTTTTCCTTCTTTTTTTTCATCTTTCTTTACTGATACGTTTTTCAGAAACTGTGAAGACAGTTTGACCAATTTCCCCCACCTCGACTGGACATCCTCCCTGCCTGCGGAAAGTTTTGTATGTTGCGGATGTTATGCAAAGATCCCAAGTGGTCTGAAGGAAAAAAAAAAAAAAAAAAAAAAAAAAAGCAGGGTATCTGAAAGATTCATAGAACCCTCGTTCAACAGGCGTTTCCATGGCAACACAATCTAAGCCATTGTGTTAGATTGTCTCTGGCTAAAAGAACCGAAGGCCTCGATGCCGGCGCAGTTCCACCACCTCAAAGACCCTTTGATTTCTGTGTAAACAGACAAACACACACACACACGGCTCCTTTTCCGTTTTGTACTTTGTGTCATGAAATGCCCTGTGCTTATTAACCACATTTTCAATCTGCAGTAAATATCTCTGTCTTGACGTCTTGCTCGGAGATATTGTTTTCCTCATCTGAATGACTCCAGGTAGATTTACTCTCTGTTACACAACTGATAAGATGTAATTACCCTGTTATGAGATATTGGAGGAACGTGGGCAAATGAAGTTTAAAATGATCACCCTGGAATTAGTCCTCCCTCACACACACACACACACATATAAATTAAAATATGTGTTCCTGCATCATGTGGGTGATTTCTTCAAATATAACCAGAGGGAATGTGTGGAGGATCGTTTTTCTTTATGGACATGTTTCAGCTCAGGGACATTCATTTTTACCTTAAGAAGATGCCCTGATCTCCTTTTTTAAATATTTTTATTTTTAATCTCTCCTCAAATTTCCCCTCGCCATCCACACAGACTGAGGCGCTCCACCGTCCGCCTACGACGTAAGGTTCCCACGTTTCATAAATTAAGCATCCCACTAAACGAAATGATTTAGTGCACGAGCAAAGCAAGGAAGACACATGATTATTCCAGAGTCTCTTGGCCGCCAGGGAAGACCTGGGTGAGGTCTTAACGCAGCTCTGCCAAGCAACTCGACACAAGAGGGGCACTTACAGCAATAACTGCTTACAGAGCGTGAATGCTTAATGATAAAATGTTAAATATGTCCATCCCCAAAGAGAGCAGGCAATGAAATACTTGATGAACTAATAAGATGCTCAATAATTCAAGCTAGTGTAGTCCTGATGGATGAACTGACCTCTAATGTGCACCAAGTGATGAATTTACCTTTGTATTAGCATGCTGGTGCTACGCATTATGTTTATACCATTACTGCTGTTCATGTAGAACTTCTCAGGTCATCATTTGTGGATGAAAGTGGAAAGTGGATATGGCTGGCAGGGAGTTGTAGCGATGTTTGATGCTATTGCTGTCAAAAGTGAGATACTCCGGCTTTATACCGAAGTGTTTCAAAGCTCTCTTTACACTTATCATCATCTATTCATGTTAACAACAAATGTCTCTTTTAAGAAAGATATAATTAATGAAGTTCTATTTTCACTTTATGGGTGCTTTCAAAATCTTAACTCGGCATTGTATCATAGTATTTTCCACCGTTCTTGTGGAGAGAGAGGAAGTGACGTGGGGTTGGGGTAGGACTGGGTACCGAACTTCGGTTCTTTTATGGCACAGACTGAAATGCTTCGATCGTACCGAGTATCAGATTACACCCCATCTTTCGATGCCAAGTTTCTGATGATCTAATAATTCTGCTGGTGATTCGCTGTAACGTAACACGTGGTTCCGTAATGCTGGACAGTGTTGCCAACTCAGCAACTCTGTCGTTATATTAAGTGACTTTCAGACTTCTCTAAAGACTCTTTTTTTTTTTTTTCTAAAAATGACAAATCCAGCAAATTTCTGGAGTTTGGGGACAGAGTGAAAGCGTGTTTTGATAAAAAAAAAAAAAAAGTGTCATTCAGGAAACGGTATCAAAGTGAAGGTATTTGTATCGCTACAGAAATCAAAAATTTTTGATTGATACCCAGCCCTAGGTGGGGGTTGTAATGAAGAACAGGACCAAAATCCCGCCACACCTCTAATCATTTCCCATTTTTGCGTCTCTGATCTTTTTCTTCAGATCTTTCTGATCCGACAGTTTTCAAGGTCGTCTAAACTGTTGCTCGTTGATGGAAACTGTCAGAGCCATCTGCTTTATCTCGTTTTGTGTTTGTTAATCTGTACTATTTGTAATTGTCCTTGTACTGCAGCAGGTGGCGTGAGTTCTCATGTGTTCATTATAAGTGGAGGAAGATGCAATTAGCGACAGGTGTGTGAGGCTGAAGGAGAGCACGGTTTCTGATTCTCGTCTTTGTCGTTGTTTAATTTTAGCTTTGTGTTTCCTGTCTTTATTTGCGCTTTGTTGTGGTAAGAAGTACAAAATAAACAAAGAAAACCTGACTTTGATTAACTGTTAACAACCAAATATCTTTTTGCTACTTGACTGGTAAAAATCAGGGATTCTTTAAAGATGAGATGATGCCGACTCTTCCTCTGTTGAGGCCAGATGGACTTATCGTTCAATTTTAAATAAATGGTTCTGAACAAAACATAAGTGCTGAAGCAGCTTCATGAGTTTGTCAGGCTCATGTAACATTAACTGCATTTTTTGACTTAAAGGGAAATAAGTACTCATTGATATTTCAGCATTTAATATCATTTAGACTCTTGTTTTCACCACCTTTACAGCACATGTTTGAAGTAAAAAAATAGCTCTGATATTCTGAAAGAAATTTAGCACAAGTGTGTATTATCATTATTTACTTGATTAATTACTTTTATTCATTGACGCATTTAGCTATGCCTGATACACGTTTATTTTGTGTCACTGTTTGTTGCCAGTACAGCAAAACTGAGAGAAAATGTACCAGAGATTTTGGATTTTTCCATCCTGCCTCTCCTGAAAGAGCTCTTTGTTAATGTCCCAGACCTTCCTGAAAGTGTTGTCCATCTGCCAGCAACCATCTGCCTGAATCCCTGTGAATGTGACTATAAGCTGAAGATTGAAAGGTGAATGGTGACGTTCTATATCGGGCTCCCGCGTGATTTCATTCGACCTTACTTTAAGCTGCAGTCTTTGTGTTTCAACATGTTCTAGAAGGAGGCACGGCTGAGCTGGGAGCACTGCAGAAGGCAAGGACAGAAAATTGTGTACAAAAAACTAGAAGATTTGGTTACCATTGACAAAGTTTTATACCTCCTCCATTATTTCTTCTGAAGGCCATTTACTCCTTGAAAGGCCTTTCAGAGATCACGCTGCACAGAACACACAGAAACAAATATGTACATGTGAATGCATAAATGGGGACATGGATATATGTGACATATGGGGATGGGCTTTTTCCAAGATCCCTGACACCCTGAGAGGAAGTTTTTCTCTTTCAAGCGTGCATGCATCCAAGGTGATATTTTGTTTAAAGCCGATTTTGATGCCATTCATTGGGAAAATGCAAAATTATTGTGGCTTAAGAGGACCAAAGCAACACACACTCATATTTCATGTTCAACTAAACCTTGCAAAAAAAAAATAAAATCAATAAATAAATAAAAAAATACATATATACATATATACATATAAAGAGAAAAAACACACTCCCTAGTCATGTGAACACCTTAGATCAGGGGTCAACTTACCAAGGGGCCACTGGAGGTAGTGTCTGGGTGAGGCTGGGTCGCATCAAGTGTTCCCCAAAATAAGGGCTTCAAGTATTCCAAAAAATGGCTTTAAGATTCTCATCTTTAAGTTTGGACCTGAACTTTGACTTATTAAAGTTCATTGTGGAGAAGAGCTTTTCACACAGATAGGTACTGCAAAAAGACACATGATTCAAAAAAGACCTGACTGGGGCTCACAAACACTATATAGCAGTAGGGGACAGGATATATTTTCCCTCTACTCGGTGACAAAAACATGTTACAAGTAAATTGCTAATTCACGTTGTTGTCATGAGCCTGTTCTATGGTAGCCCACAAGTGTTAAGAATATAAAATGCCCAGCTGCATGTTAGAAAAAACACGCAGGCCGCACAAAAACAAAGCTTTGATTTCAGGCAGGGGGCCACAAAATATTGCTGTGGGGGCCGCAATTGGCCCGCTGGCCGCAAGTTTGAGACCCCTAGCTTAGATGTTTCTGAACCTCATAAATGTGTTATTGTAATATACAATCATGTCTTTTGAAATGTGAAACTTCACAGTGAGGCACAGCTCATCTGGTTGGTCAAAGTTTAATCAAAGTGTCAGAACTGTTTTGTAGTGTGGATTCATACGAAACGTAATCTTAGCTTATTGAATTTTGAAACTGGAGCCAGAGGTCAGACCTTTAAAAAAAGAAGAAAAAAAATCATTTAAAAAAAAATTAAATAAATAAATAAATAGAATTTTTAAAAAAAAATCTCAATAATTGGAAATTCCATGCTTTTTTGCATTGTGTAGGATATGAGACCACATTTTGTTGTCCAGGAACTTTTTCCTCTTCACTGCAGTCTTATCTTGGCTTAAACAGCCAAGGAAACAAGAACAAAAATGACCTTTAACTGAAGCTTCAAACTCGTATAAAACTTGACAGCACAGTGTTGACACTGAGAGCAGAGTATTACCCAACCATCTTCAACCTCAAGATAAGTGAAAACCTTTTCTTTTCCAGCCTCTAAAGGTCACCAAAGGGTGTGGAATGAGAAAAAAACATGACCATTCACATCTTCACATTTGGCGGCTTCTGTGGAGCAACGTGGCAAACTTTTCATTCAGAAAACAGGACACCATGTAGACGAAGCCCACTGCACACGCTGAAACTCGAAGCTGATTGTTACACATAATAAAAGTGCACTGTGCAGTTTCACACAATCATTTACATAATGAAGGAAAAGAAATGTCTGAGTCAACAGGAATTGAAATGCACATTGATTACAGTTGAAATGACCTAGATCTATCTTTATCTGCTCATCTTCCTTTTTAAATGCTACGATTCTGTTGTGAATGAAACATTTGATGCGGTCCAGTCTTAGTCTCTCAGTGCTCCTGGCTCCGCCTGGATGAAAGAGTCACAGTCCTTTTTACCTGCTACTCTGCAGCTTGTTATGCAACATGTGCTGCTCAGCAGCCTGCACGTCTTAAACAGTCGGAGGGAGGAAAAAATGGCTCTGCGAGCTGACACATGGAGTATATGGAAGAAAAGTTTGCAGCTCGTACTTAAATGAAACTATCTGACATTCAGCTTTACGTTTTTCTTTTTCTGTTAGAAAAAGTAAGCATCAAACAGAAGACGACCTTGCTTTTCATCAACACTTTTTCAGAAACTATGCGATGTCACCGTTTGAAGTGTTCTACAATTCTACAATTTCATTTAGCAGATGCTTTTGTCCAAAGCGTTGTGCAACAAAAGTTCTCTTCTGCAAAGATGAATTGGAATTAGTTTAAGGTAAATGCACACACTCACGTACATCCATTCCTGTGGAGGCTAAGCAAGGAGAAAGAATTGTTTATACTGAGAATGAAATATGAATAAAATCATTTAAGTGATTGTTTATTGAGGGCTGCACAGTGGTGCAGCTGTTAGTGCTGTGTGCCTTTCTGTGTGGAGTTTACATGTTCTCCCCATGCATGCGTGGGTTCTGTCCGGGTAGTCCAGCTTCCTACAGTCCAAAAAAATGCTCATCAGGTTAATTGGTGAGTCTAAATTGCTCCTCAGGTGTGAGTGTGAGCGTGAAAGGTTGTCCTAAGACAGCTGAGATAGGCTCCATCCACCCGCGACCCTGAACAGGATAAGCGGTATAGAAGATCGATGAATGAATGATTGTTAATAGATGTGTCTTTTGTGGTGCTAGTATTAAAGGTTTCCAGGATTATATACCTAGAATAACAAGCAGAAGCTTGAAAACCTGCAGTTTTTAACACTTTCGAATAGGCTTCATGTTTTCAAACCGGGGTTGAAGCTTGGTAAACAACTTTGATCTTACTTTGGATTCTACAACATTTCCTTACAAATAAACTATTTAAACAGCTGGATGATCTGCTCTGATATTGGTGTCTGTTGGAAGAGTACAAGTGGACTTGCTGGCCTGAAATGCAATACAGTAAATATAACTCCTGCTATTTTTGGTCATTATGACCTTCGGGAGAGACTTGATGTTGACAGCACTGACTCTGTATAAAGTAAAGGAATGAAACATTTACATACTGCACCTGAAGGTCTTGGCTTCTTGTGCTGCTCTGTTATTGTTCCTGGTTCTGCAAGATTGATTCAGTTATTTATCTGACTAAACAGAATAATGGTTTTGTTGTACACATCTGCAGCACATTCAACAC
The DNA here is from genome assembly GCA_030710495.1 of Labroides dimidiatus. Classification (NCBI taxonomy): domain Eukaryota; kingdom Metazoa; phylum Chordata; class Actinopteri; order Labriformes; family Labridae; genus Labroides; species Labroides dimidiatus. The sequence goes on from CM061163.1 coordinate 15,363,317, forward strand.
TAATAAAGGTGTTTGTTTTAAAGCAGTAGAGACCCCCCCCCCCCCACCACACACACACACAGAGCCTCTCAGTGTGGACTCTGACAAGATGAAGTCGATTACTAACTCTTTTATAGGAGGAGGCAATACTACCTCTTAAATGACTTGACGGCAAACATATTTTACATGCCTCGATCTTCTCCCAACAGCCAGCTGTTAAATCAGACAGAATTATTAATCACATACCTGTGGAGTCATCGATCCATCGAAGTAGACCGAGCACGTCTTCTCAAGATAAAACAAACTGACGGCTCAGGCCTCAGGTCTGCGCCTTGCTCTCCTCTGCATCCTTTTTGCTTGCCCAGCAGAAGTCTACAGAGATGACCAATTTTTTTAGAATCAGATGGAATTCATAAAACTGCCTTGAAATGTGAACTTTGACATGCTCTAACTAACATGAGGCCTGTCTCATGTTGGGTTTATAAAGCAAAGAAAAGCTAACAAAAACTTCCTGTTTCTAGAAATATGTGTAAGTGAACAGTTGAAAATTAAAACAAACTAGTTTCACCGTCTGTGTTGTGCATAATAAAAAATAACAAAAACAAGGAAGACTTATGGTGCCCCCCCTGCTGGGCGGTTTGCAAATCCCTCCCGTTATTCCACGGTAGCAAGCTGCAAAGAAAACAGCAGCTCATGTCTGTGACTTTGATCAGCATCCTCATCCTCATTTGATTTTCTTTTTACCGTCCCCGTCTTTAGCCACTGATACGTGAGGATTTTGCCTGTAGACAAAATTTACTCATTGTCAAGGTGGACCACTGGGAGGCACTGGTGGACCACCAGTGGTCCACGGACCACAATTTGAGAAACACTGCTTTAAACTATAAAACTGTGATATTTGAGGACATGAGAGATTTTTGGTTGAGGGGTAGTCTGGGATGCTCCACACTGAGCTTAGAAAAAGGCTGAATTTGTAGGTGTTTTATTATAAATTTGTCCAGAGGTCCTGTACATAAGAGAACACACACTCACACACACACACACACACGCACCAGGGCTCAACAGCTCAACTTTCTTGCCTGCATGAGATACAACCATTCTGATATTCACTGGAGGGATTAAGAGATTACAGGTCTCTCTCTCTCTCTCTCTCTCTCTCGTGGCCCCTATGCTGGTGTGTAACGATGATGATGTGTGGGCGGGGCTACACGTGGGGACAGTTATATGTACACACGTGCATGTGTGTTTGCAGCTAAACAGTGTGTGTGGTGTTAAGGCTGTCGCGTCCTTTCAATCCAAGGCTGCCTTTTAAAACAGTCAGGTATCATTTGTTGCTGCACTGAGGCTGTAATATAGTGATATACTGGTGTGAATATCTGTAACCTCACAGTAAATGAGGATGTCACCAGGAGCATTGAGGAAGGAAGGTTATCAGCTGGTAATTCAGGCCTCTTGCGACCATCCCTGACTGATAAATTCTCGTCGTCTATTAACATCGTCTTCTTTTATGCCTCCAGTGTGAATTCACAAAGACGTGACCGCCTCTAAATTTCCAAACGTGGTTGGACTTCAGAACTTGAAGCATTCTATGATGACGGTGGATGTGCGCTGACGTGAGAGGAGAATAATGTCTTAGACGGATCTAAATCTGGAAAAAAAAAAAAAAAAGGAAGTATCACAAAAGCTGAAGGCCGAAAGGAGTGACAGAAAGCTCCTAAAATCTCTTTGTGCAAGCTGTGAAGATGAGTCCGTTTATTGGTTGGATGTTTGAAATTGAAAGAGGATCTCAGACAGCTGCTGTGCTGCAGTAGAAAAAAAAAAATCAAGCTTACAGCAGCCCCTGGTGTTACTTCTCGTGCATTGCAGTTCTGATCTCATCTGTGCTGGCTCAGAGGGACAGCAGCATCCAGACTGTTCCCCTTGGTTACAACAAGTAGTCACTGTGAAAAACACATGCAGTGTATTTTTTAATTAGTCTTATTTGTGGTTTCTTTGTTACGCTTTAGCAAAACCTGTAGTTTATTCATGCAAGTAGCCTCTTGGAATTAAATTATCCACATTAACTGGAGGTGGAAACTGCTCATTGATTGGTGATATGAGTCCTTTGATGATCTAAACGGTCTCACATTACCCTGCTGTCTTCTTCTTTTACTCCATTAAGAGTCATGAAGTAGATTCAAGTACAGATGATTGGAGCCGGCATAGTCCTTCATTTAGACCCCCATTATCTGCTTCTGATGCAGCAGCTACTCTTTCTGGGGTCTACGTGGAAACACAACATGCAGAATAGCCAAAATACAACCAACATATCATTAACTGTTTCACACAAGTCAAGGGGGAAGGGAACATGTGCAGCACAGGAGTGTCTTGGAGTCGAACTGGTGGCTGCTGCAAAAAGGACTGGAGCCTTTGGGGGAGAAGGCTTCTTTTAACTTCTTTGGGGAGAAGTTATGATATCTCAGTCACTTTCATTTGTCATTTGTTTTCCTTTACCTCTTAAAGAGATGCTATAAATGCACTGTTTTCGATGTTATTAATCACCTTTGATTTGGGCACAAGATACTGTGATCAAGGAAGCACTATAAATGTAGATGTAAGTGGTATCATTACAAATATATGTTGTACTAGGAAACCTTAAAGACTTTAAAACATTCTGATAAATTCAAATCTTAACAGATGATCTCTTCCTCTATATTCAAGATTTTATTTCTGTAAGTCACCCAACGTTTTCTTGGTGATAAACCAAGCAGCACCACACACGTATATCCAGTTTCCTGCTCACCAGGGCTCCAGTTAATAAAAGAAAAGTTCCTCAACTCCCCAAGTTTTCCTCTCTAAAAAAAAAGTTTTTGGGATTTGGTTGTCTTCTTCTTTCCACAACCCCTCCTGTCATCTGTGTCACCTCTCTTCTTTTATCTACCTGTCTCTTCACCTGTCTCCTTCATGTCCCGTCTCTTCCTAGCTCCCTCTCTATCCCTTCTTAAAAATCTACGGCTCCCTCTCAACCTTCTCAACCCTCTCAACCCTCTCAACCCTCTCCCCTCTCTGTGGCTCTGTCTCTCCCCCCTGATGTCTGCCCCATACTGAGGGCTGCTCCAATTAAAGCCTGTCTTGTCCTCTCTCTGGTGAAATTGGCATAAGTGGTGCAGACAGTTTGTATAACAGAGGCTCTATCTCATGCACGATGAGCTGGGTGATGGGGCCCACCTGAGCTAAACAGCTGAGGGTGCAGGGGCCACAGATCTCGAGCGCTTCGAAGCTGCAGAGTTGAAGTGTCCAGTTAAAGGAAGAGTTCTGACTGAACAGAACCTGCATGTTGCAGCAGTATGCATGTGTAGCTGTGGTAGCTGATCCATGCACACAGAAAGCAAAACGTGAGGCTGCATGTGAAACTTTTCCAGCTTCCTTCTCTCCAGCCTCTGTTTGCTGCTTTATGCCTTCCAGTTGTCTATAATTGGATCAAGCACAACAGATCACCTCTCATTACCTGAGCTGACAGGGCCTGTCTCAGCTGCTTTGTGTGAGGACAAACAGCAAGACATCAGAGAACATGGGAGGAAGCTCACTCTCTCTTTCAGTGTGTGGTTTTGTTTGAGCGCTTGTGTGAACCAGTTTGAAAAGATGCAAAAACAAAATGTCGAGTTCAGCTTATTTTAAAGTTCTGCTAATTTGCTGTTCAGTTTGAGCCACAGTGAAAAGGTATGAAGCTATTTAAAATTTGTCAGCTCTTTTTGTGTTCATGATCATTAAAAAATCACATGATGTGGATAATGTGACTCTGTTTGTCCAAATGTTCACAGAAGAAATCTCAGGTTGAAGTTTTGCATGTAACTTTTACTGCATATATAAAACACATTACTTATATTTTCATGATTCTATAGCTGTTACACAGTTTGAGGAGTAAAACATTCTTTGGCGACTGAATATGTCTAATAAGCTCTTACCTTACGTGTAAAAATTCCGCCTAAAACTATCAGGGGTGTGTTTACTTTTAGTTCTTAGAATTTTAGAAAATTTGACGTATTGCAGATGAGTTTAGGACACAGACACTAACTCTTGTTTAACATCAAAGTAAAGGGCTGACAGAGAAACACACAAAGAGGACAAATTCAAAAACTTTTATGATAACCACTCCTATTTAATGGCTATGTACGGGTAACAGATTTATAAGTTTGAATGAGATGCAGAAATAATGCTTGTAGGTAGACACTAGTGCCAATAATACAGAGATATATATGGGAATGTAGGGTGATGGAGAACTTCAAATGAAAGCACAATACAAGGTAGCAATTAGGGCTGAACAGGTAATTGAATTTAAATCAACATTGCAATTTAACAGAATGCAATTTTCAAATCGTAAAGGCTGCAATTAAGAAAAAAAAAAGTTTCAATGTACATAGATGCAACCTTACGTGACATGCATGCAGTAGGTGGTGGTAATGCAACTTTCAGCTGGTTTGCCAATGGCCAAAAATCTGTGAAGAAGAACGAGACACTTGTGAGCGGAATATGAAGAAAACAACTTCAGCCCTGTAAGTTTTGATCTGTTGTGTTGTTGCTGACATCTTTAAAAATGGCCTCAGCAGAAGAACCGAGAAAAGACACAGAAGAGGCGACTTGTTTATATGTGGACAGCACCCTTTGTCATGTTGGTTATAATGATTTATTGCTTGTGTTTAGTGAATAATGCAGAAGATAAACACCCCCCCAAAAAAATTGCATGCTAAAGCGCAATCGTAATATTGGTCCAAAAAATTCGCTATTAGATTATTTTCCAAACTCGTTCAGCCCCAGTTGCAATCCACTGTAACATACAGGATCAATAGTGTCACATGCAGCAGCTTTCTCTGTGACTGTTTGTCTGCCGATGAACACCCGTCGTGTAATTTCTCACATATTGCTCATTTATTTGTTTATTGTTGAGTTTCAGTCCAATCTGCGCAGGTGGTTGCTGAGACTACAGGCAAGGGCTTATGAGAAAGGTCAGCCGATCTGCATAATTTCTTATTTCTGGTAATAAGGGAAGTGATTGGATTCAGACGGATTGTCAGGAAAATGATAAAAACCTGTTTTTTTCATTTCATGTGCAGCTAAATAGATGATCACTGCAAGAGGTGTGTGTGTTCTGTGTGTCATGCATGCTGTCACAGAAGTGTGCATGATGATTAGGGCCCACGCCTGACCTGCAGGGTCAGTGAGGACCCTGTTGAAATGCTAAGGATTATTAGCTCCCTATTGTTTTCCTTCAGATATTTGTTGGTGAATGATTGCTTTTGGGGGGGGGGGGTGAAAAATTTGATAGTTTATTGTACTCAGTATTGAATGTGGACCACCTGGCACAATAGTTCCCTCTTGTGGGCTCTGTAGGCCCAGCAGTTTCACCTAGAAAGATGAACTTTTGTACATATATTCAGCTCCTCAAAGATTATAAGAAAGTCGAAAGGAAGAGAAATATTTTCAAAGAAGTTGTGAAAATCAGCCTTTTTGATCATTTCAGGTGTTGTTTGAGAGCAAACTAGTCTGAGGTGATTCATCCAATCAGCTTGAAATTGCTTGCAATGGCAAGAGGTGTAGATCTCAGTCGTACATGACTACGCACCATGCATAGTGTTGGTCCAGGCCTGGATGAAACCAAATGTTGATTCCAGCACCCCTTAGCTACTGCAGGAAAAGCCATGCAGCTATCCTTGGAGCATTTTCAATAATATATCTGAAACGTATCTGCTTCATTTTGGTGTGAATGTCCTTGACATGTTGCTCTTGATGTGTGGGAAAAACTGACTTTTCATTATAGGGCATAGTCTATACAGAGCGACACATCCCGTCTCGCCATAAAATTCAAAGTTTAAAAACGGTCAAACACTGTTCATGAGGTACATGCAACTCCAACACAAGGTATCCTGAGAGGCTGGGTAACTTAAGCCACATCTCAACCAAAATAAGTGTCTTCTTTGAATAAAGATGTTCGGTAAACCACAACATCATCTCAATGTGAAGAAAACCAACAAGGATGTCCGCGTCTGTTTTAAGGCAAGTCAACATCATATTTGAGCAACATGTTGTTACTTTGCTGGAAAGAAATATAAAGTTATCTTTAACGTCTCTAACGTTAGCTAAAATTAGCCTAACGTTAGCCTAACATTAGCTCCTAGCTGCTTTGTTCATCATGTCACTTTATGTGTGTTAGGAGCTCATTGGCATTTTTTGTTTTAGATTTGTATTTTGGGGATCATGTGTCATTGTTAGCTGTTGTCCAAAGGGCTCTAGATAAACCAGCATTAATGTTTGAAGCTTAGCTTCATTAACTTATCTGTAATAGCCAAGATAACAAAGGTTGGCAAATTTTCTTCACTGTAAATACTGTAGCACCAACCGAACAGAGAGACACTCTTAATAAATATGGTAAAATGACTGTTTTATGTTCCTCATATTCTGAGCCAAAAAGCTGAACTTCAGTGGTGATGATCACATTTGCACTGGGACTAGTAAATTATGGCTTGTAACTGAAGCTTTTTGTCAACCTTCTCAACAATTAAATGATTATTATCTCCCCCTAATATTTAGTTTAGACCCCTTTGGTGACTTCTAGATCATATGTGATCTTTCTGTCTCCAAAAATCATCAATGCCCTTTTACTGTGACACCTGCCATAGTGCCTTTCATTGAATGTTTGTTTGTCCGACCAGAGAGGGGGCGTGGCTTAGCCATAAGTCATTTGGACTGAACACCTCATGGGTACCAAACAATGACGGATGAGTCTGTCATGTGATTAGAAGAGTTTTGAAAATACCATTTTAATATCAGCTTTATGACCATTTTTTTTTACCTCAAATTCTCCACTAAGGATCATATGACATCAAAAAATGAATCATGACTATTATCGCACACCAATTTTCTTTGGCTTCATTGTTCTGCGGCGAAACTTCAAATATATTTCCCCTGAGGCATTCCACCAGTAACCCAGTCAATCAGGATCTGTAATTGGCAAAGTTTTACACAATACAACAGCACATATCAAACAAGTAAGAGAGGGATTTCTTTCCTTCATCAGGACTATTTGGCTGTAATAACTTTGCTGGTTTGATGTTATTATTTCTCTTTTTGGGCTCTTTCTTTAAAAGAGGTTTTTTTTTCGCACTTTAATAACACAACCCACTGCTTTTGTCACCAGTACTGTTTTCGCTCCTCTGCATGGCAGGGATGAAATAAATTGGAAACAGAAAAGTGAGAACACTGGAAAATATGGTTGACGTGGCCACAATGTGTCATTATCGAATGTAAGGTGTGAAAGGGCCGAGTGTGTTATAGCTGGAGGGAATAATTTCCCCGCACAATTTAGATTCTCAGTCTTTTAGCGGTGTGCTAATGGGGCTGTCAAGGTGAGTCCATCAACACGGAGGAAAAAAACAGAGGAGAAATGTGCAGGGTAATTATAAAGCTGTATGTGTGTGTGTGTGTGTGGCACAGGGTTGTTCCATTAGGTGTGTGTGTTTGCTGTGTCAAAGAAACACATGGAGGCACAGGGACAGAGATGAAAAACATGGCTGCTTTATATCTAACAGGGGAGTCATTTTCAAACATTAGTGACGGGCAGCACCACGCTGAGCGGTAGTGAGTGGTAATGTAGTCCTGTTGTTCTGCAAAGAAATATTTTAATGTGCAGCTTTTCCAAAAGACAACTCATGGTCAGTTTTGAATGTTGAAAATGCTTTTACGCCTCCAGCTGCTCACCAAAACTGTGTTCATGGTTTCAAAGCTGCTGCTAACCTGCAAGATAAATGTTACTAGTTGGACAATGCAGGGAGGAAAGAAGCTGAGAATTTCATTAGAGGGATCTCTGTCTACCAAGCAGAGCAGGTTGATTGGCTGGATTTCATGTCTGTCATCAGGTGGATCCGTGTTGCAGAGCTTCGAGATGAATTGCTTATCAAGTATCAGATGTCATTCAGTGTGTTCTTCCAAAGAATTAGCCTTGTGTTTAATCATAAAAGATAGAGTCCTGAAGTCATTTTGTTTCATTATCTCTGTCTGCCTTTTCTCATGATCGGTCCCCACTGTATTGCTACCTCCAGACTTTTGCTTTTGTGGGCATATCACCTTTGAATTTATCTCCTCACACTGAGGTACTCCCTTAAAAATAAAGACACGTCTGGCAGGATGGCAGGTGTACAAAAAAAATTAACTGCTTAATCTCTTTTATTGCAGCAATTAGTAGTCCCACCCAGTGTGTGTGATGCTGAGGGTGGCATCTGTGATTAAGTGTTCATTAATCTCTTCTTTTTATGATCACAGAGGCTCATGTGAGTGTTGAACACTAGAGGGTGCTAACAGTTCTTGACTGAAGAGCGTAGAGGGCCATATTTCTTTGCTGCTTGCTTTTGAAACTGTCTGAGGAAAACAAGAGGCACACTGCCCCAGACAAGGAAAAAATGAAACTGAAATGAAAATAAAAGAGACAGGAATACGCAAAACTCAAATATGCCTGTCCAGCTTATAGCGTTATAATTTACATGAGTTACATTTGAAATAAGTGAAGCCATTTTTTCCTAATGTAGGAAATAAAATGTTAACATGCAGCCATTTGTCTTGTCTTGAATATCTACAGAAGTGTCTCTGCTGAATAGTGTCTAAAGCAAAGCAGAGATTTTCACCTTGGACGGGAATTGTAGTGAATATAGACAGAGGTCTGCTGTATTATTGCGATCCAACATAACTATCCAGGGACAGACCTTCGACTAAATGGATCATGGACGTGGTCTCAGTACGTCATTGATGGTGGTCATCATATTGTAAATTCTGACTCAAGTGGGTTATGAATAAAGAAAAGCACAGTTAAATTATAATCATTTTTTGTACCAGCCTGTTGGCATCTTTATTTCTACTGTAAAAAAAATGGCATCGTCACACTGAACATAATTTGGATTCCTTAGCGTTTCAAGTGGACACTCAGCTTTTTGCTCTCCTATATTGCGTTCATTTTTTTAACGCTCAAGCTGCACCACTTGTGGATGGACTCACAGAGAGACAGTGTCAGGTAAAATGACTCACTCAGTGATGCTCACCCCACATTCTCATCCCTCTGTCTGTACACCTCAGTAGTTTCTCTCAATAAGTGATCTTTTTTTTTATCTGCAAACACACCTGCCATTTGCTTTGCAAAGGCTGACATTTGATTAACTGACGAACTGGTAAACTGGGGAATGTCACATCGCACACAGACTGAGGTGAACAGAACGGGGAGTATCAGGATTTAATCTTCTTTTTTTTCCCTTTCATAAACACACACAGCTAATCAGTTAACCTGTTCCACCACGTGTGGTCTAATACTCCTGAGGTGAAGCTGATTTCGTAAAGTTCAGCCTTCTTTTGTAGTTTGGTGTTATAAAACGATGCAATACTGGTAACTTTTACATCCTACTGTACAGTGACGGACTGGGACTAACAAAACAGCCTGGACTTTGACTTGGCTTGGCTTACACCAATCAGCACACAGAAACTCAACGACAATCTTTATTATTATCATTATTCATTATATTAATCATTATTTCATTACATTTTTTTCATTGTACTGAGCAACTCAAACTGGGTATAGGTAAAAATGTGGCAACCTGAATAACATCCTAACGTCACTGCCTAGTTTGAATGATAAGCTATTTGTGATTGTCTGGGACACTGTAGGAGAGAGGAAAGACATCATAGGAAGGACAGAAAGCGTGTAAAAAAAACCCCACAAACTATGTTTTTAACTATCAGTGAACTTTCTTCTGTCGATTCTTGTTTTTTTTACGGTCAAAATATCAACCCTCCTCATTTGTGCGGGCTTTGGAATGAGTTAGAGACCCAAAAGAAACAAGCATTTGCTGGAGATCAATCGGCCTACGTGCTTTCACGTCCGAGTCTCCCAACTCCAGTGAAGTCGCTAGTTTTGTTGCTGGTCACTTAAAAAAAAAGTTTTTAGAGGGGTCTGAAAAGTTGCTAAATATAGCTGCAAAGATGCTAAGTTGGGTCTTTGCTGTTACTACTTCCTCTTCTTCTGCTTCTGTGGAAATGGACTGCTGGCATCCAACATACAGGTGCGTTGCTGCCACCTATTGGACTGGAGTGTGAAACGGTAGATTAGCAGGGGAAAAAAAAAAAAAACAGATGATGACTCCTTGGCGGGTAACAGGCTGCCAGCCACCCTGGAGTACCGTCTGTTCTGTGATTCTCCAGATTACACAACTACTGCATAGAAAAAGCCCCAACAAAACATTGACATTCTTTTTTTGTTGATTTTACCTTAAGCAGCTACTATCAAGAGAGTGAAAGAAGAGTTATCAACCAACAAAGAGAAGCCATTGAAGGAAACAAAGCGGTCATGTAAAGAGTTAAGACTTTGTAGTATCTTGTTGCTTCAAAGGTCATGGATTTTGTTCATTTGCTGCGAAAGTCGTGCTTCTCCTCACTCGCTGTGTGTCTCTCTGCTCTGCCCTCTGTCACAGCCACTACAACACCAACTCTCCTTATTCACAAAGTAGTTGGACTCCCTCTCCTGCGATCTCTCAGCAAAACTGGTCCTGGAGAGTATTTATTTTAATGGACTTTAATGAGAGTTTATGTTTCTGCCGTTTTGGCTCCTTTTGGTTTTGTAAACTCTGGTACTCAGCATGGTCTAAATGCAATGTTATAATACAACCACTCCCAAAACCAAAGATAGGAATGAGGTACGAGGGCTCACTCAGTCTACTTTTATGCAAACTATTTGAGCAGTTTTTTTTCCTATATTGAATTCAAAGACGGAATTAATTATATATCACATTTACAGAAATCAAATTCATTAAGTATAACAAATTTTGGGTTCACAGAAGTTCTCTTTTTCTTCTTCCTTTTTTTTTGCTGTTATTTTGTATGGCTTTATATTTTCCTGCATGTTTTCCCTTTTCCCTCTGTCCCCAGGTGAATTCACGTATTAAAAATATTGGAACACCTGGTCCTGAGCCCTTAAAAGCCCTCAGCTGCCTGCAGTAGGGGAGAGGCATTAGGAGTGAGGGACTGATGTCCTGCTGTCTCCTTTGGGGATTTGGGTTTTTTTGTTTTGTTATGTAGTCTTTAGTTGCTTCTTTGATTTTTTTTTTTTTTTAATTCTTTGGGACATTTAATAATAAATCCTTTGGTTAAGTGTTTTATTTTTTTTTTATAGTTCATATGGGTCATTTTGTGTGTTGTTGTTAGACTCAGCTGCATAAAGATGGACCCTAACAATTTTTGATATTGTTTAACTTACATTAGTGTTTCATTTGAAGTACAGAATTCTGTATTACGCTTTTTACACTCAAAGGCAACCCTTTTAGGTTCAAGTTACACAAAATTAATGAAGGTCAGAGTTTAAATGCTCACTCAAAGGGCAGAGAAGTACAGTACCATGTTTGAGAGTTTTTCAGTTTTGAATGAAAGTATCTTTTAAAATGAAGATGAATGAATCAAAACTATGCCAAATCTTTTCTATTTTAATTTTAAAACAGAGTTTATTTTAAAGTAAGCTAAAAATAAAAAGCACTGATACGTCTGAGAGTGTGCAATCTCTCCCCCATGTATCCGTGTATTGATAAAGAGAAGTTCTAGTCTGTTAGACACACCGCAGATCCTGTGAGTATCACAAATACTCCACCTGAGTTCTTCAGAGCTGGGTTCTATAAGAGCAGAGAAGAAGATGATCATTGATCGACCGGGTCGAAATCAGAGCATGGGGGTCCGATACCAGGGGGAAATGGCAGGGCAGCTCGACTCTTCAAAGAGGAGTAGAGAGCACTTTGTAGGTAAATGACTCTAATGATTCAGCCAGTGGAGCTGTAATTGCCAGCAGGCAGTGAGGCCTGGCTGAGGAGAGGGAGCTTTTCTTTGTTACAGAGAGGTTTTATTCAGGACGACATCCTGGTGACTCAGTGAGCGCAGCTGCAAACACAAACGAGGTGTTACAGACATCTTGTTCGTTGAGGAAGTTAGAAAATTTAGTCACATGACACTGTTTGTCTGGGTGCATCTATCTGAATTATTAACATCCACAATATTGTGGATGTTAATTGGGGTTATCCAATTGGTATTGTAGGTACTGACTCTTTTGATACAACAGTGACCTCCAGAGCTGTTTTTACCTTCTCCCCGAGCTGTGATGGCACCCTCTGATATGAATTTTATCTCCAGTCAGCCATAACCTGTTAGGATGAACAATTGACCATCTACAATAATGCTGCAGGTAGAAAAATAATTAAATTCCACCAAATGTCCCCTTTTAAAGTCAGAGTATCAGTCCCTATGATACATAAAAATCACTCTGTTTTATGGTCTGAATTATTGCCCTGCGTGTCTCTTTCCTTTGCATTCAGTTGTGTGCACAATGTGCAATTTCTGTGCAGTTGTGTAGCTCAATTTAGAATTTTTTGCCATGTGGAGTTTGCAGCCCTGACAGCTGCCCGTAAAGTGGTTGAGACCAGCACAGTTTGCCTCAAACCTCTTGAGCCACCTCTGCCACAGGCTAGTATTACAGGATTTATTCAGGGCTGAACAATTAATGGAGTTTAAACTGACAACTCCATGTAATAGAATGCAATTATTAAATCGCAAAGGCTGTAATTAAAATAAAAAAAATTTTGTGTACACAAACGCAGCCTTACGTGACGTGCATGCAATAGGATTTGTTGTGTTGCTGTTGACATCTTTAAAAATGGCCTCAGCGGAAGAACCGAGAGAGAACACTCAGACTTTGGTGTTAAAGCGGAATAGCATGTCAGTTTTCTGGACCTATTTTGGATTTAGGAAAGAAGATGTGGCACAGCATAAGGTGTTGGGCAAAACATGCCTGGCCATGAACCATTTTCTCTTGTTTTCAGTAAAAGCAGGTGTTAAATGGACTTATTCTGATGTTTTAAGACTTTCTGACCACTCTGAGTGCTTCTGGTCACATTTATACTCTACTGTCAGAGGCTGTTTTCAGTCAACCATTAGTGTTGTCCGATTGCACTCAGTTACACGCTGCTGACCATGTCACCAAATGTGAGTGTCTTTCTTGAGGACACTTTAGCATTTAACTCTAGGAGCTGGGATCAAACCACAAACCTTCTTTTTGAGAGACAACCCACTCTACCTCTGAGCCACAACTGCCTCTCAGTTTTATTCCCCAATTCATTATTGTAGAATTAGTAATATAGATGTGTTTTTATTCAGAGATGGTGACTTCCCTTACACTCTGTCGCCCAGGGATTGATTCTTCCTCCGCTGTGGGAGAAATATTGCAGTCCTGTGTGAACACGATGGCTTGAAGATGATTTTGGCATCCTTGCAGAGACCCAAAGAGTCTCCCTGCCAGTTTTGAGTGATGAGAAACATTACGTCTCCGTACCACTCTACAGGCCTCTTCCAGCTCCGCAACATTCATCGAGGCTTCCAGCCCTCAGGCTGCCCACTTCAGATGCAGGTCTGTCATCGGAAACGTGGCAGAGCCACAGTCATGAAACACCCAGACATGAAGAGAGGAAAAGACGAAGAAGAGAAGGAGGATTGGGGAGGAAGGAAAGAGCTGATCCGGTCTAAGACTAATGTGTCCAATTGATCTTTGTCTCTTCCATCTTGGTTTCTTTCTCCTCTTTGTGTTACTCCATACTCTATCTCTAACACACACGCACAAACAAAAACCATACACACACTCCAGGCTCCATGGTTTCGCGAAGAATCCTCCGTTCCATTGGCTCCCTAAATTGCCTCTCAATTTTCATTTGGCTGTTCGATTAGGCTATGTTCCCGCTCCTCTGATACTCTCCCCCAAACCTGGAGAAGTGTTGTTTGCAGGCGGATCAATGGCACACAGCCCAGGGAGAAGGAGGGGGAAGAGGGGGAGGAGTGGGAGACGTGCTGACTGTGGGTGTTCTGGCTCCCACCTTGTCTTCCCTTTGCCAGTTTCTACACTTCTTAATCAGGAAAGAGACCAAACTCTCCCAAAAATACTCCTCCTTCTCACTCAGTGTTTTCTCTCTGGTTCAGTGTGCCATCCTGTATTCTGTTGGACTGTTGTCCTCATTTTACACAAACTTAATGTGTTTTTGACATCCCAAGTACCATACTTTAGTCTGGATATAAAGACAATTTGTGTGATGCCATCTAATGGTTCTTGATATACCATTCTGGGAACCTTTTGGCTTTCACCCGACCATGATATCACACATCTAGAATGCTGCTTCTCTTTTTCAGTTGGTCACATCAGCACCTGATTTGGTCGCACCCGTTGGCATACTGTAGTTTGTATAAAGTAGAGACTGACAGTGACTCAAGTTACAATATTTGCAAAGTATTTTATTGTGATTATTAATTTTGTCACAGTTCATTTGAGAAATTGAAAACCTGACATCTGTGCTGCACTTTATGGACATGTTATGCAGTTGCATTGTTTTTCTGTTTAGTTCTCACATTTGAGTTTGAGTGTTTTGGCCATGTAGGGCCTCCGTAGGGTAAACACATTGCAGCATGAAGCAGCTTGTGAATGCTTGCAGTTTAAATCCTTTTACAATATCTGCCAGGCTGAGTTCCTACATTCAAGGAGGGCAGATTAACATTTTGTTTTCCAAACGTAACCATTTCGTCACCTGAAAAAACACGTGAAGGTGAAACTTTACGTCATTAACATTACAGGTTAACATTAGGGTCATTTTCACTCCACTCTGTCGCCTCTTCACCGAGCCGCAGTAGAGCAAGAATGAAGTTGAGACTCCAGTGTTCGTTTTTGAAATTAAATTATTTTCAGAGCAGTGTCACATTTCATGGGTGCAATTCCAAACTCTTATTATGGTCTGTAAATTTGCGCAGATATAGATTGTTTATTGTTTTGAATGTTTATATGGATCCATTCAAACAATACAATTTACACTTGAAACATCCGAAAAGAAAAAAAAGATCATGATTCTACTCAGTTGGTGTCTCTCTGTCCTTTTCATTATCAGTACCGTCTGATTTGGCACCTTTTATTGGCTCTCTCTCACCACCACCCTCCTCCTCCTCTCTTCTCATTTTGTTTTTTAAAATAATCAGACTACTTCATTTGCTCCACGGGTGTAGATGACTGTGCTCTCTTCAGAACAGGAGAGGGTGCAGGTGGAAGATACAGTGCATGTGTTAGAGGGAATATTAAAACCTGTGCACTCACACAAACGCGACTGGATGAAATTCTGAATTGCACACTGAAAAAAGGTCACATATGCAACCATTTTGGTCGCAGTCTCGAGCCCTGGTTTATCTGTTTCTGGTGAGTCTCAGTTTCACTGTAAAAAGTAAGTCACACAGAGGCTTCTCTCTTACTAACTTCAGCAGTCTGAACCCGGTATAAAAGACACAGATTGTCTCGTGATTAATTTGCAATTAAAATCTAAGTTGCCACAGTTGTTCTGTAAAAAGTGAACCTGAAACTTTGTGCAGTCTGTTCTCAAGAGGACAAGAAATCCACTTTCAAAATTCTCATCCCTTCAACATCCAACTACTTACCTCTGGTTGGAGCAATGCAATGTCGTTATTGTTGTCTGTATTCTGCCTGCTTTTGCTCTCTATGCAGACTGTTTCTGTTAGATACTACCTGGATAGCCAATACTACTTTGACTGCACACACACATGAGAAAAAAAAAGAAAAAAACTCTACCAGCTTCAAAACCCAGGACCTTCCCACAGACTCTGTGTCTTAATTTAATTCTCTAGTGATTAAATTAGTTTTTTTCATTCCTTCTTAAGTACAGTTTTTGATCATACATACAGAAACTATCTTGGGTGCTTAACTTCCTGAAATAAATTAATAACAACTAGTATCCTCTTAGTTGCCTGCAGTCATCTCGGCTCCCAATTATCCCAATTATTCTGCTCATTAATTATCCTCTCTCTTCCTTCACAGTTAGTTCTTGTTTCCATGTCCTTTGTCAACTCTTCCCAACGCAGAGGAGGAAAAAAAAAAAAAAAGTAGCTGGATAACAGTGAACTGAGTTTATGTTTTAATTGGAAACCTACCTGACAGTGTTTTGTTTGTTCGTAAAGGTTACACCTGAACTGTTGACAGCCATAAACTTGAAGCAGCTAATTAAACAAAGTGGGTGTAACAGAGCCATACTGTGATTTACTCACAGTTGGGAGTGGGTGGATTTTTTTAAATTCGATATATATTAAATTCTGTTTTGCTACCAATGTAGACAAGGGTTTCTGTTCATCATATGCATCTCTTTAATTGTCGAACACAAAACGTATATCTTAATAATTGGTCTGGTGTTGAGCATATGTTGTTTGCCGCAGGATACACAGGTAGTGTGAAACAGGAAAGCAGGTATGCAGGAGCTGGGGTTAAGGTCAATTTAGAAAATACAACCTGGTTTTATTTACTCACTATAGTGGAAAAAAAATCTGTGAAACCTCGAAAAACACACCAACTCCAGAGAACGTTAATTCATCTAAAATCCACACTCAAAATATGACATGAAAATTATTTTTTAAGAACGTTGCATTGAAATGTACTTGTGGAATTCAACATTAGTATTTTAAACCAGATTGCTTCCATTTTTTTCTTCATTTCCCACATTTTTTTTGACATTTTGACACCAGAATTGGACTAAAAAGTGCCTGGAAGTGATGTCAGGGGACACGTTTGTAGTGATTTAAAAGCTTTAAAAAAAAAAAAAAAAAAAAAAAAAAAAATTCTTCATTTTACAATAAAGTCTGCATGTGTTTGAAAACCTTGAGAAAAAAGACTACCCCGCTTGGTTCAGTATTCTTTGGTTACAGTATAACCTGAAAATGAAGGCAGTGAGAAAATCTTGCACCTTATGTGTTGGTCCTCAGTGGGATTGGATCTCTTGCAGCAACTCATTTGTTCGGTGTCATTTTTTTCTTAATTGCCCTTTAACTACCATCGTGTACCTGCTCCCTAATATTTCTCCTCCTCTTCCTCGTCTGTCTCCTTGGCAGAAGTTGGTCATATTGCAGCCAGAGGCATTTGGACAGCAACCTAATCACTTCACACCACACTCTCCTCTTCACATTTCCCCATCCGAGGGTCCAGCCTGCGTCTTTACAAGGACTCTGTGTGTGTAGCCTGGGGACACCGCTGGTTAATGTGAAGGAGTCAAGTGCAGCTTCACGCGGTGTGTGACGTGAAGAGAAAGGGGTTTCCGTCTGTCCTTGGAGAGCCACGTTCTCTTCTCATGTAGGAGAAGGTTGTTTAGATGCTGCTGTTGGAAACGGGGGCATATGATTTAAGACTGGAGCCACACGGTCGAAGTGACTCATTCATCACATCTGGAGGTGTAAACGGAGAAAAAAAATTGAAAGAGAAAAAATGACACAAAAGGAATATAAAAGAGAGGGAAGGGAGGTAATTTCTTGAGGTGGTTCATGCTCATCAACCTCTTTTCCCTCCATCACCTGAGCCCCACCCAAGGCTCGATCCCAGCAGAGCCAGCCTATTACTCTGGGGGGGTGGGCATCGATGTGTGTGAACACATGTGTTTGACCTGCAGAGTTAGTGTATGCATCTTCAGTGTGTTTTTGTGTGTTTGTAACACCTGAGAGGCACAAAAGATTGATGTACTGCCATGAATCAACAGACGGCGTGGAAAGGGATTGTGTACCTCAAAGCTGTGATCGAGCTTTACGCATGTGTGTGTGTGTGTGTGTGTTGATCTGAGGCTGTGACAGCTGTTTTGCCAGAGTGCTGAACACGATCTCTATGGGTAAACTCTGAAATTCTGACTTATTTTGGTCACAAAACATATTTGAGTGTGTGTGATGCTTAGCAGCTTGGAGGTTATTTCAGACAGCTCAGAGAAACCAGTACATGTTGAAGGCGGTTATCAATGTCTGTATAATGATGAGAGAGTGTATGCATGTGTGTCTGCACATTTCAGAGCTCAAGGCTTTGTCCCTGTGAGTGGATACTTGTCCAATCAATTCATGCCAGAGTCAGTCTATCTCTCCTCTCTCTCTCTCCTCCGTCTTTGGAAGATTACATTGCAGCATGTTCTGTTTATTTCCTGGTAAAATGATTAAATACATTCATATCTTATGGAAAGATAATCTACCAGTGAGCAGAGAGAATGCTCCTGAAGACCTCCGCATGACACATCAGAAATGGACAGGTTCAGCCTTTGACCCACGTGTGGTTTGTGCCAGATTTTTTGCCAGTCCAAAAAAAAAAAGAATTAAAATAAGCCAGATAAACATTTCAGATTTAAAAGTAAGACATCAGGTATTCATGATGATGCGTCTGGTACATGGTAGATGTACCCCATAAGGTCTTCGTTGAGATGAACAGATAAAAGATTTAAAGCTCCTGTAAGGAACTTTCTTTGTTTTGATTTTGGCGCCCCCTGTGAACAAAGCATGCGCCTTTACATCTTCAATCTTGTCCTGTACATGCATTTGTGTTTCCGTTTTCTGTTGAAACAGATCTCATGATTTGGTCTCACAACGCAAAAAATTGGTCACAATTTTTGCAGAAGAAAATATATAAAAGAAGACTACGTGTCTTACACCTTTCTCATCACAGGCATTAAAATAACAGCAGGGGCCCGTATGCACGTCCAGTTATTACATAAACGGACCATTTGGCCGCAGCGTAAGCTGCATGCAAGACTGCCAAAAATGGGCCAATTAGCTAATTGCACCATGAAAGCGAGGCAGATGCAGAACGTCATATATTCTCAGAACCTTCTGGAAAACCCCCATCCAACAAATTTGAATTGCCCATGTGCACGTCGCATGAACAGTGCATGGCGAACGGTAACAATAGGAGACAAAATAAGAAAATACAATTTTGTGTCTTCTCAATCTATATTTCCTGTATATCTCAACATATGCTGTTCACAGGGATTCATTCAGTCCCTAATTATCTGTTCTCTTCACGTTTTTTCTTAAAGAGTAACGTATGAGCACAACGTCCGCCGTCTTTAAAACAGCCTATAAATCTTCTATTTATTTTTTTCACCATTTGTAAAAACCGTCCGTTTTCATTGCCAATGGTTGGATTTGCACACAGGCGCAGGTCATATGGTGACATAACTGTTAACTTCAGACGTCAGAGTTAGTTCCAGCCTCTTTCAGGACAGTAAGAAACTTCACACAAAATATACCTAACCTTTTTGTATTTTTTTTAACTATTGTGATCATTGTTATTACTATTAAAAAAGTTTTTTTCTCCAAAACCTGTACTACCTTTTGTCATGTGCAATTCCATTAATTCTCAACTCCAGAAATTAAACAGTTAATGAAAAAAAAACACGCACAAAACATAGCTTATTCTTTACTGAAGTACTTTTTTTTTTGGTAATGTTGTCATTACCACTGCTTCAACAGACATCCATTCCTTCCTTAGTGTCCTTTGTGTGTGAATGTGTGTGTGTATTCCCTTGCATGTCCCTACATGCTTGATATGAAACATGTTTTTTTGTTTGATATGAATGTTCAGTATGACTATGAACACTGCCGGCATTTATCAACCCCTTAAATCTTCATGCTATTTCTCTGATTGGAAAGATTTCTCTCCGTTGTGTTGTGAAACCATATAAATGTGTCAAAGGATTGCCATTGCTCACTATTAATATAAAGACTAATTATAATGTACAACAAATTCGCCTGAAGTCCTTAAGATGCTCAAACGATTTGAAACTAATCCTTTAATACCATTGTGAAGCATGTGTGTAATGCTAATTTTGGCATTATTTCAGAGATGGCAGATTCTAGTGCAGCTTGAGCCAATGCAGTCACTGAATATTCCAGTTTTCTCTGACTGTAGTGAGAGTTGGTAGCCTCTTTGTCTCAGGCAGAAGAAAAAGGGAGGACACCTGCATCAACACAGCTGTTTTACTAGCCTCACCAATGACAAGTAACTGTGCTCTTTTATAATAATAGCCTCATATTTGGAGCATGCTGCTGTTCTTCCTGACAGCTCGTATTAATAAATGGAAAGTGTTTAGAGATCTGTTCGTTGTTGTACCCATTCAGGCACTAATTTGCTCCAAGACCTGTTTCTAAAAAAACATAATGAGCACACCAGATCGGCTGCGATAACCTCCCCGTGTATTCTGACAGCTGCTTTAACAAAGCTTGCGCTTTGCAAAGTGTTCTAAAGGGTTCGCAAAAGTTTGCTGAAATATTTTTTTGACAGTTTGAAACTTGAACATGTTTTGTTGCTGAAGTTTATATAAGAGTTTTTCTTCAGTGGTGGTTTATGAGCTTTGAGAAGGTTTCGTGTAACAATCTAAGATGGAGAAAATGTGAAACTGAAACTCCGAGAATTTTGATGAAAATCCATCAAATTACTGAGATGGTGGGTACCAGTTGGTTTTGGTACTGCATTTGAAGAGGGAGCGTTATGTTCTCCCATATTTTAAACATGGATATAAACTAACAAGGCTGGATGTTTGCATTCAACATGTATACATTTTTAAACCATATTTGATATCATTAGCTGAACAGCATAATTGCATATTTAAAAGTTTTCAGAAAAGAAAAAAAAAGACATATTTTATGTATTTTTATTTTCAATACTCCTTACAATATTATGTTTAAATTATCTTTATTATCATTCTTCACTAAATTTCTTTGTCTTAGGCAGTTGTGCTATGAGGCTTACAAAACAATAATTTAAATGTATATATGATTTAGGCATTTATGCTATTAGGCTAATGATGTCTTGTAGAAATTTTGACCACGGAAAATTTCAGCTGAAAATGTCCCAAAAGTGCATTTTCAGGTTTTGTCCGAAAGACTTTTATTACAGAAAAAACATGGCCGAAACAGCATGTTGTGATAATGCAAGCAAAAACTGCATCTAGCACACTTTTGTCTTAATAATGGCCAACATGTCTGCGGTGTGGATCAATACAGCTGAGAAAGACCCATGGATAGTTATTTGTAAAGCATGTAATGTATGCACGAGAAACGATCCAGGCCACAGTGGATGCAGAGAACCTGCCTGGAGATAGAGCGCACAGCGCTGGAGAAGGAAAGCAGAGCGCAGAAAAAAGGACTTGTCGCTCTGAACCAGATTGGGGTGGGGGATACCTCTCTTGTAGATCAGGTCTATACCTTGTTCTTTTATTTTACAGATTAAACAGCCTAACTTTATTAACCTTATTTACATGACGGGATGGTCACACATTCGCAACTCTCCTCTGTTCTCTCTATTGCGCCTGGCAGAGTTCCACCCCGATGCATCCACAGATGCACAAACAGTGCGCACACAGGGACAGAGAGTCCAGAAAAATAATGTCACAATCACCAAGAAGACCAGAAGAAATGCAGAAAAAATCTCTGCCTCCCATAACATCTCTGTAAAGATGGCATGATTCTTTGAAGCATTAATCTTAATTTATGCAATGGCGCTAAATGGCATAATAATTTCTTATGGTTTCAGTCTTGGTTTCTTCATTTATGGTTTTCAGTTTGGCCAAGGATTTTCATTTTGCTGCATTCATAGTTGAATCCCTGAATCTTTCTGCACACTGCTCAAAGCAGTTAATTCTAAAAGAACATGAGATCTTCACGAGACTTGCTGAAGTAGTGAGGTCCCCACATAAGGATCTCCTAACTGATTTATGACACGTTTCAGGGGCGGGCCTCAAACACAGAGGACTGACCTGAGACTCTGCCTTCGACAGGCCTTCTCCAGGTTGTAGCAGTTTGTTAAATCAGCCCAGTTAGCTGGGTCACAGTTACAGTCGAGGGGGCTGAAATTCTCCACCTAGTGAAATTTGGAATTCACTGTCTTATTTGCTGGCACAGTAAGGTGTGGACAGGTGAGAATTAAACCGCCAACCCTGAGACTGGTGGACAACCCACTTTACCGCCAGTTTGAGTGTTTTCAAGCATTTTTGCTGATGGAGCAGTGATGTGCTCTGTTATGACTTCACAGTCTTTCTGAGTGGAGGAGGTGATTACAGTGGCAGCTGAAATGAGCCTTTTAAACCCAAATGTCAAGAAGAGATGACACAGACAGACACACAAAAGACACGCTGACATTTTGCCTTCATGTGATTCTTTGGACTTTCACAGCTGCTGAATTCTTTGTTCTCATAAAGGTGATCTTTTATTCACTCACTAGAAAGGAAGGGGTCGTCTTCTTCACTTATCAGTAATTTCTGTATTCAGTTAATCAGCCTCTATTTTAAGTCTGTTTTTTTTTTTCCTCTTTTGATTTCGCTCTGTGTCAGTTTTAGCATCATGCTGTAACAAAAGCACCATGTACCATCTGGTACATTGTCTGGAATGTTCTCAGCATGCAGATATATTCAAAAGACTATCAATTTTCATCTAACAAAAACTAAAAACATTGCAAGATAATATGTTAAAATGTAGAGTTTAGAGGACGCTTCAAGCTATTATACATTAAATGTTGATAAATGGTATTCATGTCATCTGACAATGACAAAAGACAGACAATTGATGAGTTGCCTGTCCTTTTATATTAACCTTACTTTACTATGCTTCATGTCAGTGAGGGGTTACATAAATCTGAGCAAATAACAGAGAAGAAAAAGAAAAGGGACGAGGGGAACACACCACACCTCCTCTTTGTCCTTGTGCAGCTTTTTTAATAGAGTCATAAATACATGAAGATGTCGAGTGGGCCATGATGGTGGCAGCGCACAGCTTCAGGGCTGTCATACTTCAACGCGACACGGATACAGCAGACAGGTCAGGCAGACGAGAGCAGACTGATATCAGGGAACAGGAAGGAGCTGTAGTATCTCAGCGGGCATGTCAGGCGGACACCACATCAGTGTGCTTTACGTGAGGGATCGCAAAGAACAACACATGTTCTCTAAACATATAAATCAAAACTAAATCTTTTCATGTGTGACAACATGTGCTTTGACCTGCAAACTGTTAGAGTACATGTACAGAGCAGGGAGAACAAAACATCCACTCAAACAAGGCTACGTCACCTCTACATGGACTCTTGTTTTAAATCTAGAAATCAAAGTTTTAAAATAAAACTGTGCAAATTAGGTCTGCACATTTGACCATCCATTCTTCTATTTGCCTCTTTTACTTCCTCCTTAAATAGTTTAAAAACTCATACCATGCTATGATAATAGCATGTTTAGAGTTTAAAAAGGTAATGTTAAATTTAAAAGCTGATAGGACCGAATGTTAGGAAGTAACAATCCTGTGCAGATTTTCAAACCCCTACGTTGTAGAAGTACCTGAAGCTGTATGTAAACTGCTCAAAATTATCCGATCTTCACGAGATCTTTCCGAGATCTTAATGAGATCTTCACGAGATATTTCAGAGATCTTAATGAGATCTTCTCAAGATCTTCATGAGATCTTCACAAGATCTTCATGAGATCTTCATGAGATCTTCACGAGATCTTCATGAGATCTTCACGAGATCTTCATGAGATCTTCACAAGGTTTGCTGAAATGAGGTAGTCACCACATAAGGATCTCACAACTGTCATCACACATTGGAGGGGTGGGCCTCAAACATCAAGGTATGCCCATAGCCCTGCCATACAGGCCTCCAGAGAGCTGGCCAATCAGAGGGAAGGGGGTTTGTGGAGCAGGGAGCCTTAAAGAAACACCAGCTAGAACAAAGCATTTTATACAGAGACTGAATTAAAGGTTTTTTTATATATATAATAGCAAATCTGGAGGGTACCAGAGGGACAGTATGAAGCCTAAAACAGAAAAGTACTCCATTTTTAAGTAAATGTGCATTTCATTATCTGAAAGGTTTAATCATTCCCTCCAAGTATTAATGACTAGTCAAATATCAAAGCTTAATAGAAATTAAAACACATGGCAAATATTTTTGATACATTTTTTTGGATTTTAAATTAAAATGTCAAAAAATAAACGTGTATATTGAAATAAAAGTGTTTACACCAAACATCCCTGAAAATCCAGAGAGCTTATACCAAAGCATATACTTATATTCCACAACAGAGTCTTTGTGTTTGTTTGAGTCAAAGTTTCAAAATATGAAAAAAAACCCTCTGCACCTCAGAGCTCACCCTGCTGCACACGACTTAGTCACTGATCATTAGAGAACCGCGGCTCCGCTCACCCACCAACAACACAGGATGAGGAAGGCAGAGGAGCATGGGAGATCACACACCAGATCCACCCACCCACACACACACACACACACACACATACACATACACACGCACACACCAAGGCTGATTACTCATGCACATCTAATTCAGCACAGCCATGTGAAATTAATGTCTTCACTTCAAAAGAAGTAGAGTATGAAAAGTGAAAATGATGGTTAGGTAATTTTCAGGCATGAAGGCACATCTAGGCAAAGCTGCAACATAAAACCAAACACACTGTCACACCTTTTGAATATGAGTACACCATCACTGAAACGCTGGAGAAAAAAAAGGCTAAAGGTCACATAGAATTCTGCGGAGGCTGCCGAGCTAACACCATCAGTGTGCAGGACTTACCAGCTCATTATCACCCCACACAACCAAACTTCTCCACTCAGGGATGTGATAAAGTCTGGTTGTGTTTTAGGCCTTGCTATTTTGTTATGTTTTGTTGCTGTTTAACATTTTAATTAGTAAAGTCATTGCTGTTTTGCTGGCTAGTAATGGGTGGATGGAAGCAGTATAGGAAGACTTGCAAATTTCAAGAGAAACAACCCCAGACTAAGACTATGATTGAATCCAAACAAGCTCAATTATTTGGATTTGTTTATTCAGGCACAGAATAAAAAATTACATCACAGTCAGAACAAGTGTTTACCTCAAAAGAAGTTTGTTGAACACAGATTTTGTCGCAGTAATTTTGTGCAGAACAATAAACGTAAGTGGAATAAAAATAGAAAGCAATTTCAACTCTTACTATTGAGAAATAAATGTTTTAAATGGTTTCCTGTGCAGAAAGGAGATGTCCTATTTGTAGAGAAACTTGCAGGATGTTGAAGAGGGAGTGTGCATGAAAGCATGAAATAGAAAGAGGTAATTGTCAAATGTGGATTAATGCTGCTAATATTTTTATAGATGTAGAAAACTTGTACGAATCCAAAACAAACGCACAGCTTAGCAAGAGCCACATCTTTACAACATGACAACTGCATGACCAAAACTCCAACCACCAAGGAAAGAAGTGTTTACATGTTGACAGTATCCTTTGTTGTGTTGGTCATAATGATTTATTGCTTGTTTTTCATGAATAAAGCAGAAGATAAACGTCCCCCCAGAAAAATCTTGTGGTAAATCGCAATATTGGTCCAAAAAAATCACAATTAGATTATTTTCCCGCATCGTTTAGCCTTACTACAGATTCAAACAACACCTTTGGGTATATGTTACCTATAGCCTCTTCTAGAGGCCTCTTCTAGAGTAGCTGAGAGGCTAGCACCTGAGCTAAGTTTTACTGTAAGAACTATTGACAATCACTTCATGCAAGCTTAATTTAAAGAAAAAATACAAACTATTCCTTTTACAGCATGTGGCTTCTTTCACTCTACTTGTAAATCTAAGTTCTGCTGGGTTTGTATATTTTATTTAAGTGAAAGCTCTCACTACCTCTGTCCACTGAACAGCAGTGAACAGGAAGTGACTGCTCAGGCTGACAGATGGGCCCTGTCCCTCCGTCTTTACTCACGTTTGATCTCTGCTGTCTGACTGTCAGCCTGCCCCTCCCTCCCTCCCCCCCAGCTGTTTGAGGCAGGCTGAACGCCAGATGATGGAAGACAGCAAAGATGCCAGCTGCTGGGATGTCCTCAAACTGGCATTTCAGACATTTGTGAGAGGCTGAGGTGGACGTTTGTGTACCGGGTTCACAGATCTGTACCGCTTTGGATGGAGGAAATCAGAATGAAAAAATCTGTTTCAGTTATTAGATTAAGATTCAGCTTCGAGCTTGAAGTTGTTTCTTCTTTTTCTGGAGAGGGATCACTGTCAAACCTGAACTTTGTTTCTGTTTCGACGTGTTCATGAAAAGTAGACAGCCTGGCAGGGTGCGCGGCCCACACAAGCTTTACTTTGTGAAGTGTTTTGACAAACTTTATTTGCAGAGGGGGAAAAATGCCAACCTACAGTAACTGGTGTGAAAAATATACATTCACAGGATTATTGGGTAATTGGCTGTGAGCTGTATAGCTTGTTGTTTTGTCCCAAATGTGTGAGATTTAATCACGCTGCGGAGAAAGAAATCTGCCAGTGACATTTAGCAGCTCAATCATTTCCCCAATCAATTGTCTGTGTTCTGATTAGAATAGGAGCAAGACAGCGGAAGAAGGCAATTTAAAGGAAAACAGGCTGATTGCACACTGAGGCAAGGAGAAATCTGTAAAAGGGAACAGTACACTGTGATGTATGACAGTCGTTTCCTTTTTGATCCTAATGTGGCTTCACTAACTTGATGACAGATACATTAAAAAAGCATCAAAGGTTCGAATCTTCACATCTGAAGGTGGATGATGAAAAAACCGTGAATCACAAAAAGAAAATCTACTTTTGTGTACGATGGTGATGATGTCTGTGCGTTGTAGGTAAACCCTTCAAACCTGCAATGTCAATGAGTGTGTGGTTAGATTTCTTTATTTGATATTATCTTTTCAAGAATGTTTAATTCATGTTTTAGCTCCAGAATATGCAAAATCAAGCCATCGTTCTGAAATTGAGGGACACAAATTGTTCTGGTTGTTAAGATTTCTCTTATTGGGCCATTTCAGATGATTCTTTTTTTTTCCGTTCTGCTTTTTTTTCTCACCTTTTTCACGCCAGTGGACCATTAACCTCTCAGCCTTTTTGTACCATTCTTAATAGAGCAATTAATCTGAAATAGCACTCGTTCTTTTAATGTTTCTTTGACCATTTAGCATGTCTCCTTAGGCAAGGGAAGGTAGGTTTATTTGTAGCGCGCAATTTATACACAAGGCAGTTCAAAGTGCTTTACAGCAACATAAAATCCAAGAGGGCAAAATAAAAATGAAATAAAATAAAAAGATTCCACAAAACAGCGATAATCTTAAATGAATTAGATTAAAAGCGATGCGCTTCAGCTACTATAGATTTGAGGCCTGTCCCACATCTTTTGGGAGACTGTTCCAGATTTTAGGAGCATAAAACTGAAACACAGCCTTACTGTGTTGATTTCTGACTTTGGGCACCAGCAGGAGACCCCTCCCCGTGGTTCTCAGAGTCCGAGTTGGTTCAAATGGCTCCAACATGTCAGAGATATACTTACACAAGACCGGAGCGCTGGACTGATGTGGTCATCTTTCCTGGTTCTGGTCAGGACTCGAGCAGCAGCATTTTGGATGTCCTGCAGCTATGTTTTAAATCTTTTTTGAATGATAAAAAAGCTGCTTATGTTACTGATTTAATGTGGCTGTAAAAGTTCAGGTCTGAGTCCAATATTACCCCTAGATTTCTAACTTGATTATTAAGAAGAGTTGAGCTGGATAAAATTGTTTTGCATCCACACACTGATTTGGCCCATGCTCTCCTGCCGTCAGTGACACAAAGATATGAGTGTCATCTGCACTGTTTTGGCTATAGCTGGCTTAATGGAGGCATGTACAAATTGAGTAATAGGGGTCCCAGGATTGACCCCTGGGGAACTCCACAGGTCAATAGTCCTTTGAAGCCTACTGATTGTCAGAGATGACAGCTATCCCGTCCAATCTTTATTTTCCTCTGCATAGGGGCAATAAATCTCTAGCTATAAATATCTGCTCAATCTGTTGAAAATTAATGGATCATTTTGAGCAGGATGATCAGGTTTGAGCAGGTCCATGGTGGTAAACAAAATGACAAAGTGTATGTTGTGGTGATGCAAAAGAAATTAGTCAAAAACCATGACATCCCTGACTTTGGAGGTTTAATTTTAGATCGATTAAATCAGGAACACAGAAGAAAGGCTTCAAATGCAGCAACAATGTCACAGGACAGAAAATCAAAACTTTACCTGATGCCTCTGATCTGTTTCATTATGAAACACAATCTGTCCCCGTGTCAGAAACACAGAGTAACTGAAAGCGACATGCAGAGAGCTAAGAAAAAAAAACAGCCCCGGCTGGCCGCAGAGAGAGTGAGAGAACAGGAAGAACTGGTATCCCAGCTTTTGGGCCAAAGAAAAAAGAGAGTGGGGTGTTGTTGTGATGATGAACAGAGGATGAAAATAGAAATGCAAGCAAACAAACACAGCTCAGTGTGAGAGTCTGGTATTTCAGAGAGGCTCCTGCCAGGTCTGGCGCGACCGCTGCTCCGTCCTCCCCCTCGTCTCTCTGGGTGTCTGATCCCAGCTCAGACGCTCGCTCCGCGCAGCAATTTGTCCCCAGCAAGAATAAAAATTCAACGCATGTACTCCCAAATCTGTGTACAAGGGAAGGGGCCGGCTGTGCCTTTCATTCGTCTTGTTTGCTAGTTTGCTCCCCAATCATGTCGGCTGTTTGTTCGGCTTCCCTTTCTTCTCCTCTTTTTTGTCACTTTTCACCATCACTGCTTCCATCTGTCTGTCGCTCTCAAACTCTTTCCTCTCTTTCAGTCTTGGTGTACCTCTGAGACATCACTCCCTGCCTCGCTTCGTTCCAGGCTTTAGGCTGTTTTAATGCACCAATTAGTCTGTTGTTTTGACTCACACAGAGTGGAAAGAGCGGGGGGGTGGGGGGTGCTTCATTGAGACAAAACAAATTCGTTGTAACCTTTCATGGAGACAACAAACAAGTGACTGGATCAAAAGCTAACAAAACAGCTAATGGGCCGATGTGAGCGGTTTATAATGAGTCACTGCCCTCGACGCGTGGGACTGGAAATCGACACCGACCTGTGAACACACTCACATAAACAGAACCTTTGACCCCGGTCTTGCCCAGGTGGGATTGATTTGATTGGCCTTTGGCTCCAGGCAGCCTCCCACCTGCTGGGGTCAACAGAGCTCTGACCTCTGGCACAACATGGAGGCCAAGGGACTTTGGGTTCTCTTATAGAAACCTCTAGTGGGAGCTATCTAACAGAATCCTCGGTGAGGTGAGTACTTTGAAAGCCGTGACCTGCCCCTCTGACATCCCAGTGGATACCTTATGCTGTCATGAATAAGCTCATGAATATTCGACTCTTACTGTCTTTTTTTCTGATGGAGTCTGGAGAGCAAGTGCTGCACCAGCTGTTCTTTTCAGCAGACTTAAAGAGGTGCCATATGCTTTGAAATTTCAAAAAGCATCCATCCATCTGCAGAAAGTGTTTTTGACTTACCGTATACTTACTTTAAAAAAAAAAAAAAAAAAAAAAAAAAAAAAAACACATTGTAGTGGCTTTTGAAGTATCACTGGCAGATTCTCTTTTATTTAGTAATTTTTCTATTTCCACCTGTGAGGAAGTGCCAAACGATTTGCAAGTGGAAGGACTGATTATTAGCATTATCTATGCCGTTACATCCAACCTATTTGTGGGAAAGTGTGCTCCAGAAATTGCTGTCTGTAATTTTCAACCTTTGAAAAGATATACCTGACGCAACGCGGTAAAAAGGGTGAAAGTCTGACTGTCACTGTCACTTCAGCAGAGCGTCACTTTTCTGTGTCAGGTGAAGAAGAAATACTCAAGCATGAAGGGAGATGCCCTCTCTTACAGTGAATTTTGGACCACTCTCATCAAAATGATTTGTATCCAATGAGTTATATATGGAAATATGGTTCTGTTCTGGGAGCTCCCTGCCCTTTCATGTGCCTTCATGGAATACAGAAGCCTGAGAAAGGGAGAGCACACCTCCCCTCTCTTTCATGTACATGTATGAAAAGTGGTGGCAAGAAGAGCAGCAGCAGCATCAGGCATTTTAGGCTGTAATTAGGGCTGGGCGATTTGGCCTAAAAATAAAACCCCCACAACACTTGATTTGCGATTATTATTATTTTTTTTAAAAAAGGGAAAAAAAATCAAACACTCACAGTGATTCATAAATTACATGAATCAAGTTTTGCCTCTATGTTGTCAAAATATTTTCCCAAACCAAACAGAATTTTCCCTCTTAGAGTTAAGGTGTGTGTCATAAAATGTTGATTATGTAGTTCAAACGTCGGCAGGTTCGACATAAACACTCAAGGCTGAGTATTTTCACTGTATACTGACATGAAACTCTCAGATCAGCATTTAATCCAATTTAAAAAATAAATACTAGCCTTTAAAACTCCCTGTGCAAAACCTGACAGTGCCTACTATAGGGCTGGGTACCGAACTTCGGTTCTTGACTGAAATATACAGAGTAACAAATTACGCCTCATTTTTAGGTGCCAAGTTTCGGTACCCAAAGGGTTAATCACGGGATCATGATCAGATAATGCCACTGGTGATTTGCTATAACGTTACACGTGGTTGCGGCATGTGACGGTGGGACAGTGTTGCCAAATTAGCAACTCGCTATATTTAGTGACTTACAGACCCCTCTAGCAACTTTTTTTTTCTAAAAAGCGACAAATCTAGCGACTTTTCTGGAGTTTGGGGATGGAGTGAAAGCAAGTTTTGATCTTCAGCCGCATGTTTTGATCTTCAACCACTTCTTCTCAATTCGAATTAATTGATTTAATCCATACATTGCCCAGCCCTAGCTGTAATTATCAAAAAGAAAGCCCTGAAAGAATTGTGAAGCAGATTCTGGGAACAAGGACTTTTCTTTTTGATTTATGGTATGGGGCAAGTACCAAAAAAATGGGGAGAACTCTGACAGCAGATCGTGTCAATTTCAAATTGCTTAAAGGTTCCAAGAGGGAGTCGGTCTGTCAAAACTCAAAGCTGTTGAGAAGAATAGCGTCAATAGCTAAAGGCAAATAAATGCCCCGATGACTTCGACCATTCTCCGTTTCACTGGGTATGTGTGTACATTTGTGCACCCATGTGTGTGTGGGTGTGTATCCGTTATTTCCCTGCATCACAGTGTGCTCTCACACAGAACAAGGTTGTAGTCTGCCACTTCCAAACCCCCGCAGACCGGGTCAGACATCAGCCAGCAGAGGTGCCGAGGAAGGTGATGAAAGAGGAATGAAACGGAGAAAAAATAAACCGAAAGAACAGTGCTCTGAGACCCGTCAGACCCCCAGTGTGTGTGTGCTGATACATCGGCCTAACCTTCACGGGCAGATTTCACACACTCACCGCTGTGCTCTCACTGAGGTGTTTGGACTGGTGTCAGGACTGAGATGGTTTATATTAGCTGTTCCAAAACAAAAACCACTTCAGATTCACCTGCATGGGAGTCGGTCACTTCCTGTTGCTTCTTGATAAATCTTTTAAAAGCAGAGCTCATAGTGATGAAAATCTGGTACAGAGTTGTTCTATGATGCTACAAGCTCAAGTTGATAACAGGAAATAGTTCTGCATAAATTTAAAGCTGAGCTGACAGCAGGTGCGGGTGCATTGTCAGGAGGTTAAAGGCCCGCTCATCTCCACACATCTGACTGTGTCGTGGTTGATCTAAAGCAAGGTTTAGTAAGCATTTTCAACATGGCGCCTGCCATCATTGGGCTTCAAAACACTCGGAAACCAACGGTTGATGTCACACAGGGACGACTCAGCACTGCCACACAGAGATGTTAGTATAGCTGTGATTTTTGAGTTATTTGGACATCTCTTCAAAGAGTTTCAAACCTGTCTAGGGTTATTTTTTATTCTGCTTGTCTGCCAATGCACCCTGGGTGAGGCTCAGTCTGACCAGGAAAAGAAAGAAGCATCCACAAAGGTAGAGAGAGAAACAATAAGGCTTACGCAAACACACACCCAACTTTTTAATAAGATATTAAGTGATTACTTCAGGAAGGTTCGTTGTTATGGAGAGGAGGAAGTGGGAAAAAAAAACTTTTGCTGGGCTTTTAATTAACAAAAGGCTGATAAGGATAAAGCGCTCGAGGTTGGCTCAAGGTGTGGGTTTGTGTGTGAGATTGTGTGTGTGTGGGCAGGTTTATGACATCTCTTTTTATGTGTTCTGCACACTGAACGGCTAACTCTTCAACCAGACATTTTTCTCGCATTCACAAACCTCATGTGGCTAATTTTTTTTTTTTTTTTTTTTTAAATCTTGTGTCGTTTCAGTTTCATGGATGAAAAGGTAAATAGTTCTGAACCCAGCTTGTGCAGATGAGCAGGCTTCGTGCCATAAATATACCCAAACAGGACAACAAACACACAGGAGACCTCTGACTCACTGCATTTGATTATCCTTCTCATTCCTCTGAGAAAACATTATATTAGTATCATATTCTTCTTTATAGGTACACAAATGAAAAGCAAAAAAAGCTTTAAATCCAAAGCCTCCAATAATTACAAGCGAATCCTGGATTCTCATAAATAAAGCATCCTTCTTAGAACAGATTATCTTCATGTTGTATTCCATCTATCCTACTTTTCATTTACAAACAAGGATTATGACCTGCTTTGTTGTTGTTTTTTAATAAAGGTTCAGTGCCCCTCCATGATTACAGTGAAATGAATTCTGGATCAGACTCTATCCACAGTGGGTATTACTTAATGCTGATGGGACTTGGAGATAATGAAACAAAGTCATGTTCTGCCTTTGGTGTTGGGCAGATTATCTATACATTACATTATACATTTAATTGTTCATATATCACATCACAACTACAGTATTAGGGATATTAATGCCTTTCTTGTGATAGAAACTTAAGAAAAGCTGTCGTTTGTGACCCATCGTGCCTCCTGTAATATCTTTACAAGGTTAAGTGGCTGTGCTAAATGAATCCAGTAACTATGAAACTATAAAATGTCAAGTCTGTCAAGTTTCTTTATTTTTTTCATTCATTATTCATGTTTCATGTCTTGTTTTCCCATTTTTACTTTGAAATCTCTAACCTTTGTCACTGGCTGTTTTCCAAACTGCCTACTGCTTTGGCTGAAATTCAGTATGTAGTAGGCAGTATGCCAAAACTTGCAGAATCTGAAGTATGCCAAAAATTCCCGGATTTCCCACTGATCCGGGAAAATTTCTTAGTATGCATCAGACTAATGCTGTTTCTCTACGGGGTTCGCACCATAGACTGTATAAAATATGGATGTAGTCTCTGCGACGTCACCCGTCTGTTCCTGTTCCATCTTGGATATGACGCAGACTTTGAGCTTCCATTCTAACAGCTATAGGGCGCCCGTCAGTCACGTGAGCTGAGCTGTGCCTCTGATTGGACACACTCGTAATCCTAAAATCGTTTTAACCGCTGAGTCAGAAAAAAATTTACTCACCGTACAGTGTGTGTCGATAGCGAAATTTGCGTTACAGACCCAAGTCGTTTTTTTAAACCAGGCTGTAGATATGCTTTTTAATGCCGTGAAAGTCTGTTGTTTTGGCTTGATGTGTTTGTGACTTCTGGTCTTTTTGCAGTCAGCCTCTAGCGGATTCTCGATGAACAGCAACTTTTAGTATAGGCTTCAGTTTTCTCTACCGGATGTTGCCCCTTTGTTGGCACTCAGGTTTAGGTGAACTACCGCCACCTCCTGAGTTTGAATAACAACTACAATACTGCTTAAGCTGCTGTCTCTTTAAGGCTCCCCACTTTACAAACCCCTTTTCCCCCTGATTGGCCAGCCTTCTGGAGGCCTGTCAGGGGCAGAGGTAGGTGCAGACCTTGGTGTGCGAAGCCCATCTCTCTAAAGTGACATGAATCAGTGAGGAGATCCTCACGTGATGACCGCATCATTTCAGCAAGTCCTGTGCAGATCCCGCAACAACCTGTAGCTAATTTAAAGAATCGACTGATTTGAGTCGTTTACAGACAGAATCCGAGATTTCTACAACATATGAATATGTAGCAGTTTGAAAATGGCAAACATTTAGTATGAACATCCAGCATTGTTATTTTTTACTGATGCTTTAAACGTGGGAAAGCATGATACCCCTCTTTAACCTTACGCTGCCTACACAATTTATGACTGTTTTAGTCATTTATGACTGCTGGATCTCAGCAGATGCGGTTTTGATTTCACTGGTTGTGAAACTGATAGTGAGTTTTATTTGTTTCCACTTTCGACTCTAAAAGTGCATCCTTATCCACACAGTGCTGTCTTATGAATACATTAGAGGGACGTGTCTGTAAAAAGTAAACACTAGTGCAAACATCTGATGACTATCTGGTGTTTCGAATAAATGATATTCAGAGGGCTCACCGCCCACTCCCATCTGTCCATTTGATGGTTTAAGAACTTGAAGAGTTCACGTCAGAACTTTGTTTGATTTGAAGTTTGAATGCTGCTCACTATGAGGCGTAAAAACCCATTCTGAAAGCAGGACTGAATGTACAGAACACTGTCAGAGTGGAAAATCCACTGTAAGAGATAATGAGGTAAATATTCCACTCCTGGTGCCCCAGTGCTGTTGTTTTTCTACAAACATTTCTGGCACTCTGCACCTGATGTCTTGAGAAATTTACAGGGCACTTTAAGCTGTGTGGGATTTTTGGGTAGTGAAAGGATCCTACTTTTTACTTCAGATTCTGAAGGACTCTGAGTGGATAACTTTTGGTGATAATGGTGGTTGTGGAAGTTTAAATTTCCGCTCACAAGTAAACAGTAAAGGGTAGTACTGGGGTAGTTGAGGCATGACTGTTTTTTACTTTCTGAATATGATACTTTTATTGTATAAGAGCCCACTTCATTATGGGACCCTGTCTTTTAATAAATGTGTATTTTTTTGTACTTTCATAGCTTTTTTCATTGAATCTGAAAAAAAAAATAGTTATGATTTTCCCCCCTTCATTATAATTACTTTGAATTTACAAATAAAACAGTACATATGGTCTCCCTTAGTCTTAAATCTGCTTCCTTTATCATTGATCATGTTATTTATTTGAGATAAATTAGAATAGGACTGTTTTCCAATATCCCGTGACTTAATTTAGCATAGAAATTTCTCACCACACCATGAAACGAGCTAGTTGGTTTCACCATGATAACATCAGGTTAAACCAAACTAGTAAAACATCCACGTTAACTTAAATAAGGTTGGAAATTGTACATTTTCATTTCCAAACTTTCCAAAAAAAGCTAAGGGGCTTTAAAAAGCATCCCTTAATCACCAGTAACTGTAAACAGGGACAGAGGAGAAATACAAAAGCAGAACACTAATGTAATCGTATTGTTAATCTTACGGTAACTGCAATAATAGAAATGTTTGGATTCTATCAAAATCCTGTGAAATAAATCAGCAGGATTCCAGGGCGGAGATTGTACACTGCAAAACCTAAATTCCAACCATGTTGCTGTCTTTATTTCAGCTAAAATTGTCATTTCAGACTTAATATGACCTACAATCACCTGGCGAGCTCAGAAAAAGTCTTATTTTAAAATGTTAAAAGACAAAAATGAGGTCTGACTTTCTTGTAACGCATAAATCTTCCAAATGGGTAGAAAAAAAATCGCAGTTTCTTGAAATAAGAAATACGTCCAAATACAGGAAACTTAAACCAGAGCATTTTCTGACCTCACTGGTAGATTTTGGCAATGCACCATAACAAGCTACCACGTGCTAGCTGTAAGAATTTACATGTAACTTATGGCTATGCTGTATAATATGCAAAGACAGCCAATTCTTTATTTGTATGTTGGTTCTTAAAACTTCCTGCCAAAGCAAACAGAATGACTGCCATGGATGGTCTGGTAGTAATAAAACTTTGGTAGTTAAAGAGTTAAAACCCAACAACCGGGAGTCGTGTGAGGATTTTTCTCAGGAGGTAGCGAGCGTGACCACAGGACAGCAGGAGTGTGTGTGGATTCTGGTGCATACATCTGGACGGGGCTTGGACAGGTCCCAGATCTCCAACTGGGTGACAGGCTCATCTGCTCGCCAACCTTGGCCGACTGAGATGGGGGCTGCGGCGGGGGGTCTGCAGGGGGGATTATGGAGGTGTTAGGCTTTGACAAGGGCAAACAGGACAGCCAAGTGTCACAGAGTGAGCCCATCACTGCCTAATTCTCTCTCTCTCACACACTTTGTCTTCTCCTGCCTCCATATTTATCAAAAGGGAACACAGCGGCAGGCTGGTCATGCTCTCAGGGGGGGTTATGAATACATTTAAAGTTTGTTTCTCTCTTTAAAACTACTTCTTTTTTCTAAAGCTTTACCTGCCGAGAGTCGGCGAGTTACTTTGACCAAATCTGATTACAAAATTCAAACTTTTTTTCACTCTTTGAAGTCCAAAGTCATCAACAGAATGCTTTGAGGAGAAATCCAATGCTAAATAAGACTCCTAACAATATTTGTGTCATAAGGGCTGCAAGCAATAAGCTGAAATAAATGAGAGGCAAAACACGCTGTCATCAGTCTTTCTCTCCTCAGCTTTCTCCCATTTAGTCAGTGTGCTCGAATGTGTAGCTGAATGTGTGTGTGTTGCCACATATGTGTATCAGCTATCAGTGTTTGTTTCTAATCTCTTTTCGTTCTGAAAAACTCAGGGGCTCCCTGAGAAGTCCAATAAAAGTGATTAAAAAAGACAGGGTGGTACAGAGGCACCATGGAGCAGCTGAAAACCTCCCAAAAAGCTGTAATTACATTCCCCTTCATCTTTCCCTCCCTCACCATCTCCCAGAGTCTGATTACTTACCTAGGAGAAAATCTAATTGACACAGCAAATTGGCAAACACACTCTGAGAACTTCAGCACTAAGCCAGTCGATCCTGACTAGATAATTGAGAGAAATATAGCTTCGCACCTACCTTAGTCTTTGTGTGAGGGCTTAAAAAGGGGATGTGGTATCTGTCTTTTCAGGCTGCTGATAAGAATCAGATAGAGTCAGTAATTACAGATTGGAACACCACTGGGAAGGCTAAAGAGCTGAAGAGAAAGACTTTCTCCTCTTTGCTTGTTAAGGCAGAACAGGGACCTCTGCTGAAAACACTTTCAAAAGTTGTTTTTGTGTCTATTTTTTTTTGCTTCCCATTAGCTCTGCTGTTGGTATTGGCACAGAGATCTCTGAGAATTTGGTGTTTTTCTTTCAGTTATAAGGTGACACCCATTAATGTGACCTCTCAAGAGG
The DNA here is from genome assembly GCA_030710495.1 of Labroides dimidiatus. Taxonomy (NCBI): domain Eukaryota; kingdom Metazoa; phylum Chordata; class Actinopteri; order Labriformes; family Labridae; genus Labroides; species Labroides dimidiatus. Next base: position 15,400,281 of record CM061163.1, read on the forward strand.
AAAATAAGTAGTTGTGTGCTCGTTTCAGGCACCACATTTTAATGCTTGGGGGTGTAAGTTGAAAAATTGTGCTAACAAGGCTACTTACGCAGGAAGAAATGACTTGTAAATGCATAAAACACTTATTAGTTATTATGTTATGATTATTATTGATAATAATGACTATATTTTGGTGTTTGAGCTCCTCTGGTTTCCATTTATGTTGTGTCATCCATCAGAATTTTAAAATATTTTCATTTTTGTGTATTTTGGATGAATTTAGGAAAAGTCAACAAATTTCAGGCTAAAAGGGTGACGTTTGAAATGTTTTTAGTGCTGTCAAATGTCAAAACTGGTCAGAATTGATCCATAAAATAGGTGAAAGTGAGAGAAAGTGTAATCAAACCAATGCAGATCTGCAAAAAAAACTGCAGTCCCTTCAGTGTCCACTTGTGGCTTGCTGAAAAAATCAATGACTCACCATCAGGACCCATGTTAAAATGCCCATTTTTACAGCTGAATTAAACATGTTTACAGCCTGGTATGACAAATTATTTGGATATCTATTATATGAGTTTGGTAATACATGTTCTTCAGAATTGTATCTGATGCACTTAAGAAGATATTTAAGTTGTTAAGGAAAAAAACAGGGAGATAGTGGATTTTTTTTTTTGTTTGGGACATATATTTTTTTGCTGATGGCAGTGCACATGGTGGGAAACCAACTGTGTACCCTTTTTATTGTTGTTAAACACAAGCACAAAGATAATTATTATATCACATTATCCTGAAAAAAACATGCGTGGTTTGGATGTTCCATGTCAGATACTCCTGTCATTGATCTTGACCAAAGCACCTCAGAATGTTCATTCAAAGGCCTCTGATTATACTCTCGTAAATACAGTATCTGATTTTTCTTCCTCCTCCTGATTTCGCCTCCTCGCCCGCGGTTTTCTACTCAGCGTTGAAATTTCCTAACACCCTGGAATGCATTAAGAATGTCAGGTTGACCTCTGTTAAACAAATGTTTTAAATGTCATTTCCTTCTCCCGATAACAGATATAACAAAGCTTCACCACGTTTTTTATACTTTTACATATTTATATATATTCTGGCTAACTTTTAACCCATTCCTTACAACAAAAAGTCAGCTTCATACCATCTAGAGAAGCCTCTGTGTAATTTACTGAAACAAGCTAAAAAGTGGCAGCAGCTTAGACTCACCATGGAAATGTCTCTTCTTTTTGGTAAGTATTTTTCTGTAGAGCTTGTTTGCAGACACGGTTGGCTGTCAGATGTGTTTGGGTGACTCTAAATAAACCTGCTTGTTCAGGTTTAGTCCATGTGTAAGGAATATTTGCCACCTGAGCGTTGTCTGGTCAAGACAAAAGAGGTTTCACTTTAACACCTTGGAGTTGTGTCGTCAACTCAGCAGCAAGCAAAAATCTTACTCAAGTTAAAAAAATAATAAAAAATTTGATCACTACAAGCACAGATTAAAAGTAAATAAATACTCCTACCACATCACTGTCACCATGCATCATGGCTGCTTCCAAAGTCTTCCTGCAGCGTTTGAACCCTGGTTCAAACCACTGCCCATGACTGCACAGTAAAGCCTTAGGGGAGAGTCAGCCAGGTCAGTACAGAGGTCTTCTTACTTCCTCTAACACTTTTGTAAGAGGCAATGACAGGAAGGCTCCTCAGGGCGATCTGCCCAACACAATGACCCCGTCGACAAAGAGTGAGAGAGAGACAGAGAGATAAAGTAGGAAAGCGAGAAAAAAGAGAAGAAATATGTGGAAGGGAGAGGGGGAGCTATTGTTTTCCTCTAGTAAAAGGAAGGATTGGTTGGTGAGTCAAAGATATAGCGACTAAATTTTGAGTGAAAAGAGAAGGAAAAGAGTGGGTGTAGGGAGAAAATCAAAGACGGACAGTGGCTGTGACTGCTGCGGCACACAACAACCCCGAAGGCCATCAAGAACCAGTCCTCCAAATGTCAGCCTAGTCAGGACCACCCTGGGAAGCCAGCAAGACCCCCCTGGGACCTCCGGGAAAGCAGATCACTACTGACGTGGGAGAGCTGGGCCACACACACAAACACAGCACTGTCTGCACTTGTGTTTTTGGGACCAAACATGTCTAGGCGACTTGTGTTGCCAGGCTTGAACTTGTTCCCTCGTCTCGGGTCACAGCCTGTTTTCAGACTCCGTTATGCCCAGTGTTTTGGCACATTTATGCTCAAAATCTAATTCCTCGGGACTTGAAGACCTCGTTTCTCTTTGGGCTTGGACAGGCAACAACATGGATGATAGAAGGCGATAGCAAAGTGGCCTCATTCTTTCAGTCTTAAACGAATACAGAGATGAAGAGGAAATGAAAAGTATCTTGTGAAGGGAGCTGCATGTGACTGAAAGAGATGAGGGCGGAGACGGTGAAGAAATGGAGAGGAGGCAGAGATGGAGAAACGAGAGAGAGAGAGGGAGAACAAAGCACTCTCTCCCTGCTCAGTGGTGGGAAACAAAGAGGGAAATTAGTGCCAAGAAGAGAGGGAGGGAATAAAAGGCAGCAAGGGGGAAAGAGCAGTCTGATTAATTGAGACAGAGTCAACTGACCGCAAGTCATTAAGCTGCCACTGGGCTGAGCGCCAGTCACTACTCATTCTCCTCAGAAGCACTTTCTGCTGCTCGGCTTTGGGCCCTGGATCATCCCCGCGCCGCCATGCTTCTTTCACACACTCTCCAACACATGGGCATTTTTTTCCCAGACAAAAGGCTGTTTCCCCCCAAAAAATCAAGTGTTTTTGTCTTCATTAGGCATCCTCTTGGAGGGATGTCATTTGAGAGTGTGGGTGATGATATTTTTCACTGCAGAAGGATAGAAAACAATGTGTGTCATCAGCCTGAGTATATACAGGGGGTGGATGACATAACATTAGCTCTTCACACACATGGAAAATAGAAGACTAGTGGTTGATTTGAGACGTTTGTGTAAGGGTTGGGATCATTTGGATTGACGCTAACTTCTGCTCCAATTGATTCTTTTTGTGACACTGCAGATGAGTTATTTACTTTGGAGTTGCTGGATAACAGTGTTGAAGTGACTAGCAACCCTGGATCGATTTCATACCAATAACAGTATAAGAAATATCTCTGATACTGGCTGAAATTAGATACTTTCTGGGATCACGTGTCAACAAATCTACCATTCTGTGAACTGCTTTGATACCGTCATTCGTTAGCTCTGAATATAATGAACCTTGCACCAGTTATCACCTTCTCAGTTGTCCAAACTGATGCAACCAGGAGAAGAGTGAATGCCCTATAATTTGTTGACAGGGGCCAAATTATTAATACAAAACTCTAGCTAACTTTGTTTGACGTTGGATAAGGCAATGAAGCAGGCCTTTAGCATCTTTGCAGACAGCTGCTTGGTGCCCGCCTGCCAGTCAAGTCAGCCATGCCCTATATTTTATAATAAGTTTTTAAAAAAATCACTCCCTGTACACTGTGTCAATAGAAAATTTAGCTATTCTGTAAATGTTTTAATTAATACAGCTCTTGTGGCTTCTAGTGTTTCTGCAGCCAGCTCAAGCAGAATCTTAAGGAACTGAGTCTTTAGCACATCTACATGGGCTTTATTTCGTATGGTTGGAAGCTGCTACTTGGGTGTTACACAGCTCTAAAGAATGACCTGACCAGGTCAGAATTCAATTATGGATGGCTGTTAATGGTAACAGGGCTGCAGGGTGGTGCACTGGTTAGCTGCTGCCTCACAGCAAGAAGGTTACCAGTTCCAATCCTGGTTCACCCAGTGGGCCTTTCTGTGTGGAATGTGAATGTTCTCCCCGTGCATACATGGGTTCTCTCTGGGTGCCCCCTCCACCCGGTCTCTCATCCTAAGACAGCTGGACCCTGATAGTAACTAGTAACTAACATTACTCGTAAACACACTGGTTACAAATGCAAGCTTTGGGGCTACAGTTGAATTTGATGTGTAGTTCAGGGGACATATGGATATGTTAGAAGCCTGGCCCAGACATTCAGACAGAAAGATAGTTTGAACACGATAAGAAATTGTATTTTCTTGTTCATGCTTTGATTTTTCTTGACTTATTTTATATCAAAGTAAACATTTATAACATCGCAATGTCAATCTTGTATTATATTCATCAGTCTTACTTCTCTGAAGTCTTCTTCATAGTGTGATTAGAATTTGGAAACTGATGAACTTTCTGAAGCAAGAATGACCTTAGAAGTAGTCGAGAACATTAAATTATTCACAATGACATGTCTCGCTCTAACTTGATTCTTATATTATTGATAGTTCTTTGCTTTTATGCAAAGGTCAGAGACAGGCTGTACAAAAGCAGCCGGAACAAGCTACACGATTGGTGTCATGTTGCACTCTAGCAGTGCAGACATCGCCCGGGTCAGCAGATCCCCACATCACATCTCATCTCATGATCAGTCTGATCCATTTTGCATGAAGTACGATGCCTCCATAGCAGCCTAGTTTGGTTTGCTTCTTGCAGTAGGATTGAGCAAGACTATGAGATTAGTGAGACAGGATGGTGTGCAAAAAGCATGCAGTGAGGGGGCTATCTCATGCACGCTCAATTTAGACCATTTAGATAGCTTTCAATCAGACTACTGATGAGGATAAACAGAGCAGCAGAGGCATGATGGGAGCTGTGATACAGGGAGATGAACCGCTAAGAGATAAAGTTTTAACAGAACTTTGATTAAAGCCAAGTGCACACCAGAGGTCAGGGCCAGTTCACGTGGCTCACAGATATGTTTTTATCAAGTTTGTTTACTTCATTTATAACACTCAAAACAACTTCTTAAGTTTAGCTGTTTGATGGTTTTTTTTTTTGGATCATCACCACAGGTTGAAAAAATGAAACAATTAAGCTTAACACCCGAAAGTTTTAAGCCACCGGAACGTGCCTCAAATAACAGTTGGATGTATGATTGATAATTTCACACCATCTCTGTGTCGGCAGTGCCCGAGGGATGACTGGAGGGAAAATCTCAAAATGCAGCAAAAATATCCCTTTTGGATGTTAATCTGGTGGAAACAGGTCAGAAATGTGACACCTCATCATTGAGTGGAAATTATCTTTGTTCTGTCCCTCCAAAATAATGATCTACAGCTGCACATTAGACCATCTCACCCCCCACCCCTTACTTTCCCTGTTGCAGAGAGTCGACAGACAATCACATGGTGAGCAGAGCTGGCTCACAGCAAATATCTACTGTCTTTTCAATGCTCCAAAAATTAACACCAACATGTTGCAATCAAATTTGGAGACTTCAATGCTTTTTACCGACCTTGAAACTAAAACAACAAAACTTCAACCACTTTAGAACTGATGCAAACAATCACTTTAAGATACAAGCAATAAAAAGCAAAAAATTATATCACAAGTGGAAAAAAAAAGTCAGAAATTTTCCAGCCATCTTGACACTGAAATCTCTTTGTTCTCACTTTCGTCTCTCACTCTCACCCGTCCACTCACAGCTTGAGGTGATACCCCTTTACCGGTTAACTCAACACCAGGCTCGTATGGCAGCTCCATCTCCCGACTGCTCCCACACACATCGTGAGACTCACACTTCCTGCCTGCACACCCAAACACCGAGAGAGAGTGGGAGGTGGAGATCCACTCAAGCTTACAGAAACACCAAATGGCATGGAAACATTGCCCTGAAGCCCACTCAAGGGGTTGCACTGACTAACTGTCTATTACCTTTTCCTGCATTGTGCGATCCTGCCCTATTATCATTTCCATCTCCTGCTGTTGCAGACTTGTTTCTATGGATCCACTCCACAGCTGTGTTTGAAGGGGGTCAGAGTCTTTGGGAGTGTGTGCAGCTGAAAGATAACCGAGTTGGATACTTAATACAGCTTAGTCTGTCATGGCAGCTTGGTTTCCACGAAACACTTCATGTGTAGTACCTTTGAAACAGACAGTACGGTGAAATACAGGAGGAGTTGGATGGTTGTAGACAGCTCAAAGGCCATTATTTCCAAAGGACAATACAAAAGAATTTCTAAGTCTGTTTGGTTCTGATTTTGTTGCAGAAAAAAAATCTCCTATAGAGAATCAAACAATCTGGAGAATTGCTTGTGCTAGAGCAGAGGTTCCCAAACTTTTCCACCTGTGACCCCTAAAAATCCCTCCTGCTGTCAGAACACACTAATAGGACAATTCTGAAGCATTTATTCGCACTTAATAAGGTTTCTCCTTCTTGTCAAAATTCTTGCTTGTGTTGTACGTCGCTTTGGAAAAAAGCGTCTGCTAAATGAAATTGTAGAATTGTAGAATTCAACACAGACAAAAAAACAAACAAGGAAAAGGCCAAAGATATTTAATTTAGCTGATGGGTGGAAAAAAAACAGACAACCTGTGTGCACATATTGCTTTTTCCTAAATTAGTCTGCCGCCACTACCCTTGTTCTCCTGGCTTAGTCAACTCAGGTATCAAACATTTTTCTTAGCACAATATTATTGAAAATGTAAATTGTTCTTGATTTTGAAAGCAATTTTATAAAAAATTAGATATATACTTAGCCGTAACATTTAGATGCCCTGTTCTGAAATTATTAAGTGTCAGTTGAACGCTTCTTGTGTGTTTTAAGGCAGAAATGCGTGCATCTTCTGTGTGTCTGTGAGTTCTGGAGCTACAGGCATTTCTCAGAGTGTGTGAGTGTGTTTTTGTGTGTTTTACTACTCTCTCTCTCTCTCTCTGTCTCTCTCTCTCTCAGCTTTGGGTGAAGGTGTCTCATTACGCTGTAGTGGTTTGTTCTCCCCCCTCCCATCCAGCACCTTAGGAGTGGATCTGGTTACTGGCTAATGGCTCTCACCCACCCTGCCTCTCCGCCGGGGGACAAACTGACCCAGCTCCCACTGCAGCGTCTGTGACTCACACCCCTCTAGATGGCACGATGTGATGTAGGCCATATTGACTGGAATTTCCTCACAGGGGTTGTGTGTTATTCAAATGCAGACTGTATGTAATGTGTGTTTTAACACTCATGGCTGTTTGCTTGTTAATATGTATTTATAAGATGTCTACAGATGCTTGTAATTTGCCTTGGATTAGTTATTACAAAGACAGGCTTGATTCTGTTTTGTTATGAACCCCCGCCCCACTCTCTTGGTTCACTATTACCACACAGTGTCTCAGGATGTTTGGCCTTCATGCAGCCACACTCGGGTAGACAGTGACGCACGCGTTTCAGACAGCCACCGCCTCAGCAGTTTAATTGTATCAGTCATCAAGAGCTGATCAGTCAGATATGCTTTCTGTGCCTGCTGCTTTTATAGCTCCTCAGAGTGTCAACATTGCTTATTTGTGCACTGACGAAGCAGAGTTCTGATGATACTGATGGCTTGCATTATAAACACCTGCAATGATATCTGATCAGCCTGTCTACTTATGAAATACAGAGGTCTTCTGGGGTATAATGCTGTCATTTCTTGTAGTTGCTTTTGATGCTTCGTATTCCTAAAATTTACAGACTGGTGAAATTTTTTTTATAACAAAAAAGTTTCAATCACCTGATGAACCTTTTATTTTTTATACCAAACATTAAAGAGGGGATATTGTGCTTTCTTTTTAGTCTTTAGACTCTCCCTCTGGTACCCTCATAGTAGGTTAAAATGATTTACAGCTTTAAAAAATACTTTATTATTCTCCCACTGGTGTTTTCAACCTCATTTCAACTTCTGTCTAAAAACACTTCATTTTAGGTGCTGTCTCTTTAAGGCTCCCAGCTCAGCGAACCCTCTTTCTCTTTATTGGCCAGCCCTCTGGAGGTCATCAACCAGCTAGGAGATCCATATGTGGTGACCTCATCATTCCTTTTCTGTTTTTGTGGATATGTAGGTGTTTCTGCATGTTTCATTTAGACATCCAGAAAATATGGGGAAGCAAAATACCCCCTCTTTAAGTTATTTAATTGCATCGAAAATCTAAATTTTAAAAGCCTGGTGAAACAAGTTTTTTTTCTAACATCAGTAGACATTAGTGATGGGCATTTTAAGAAAGTCCCTTGATCGATTAATCTTATAAACTAACGATCAATCATCGATTAAATTGCTATGTGAATGGTAGAAAATACACACAAAAAAATCCTCATTGAAAAATTTATTGAATGCAGAATTTACAGCTCAATAACAGTCAGCTTAAACATGACAAAGTTTAACTGTTTAACAAAAATTCGTGCAACGCGCGCATGTAAAGGCCGCGCCGCGGCCAGCGGCTTTGGATCAAATTAATGTGCCAAAGCGCTGCACCATTTAACACAAATGAGCATCTTCTAGAAAAAAAAACTCCAAAAGACATCAGTATGGAATGAAAACATGATAAAAAAAAATATTATTTAGGAGTGAGGTTTTTTCTCCACAGATTGTAACCCAGGCGAGAGAATGAGAAAAAAAAAACGGAACATATGTCACAATTTTACCGATTAACTTGAACCTAATAACAAATTATGAGTGACTCACATAACGGCTGATGATATTCCAAAGTTACTCCAGCCTACTGATTCTTGTTGAGGAAGATGAGCATGTCAACGTGTTCTGGGGTGAGACGCGAACGCAGCCTGGTAACAGTCAGACCAGCGGCTGAAAACACCCGCTCTGAAGGGACCGAAGTTGCAGGGATGCAGAGGTATTGTCGCGCTAACTTAGCCAGCCTTGGAAACCTCCCTCCATTCACTTTCCACCACTCTGTAGGGTTACAATCCAGGGGTGGAGAAGTCTCCCTCAAAAAGTACTGAACTTCTGTGTCGATGCGAGTGTCGCCAGTGATATAATATTGCTCCCCCAGGAGCAGTGCCATAGCACAGGCAGGGGCTGCCGCCGCAGCTCCAGTGACATTGTGCGTGTTGGGCAATGCTTCCTCAGCGACTTGACCCGCATCCAGTGTCAAGTGATACAGTGATCTTCACTGCATCGTTTCAAGTTCATCACACACTGACTGGACTACACCGCCTGTTTTTAATCGATTGAAATTTTACGTAATCGACGTAATTCTTAACGATCAATTAATCGATCATCGATTAATCGTGCCCATCACTAGTAGACATGCAAACAATAACCTTTGATGAAACAGGTAGTTTTAATTTTAGAGGAAATTAAAATAGCCGTGGTTGTTCCCTTCCCACCTGCAGTTTTTCAAGACGAAAATTCTTATCAAATACTTAAACATGCAGATAATATTGTCAGCAAAAACAACATAATGATCTGTTTGTAAGACTCTGGTCACTCTGTCCTGTATCTGTTTCGTATCTTCTGGTGAAGACAGCCCTTTTTACCGCCCTATAATGCAACCCTACACTTATTTCTCTCCCCTTCCTCCTCATACCATCATTTTCTAACTCCATATAAAGCACTTTCTGCTAATGTCTAGACAGATGATATTTCAGAACCCATCCAGAGGTGATAATCGAAATGCTCGAGCACTCTTACACATCCATTTTCTACAGTCCCTTCATTAAAGCAGTACAATCACTCCTTCCATTATCTACCCTGCCCTGATGCACGTCTACCCCACAGCCAAAGGGGATCACCAGCGCAGGCAGCTTTATTCCTGCTGAATCCCTGGATCAAGTGGTAAGACTTTTGTGTTTAATGCACCAGTGAGTTCTCCTGGGTAGGACATGTAGGCAGCTGTCTCTTTGCTCTCTGAAATGAAAGTGAATTCCCCTTGCTTTAAGAGCTTGAGTGAAGAGCTAACTAACAAAGACTGAGGAGGACGGAAGAGCGAAGATGTGTCAGTATAATAAGTCAGCGGCAGAATCTAGTCAGGCTTTAAACCAGCACAGGACGTCTCTTCTGTCTGTTTCATTGTCTTTCTTTCCCATCTCTGTCTCTTTGTTTTTCTTCCATCCTCTATCCTCCTTCCCCTGTTAAATGTTCTTTTCCCACATCCAGCCTTTTATGGTGTTTTGGTATAACCAAATAGTAAATCTGAAGAGATTTTATCAGCCTGGCAGGTATTATCACCAACCACGGATGTGTGCCGAGTGGGCAGTTTCTCACAGGAATGTTTGGATAATCAGCTCCTCGAAACGCTGACTCACTCGTCTTCATATGTGTACATGTGTGCATTGGTGAACCACACAAGACAGATCCACATAGTAGATAGAATGTTTTCAATGAATTCAGAAAGATTGTGCCGCTTGCTTTAAAACCTGTCGGTAAGGTTCTTGTCAACGATGCAGAATCTGCTAGCACTGCAGTTGTTTTTATTTTCAAATTTGTACATCTGAAATCTCCTGAATCCTGCAGATTCTTCTCCTTTGCAACTAATTTAAAAGTGGCATGCTTGAAAACTAGCACAAACATGAACACAAAAACCTGCTTATGGAAAAAAAAAAAAAGGTTTAAAAGTGGAGTTTCTGGTGACCCAAAATGTCAGAGTTCTGTGCAAGGATTCAGTTGGACACAGCTATAGCTGGCATAATGGCTTAATGACCACACATTTGAACAAAATTAGCATGTAAAATGCAGAATTAACATGAGAAAAGACACCAAAATGAACAGTGTGGTCTCTCGTAGGTTAGCGGGCTGATATCTTTTTTTTTTTCTCATGAAAAAACAAAAAAAAAGGAGTATTAATAATGCAGCTGTAAATCGGGTAAGCTTGTGAGGGCGGGGGTTTGACTCAATGTTTCAGAAAAATCTCTCTATAAGGAAGCTCTAGAGATGTCACACCAAGGATGAGTCAGCAGTGCTTCACACAGACACACGTTATCAGCCTCTAAATCATGTCAAAGCACCGTAGATGATGTAGGCGGGGATGTCAGAAAAGTTTTATACCAACAGATTTTGTTGAAGCTCATAGGGTTTAGTTCTGAGTTATTTGTTTGTTTGGCGCTGTTGTTTCCTGTTTTGGTTATACTTCTCATTCTCTCTGGAAGAAGGTTATCTGAGAAGACTGATTGCCATCCAACGTAGTAAATGTGACATGCAGGGTATCTGCAAGGTCTTAAAAGTCTTAAAACATCCAAAATCCAATAATTTGAATTTAAGGCCTTAAAGTGTCTAAATTCTCTTATACAACATCTTGAAAGTTCTTTATTTTGACTGATTGAAACCTGCAGAGACCCTGAAATGGCAATTCTGTTAAAAAATATGGCCTCAATTACCGAACAAGTGCTGAAGCATGGAGAAGCAGCATTCAGCTTTTATGCTCCAAATATCTGGAACAAGCTTCCAGAAAATATCAGGTCTGCTGAAACTCTCTGCTCCTTTAAATCCAGATTAAAGACTCACCTTTTTACAGCTGCTTTTACTTAGAATATTTAAACAAATCATTTTAATATCATTTTCCACGATATTTTAACCTTCCTTTTTTGCCGTTTTACTTTCTTTTATTTCTTTTTGCTCTTTTAATTAATTTTTAAATTGTAAACCTGCCTTGCCTTGCCTTGCCTTGCCTTGCCTTGCCTTGCCTAATAAGGGTTATTTGAGTTTGGGAATTACTAGCCTCCGTGAATGCATCATCTGGGATTGGCAGTTGTGTGTTTTCTGAGAGTTTTCCGAGAGAGGTGTGGGATGCGCTCATCCGACAGTTAAATAGAGAGCCTAGTTTAATTTTTTGACGTGGTTACGGCCAAAAGTAACCGGTATGGAAGGGTTCGATAAACCCTGTTATCATATGCAAGCATGAGCAGAACACGGAGGTAAATAAGCACAGAAAAGTCGTAAATGGGCATGTGGGAGGAGGGGGGGGACTGTCTTGCGTTGTCAAGGTCAAAAGTTGGCAGGTATGGGATGCTCACTCAAAAAATGGTGTTTAAGTCTTGTTGTGTGATTGTGTTGTATGTAAGAGCATGATGTTAACAACGCAGTACACAGGTGTGACTTAAAAAGTGAAGAAACTTGGCCTACAGCAGACAAGATATTATTTAAAGATGGTTTATTAGACTTTTTGGGGGGGCAGTTTAATAAAAAAAGAGATAAATTATAAATAAAATCTTGAAGACAGCTCAAGCTGGAAAGGAGTGAATACTAACACTAAGGGGTGCTAGTTTAGCCCATATTACTTTATACTCCTTGCAAGCAATTCAGGTTTAATTTGAATTACAACATTTTCCTGGCTCGTAATCTTTTCATAAGTCTAATAAGACTTTTTCTACTAAAAATAAATCTTAATGTAAGATGAGATTATGAACTTGTGCTTGCTTTACACTGGAGGATCCTATGATGTGACCACCAATGATCACAGGGGGCGTGGCTTGATAAAAGGCTGACATAAGTGTGGGCGCATACGACTATTTCACTGCTGTAAATATTCCCTTCTTTCTATGTATGGGATTGAAAATATGAACGGTTTCAAATTGTTGATACAGTTTTCTTCCAAGCAGATTTTGATAAATAATATCACTCTTTGCATACCTTGCATCACAGGAAAAACAAAAATGTGACGAGAGGGGAAACTGGCACTTATCAGTTTATCCTGGAGTGTGTACTCAGCATTAGGGACAAACTGCTAAACAGCACTTCTTAACCTCTGTTGTGATCCTCGTTTTTATGCTAAGCTAAACTCGCTGCTGCCTCTAGTCTCACATTTAACGCTGATTGTATTTCACAGAAGATGAAATAAATTATTGCGCAGTTGGCTTTGTTTGGCAGCGGTCCACATTTCTTTTCTCCCCATCATTCTTTGTGCGTGTCTTCTTTTCCGTTGTCACATTTTGTTCTCATCATCTGATGGAAAGTATTTTTGTGATTTAGATGACGTTAAATCCAAAAGCTTTTACTGCTTTTCTTGAACTGTGGAGGGGATTTAGAGGTTGAAGATGGCTGGTAGAACAATAGGCGACTTTTAATGGTGGAGATAAATTTTCACAATACAAGCCATTAGACCTTGGTTCTGTTTGATGGCATATTAATTATTTAAACTGTAAAGTTCATTCTTGATGCCCCCTCATCTTGATTTGACTTCTGGTACTTCTGGAGCCAGCGGACGTTTGACGCACTCCAGATTTTTTGCGCTTCTACATTGTCTCGTATTTTCAGACCGGAGGTTGCCACTTGGTAAGAACATTCTTGCATAAGAAAAAAAAATACTGTTAGATTTTTTTAATTTTTTTTTTAAACTGATGTGAAAATTTATTCATTCCGCCTAGCAGTAGATCACACACTGTCAGGTCTTTTATATATTGCTTAACACTTTCAGGTTTCCTCAGTGAAGCATTATTCCTCCCCATACACTCCCTGACTGCACGTGGCACTTCCACATGTCATTGATTCCGCTCCTGCACTCCATGAATTTTTCATCTTTTGTTGACAGCTTCTACGCTCTCCTTCATTCACTTTTTCTTCTTTCAATCAAACTTTTTTTGGAAATAGGACCCTTTTTTCATGCAAGTAATTGGGAGAGAGAGCTCAAGGCTGACAAGTTTAGCCAATTTACACAGAGCAGTACCTTCACTCCAAGGTCGCTCTGTTGTATGTTTGCAGGACTGTTAATGCTGTGGGGTTGAGGAGTCTTTGTGCGAGGACTCTCGGCGGTCTTCAGCACAATGCATGCTTAGAGCTGACAGGTTCTCACACTGCTGTTCATGGTGAAAAGAGAAGCGTATGGCATAAAATCTTAACAGTAGCGAACTCAATTCTTAGGCACTCAACCTCCAGCAGTGATCATTGGAAATTTAGTGCTTCAGATGCCAGAAAAACACCTCTGTGATATTTTCTTTGTGATATTTGCTCTGATTGAGCATGTTTGAGCCTGTGTTTCATGGCAACACTTCTATCTACATCCATGAGTCTTCAACCACACACAATGTCAGAAACAGGGAGCGTACTCTTTTAGATTGTCAGGTATCGATGTGTAACCACACTAAAGCAACATGTTACGGGTGTGTAATCTACAACAGAACTGCAGGAGAACATTATTCCTTCTTGAATCAGGAGAGCAGTGCCCTACTTTATGGCATGTGTCACTTTACACAAAAACCACCCGAGCCTTAAAAAGAAAAATCCTGCTCCCTTTGTTGCTTTCTCAGAAGAGGTGATGGTGTGTTTCAGATTTTAAGCCTGAAATAAGAGGAAGCAAATACACTGCCAAGATACTTTGCATTTATGAAGACATAAATACATCCTTTTCATCTGGTATAATCTGCCAGTCTATTCTCCTCAGTGAATTCCTAAGACCTTTGCTAGTTTGAATGTAAGAGACGTCTCATTATAATCCCTGACAGAGGTATTCATGAAAGGTGGCATTTGTATTCAAAGTCAAAGAGCTTTCACCATCACAGAGGAGTATAGAAGGAAATCCAGTCGCCTCTTCTTCATTTAGGTTGTAGAAAGAAAGGTAGGAAAGGAGATTCAGGAAAGGGAATCAAGAGAAAGGAGATAAAAAGTAACCTCTAGGGATTAACGCCTTTATTCAGTGTGCCTATGGCAAGTTAGTCATGTTAACTGATTTGTGCAGGTGTGTGTGTGTGTGTGTATCCTGCTGTGGCCACAACAGAGCTCTTTGCTTTCTAAGCTGCTGCCATTAGCTTTATGGGAAAACAAAAGCTGATGAAGCTACAGCTGCCAACTTTTCTGCTCTCTAATGAAGTTAAACACACACCGGCATTAGTCCAGAGGAAGAGTCTTTCTGAGGCCAACTGTGCTCCCAGGACACTTAATGATGGAGAGGGACAATTACTCAATATGACACCTTAGTCCAAGCTAAAGGTCTCTACCAAATTTGCCTATGAAGCACATTTGGGAAGGGCTTTGATCAGAGGACAGTGTAGCTTTTGGTGGGGAAGTTTTGTTGTCTTTTTGTTAAAAGCAGTATAAAAAAAAGAAACAAAAAGTTTAAGCAACGATTTCCAAAGGTCGGGGTAGAGAGAGGAGGTCTGTGAGTAGACTCATAGAACTGCTGTTGTAGGAGACGTTTAATTTACAGCACATTTGTACCCAAAAACATGCTTACCTAATGTTAAATTAGCTAACAGTAACTAGCACTAGCTAGCATTGCGTAGCATTTTTTTGCTGACTCAGTGTTTTCTAAACAGAAAATACCTCAGAAGACCATAAAATTTAGCTAAGAGGAGGTCTTATGCTTTCCCATATTTTAAACATAGATATAAATTAACAAAGCTGGATGTCCGTACTAAACGTGCAAATTTTCAAACAACTGCATATTCATGTCGTAGAAATCCCTGAATCTGTTAACTGCTCAAAACAGTCATCATGGCATAGGAAATTCCTTACTGGTACATGACAAACTTAAGGGGAGGGCCTCAAACACCAAGGTCTGCTCTTAGTTTTTACCCTGACCAGCCTTTAGATGGCTCGCCAATAAGAGGTAAGGGGGTTTATGGGGTGGGGAGCCTTAAAGAGACAGCTGCTGGGGGTTTTATAAAACACCAGTGTGAGAAATATAATGTTTTTATTAAGCTGTGGATCACATAAAGCTACTATAAAGGTCCCACAGGGACAGGGTAAAGCCTAACAAAGTCATACCCTCTCTTCAAGTATTGGAGGACTTAACTGTAATAGAGGGAAGCACCTTTGCCATACTACAATACATTAACATTGGAAATCGTCTTCACCCATCGTCATTGTAGATTCACCCTCAGGCTAAACTGAGCCACTTAAGACTGATACTCATAGATGTTCTTGATAATCCCTGTATTTAAAAGCCTGGTAGATTCACAAGAGACCATCTTAAATAGAACAAAAAGAAGTTTTCTTGGTCTTTGAGGCCCAGGAAGATAAATCACTTTTTATGATGAAAAGAACTTTTCTACTTTACGCCTGCTTGTAAAAGACACAAAGAGGAAGACACAGCTTTCACTGGTTTTTATGAAAGTGTTTGAGGATGGCTCAAGAAATAGATGAAAAGGATAGAAAGCCTGTAGTGAAAATGAAAAAAAAGCACAAAGTTAGAAACACTATGACAGCTCTACAGGATGCACCTTATGTTTAAGGTCACATGATCCATCCTTTTTTTTCTCCCTTTCTTTTTTCTTGTCACACTTTCTGTTTGTCTGTATTCCTGCTTATTATTCTACAGGGTGTGAATGTGTTCATAGAAAACTCTGCTGTAACGCAAATCAGACAAGTAAGCAACATATTTTTAATCACTTGTAAAAAAAAAAGGTTGTTGTTAATGGAACAAAATTTTGTCATACCTGCTATTATTACAATCTCTTATTCCTGCAGTTTGGATATTTACACCAGTATTTTTTGACACTACTTGTTGCATTTAGCAGCAATTTATAACGTGTTCATTTCTGCAGGAGTTTGCTGCAAACCTGTCCGTTTGAGACTGTTAAAAATCCAGTTATTTTATTGTGAATACACATGCGTTCATATGCACACAGCGCTTAAATAAGACCCGTCTATCTGCATGAAATAAACTTGTTGGAGCTCACTGTGTCACAGTGGCAGGGCTTCACATCGGCCCCAGAGCTGCTTCGTCATATCAAAAGGCCATTATGAAAAATTCCACCACTGATTGGCTTTAAAAAAATCCAGACCCATGTCACTTGTAATCCATCTCCTCTATGAGCCAATATTGATGTTTTGCTCGACATGGGATCAATGGCTTGTCACACCTCATTAAGCAGAGCAGAAATGCTGTTTACTTTGCACATCATCGTGGGCTCTGCACCGTCTGTGACCGAGGAGCGTCTCTGTGCTGCATGCTAACAACCCAGGCCTCCTGGGTGTTTCGAAGCCGCTCAAGGTCAGGAGGGGATATCACTGAGGTCTTGGATTAACTGCCCTCCGGAGGTTTTTCATCTTTGTAAAACGAGAATACACACTTTGCTGTTTGACCTTGCAGGGAGGGAATAGGGGTTGTTTTTCTCCCCCTCAGGATGTGAAAACATCATTTCAAAGCGGTGGTCAGTGGCTTCGTGTCCAAGGTGAATGTGCAGGAAATGACCCAGCAAAGTGAGATCAATCCTCCAATTTTTTCCTCCTTTCATTTTCAAACTTCCTCCAGAGACGCTTCAAGGCCCGTATGATTCTTACAACTGAACAACTCGCACGCACTCTCATATGAATCTATTGATTGCTTTGCTTTAAAAATATGAGCTGGGAATTGCGGCACCCTTTTCTTTGTTCTGAGCCGGAGAGTCGACAGAGTGTAATATGACGAAGGCAAATGGTATGAGCCACCAGACATTCTGGAGGGAATCAAACATGAAAGTGTTTTAGAGTAAATTTGCACAAAGACACAAACACTTTTTCCTCTTTTGGTTTGTTTTTGACATGATTTTGTTCCTTTTTAATTATCAAACAGAGCAGACTGTTCGAGCTCATTGGATTTCAGCATGCGCTCTTTCTTTAATGTTTGTTTTGATTACTTTAAAAGAAAATCTCATGATGTACTGATCTGGTATTCTGACAGTCACAGAGCAGCCTACTTTATTATTTGCTTTTTATTTTGTTTCAGTAATAATTTATAGAAATGTCTCCCTGTTCTGTTTGTTGATCTTCCACTGAACAGTTTCTCTGATCTGACTTCCTCTGTGTTCCCAAACAGTTCAAATCAATATCAGGTATGAACAGCTTTAAAAACTCCTGGTAGCCACTTTTAGTTTTCAGCACAGACATCCCCACGGTAAAGAAAAAACAGCCCCATAAAACAGTTAAAGGGCTATTCAAGTCATGCTGGATGAGGTTTCATTCGGGAGCCGTTGCCAGATGGTTCTCTGGGAAAGGATTTTCACTTAATACTCCACTCTAATGTGTCTCCTCCCTCCACTCTGGGTTTCCCCCTCCATTGTTCCTCTGACTCCACAGCTTCTGTGCCGAGCCTCTGTATGTGTCTAATTACCATGACGCCCTGATAAGGCTGTCTGCATACTATGTTTTATTACACCGAACTTGATAGCATCTCTTTACTGTAAGCTGGGCTCTGGGCCTCTGTGCTGCAGCACTGATAAACGTGCACCTGTACACATCACATATCTGAGGAGAGTTTATGCAGATCTCAGACCCACTTGCTCCAAAAGGTCTGTGCACGCACATCAAACACGCACACTTTAACACAGTTCAGGACTTGTTTTGTGCAAGGTGAATTATTAATAACATGAAGCTCTGAAATAAAATAAAGCAATATTTTTCAGAAGAGCTGTAGGTGCAACTGACAAATCTTATTGTGCTTATTTATTTTTCATTTTTTTGTAAAGGCATTTTATCGCCTGTCTGGTGCAATACTAATCCTAAGAGTGAAGGCTCTTTCTGTTGCACTTTGTCGCTGCTTGTTGGCCTTGATGAACTCTTTATTCGTGCTTTGACTGACTTTGTCTAGGTGTACATGCTTGCAGACAGGTGAGCCTGGTGGCAACATCAGCCAGGCCCCTATCTGCGAGATTACCTCTCCAAGGTCGGAGCAGTTATCTGCCCTGCTTCCTGCTGTTCTTATCCTCCACCTTTCTCACTCTCTACCTCCCAGGTATAAAACGGTGAAAGCCCCAGCTGGAAGGAAACTGAAAGCTATGATATGGTTATAAAATATGCTTTGTGATTGATCTCTATCACATGATAACAACCAGATGCTCTATCTTCATGTAAAGATGCCACGGTATTTATAATTGGATACAGGAAGGCGCTTCATTTGTTATTGACAGTGTCAGACGATGGCATAGGCAGCCCCCAAAGTATTTTGTTATCTTGGTGATATACGAGGCAGCGAATGAAGGTCCCCAGATAGTTCAGCTGAGATGCAAAGATGAGATATGCCACCTGTATGGGTGTGTACGGTACATGCTGTGTGTGTGAGAGAGTTAAATGGGCCATTTGAGTCTGGTATCAGGTATATGTGTCATAGATTGTTTGTGATGAGTGTAAGCCTAATGCTTGGTCTCTGTGGAGCGGCAGGCTGATACATTTTTAACAGCAGACAGCAGCATATGTTGGATTTGCTCCTGACAGTCATGTGTGATCACAGTTTGCAGGATGTGAAAAGTAATGCGGAGAATCATGATGGGCATAAGGAAATATCCACCATCCAAATATTGTGCATTTCTGTTTCACTCTTTATCCTCAAATTTCATGTTTCAGCTCAAGAGGAGGATGACCCCATGTAAAGGTCAAGAGTATGAAAATGTTAGCTCCAAAAAGCTGAAAAACTCTGACCACACTTAAACAGCACTGTAACAGTGGACAACAGCCACAGGTTGTGAATGGTGGTCCCAATTAAAAAAGGTTAAAGAATATATAATGGGAGTGTTCCTGACTGAACTTATCCCGGGTAAAATCCAAAGTCAGATAAACTCTTAGTCTTAATTCTAGATATCTGCCTGATCATAATCCACAATTTAAAATGGGATTATCAGCACCAAAAAAAGTTGACACCACGCCACGGTGCAGTGATCTGATCAAACTTGAGAGTCTGTCAATATAATATAGTGAAGCTACGTTAGCTCTGCTTGGTAGATGAGCAGGACATAAGGATTTGCTAGCATTTCTCGTTAGCCTATGGATACAGCAGCGCTAAAATAGCCGGCCGCTAAACTGCAGAGCAAACTGACAAAGTTTACTTGTTGTCACATTTCAAACAGTGCTCGGTAACTGTTGATAAATACCTTACCTTGTCGCATTGTATCCAGTAAGAAGTTGTCTTGAAAAAAGAAGAGTAGTGTTACAAAGAAGATCCCATCTCCATTCATTTCCCAAACAAACGCACGCCTTTGAAAGAGTCATGTTATCACGACAGTGAGTGCACAATTTCAGCAAAAAGATATCGCTGCAATCCACTTCAAACAGAAAGTCCTTACAGACCCATTAAATGTAAGAACTGAACAACATTTTACCTCTTTATCAAGGAGATCGTTCCCAACAGATGATGATGGGAACATGTAGGAAATTTTGGTGTGGACCTTCAGGCACAAATTTGAGAAATATTTCATACCATTTTGAGTCACTTTCTTTTCCATGAGGCACTTTTTCAGTTAAAGGCAGTGTTGGCAATCAGATTTTGCCCCTCGAAAACAAGGTGCTGCATCTCAAGGGGCAATCCTAAATAAATAGAATTGAAGTTAGATATACTTTTTTTATACTGGTTAAAATGATCTTTATGTCCTGATAGCAAATAATGCATGATGTGTTCTTAAAAGAGAGCAAAAAATATCAGCTGTCTACAGCAGGAGTAAACCTGGGAAAACACCAACCAATCCAAGCGATTAGGATCCAATTTATTAAACCAATCAAATCCCATTCTGTCGTTCTGCCCGCCTCCTGCATGTAAATTTTACTGGTGTGCACCCTTATTTAATGCGCCTAGCCAAGAGGCAGTGCAATGCAGTACGACTCTGACAAGGAGAACTACACTAATTCTACATTTCTACACAGAATTCTTTCTTCCTGGACTTCCAAAACACTGGTGTGAAATGTTTCTCAGCCAAGTGTATTTGAAAGTCTACCAGGATATTCTTGATTTATTCAAGCCAAGCTTCTCATTCTTATGTCCAAATATGGTCTACCTGGACTCTAGCAGACTAAATTGGAACTGCCAGAAATGCAAAATTTGAGGCCTCAGAATGGTAGTTGATTTACCAAAGATGGCAGCTGTCCAACACATGGGGCGAAAGCCAAGGATCCACGATGTAACTATATGTGCTTCTGTCTTTAAACATAGAAAAGGTATAATGAACAAGGTTGAATAAATATCTTTGGGAGCCCCACACTGCTGAAATCACTGAGTCTTCTCTCATTAAGTAAACTGTTTCTCATAAAAGAGGACTACCCTCTCTATGCAGCTTGTGAGTGAAGTCTCCTGGGCACCAGCTGGTCCTTGGGGTCCTGGCAGGTTGACAGCCCGTTGATTCCTTCAGGCTCCTTCTTAAGGCATTCATATCCTAGCAATTATTGCCTGCTTCTGTCCGTCTTGCACTGGCAGAACATCTGCATGTGTTTGGAGACACAAACACAGCTTCACTTAACGTGAATCTCTGAGTTAACTCTGTACTTCAAAGTGTTGGGGCGTGAGATGGCTTTGCAAGTTTACAGCTCGTGTCTCTCAAAGTGTGTTCTTTTCTCTCCTCATCATGCAAGCAATCTGGACTCCCCAGCTCTGAATGTTCGCTCCATGAATCTCCAGGCTCCACACTGATTATTATACGCTCTGCTAAGGAGGAGAACAACTTGATACACATCACATAGATACACACTTTCTCTTTCATGTTTCGTTCTTACTGCGTATTACGCCTGGCATCCTGTATTTTGTAGCCATGAGCGTTTTCCATAATGACTGGAAATGTACTCACAGTTACAGTCTGTATGATCCTTTTCATCTTGAACAGAGTGGGAGATATCAGCATTGGCCTTGAGCGAGTTTAGCAGTGACCTTTGTTGCATATTTGGCAACCCAAAGATAGTGATCTGAATAATCGGCTACGTGCATGTTGTATTTAACACTGTCGGATGCAAGAAATAATTTCTCCCACACAGAATCAGCTTGATGATGAATTCTGGATCAGAATATGCCAGAAAGTTTTCCTTCAGCAAACTTTGCTGCTTATTTAACAGCGCAGTGGAAGACTTTGGACGATGAGATCTAAAGGTCACAGGTCCACTGTTGTCCCAAGGTTGTGCAGGAGGCCAAATGCTGATTCAGAGCGAATCATTGCTGCTTTCATCTGATGTTGAAGTGGTGCCAGGGATTAGAGTTTAAGACGGCTGCATTGATTAACACTTCCTGCTGAACAGGCTGAAAGTGTGAAAAAGAAGTTTTTTTTTTTTGTGAAGATTAAAATAATTTGATTTCTCTCCTGTCCTGTGAGGGGAGGCGAGAGAACATATTGAAAGAGCCTGCTGTTATCACTCGCAAATATGTGAAGCCAAACCCAGCAGGGGTCCTGTGAGTGTTTTTAACTTGTTGTTGAGATGTCAGCGTAATGCAGTGATGTGTTGAAGTTTATTACCTCAGGACAAAACAACGCTCTCTCCTCCGGGTCGTTTGTAGTGAGATCAATAGCACGAGCAGGATTCGTTTAAAAGATAGCGAAATTCAGCTACTTCACGAACACGACAAACATGCAAAATAACTGATATCAATTGCCTACTTCAGGAAGCTGCAGCATGCCTGTCATTGTGTATGTATGTGTGAGTGTGTGTGCATAAACGACCTTATTTCCTCACTCACACACCAAACCTAACCTGCAAGAGCAGACGCACTTCCCCAGCGGCAGGATATTGTTAATCGGTCTCAGCTCTGGTAAATAAGCATGTGTGTGCTTTGGCATGGTTCTCCAAAATATTTAAATGAGTCTGTGTTTGGAAACACAGTCATAGCATTAAGTAAATTATATGCTATGGTACCGGTAATATGCGATGGCAGACGAGCTCAACTAAAGCCCAGAATAAGCAGGTCGGTGACGTGGCAACCATTTGTTTTTGAGATAAAGACGCCATATGGAGCTGCAGATTGGACATTTGTGTCCATTTCTTTTCTTCTTCTTTTAATTTCCAGGTGTCTATTTCTGTCACTTTGTATTAAAGCACATTCTCTCCTGCTGATCTGAGCTGATGTGTCATCTTTGTTGATAGTTGAAGTGACAGAGAAGCAAATTAAAATGGTGCAGCAGAGAAGCGTTTGACCTCTTTATGTTTATTTTGTCTTGCAGTGAAGAAAATACCAATTTCCTCCTCACTCCTTTTACTCTTTGGTGTGACAGCTCTCTGGTTTTACTTTGTCTCTTGTAATCTGATCCCAAGTCAGCCTAATCAACATTCACCTAACATGCTCAGTGTTTTTCTTGCTATGATTATCAAAGTCTTCTCTGGTATTACACGCTGGATTCTGACATTGCAGACAGTGAATACACATCACTGTTCTGTCCTACCTGTTCAGTGATCCTATCTCACCTCTGTTATGCCTTTATGACATCCATAATGAAAGTGAGAGGTTACAGGGGCACAAATATTGCACCTTGAAAAGTAAATGTATAAAAAGAGCAATTAATCACTGAACTCTTTTTCGAAACAAAAAGGAGCAATTACCTTTTTTTTTTTCCTTACAGCAGTAAAATCATTTTGGGCACTTGTGGGTTCATAGAAAACAAAACTTCACGGCCAAAGCTGAAATTCAAGCGAGTCTTACTTGAAGTTAAATAAAAACTATGAATAGACCTAATATGAGCCATATCCACCTGACAAACTTATGAAAAATGTCTCATTTCAAAGTATTACAGGACCTAAAAAAGGGGCCTGACATTCTTGTTGAAGAGGGAAAAAAATGAGTAACACTTTTCAAAAATCACCTTTTTCTTGTGTACATTATTTGTCTGGACTGGCTCATATTGGGTCCAAGAAGACTCTTTTCTTTCTTTCTTTCTTTCTTTCTTTCTTTCTTTCTTTCTTTCTTTCTTTCTTTCTTTCTTTCTTTCTTTCTTTCTTTCTTTCTTTCTTTCTTTCTTTCTTTCTTTCGTTCACAGGGCTAAATGAACCTTAAGTTGGTTGACCTCACCTGTTACACCTGATTTTAGTAAACTAATGGGACGCCTAATGTAATAAACAGTAGTGCATGGTGGTCCTGTTTGTCTGCATGTGTTTTTTTGTGTGCACTTCACCCTCAGTAGTTCCAACATGCAGTCAGCTGAGAAGCTGCAGCGACGCCAAAAATGTTGTAAAAATTCTGTGTTAGTTTAATGTGTGATTATTTGATTCAAATTTTCCTGTTACTTTGCAAATACACAACTAATCCCAAAACTGAAAATATGACTGCATCTCGTGCTTTGCAAGGACTGTGTTTTATTCTGTTATGTTGCCACACTTAAGTCAATGTGTAAAAATGTATTTATAAAAGAAGGAAATTCTTGTTGCAAAAATATACAAAACCAAGACTTAAAATCTGAAAATAAAATTGAACCAAAAACATAGTAGCATGCTAAATTTAGCCCATACTGCCACACTAGACTGCAAGCATTGACTCAGGACCCTCAGCCTTGTTTACTTTCTCTTTAAACTCATGTAGGAGGTTGTGCTATTTTCGATTTGGAAAACAGTTCAGCCCAAATCTATTTGTGTAACTTGTGGAGCTGAAGAACTGAGAAATAACTTAATGAACTCTATTTCTTCATGTTTTTATCACTCCGATCCCCACCTTCAGAAAAAGAAAACAGTCTAATTTCCCAGCTGTCTCATTGTTATTTAGAAGGCAGAACTTTTCTACTTTTTGACACCTAATGTAGCCTTGAAGCAAACTTAAAGCAAACAGACTTTAATATTCCATTAATCATATTCTCTCCACCAATCTCAAAGGAGAGAGGTTGCCATGGAGTTTTGGAGGGAATAGAACGCCCACTACCTCCAAGAAATAACTTCTAAAGTGGAGTTCTAACCAAGCTCAGAATTTGAGATGAATCAAGATTTAGTCACAAGCTAAACGACCTCTTTTTTCCACTTTCCTGCCAGTGTATTTTGTCCAATTTTCTTTTTGTTGATGTATAATTACTGTACTTGTCTACTAATTTTTGTGTCTCGTCTTGTTGTGGCAAAGCCCTCAATGGGACTACAAC
Source organism: Labroides dimidiatus (assembly GCA_030710495.1). NCBI lineage: Eukaryota > Metazoa > Chordata > Actinopteri > Labriformes > Labridae > Labroides > Labroides dimidiatus. Next base: position 15,424,755 of record CM061163.1, read on the forward strand.
CATTTCTATCTTTTCCTCATTTGCAAACTGTGTGAAGTTAAGTTATTGAAGTGCAAATTCTCCTGAGGGGCCTGCAATATGCCTCAAAACAAAGCAGAACTCGGGAAGAAATTCAAACAGGCAGACCTTGTTATAACTGTGTGCTTCCTGCAGATCTTGTTGCCAGACGTCACATTTTCATCAGTAAACCAAAGGGGTATGAATCATCTCTGATTGTATTCTGTCTTTCTATTCAAATATCTGTTAGTGTGGTGAATCAGAAGAGTTCTCTTGTTCTGTTAATGCTCTTAAAGCAGACATGATGAACATGAACTCGTTCGGTCAATTTCAGTGTTCAAATTTTTTACTAAAAAAGAAAATTTAAAAAGTTATAGTTACTAGTTACTTTCTCAAAATAAGTAATTAAATTAGTAACAGAATTACTCCTTCATATATGTAACTGTGTACCAGGAACAGTAATTAGTGCGTTATGTTTTTGAAGCGCTGGCATCATCAGCAGCTAATCTGTATTTCTGGCCACTACTTTTGTAGTGGCGTGTGTTGTTTCGAGATGTTTCATGAGATTAGGTTAGGTTAGGTGAAGTTTATTTTGAACATTTGAATGATCACACAAAAAGTAAGCAACAAAAGAAAAACAAACAAAAGAAATAAGTAGCCACAACAACAAAATTACACTTAATAAAAATAGAGAAGTCAAAACTTATGAAATCCCACCCCTAATAATCAAACTTACTTCCTACAAATATTGCTATAATTAATATTATTAATTGACACTATACTAAGATAATCTTGTTACCAATACCAATATAAGATTTCACTAGTTTTCATTACTATTTTAGTAATAATAATAATAATAATAATAATAATAATAATAATAATAATAATAATAATTTTGGCAATACCAATATAAGATTCTTTACTACCATCATCATTATGCAATACTACTGATACTACTGATACTACTTCTATTACTACTACTACTACTACTTCCACTACTTCTACTACTACTACTCATTATAATATTAATAATAATAATAATAATAATAATAATAATAATAATAATAATAATAATAATAATAATAATAATAATAATAATAATAATAATAATAATAAATAAAAACCATAACAACAACAACAACAATAACAATAATAATAATCACAATATCAATTAACGAGATGAGTCATCATACATATAGATTAAATTTACTCACAAGAGACGCGGACAAACACTTTGCTCTGTGACGTAATGTACACTTCACATGTATGTTCTTGGGTCGAGGGTCGCTGCATAACAAAAACAGCAGAGGGCGCCAGTAAAAAACAGTAAAAAAGAAAATGAAGTGAGGAAAGAAAATCTCCAACACTGGCTAGGAGACGTTGAAATGTCAAGATGTGTCAGTCGCAGTGAGCATTGTAGACACAGCAGAAGCAAACATTAGTGCCGGTGTGAGTAACATCTATGAGGCCAGTTTAGAACACATCAGTTTGTTCTCTGGGCTGTTGTTCTGGGGCTATTTAGCTTGATGGTCCACAAGTTTCTTTTGGGGGGATAAGTGGTCCTTGGTTTGGAAGAACTTAAGAAACACTGAGCTAGACCACAGTTACATCATTAATCTCAATGCTGTAGCACTACACTCCTACAGTTGGCAAATCATTGCTTCCTGTATAGAACCATTTTCATGCTTATGGCTACACAAATACCTGATATTCTTCTATTGCCATGAGAATAATCTGCATGTTGAGCCAAAAGTGAATGTATATGTCTATTACATCACACACAGCAAATCAGAGCAAACGCAACTGCTTCCCAGATGACTCATGTTGTGAATGCAAGCGCTTTGGTGCATTAGGTATCTTTCTCGTATGCACAGGATTAAAAATGATCATGTTTGTGGGACTTCAGAGGCTCTGTACAAGTGCATTATTAAACTATGAGACTTTGAAATTGGATTTATGCTCAACTGAGTTCCACCTTAAACCAACCAAACTCCCAAGACTGCCAAAGTCCCTTAACTGTGCATCTTTTTCTACACCCTCTTTTCCTCTTCCATCAACACATTTAATCTATCACTTTAAGACCAGGCCCAGCTAAGTGCCACTGAAATCAGCAGTTATTAGATTTCAAGTTCATCAAAAGGTCTTAAATAGCCCTGAATAACATGATGAATCCTTAATGATCCCAGCGTGAGGTTAACATTAATGCATGACAGATGAATAATAGCTCTGTCTATGATTTCCCACTGCGCCATGGATGAGTTATATATCCTCATGGTGTAAGCTAATTGGCACAGTCTGAGAGTTGAGAGAGGGGTTGGATAAGAAGTAAGGCGGGTGTGTACGTGCTTGTTTGCACACGCCTATTAGTGATTGAAATTCAAACCTTCTATATCACTAGAAGTGTTTTATTCACAATTTGTTGCGTAAGTGGATTTTTCACCCCAAACATCAGTGCCTGCACACACCAAAGCCACAGCAGAACAACATTTGTCTTGCACAAACTTAAACTAAATTTTCATTCTTTTTTCTCCACTTAAATTACTTTTCCTCTCGAGGAAAAATCCATCAGTGCCGTGGAGAGAGAGAACATGAAAAGTTCTGAAGACAAAGTGAGCAGACGAGTCTCAGATTTTCATCCACGACATCAGTGATCCTCTCTGAATTCCTCAGCGCCGCATAATCCCCCTGCCGGTGGGGAAATGTGAGAAACTTCACAAAAGTAATTTACACTCTAATGTCTGTTTTCCCCAAGAACAGCAACGGGATGCAATTTAAGGACAGCGCACTCAATTTTTCTCCTTATTTTCGAAGATGATACCAAGAGGTTTGTGTCAAGCAACCTTTTTTTTTTCTTCCTGGAATGAATGGCATGCTGAGAATAGATAAGTAGCATCAGGTCAAAATGTTGGTTTCCTTATCAACACATGCGTTATTGACTAAATTGAAGCTTTGACATGTGGTAAGAAGTTGGGAGCCCACTTACAGGAGCACTGGGAAATCAATTCTTTGAGATCAGAGATGGTCAAAGACACAGGCATGTGTTAAGAGACTTTCTTATGAGTCATGTGAAGACACTGATCAGAAGCCCTCCTTCTGTTGTGAGGCACAGAGCAGGAGCTTGTTTGCTTTTGGTGCTCGGGTGGAGCAGCAACGAAGACTTATTACAAAATACATTGATCATCCATGGTCACCTGCCTAACATTGTGGACACACGGACTCCACTCGACTTTTGAAGGTGTTTTGTTGTATTTGATGCTGAGATGTCAGCAGCAGATCCTTGAAGGCTTCTATCTGTCAGCTTTGGTTGTCCAGCACATCACTCAGATACACAGCTGGAGTGAAATCTTAATGATCTGTAGACAAAGTCAACACCTTGGATTCCTTTTGTTTTTCCATGTCCCTCATTCTCATTCTCTGTTTTATGTTGCTGTTTTCTTCCTCAGACCAGTTAACGAAGGTACTGCCCACTTCAGACGAGAAACATCTCTAAGGGTGCAGTTACACTGGCCAAACACACTGTACCCAAGCACGCTTCAGCCCTAAAGTCCAGTTTTTTTGGTCAGTGTGATTGCAAGTGTACCGGGTTCACTTTTCCTCTTTGGCAGGCTTCTGAGAGGTGTGCTTTGGCATGGTACACAACGTGCACGAGCATGTAAAAAGAAAAAAATAATGGACGTCATCTCGCTCGGCTTGAACAAAAACTGCTCCCCCTGGTGAGTTGGACATTTTTGGGGCTGTGAGGGAAGCTGGAGCGAGACCTTTCAGCTGTACTTGAAACACACGAACAGGCGTTGAGAATTCTTTTTTGTGAGAAGTCATGTTGTATCCACTAGCTAATCCAAAATTTAAAGTTTTAAATTAAAGTTTGCATCCATTCTAACAGTCATATATCACCTCTAATCGTAAGGTGTGGGGTCTCAAGATTGACCCCCCCAAATAAAAATAAAAAAATGGAACCCAATTTAAGTTGCTGTGAAAACACATCTGGCAAACTTTTTCAAACAGGGTTTAAGATTTAAGACAGGTACATGGTCTCATCTCTTTGCCCCTCTCGTCTTTCCATGTTTTCCCTTCAGTCATTCATTTTTTCCGCTTTTCCTGTCTCACACTTTGTGTCATCACTCTGCTCTCCTTTGGAGTCCCCTGCCTCCCCCCTCCTTCTCTTCTATCCCTCTCGGTCTGTGTGATTCTGTGTGCTCTGTTGCCCTTTATGACCTGTAATCCATGCTTATTAAACAAGGTGCCTGTGCCATTAAGAGTGGAAAATGAGCCTTAGTGCTAGAAGCACTCGTTGCCTCGATGCCATTTCGCAGTTATGGGCAACGCTACATTAGCATCCTAATTCGAGTGGCCTTGCATCGCTGCCTCTGAAAACATTTTCATAATTCTCCTCTCCCTCTACTGTCCCTGCGCTGTCTCTGGATTGGTTGGGAAGGCTTTGCTGGGTTGCAGGATCCTTCTAGAAGTCTGAGGCCTGGGGTGAGAAATAATAGTTAAAAGCAAGGTAAAGCTACTTTATCAGGATAAGTCTATTAAAGCAACACTGTGTCTTTTCTTTGTAACCTCCCATCCCCAACGGGAAAGGGACCTTAATAAATCATGTGAAAGAGTGGTGGTGCTGCGAGTCTTATGGAGGGTGCACAGAGAGTTGAAGGTTCCCTCTGATGGCAAATTGATTTATCATGTAGTCATTTGTGCTTTGGAGGACAAATCATTGCAGACAATAGAACAACTCTTGTATGTGGAAAGGGTCATTATAAAAATCTCCCCTTGTTTCATGAAGACAATGATTCTTAATCTCTGAGGCAGTGAAGGAAGCATATTGAGGACAAGTTTTAAGCTTACTGTAGCCTCAACCTGGACACTAAACCTTTATTGTGCTGGGTGACCCTATCGGTTTCCACAGGGGTATAAAGTTTAGTGGCTTTGGTTGCCTTTCATGGTGTCCTAAAACAATAGAGAAGGTTACTTCAGGAAAAGGCGAGAAGCTTTACGTTGATGTTTAATTGACAAAGATCTCCTGGAGTCAGAGGTAAGATTGCCGAAACACTGTGTGCTGCATCCACGCCCCAACAGGTAATAAAAGGGACTATTTGTGCATCCATTACATTGTAATTTTACAACCCAAATAGAATAATTGGAAGAGTACATTGATTTGCAAATATTCACTCATTTTGAATTTGATGCCTGAGACAAAAAAGTCTGGGACAGGGTCATGTTTCCCACTGTGTTCCATCACCTTTCCTTTTAACAACACTCAATGAGTGTTTGTGAACCGATGACACTAATTGTTGAAGCTTTGGGGGTGGAATTCTTTCCCATTCTTGCTTGATGTACAACTTCATTTGCCCAACAGTTCAGGGTCTACACTCTTAATTTTGTACTTCATAATGTGCCACACATTTTCAATGGGAGACAGGTCTGGGCTGCAGGTAGGCCAGTCTAGTAACTGCACTCTTTTACTACGAAGCCACGCTGTTGTAACACGTGCAGAATGTGTCTTGGCATTGTCTTGCTGAAATAAGCAGGGACGTCCCTGAAAAAGACGTGGCTTGGATGGCAGCATATGTTGCTCCAACACCTGAATGTACCTTTCAGCATTAATGGAGCCTTCACAGATGGTCAAACTTAAAAAGGCGAGGTTTATAACCTATACTGCAGCCAGTCAGCAGAGGGCGCTCTGAATCTTCTGGATTCAAAGTTGGAATTGATTTTTCTTCACTGCAGTCTTTCAGAGGGCGAATTAAGAGACTGTTTGCTCATGGCGAACAACCCCTTTACTTTGATTTAAACATGTTGCTTAACTCTGTAAACAGTGTATTAGACACCATCAGGTAAAGCGGCACATTAATTAAAGCTAATAGACGGCGGAGAGGGAGAGGGATGAACAGGGGCCTGTCAAACAAACACAGCTTTGAGGTTGAGGGAGAAATGCTCCGAGCAAACTCTTTCTCCTCCTCCTCCCTCCACGCAAACACAAACACACAGACACACACTGAGACACTGGCCTGGAGTCGCAGAGCAGGTGGTTGAAAGTGGGCAGAAGTCGAGAATGAGTCATGTGGTGCCAGAGGCTGTGTGTGCATGTGTTAGTACATTCTGTATGTGTAAGAAAGTGTGGGAGTGTTAGTTTGTGCAACAGTTTTTGAAATCTCCACCAGAACAATATGTGAATTAATATTTTGTTTCCACTTTTGCTTTCATCCTCTGTGTATGTAGGCTGTATCTGTATTTTCTAACAAAAGAAAAGAGCCTCTGAAACCGACCTCTGATATAAAAAGATCAAAAGGATCGTTCAGACATCAAGGGTGTGTGTTTGAATGCAGGAAAACGCCTTGTAGCATCAAGTTTGACGTATATATATATATATATATATATATATATATATATATATATATATATATATATATATATATATATATATATATACAGTGGGGGAAATAAGTATTTGATCCCCTGCTGATACTAATATACTTTATTCACTTGATAAAATGCACAAAAATGTATAACTTTTATACTGTGTGTTTTTATGCATTTTCAACTGATATTCTGTCTATACTTATAACCAGTAAACAACCATAAAAAATAGAGTGTGTTAATTTCCCAGGGCAGTGGGCAAACTTACAAATTCAGCAGGGGATCAAATACTTATTTCCCCCACTGTATATATATATATATATTTATACACTACCAACCAATAAAACTAAAGTTTCTGTTCATTAAAGAAACTAAATAACTAATTTGTCAACCAGAAAATAGAGATAAGCTTTAATTATTTTCCTGTTTTGTTCAAAAATAGCACATTTGAGTATTCATGCTTAGCAGCAATTATTTTATTTTAGCATTGAATAATTCATTCAGTCATTTTGATTAAAGATCTTGCACATTCCGGTGGATTAACCATCACAGAGACAGAACAAAAAATATCATGTCGTTACATATTTTTCTGTTATTGTAAAATGATTCATTCAGATTTATTTTATCTGGCTGAATATATTACATGACTGTTAATGGTCTATATTAGATTAGTTTTTTAAAATTACAACTATGAAGACCAATTACACTTTGAAAAATAACATCGAGTAAAGTTGGAGATGGCTTAATTTTCCTTTCATTTTCCATAAATCAGCTGCTTGGATATTGTTGGTCATGCTGAAAGGACTCTGCAACTAACTTCTCTCTCTGAGCCTGGAATCTGGTTGTAGTATGAGGATTGTCCTCCTCCCTCTGTTTACTTTGACTAGGAGTTCTCTTTTGGTGCTTTATTAGACGTTGTACTCATTCTGTGAAAACATCGCAGCTTGCAGTATTTCTGTATTCAGCTGTAAAATAACGATGATCCTCTCTGCTGTTAGGCAGTGTCTGAGTCATGTGACTGAACGGCTATACTCACATTCGAGCAGGGGAGGAGGGAGAGGGACGGAATGTGCATGAGTAAAGTGAGTAAGAGGAGCGCACATACAGAAGAGAAACTCAAACTTAAATATCAACATTATCACTGAAGTATTGATCAATACCGATACCAACGTTGGCATCAATATGTCGATATTTCAGTTTGATCCACCCACCACTGATGACAGGTTATTTATTAGACTCATGACCATGGAAAAGCAACCAACACTCTTTTAAAATAAAAAAATATAACTTGCAACTAAAACTGCACTACAAACATTAGAATTCAATGTAACACATGTACACACAATACACAATTGTGAACTGACCCAAAGTTCAAGTCTACAAACGTTCACGGTCATATTTTCAAAGTGTTTTGCAGAGCAGGAGCAGTATTCTTTTTTTCCCATCTCTTTATTTGACTCTACTGTACCCTCACATCTCCACTCATCACCTCTCTACAAAAAGGACCCTCTCCTCTAGTCAGACTCAGAATGACCCTCCCTGCTCTACAGCGTGAAGCATCTCTCTTCAGTGCTGTCAAATATGCATTAAGCCTCCACAGTGCACGCTGCACAGAGCACCCGGGCTGCTAATTGTCCCGTGGGTAGACCTCAGGGTGCTGTCATATGCTCTGGCTCGGCACAAACAGGCACTCTTTGTATCCTGTTGTTGATACCATAGAAACGTGCACCGCACAGCTCTGCTCCTGCACACGAACAAGGTCTATGTATTTTGTGTTGTGTGTTTTTATGTGTTCATATTTTTCTCTCTGTGCAACTGCTGCTGCAAAATTCAGGCTGTCTACTGTATTTTCCAAGAGCTCTGAATTCATCAGCATGGTTATTTTAATGTTAAAACACTGACTCATACAGGTAAGCAATGGTAATAACAAAAAAACATGGTAGCAGCCCTAGCTCCAGCTAGCTTTTAGCTAATATCAGGATAACTGCTGTCAGTTTGTCAGTGACAGGTAGGGGAAGTGTTGATGAAGAGTCCTGTAGGTGGGATAAGAACAGCACAGTTACTTTTTATGGATTATTTCATGTTATGTCCCTTTATCCTTGCTTACATCGGCCTTTTTTGCCACATGAAATATCCTGATATTACAGATTGTAAGATTGTGTATTTTGTTATATTTCTAATGTATTCAAATGTAATTTTCTTTTGCTGAATTCAGATCTTTGAAACTCGTTCCATGGTTTCATCCTTTCCATGCATGCATGCATGTGCTCTGACACATACAAAGAGACCCCTGGCACGCCGTTGATGTGTTTTCTCTCTTGACTGCCTCAGTCAATTCTTTATTATCCTCAGCAATTAGACCACCTCACACTGATCAATGATTTCGGTGAGCCTCAGTGAGCTCAGGTAGAAGGCTGCACTCCTTTTTCTTTCAGTTTCTCTTTATTCACGAGGATAAAGCACGCATCAGATTTACGTGCGCTCAAGTGCAACTTCAAAACTAACATCAGGTTTAATATTTTTCAAGAGTATGGTCCGTCATTATGTTTGCTTTAAAAATCCAATTTAAAAGTTGAACGAATCAGTTGTTTGTTGTTAGTTGTCCCAGGAGCTGCAGAGTGTTTGCTGTCAGCTGTCAGTCTGCATCAGTCTCATCTTTCCTGTAGTGTAGCTTCATGTCCTTCACATCATTCTGCTGCAGAGTCGTTCACCTTTAAAATCATGTAAATATGACAGCATGTTGTTAAACGGCCAAACTACATTCTCATTTGCATGACTGTTTGTGACACCTGCCAACATGTCAGTCACATTTAAATTTGTTAAGGTGGAAGTCCTGAGGTTCTTTCTATTATGCAAATGTCGGCTGGTGCTCGTCTTTTTTTGTGTTGAGTAAGGGGAGAGATGTAACCTCCATGCCATGCTGTGCAGCTCTTCCACCTGTTACACCAAGTTGTACTTCATATTTCCAGCTATTTCAGAACCTTAATGTATCTTCCAGAGGTGAATGATAGGTATGATGATCTCTCAGAGGTTAATAAAAGCTTTTAATTTAAATGACAGTTCATTGTTAAGAAATTAATGAAATGAAGTTTCACTTTTGAATTATTTTCTTTTGTTATGATTTAGGAGAGAAGGTATTGTTTTCTTTTTAGGCTTCAGACTGTACCTATAATAATAGTTTTACATGATTTTTTTACATGACTTATAGCTGAGCAAATTTTCTCACTGTTTTTCAGTCTGAAAATATGAGACAATGCGGAAGCACTAAAATCTGCTGTTCGTCAAGTGTCTGCTTGAGGCTGGCTCCGGAAGTACCAGAAGTCACGAACACACCAAGTCAAAAAAAAGCCGTTCTCACAGCAGAAATACACATTTACAGCCTGGTACAAAAAAAAAGGCTTTATGTTTTTTCTAACTCGGCAGTTTAGAAGAAAAAAGATTGCCAGTTGGCCCAATCAGACGCACAGCTCTACTCACGTGACTGCTGGGCGCCCAAAAGCTGTTTGTGTGGAGACTCAAAGCCCGCCCCATTTCCAGTATGGCTGCACCAACCTATTTGCTTTAAAGCTCCATTTCAGAAACAGACAGATGACGTCGTGGAGACTTTGTCCATTAATTATACAGTCTGTGCTTTTTTCACTCATGTTTCAGCCTCTGTCTGAAACACTCTGAAAGCTGCTGTCTCTTTAAGGCCCATGTCTCCACAAAACCCTCTTTCCTCTGATTGGACAGCTCTCTGGAGGCCTGTCTGATGTATGGGCAGACCTCAGTGTTTGAGGCCCAAACACGAATGGCCCTATTTTTAGAATGGCCCATTTAGAGAAGTTTACAGATAGATTCAGGGGAGTTCTACCACATATGAATAAGTAGCAGTTTGAAAATTTGCGCACGCTCAGTATGGACATCCAGCATTGTTACTTTATACCCATGGCTAAAATATTTGAAAGAATAATACCTCCTTTAAGTATTATTCTGAAAAAGAACTGTGTATTTCTTTTAATTATTATTAGGATTTTTTTCTTAATATACTACATAGGTTTTTATTTCCAGCAACATATTACCACACACAAATGCTGATTTGAATTAGATTTTATTCTCTTCGGATCAGAGCTGTGAGATTATAATGTGTTGATAAAGAAGGATTGATGCAAAGTTGTAACCACAGCTAAAAACTCAGCAACTGCACACAAACATGTCTCACCTTTTGACAAGCCTCCTCTACTGGATACATTTGTTTTCCCCCTTCTATCTTTAAGGTGCATTCAAGGGACTAGATGGCTGAGTGTGATGGTGAATGGTGAATGATTTTTCATTCACAGGGGGACAGAGGATGCAAGGGAGCATCAATTAGCTTAATGAAGCAAAGAAGAGAGTCTCTGCTGTCATCACTGCATGAATGTTTACAATCCAAGTGGGCATGGGATCCTGCATTTTCATTTTTGCATAGAATAACAAGAAGATAAAGACTCTCTAAGTTTATTTCATATTTGTTCATTTTATTATTTTTTATTCATTTATTTCGCAAGCATGAGTTCATGTCTATATTTGTAACAGCAGTGGGACTCCAGGGGCTGACTACAAACAAGCTCTAATCCATAAGTGAGTGGGCTGAGTGAGAGTGTGTATGAGTGTGTGTGTGGTTGAATAACTCTGAGCCAACCTTTCAACCTCATGTTGATTTGAGAGTCATGAAAGATACCGAGTGAAAGATGTTCATGTCCAGCGGCTGTTGCGGGGTCTTTATGCAAAGTCCATTGTACTCGGGACAAAAGCCTGACCCTCGCATATAATGTTTCATTCACTGTACTGAGCAGTTTTCACAGCTTTTCTGACTGAATCTGAACACAGACGCAACTTTTTATCAAACAAAACTACATGCAGCATTTATTTGATGATCATTTGGTCAGTATTTGATTTATTAACGTTTTTCTTCTCAATAATGTTTTGTAAAAAAAAAATTAAAGAGGGGTATTGTGCTTCTTTTTTTCTTTTTTTTTGATTGTATACTGTCTCTCTGTTAACTCTGTACTTTTACACGATTTAAAGCCCTCAGAAACCCCCATTTTTTCATAAATTACCTCATTTTAGCTGCCGTTCCTTTAAGTCCCTATTCCATTAACCCCCTTCCCTCTGATTGGCCAGCCGTTTGGAAGCCTTTCAGGGGCACAGCTGCAGGTAAACCTCTTCTTCTTTGTCTAGTCTTGCGAAGATGTGGACATCCAGTGTTGTTACTTTATATCTTTGTTTAAGATAAGGGAAACCATAATACCCCCTCTTTAAGGGCATGGTCAGCTAAAACATGAGCTAAACAAAGTGGACATATTCCCCTTCCTGCGTTTCATTCTCTCTGGATGATTTTTACCTCCAGTGTCTGCATTTTCCACTAAATGTCAGATACCAACCCTCTCACACTGACTGCATTTGTACAGCTGTAGTTCATTGTGTCTATGTTCTGCTCGGTGTGCCAAAGTGCCAAACAAGCAAACTTTCTGCAGCAGGTGGAGCTTCATGCTGGGTCGCTCTAAAGTGGGATAAACACTGCTGATCCTCCTCTGTGAATTAATAATCCCTCCTCCTGTTTTGCTTTATTCCTTAGCTGGAGGGCAGTGGAAGTTAGGCTGCAGTGTTTCTCCTCTCCTTGTCTCCTCCTGCCTGCTCTTTGAAGGCTCCATTGTTCTCCCACTTCAAGACGGCTTTCAAGCTCTGCCTCCTTGATTACACAGGATAAATAGTTGGCAGGGTTTTTCTTTCCTCCACCCCTCGAGGCAGGTAGACAAACTTTGTTCATTACCATAATAAGGTAAATCAGACTGTTAAGTGTTGCATTGCTTCAACAGCAGCCTGTGCAGGAAAGTGCTGACGGAGGTGTAACAGGCGAGCAGATCTTCAGGGGGAGAAAGCTTGTTTGTAATTGCCTCAGCTATAACACAGTTCACTCTTTGAAATATAGACTCCACTTGACTCCTGTAAATAGAGTCGATATGTGCGGTGTGCTACTTTGAAGAGAAAGAGGATTCTAAGTGGGGTGTGTACACTCAGTCTGAGCGGCACTAAAGCAGACAGAAGAGCAAAATTATGTGGCAAAGGGAGGCACTAAATTCAGGACTCATGGTTTGATGTTGGAATTATTTTTAAAATTTGAATTAGACCAAATTGGGGTGAAGGCCACAAACTGTGAGAAACCAAGTGATGAGCACATAATGATGAAGTTGAGGCCACTTTGAAATGTTGGATTTTGACTCAAATTTTTTTAGATATGGCAAATCAAACCAGGTCGTTATTCAAACTTACCTGGAAACTTCTATCTATAGACGTTTAAAAAAGCTGAAACTGTCATCAAATAAAAGTGAGGATCTAAGCACATCGTTTTGAAGCCCAATCTTTTTTCTCTTTGGTCGAGTTCATGATTGTTCACACTGCAACTGAATCAGACTCCAATGAAGTGATTTAAAGCGGACAGATTGAAAAAAAGAAGAAAATAAAAAAGATTTATTGTTTTGAGATGTTTTTGCAAGGTAAAATAAAGCAAGATGAGACTTTGTGTTTGAAAAATCCTTCACATGCTTGCACTCAACAGAATCAGCGCTCCCAACTTTGACCACAGGGGGCAGCAAAGTCTACACATGAAGAAAGATCCCTGCAGTTGCTTTCATGAGACTATACAAAAAATACAAACACTGTTTTTTTTTATTTGTTTATTTTGTTGTTTTCTGTTTGCATCACTCTTAACACTGATGCAAAATCTGTTACATACCCCAGAAGATGAAAGGACCCTTTAATGAAAAGTAAAAGCTTTAACTTCTCTCTGTTGCATTAAGAACTGCGTATTAAATAGTACGTTATCATTATTGCATTTCCCCAAAATAATAACAAGTGAAACTGCTGATCCACTTATGACAACAGAAAAGTTTCAGCATGCAGCCAAGTTGTCATTCATAGCCAACCAGGCGGATCAAGAGAAAACCTCCAGAGAAAACGACAATTATTACCCCCACACCATGCACCGTTAACCCGCCCTGCTGCCCTCTCTTTCAGAGCGCACTTTACAGACCTGTAAGGGCTCCGACTCTTAACTTCCTGCTGATGCTAGAAAAGTGATCCAGGTCTGACCGCTGGCAGCTCGGCCACTGAGCCGAGGCCGATGAGTCACATCTCTTTCTGAGCCTCCCAGAAGCGGTTCAATACCTGCGCTTCCTCAATATTTGAGGTCTGAATCAGACCCCCCCCCCCCCCCCCCCTGTGGTCTTGTTTGGCAGCGTGGAGGAAAGGGTTTATATGATGTTTGATATGGCTGTGAAGGATGACGACAAACAGGTGTGGGTTTCAAAATCGGACATCTAGAAGTCTCAGAGACAGAAGTTTCAGGAGATGTCTGCATGATGTCCTTACACACTTTTTTTTTAAAGTTCATTTTTCTTTTTTTCTTTTCATTAAATTAACGGTACTGAAAGAGTTTGCACATTCATTCTGAATTTAGTGTTGTGTCACAGGAACTAAAAACTAGCTCAATTACACTGCAATATGACCCTGATTCTGATGATAGCTTTTTAAGGTTTTGACCATCCTGAAAAGGATCCACATGATACTCTGGATTATAAAGACAAGCATGTTTCACTCTCTTGAGTGATAGTCTTAAACAGTCCATAGATTAGCATTGAAAAGGAGTTTATATAATTACCACAAAACCGACAGACACTCTCCTGGACTCCACTTGGATGCAGAGAGAGAGAGAGCGAGAGAGAGAGAGAGAGAAACTAATCAGATTTATCGCAGGGTAGCTTTATAATTATTTACTCCATTAGCCATTAGTGGTCGACACAAAGTGCACTGGCTCGCAAAATTAGAATCCTTATCTGAATGTTCCAGAACCTTCACTGTATTCTCACAGAATGTGTAAATGTAGCCCGATGAGCCCGAAACCAGGACGCTGCTGGTTTACAAGGACTTTTAGAGGACACACCACTTTATAGAACCAATATTTTTTACAGTGCAGGAGGGGGTACAAAAGAAACTATGGTGACTTCGAAAGAGACCATCAAAACAACACATTTATAATTTATCAAAAATCATTCAAACACTAACTCGTGCTTCATATTTGTTTTTCTTTTCCCAGAAATAATAAGCACACAGTCAGGACAGAACAGCAGCATGTGATTCCTGAAGAAGAAGAAGAAGGAGGAGGTCAGTGGTAGGAGAAACTGAACGTGTTGAGCCTACAACAACTGCCACATAACAGCTGACCTCTCATTGACATGGAGGTCTTTCGCTGACCCTCAGCGGGACCTGTTCGGGGTTTCCGACCTTTCCACTTCACTGGAGGGATAATTGAGTTGGAGACTGTTGCAGCTCCGCAGCCTCCAGTTACATCGGTGTGTTAAGGTCGGTGAATCCTACATGACACACTGAATTGTTTCCGAGGGGAAAAGATTGAATTCACTTAAATGGCACATTTATTCTTATCTTCTTACCGTGTAAACCATCCTGTTTTGTACATGACGTATCTCTTTGCTGATCTTGTAAATGCATTTTCTGATACAAGATCTCATCCTGCTGTCTCTAAACAGTCAGTTATAACTTTTGGTTGAGCTTTCTGTGGATTTCTTTTTCAATAAGGGCACACACTGTTTATTTACACTGTTGCGTAAATATTTAATTTTGGGGGGTTGGTGCTTAAAAAGTTGGAATATTTATTAGGTCTTTTTTTTATAAAACAGACATATAAATGAGTAATTAGGTCTTTAAAAAAATGCATGTAAGATGCTGCAAAATGTGCACCAAGAGTATTTTGTAACATCTCTGCAAGACATCTTCAAACTGACCGATACTTCAGCTGGTGACCTTGGACATACATCTACTTTAACTCATTGGCTGCCATTGACGTCTGTAGACGTCAATTATGTATTTCAGCGAGTGGGAGCGGTGTCTGGGGGCGCTTGTCTATCAGTATCAGGCTTATAAAACATTATAGGTGGCAGTCGGGCTCCCTTTGGATGAGAGATCAGCTGAGATACAAGTAAAGAGATGACAGAGACATGGTGAGACCTTGCAAGTTGGAAAAGTTCAGGCAGCTCACACTTGAATAGAGGATGCGTCACGGCAGTTCAGAGAGAAAGAGAGAGAGAATTTTGTGATCGTGAGAAAAGACGACAGTAATGTAATGTAGGTTTATGTATGTATAATTAACATTTTTGAGCTAATTATTTTTTCTTAACTGTCTTATTTGTCCGACTGTTAAAGATATATTTTAAAGAGGGGCTAATGGATACTTTAATATGGCAATTATCCTGATGTTGTCCATAGTATTACTATTGTTTAATTTCATTTATGTATTTTTATTTATTTTTATGTATCCTTTTTTTCTCTCTCTCTTTCTTTTTAGAAAAAAAAATGGAAAAACTAAGTTTAAGGATGCATGGAAAAGTGATGTAACGACACATTTAATGAAAAGAGAATAAAAAAAAATGTGTGTTGTTGTTAAGGCAGCTTATTGTCAGTGACTGCTGGGGTTCTGTTGCTTATATATACTTATTTTTACAGTGTTGGATGCCAGTGGTTGCCAGTGGAAGCCCGGTTATTGAAAGAACAGTGCTAGCTAATGCATTAAGCGGTAAATGATGATTAAAGAAACAAATTTAGACCAAAAGAAATCTGTCCTCCCAGAGAATTTTTTTCAGCCAACTTAAAAAAGAAGAAGAAAAAGAGTTATATTTGTATCTCAGAGGAAAATAAAACCCTCTGTCCCCCTGTAGAAGTAAACAGCAGAGGTCACACACTCTTAGGGACAGCTGAGACGTGCTTGCCCTTCAGCTCCAAACCCAGCTGCGTCCCTCTCTTCTTCTTAGCCCTGAGAAACTTCAAGCACTTCATTGGTTCTTAGTCTCAAGATCAGTTTGTGCAGGATAGTGCAATCCTCTGCAACTTCTGAATCACGTTGCAGTTTACAGACAGTCTGCACTGTGTCTGCTTTTACAGCGAGAACAAGTGAGCAGATGGGATTTTAAAAATTCACTTCAAAGCTTGAAATGTATGATGGTTGATATAATGAGAGGAGTTTGGTTACACAGGGATTTGCATGACACTATTACAGCTACTTGTATGCACTAAGAGCCCTTTGTTCAGTGTGTTGTCACGCTTTCAAAGTCAAGACCAAAAAGCACAACATTTGTCTTTTTGGGACCATACACCTTTTATTTAATAACTGTTGATTTTGAAGGAAACACGTCTGAGAGATCTCAAAGTTTCCTTTACATGCAAGATTATTCATCTTTCATCTTGTCTTATCAACGAATGCTTACCACTGCATTCAAATTGAGTCTCAAATGCTTTCCATGAGATGAACTCTGCAACACTGGCAGGATTTTATGCTTCACATGGTGTAAATATTTTCACACGCAACAGTGGAGAAAAAAAAACTATTTGCTGGGAAGTTGTCTGCAGCTTCTTGTTGTATTGCTGCCATAAAATGCATCAAGTCACTGCTGCTTTGTTTGGTAGATGCATTCATGATGAATGATTGCTGATTGCTTAGCACTAACCAAGCAGAGAAAATACATAAAGCTTCCTGAGATGACAAGGAAATCCAGCCTACGTTTTACTAGTTGAGTGCTTTTAATGCAAAGCAGGGGTTAGATCTTTTTTTTTTCTGACATGATGTCAAGAGAGTGAACAATACACAGTAAATATTCAACTGTTGATACAGAAGCAACTTGATATCACATGTATTCCTTTATCCCTGTAAATTTTCAATGGATGGAAATTTGATTATTTGATTTTGTGGGAAAAACCACAACAGAATAAATACGTACAGAAAATGACTCAGTACGTTTACATGCATGCAGTAGCCCAGCTAAGGTCTTAGATCGAATTTAAAGCCACAGTTGGGGTCTAGTCTTCTATACATGCAGAAAAGAGAATCAGACTTCTGGCTGAGAAAGTCTCACTCTGCTTCGATAGGTGGCGCCATGTCCTTATTTGTTAAGTGAAGCTGCGTGCGTATCAAACTAGTTTCGGGTCACCCAATGAGAAAAAAACATTCTAACAACGATGGCTGAGATGGATGCAGCTGTAGCTCTTCATGTTTTTATTTATGTATGTGCCATAGTGTGTGTTTGTTGTGTTGGAGCCATAGACTGTATGAGCGCAGCGACCCTATTTATCATGGTCAGCTACTTCCTCATCCGGCTGAACGTCAAGGATTACCGAGACCTGCAGAATCCAGCTGCAGCTCGATTGCAACTGCATTATCTAGGTGTGGCAAATGAGCTACACAGAGTCTGTATTCACCTTGGCTAAGGTGTTTACATGCATTTTAATAGCCTGATCTCTTGTGCTGGCTAAGCACATAGTCCAATTTCTGAAACTGCATGTAAACACACTGACTGTTATACTAAAGCAAGGTTTATACTCCAGTATCCAATGATGCCATGGTCTATGAGTAGGTCTTTATCTTTATGTAACCTGAAGTGCACTAAAATGTAACTGCATGTCTAAACCATGGACTGTAAAAAAAAAAAAAAAAATGGACATCATCTTGCTCGGCTCAAACTGAGGTCGCCACAAAAACTGCCAAACTCTCAAACACTGCGGCTTCACACTTACCAGAAACTACGATCTCATTTCACAGCGGCTCACAGGTGTCCCTCTGCTAATCATTGATTACATCCATCAGCCATCGTTTGATCCGTTTCTGCTCCTTCCTCTACGTAGCAAATATTGTTAAATATTGCTGCATAAAAAAACAAGTATGAATATAATAGCTGAATGGAGACAAAGAGCTACACATAGACAGGTGTAACGGAACAATGGCTATTGGTTATTAAGGTAACCTGTGATTATTGACAAAAATATTTACACGAAGTATTGCATTGACATAAGTAGCAGTAATTGAGTTTGAATATAAATGCATGTATACACAATACAGCAACATGTTCAAGTAAATTCTATATATTGCAGTCTTGTGGTATCAGATTTTTTTAAATAAACCAGTAAAAACAAAAATCTCAACACTAAAACTTCACAAAAAAAGATGTCATCTGTTAACAAAGTCAAAACAAACATCTGAATAATTATTAGAATCTAAATGAAATAATGATTTTGAATCACTTGTGATAATTATCAACTGATATGAACATTTTGTTGTACTAATATCGTGTGCATTTTCACCCAGCTCTATATAACCATGACATTTTGAATGACTTTATGTATTATTCTGTATTTTGTCAGATACATCCTTTCTTTCTACCTCCTTCACTGGTGCAGTGGTTGGATGACTGGTCTCACCGTTTTGACTTTTAGACATTCGTATTAAATAAGAGACATTACAGTTGTGTAAATATTGTGCTTATGAAAGGGCTGTGAACAGCATAAAAGAGGATAACTGTGGGCATATTGCATTTACCTGTCAAGGTGACGTCTCTCACTGAACTGCCTAGAAAGCATAAAAACTGCATGTCGACATAAACGCATGCTTTCAGAGTGATCCTCTGCAGCCCAAGGTGAGTTACACAGTAGATTTTTCACATGAAAAATATTCAATTAAGATTCATATTCCAACATCTCATTTTTATTTCTCATGCATTTTACTCGTCTCTTTTGAAACGTCAGCGAATGGCGCCATGGAATTGTTCCAACGCAAATAGAAGCTAAAGTTTATAACAGCGGTAAATTACCATCATTATTTATTAAAAAAGCTTTCCTTTAAAACCCTGCTGCTTTGGTTGTTAGTAGCCCCCTGAGTCCAAAAGAAAAAAGCAAGGCACATAGAGGTCAGCTCATCTAAAAAGAGTGTGTTGACCCAAGACATGGTGCCCACAAAGGAGAGCAGCTAAATGAATGTCCTGTCAGATAAGGATTAAATGGGAACACAGTAAACTCCTTTGAGCAATGCTACGTTCAGCATGTGTTCCCCAGCGACTGCTCCGTACCCACAATCACCTCACATACTGCTGACACACACACACATATGCATACAGTCCATTCTGCTATCTCTGGTGCACACATTAGCAAACATGACAGCTACCTCCCCTTTTTGTTCTCGCTCTCATATCTCTCTATCTTATATTAGCCGGGGCAGGCATGTGACAGTTTGAACTCTGACGGTTCAATTTATTAAAGTAAAGAAATAAAAAGATGCACACACTTATACCTTTAAACTTTTAAGAACTTTTTTTTTTTTTTTAACTTTCTTCACATTTTTTTTTTACTTGCAGGTTTTATATGCAAATAATAGCAAAGCTGTGTCCACAGCTGTGTGTGGCTAGCTGTAAGAATTAGCATAAGCTTATGCACACAAATTGTTATTTGCATTGTTGTATTTGTATGAATAAAAAGTATTTTGCTGCATGAACTTTCCACAAGAACGAGGAACTTCTGAAGGTTCCCACTATGTAGCAGATGCATGGACAAGGGTTAAATTAAAGGGTTTTTTGTTATTATTATTTTTTTAGGATTTATACTTTCCTTCGGTTCCCCTGTAGTAGCTTAAAGTGATTTACAGCAGAAAAAAAATCTCTCTCTCTCTCTCTCTCTCTCTCTCTCTCTCCCCCTCTGTATATATATATATATATATATATATATATATATATATATATATATATATATATATTTTTTTTTTTTTTTTTTTTTTTTTTTTTTTTTTTTTTTCTTACTCTGGTGCTTTAGAAAACCCTTATTTCAGATTCTGAAACTTTTTTTTTTTTTTTTGCTGCTGCTTGCTCCACAAACCCCCTTTCCACTGATTGGCCATTCTGTGGAGGCCTGTCAAGGAAAGCTATGAGCAGACCTTCATGTTTGAGCCCCCCCCCAAAGCCCTTCAACATCCTCATGTCAGCGCCTCATGAAGATCTCATGCTAATTTTAAGAGCAGACTGTTTTAAGCACTTTACTAACAGGTTCTGAGATTTCAACTGTGGCTGTTTAAAAATTAGCGCACATTTTTTATGAACATCCAACATTGTTGCTTTATATCCATTGTTAAAATATAGAGAAGCATAATAACCCCTCTTTAATGTCAACCCACAAAAACATCTAAGAAATAAGCAGCTCTACATCCCTAGAATCGCAGACAATGTGTTGATGCAGCTGTTAAAGCCACCAATCTTCTATTTTGCCTATTGCTTTTAGACCTCGGTAAGAACACACATGATAGAGGACACACTGACAGCTCAGACAACCTTGAGACTTTAACCTCCAAAGCACTCTGTCCTCCTGTGGTTAGATCTCTCGGGGAATCTCTTGACCCACATCAAGCCCTCCAGATACTGTGGTGACACTCGGCTATATTTCAGCTGCAGAACCCCGCCTTTTTTATTGGAAGATGTCTGACCCCAAAGTCCTGCAGATATTTGCTGCAGATACACAAAGTCACTTCCCCGAACTTTTTCAACATGATCAAATAGAATGAGCAAACTGTAGGATTCATGTACTGCAGAGAGATTTTATTCACATCAAAGCTGGACAGAAATATGCAGACACCGTGGAGTTTTTAAATGTTGACTTTTTCCGCTGACTGTAGCGGTTGCTTGTGATAGCCCACGAAGATGTTGTTTACGCCCAAACAGCAGCTGCCTATTTTGAAGTGGCTCTGAATTGTCTCTTCAAAAATCCTGGCGCTTCTTCCTTTTTATCTGCTGATAGCTTTTGTTGGATACCTTCTCTTCACTTATTCTCCTTCTGCACCATGCTACTCTCTCAGTGGTTCACTTTTCATTCAGAATTTATCACTTCTCTTTGAAGGTGCTCTCCTTCTGTTTTATCGGATATCTGCAGAGATTTGTATTATTTAGAAGAGCAAAATGCAACAATTTCAAGGCCCTCAATTGTTGGGTTTGCTTCGCCTGAACACAAAAGACTCTGGCATCAATGTTCAGTATTCAGCCAGTTAGACAGAGACAGAGCTATTTCACCCTCAGACCCTGTTCTATATCCACTCTTTTCACTCTCCTGCTGCAAAACACTTGAGGTCTCTTATGTAGGTGTGCCTTTAACTGGACAAGGGGGCAATAAGCTAATTCTGAATCTGACACATTTAATTAGATGAAAAATGTGTCTGATACAGAAGCTAACAGTTCAGATCAGGATCATTCTTACACTACAACTAAAAATAAAATAGATTTTCAGTGTCCTCGACAAATCACAATTAAATGTCTTAATTGAAAAGTGTTACACAACATGCAAAATGTTTCTTTTATCAACTTAAATGTGAAGAACAGGTTGACAAATGCTAAACTAATAGCTTTAAAGACATGGTTGGTAGTCACAATAAAAACTAGCATGAATTTGAATGTAGCATCTCCTCAGGACTCTGTTTGGAGTCCTGAGGAGATGGTCCTCAGCACATCGTTTTGGTTTGCTCTATATTACCAGTAATCAGGTATAGGTGGTTGTTCTGCTGTCCTCTAGCGTACTTAGCTTTGCGCACTGAGTGGTGGTTAGTGAAGCAAAAATGATGGATAGCTTACAACACAAAATAGATACAGGACTTACGAGTTAGCATAATGAAGGTCAAGACTTGACTGACAAACCAGCTCACAAGCTGTTAGCTAGGCTCCTTAGCTTCTTGCTAAGTGGACCCAAAGTTAGGCAGAGTTGTTTTGAGCTAGCTTGCTGGCAGTAGCAACCAGAAGTCGATAACCATCGGTGAAAGTCAACACCAATCGGCTTCTGAAGAAACGGGTGAATAACTGCTCTGCTCCTTACTGTCCCCATTCATCCGTCTCACAAAGGCAAGACATCACCCACTCACACCCAGCGACGCCCCTCCCACGTCAACAGAATACGAAACGAACAGCATTTATACACAAATCCATGAACCTTGCCTATAACTCTGGGGCCTTTTCCACTAATAACATAGGCTTCACTCACAGTAGACATAGCATTTACTTGCTAATTATGATTACCGTCAACAAAGGAATCATTAGCATTAAGCTTCCCCCTCTGACAGTAGCACACGTGTTTCCACACATTTGCCATGCTCATCACACTCTCTTTGCTAAGATAGCGAGTTTTATTTCATGAACTCATTTCTATTGTCTGGCTGATGCGTTGCACGCACCTCAAGTAGTTTGACATGACACACTACTTTAATCATCTGATAAGTTGTGGTACTGTATGTAGAGAAGTCGTGCTTTCCAGAACAACTCCAGGCTCAGAGAAAAGATAGAAAAAACACACATCAACGTATGCCAAGTGCACTTTCCCACAAGGGAAATTAAGTTTGCTTGAATTGCTTTTATTAATCAAAAATTTAAATATCCGTATTATGTTTGGTGTAGTCAGCGCAAAGACAAAGACAAAGACGATGACTCTGCCATTGTGTGACGGTGTATTTATATAAAAAATAAGACTCCCTCAGGTCTACGTTCAATCAAATATCTGGCATTCAATATTTTCATTTCATCTCTCCCTGAAGCCCACACATCCACATAATACCTCCGTCTCACACAACACACTCTCATTATTTATACAGTACCTGTCTGGGAAAGAAGATTGGAGATTTAAGTAAATAAGCCACAGTGTGTATGTGTGTCTAGAGGCGAGCAGCACATGAGCATTTACTTTAAATTGCCTGTGTGGAGGACAGCTGCCAGGAAGTGAAAGCGAATCAGTAATGGCTTTTCTAACCGGAGACCAAACTGGGATATTTGTCATTTACATAGAGGTGGACAAGATGCTTCTCGTTGTCCCTCCATCTGTTTGCCTTAAACAGATGTCAAGCAATAAGAGCTAAATTGTCTTTTGGTATCCAGGAGTTAATTTCAGGCCTGGAAGTATTTATTCCAGTGTTTGGTTAACCTTTAACCTGAAGAAAAAGATCTGTCCAGAGTGCTTTCATTATTCGCACACATCAGGAAGGAAATTTGAAACTGCATTTTGGAAGCAAAGTGAAGTTTGAAATCTGTGTCTTTGTGTTCTGGGACAATAGGTCACATGTTTTAACTGGGAATGGGCTTTCAAGCAAAAAGCTTCCCAATCCATGAATGAGCCTCTCCTCGTTGTTGAGGCTGTAAAACCTCCAACCTGTTGACTCCTCTCACCTAGCTCCGCTCATTATGTTATTATGGCCAAGCTAAATGCTACCTTGGACTTGGTTTGTTTTATTTTGAAAGTCACTGAGTGTTTTTACATGGTTTCTCTGCACAACTTCCTTTCCCACTCAATCTGCTTTTTTTGGTGAATAGATGCGTCACAACTCAGGCATCCGGCAAAATAGGATTGTTGTTATTTGCTGCGACCTGCTGCAGCCGGACCACAACAGAGCTGATCAAGTGGGAGTTGTGATTAAATGTCAATGACTTTTCAAATATTCAAAACTCATTGTCAAATCCATAGTACAGGAGATAGAAAGTAAAGTGATCTGAAAAGAAATGTAAGGACACAGTCACACTGGCCATTCACACCATGCCCAAGCACACATCAATCCTAAAGTTCAGTTTGTTCATGCATGAGCACAAGCACACATACATAACAAGGACATGACATGATCGCTCCTCTGGACAATTACTTTAAACAATGGCGGCAAAGGGTCCATGGTGGTGTGATGCGAAGTCAAGATGATTGGCAGATTGCAATATCCAGGGTCAGCTGATTAAGATACACAAAAGCTGTGCTGACACTTATGAATAGAATAGAAGATGATAGATGTCTGTCAGCTCATCTCCCATTGGCTAAAGAGTTATGAAGTCTAATGGCTGCAGGGATGAATGATTTTCTGTATCTCAGTCCTGCAGGTCACGGAGAGATGAGCCGTTCACTGCTGCTGTTTCTTTGGTCCACAAAGATGTGGTGAAGTGGATGATCTGTGTAAATCAGAATGGCCTCTTCCTTTTTCTGTGTACATCTCAGTCCCCAGTGAGTCCAACCTAGTTCCAATCACAGTGTCAGCTCTTTTCACCAGTTTATCAAGTCACTGACTCAATCATGCTTCAGTACGGCAGGGTACGGATGGCTAACGTGACTGTGCCTGAATTTAAAAAATTTATCAGGAAAGACTTGAAAAATGTTGTAGGAAAAATAAATTCCTTCACCAGCTTAGAGGCGTGACATGATGTTCCATGAGGCTCCATGAATTATTTCACATGATTAGAGCAAGAGAAACTGAACAACTAGCTTTATTTTCAAATTTTCCCTGAATTTCATGAAAATGTTTTGTTAAAGAATGTGATGTTCTGTGCGTAAGATCCACAAACTTTTTTGGGGAAAAATGTGTGACTGGGATCATACTAATATACAGGAAATTCTGAGTAAATAATGAACACCTTGGAGGTTAAATTTCTGAGTAATGCTGGTTAAAGCTGGAGAAATAGTGTGAAACATCTCTAACCATCACAGAGCTCGGCGTTGCAGCTCGAGGACGGCTGTCTCTGTTCTCTCTGCGGCTGCTCTTGAAGTCGCTCGGGGGTTTTGTGCGGAGAGAAGCTCTTCATTGTTTGTCGTCTCTGTCCTCGGCTGGAAGGCTTTGATTTCAATTGTTCCTCATTAGTGCTTCTATTTGGCACAAAATTGTGTCGGCATGAAATATTCAACAGCTCCAATGTGAGTTGAAACTACCTCCTCTGGATCAACAGGGAGCGGTTTCTCTTTGGAGCCGAACCAGCGTCAGGACACATTTCACTATATGCTCTGGAGCATTTGAAGACTATGATCTGTTTTGCTTTGGATTAACTTAAAAGCTCAGGTTCTTTCTCGCTCCCTGAGTGAGTTGATTAGTTTGAGTCAATAAAAACTTCAGCTTGTTGGCTTTAAAAACGTAACTAATTGAAATTTCTGTGATCAAATGAGATACTTTTAGTTCTCTGGCTCAGACGCAGAAGTACATCCAACTCAAACCTTTTTATAGAGTGTAAGACAGAAGAGCGAATCAAATTCAAAGAGACAAAATACTAACAAAACCTGCTTTAACCCTTGATGAAATGGGGACATGTACAACGTTGTACTTCATTATTAAACAGGGCGATGCGTGGTGCATGTATGGCCGAGAAAATTCTTTCAAATGACATTCCCTTGATTTGGATTCCAAAGGCAGCTCTGTGTAAGCAGAATAATCTTGTATTGGCTTTTATTAATGTTTTATTAACTGCCTCAGCTTTGTTCTGGCTCTGAATGGACATTATCGAGCCATATGAAAAGAATTTCTGCTAAGCCCAAATGAAGTTAGCAGCATCGGTATTCAGCTTGTTAAGCTCATATTCTCCTTTAAATCAGTATTTAGATTCCCCATTTCATTACTTCTGAAAAGCCATTTTCATTTTAATGGATAGAAGCTGTACCAAATAAGCGACGACTGCGTTGGCAGGGTGGAAACTGGAACACATGCAAATAGACCTTTAGATTGAATCATGATACCATAGAGTTATCATATTCCAGTCCAGGAGGTGAAAGCAATTAAAGGTAGAATATGCACACACACACACACACACACACACACACACACACACACTTGATAAGGAAAAGGCTATAGAGTGTGTAGGAGCACTTTGAAACTTGAAACGCACATTAATGAAAGAGAAGAAGAATATCCCAACCTGCAGCCACTTAAACATCACCCCTGGAGGTTAATGCATTAAGAAACGTTCTCACTTATCTTCACATCTTCATGACACTGTTGCATCCATGTGAAGGGAGCCTGAAGGAATGATGCAGCGTGTACTTTGGATAACCTTTTTTTTTTTTTCCTTAATGTAGGATTTGTGGCTTATATTTTTGTGATTCTGATAGTTTTCCTCATGGTGAGATGGGGATAGAATCCTCTTGAAAAGCTTTTTAGTGTCTTTTGTGTGTGAGCTGCCTCTGGGAGAAAGGCTTTCTGGGCCTCTTAAAAACCAACATCTTCCATCTATTCAAACTGACAGCAGCTCTAAAAGCTTGAGTCCAACTGTAGATACAGGGCCAGTGCATTGAGCAGCATCTCCATTTGAAATGAAATATAAAAGTATGAGGAGTTCCTTCCTTTTCATTGCATTGAAAATGTTTAAAGTAAACACTGGAAACATGTCATGAGCTTCAGTCCGGCTGGTAGCTTCAAAATAACTCTGATAGCAGAAGGTCTTCTTTTCCAGTTTCACAGTAAAGCCCAAAACGACAGATTTTGCCATAATGAGAAGAAAATTTCAAATACATCGAGACGTCTTTTTTTCTCTCTCTGTGTATTACTAACAAAGAGCCCCCCACTAACAAAAAGCAAATTTTTCTACAGTTAAACAAAATCTTCATTGATCTTTTCATAAATAAAATCACGTAATTTTTGCCAGAAATCCTTCACAACAGGCTAAAACAGGAGTCCTCCTGGAGTTGGGGTGTGTCCATCATCTTCAGCGTTCAAGCGCAATGAATCTTAGGATTCGTGAGGCTATTAATTCATTGGTCACATTTCGGAGGGGCCTTTAAAATGGGACAGCCTTCAACGCACAACTTCGACGTGATGGGTTTTCACATTTGGCCTTCGTAGACTGAAGCCCCTGAATTGGAAAACAGCTCATGTCTACATGCCTAAATGAATCGAGTTTCTGCCATGTGATTGGCTGGTTAGATAGTTGTGTTCATAAACAGCTGACCAGGTGTAACTTATTAAGTAGCCAATGAATGTGTGTGTATACTGTGAGTTTGTGGGATCATGATTGTTCACAACTTCAACAACATGCTCGCAACTTAACAACTTTTACCAGAATATAAGATAAAAATAATAATAACTTTTTTTTCCTCAAAACGAAATTGTTTCAGGGGTTAAAACTAAACAATAATGACTCAATGTTACTTCTGTGTTAATTGAAGTATGCATGCTTTAAAAAAACCCCAACATTTTTCTGCCTCTTATCCGATTATTTTAAAGATAATTATCTGTATTTTATTCTTCACATGTTCATACATAACTGAGTCTTTTTTTTATTCTTTTTACTGGCGGCAGAATTCTCTTCCTTGAGCTAGATTTCATGTAAATTAACTTTCAAAAAGTGAAAAAACAGGCAAAAAAAAGAAAAGTTTGTCTACATTAGAAACGGAAAGCAGGCGTGCTCCGTGTTTCCTTCATGGTTTCCAATATTTCAGGACTGTGCGCTGCATATTGTGTTACCAAACGATCAAAGATGCTCTGTATGTATGCGTTAGAGTCAAACGTGTATTCCTCTACAGTAGAGTGCATCTCCTCCAGGCCTTGTAAATATAATAGGCACACAAAGAGACATTTTTCCAGCCCAGTTCCCACAGTGCCGACAGAGACTGCACCGGCTCTGTCACATCACTGATCACATCCTGCATTTAAAAGCAGCACATTCAAAGCTCCAGCGCTCACCAGTCTGTCCTCTGCACCTCCCGGCAAT
Organism: Labroides dimidiatus; assembly: GCA_030710495.1. Classification (NCBI taxonomy): domain Eukaryota; kingdom Metazoa; phylum Chordata; class Actinopteri; order Labriformes; family Labridae; genus Labroides; species Labroides dimidiatus. The sequence goes on from CM061163.1 coordinate 15,452,420, forward strand.
TAGAACCATAAGCCCGAGTGGACGCGTGGCAGACACAAGGCTCTCTACTTGAAACTTCTAATAGGATTCTGCTGACCACCAGCTTCTTTCATAGCACCAAAAGTATTTTTTGAATCTCTTTATCTGCCCTTGCTCTTTCCTCTCCTCCACACAGTGAGGATGGTGATGATAATATCTCTGACTCAACGCTCTAATTATCAACTTTTCTAGTTATGCACCAGAAGTTATCGTTTGACACTTCTGTCAAAAGTAATTGTTTAATGAAATGTGTGAAGGATTCAATCAAAATGTGAGAAAAGTTGATACAGAAAAAACAACAAAGGGTCAACAACAGCTCTTGTTTTTTAATCATATAAGTGCCTTTCTCTGAGTGTTGTAACTTTCATCTCAGTATATCAAGGTGAAAATGAACCCAGGTTTGCATCACACATCAGGATAAAGATAAAGATAAAGATAGGTTGAAAGAATGAGAGAATAAATAACCGTTAGCAACACAATTAACACTGTAGATTGCTTGGAGCTTTGCACTTTTTAACACACAAGTGTTAACTTGTAACTTACCTAAAGAGCGATTCAGGAAGTGTCTGAGAACAACTCTGAGCAATGAGGGGACCAAAGTTTTATTTTAATGAGGAAGTGTGGTTGACCCCGTTGCTTAGGTATGATGTAGTCTTCTAAAAGCTCTGACTGGCTGATACAAAAAGGGAAAAACAAAACAAAAAAAAATGCTCTGCACTCCCAGTAATGAATGGACAGTCAAATCAACCAATCATATAACTTTGTCTGTATGAAAAAATGCAACATATTGACATTAATTTTATCCCATGATGATAAAACTCAGCGAAATTAAATGAATTGTGACACAGCTTCAAAACGTACTTCACGTACTTCATTCACATGCTGATTATATTAGTTTGCTTATTGTTCTGTTTATGTCCATGCTGGTAATTTTACTGCTTAATGTATTTGATATTAATGGTGGACGCAGACTCAGCTGTCAGCAATTCCTGAAAGCGAATTGATTTGGCAGCGCGTGGAGGAGAATAAAAGAGTATTAAGAGGGGAAAGTGGGTCCCGGCATCATGGCACAAGGGAAGAGGCAGACTTGGAAGCGCATTGCCCAACAAATCAGTGCGTCATTCCCTCTCCTTGTGCGCACAAGCAAAGTTGTTCTCAAACAGTGTTGTAGGCGACCATTTAGGCCATAGCTGCTGACATCTTGTGTCAAGGCTGTGTACCTGAAGACTGGTGTCATTTGGTCTGTTTATGTTGAAGAGGTAGCTCTCTAAAGTAAACAAGGCAAGTGACTTTTACAAAATGGACAAAATCTCTGAATGAGCAGTGATTGAACATTTGCATAAGAAAGGTCTAGCACCTAAGGATATCCATACTGATATGGTAGCAACTCTAGGGAATGATGCCCTTCATATGCTACAGTGAAAAGGTGGGTGGCGGAATTTAAGCGTGGCAGGCAGAGCCTTGGGGATGACGCCCGTCCTGGAAGGCCTGTCACTGCTGCAACCCCAGAAATGGTCAATAAAGTCCATGATGTTGTTCTGGCTGAAAGGACAAACGATCAATGGCACATATTATGCATCACTTCTTAGGCAGTTCAGAGAAAATATTAAACTCATGCTGTTCCACTAGGACAATGCCCCTGTTCACGAGTCTGTCATTGCCATGGCTGCCATTAATGATTGTGGCTTTGAATTGATGGAGCATCCGCCTTATCGCCTGATCTCGCTCCATCAGACTTTCATCTTTTTCCAAAATTAAAAAAGGCCATTTCCGGTACCCAATTTCAGTCAGATGATGACGTCAAACATGCAGTGAAGAAAAGGACTTCTTTAAAAATGGCATTGAGGCACCTATTGAGGCTGGCAAGTGTAAAGATACTGAAGGGGACTATGTGGAAAAATAATGCAATATGTCTGCCAATAGTCAAACCCTTGAATATGAGGCTCACAACTTATTCATCAGCCCTTGTAGTTTTAAGACTATGTTTCATATTCATGTTCAATCAAAGGTCCACATAATCCTGATGATGCAGGAAACATTTGTTGCTATTTGGGGGGTCAACAGTTATGCGTCACAGCATGTGAAAATTTCGGCCCTCTAAATTGTGAATATGCAGTTACAGACATAAGAATACAATTCAAAGGAGAGGCAGCTGGTTATTTATAAGTCCTTAAGTGGTGTAGTTGCAGTTTGATGCGGTGGAAACAGACTCCTCCTGACAGCCTCTCGGTGCGGCACCACTCAGACGTCAGGGAATGGACCAACAGGAGCACGCTGCAGGGGGAACTCCAAATCCATTTAACCCGACTCTCTCTGCACTCTCATCCCTCACACGCACTCCTCTCTTTCTCATGTGCTTGTATTGTTCTCTATCTCAATCTGATATCAGCGTATGCATGCTGTAAGGCATACAATAATAACTTGCGTGGCAAAGTTCAGTACCTGGATGTCATTGCACTGCGTTAAAAGCCATCGTCACTGTGAGTTACCGTGGAAGTTGACTCATAACAGGAGTTTACCGTCAGTTTCTCCCTCTTTCATTCCCAGAGTTAACTCCCCAGTATTAATGCGCCTCAGTGTCAGACTTGTACATCAGTTCCCAAACTGCAAATCCCCTGAGGGACTACTCCACCTCCTCTGTCAAGGCTACACCATTTACATGTCAACAACAGCCCCTGTTCCTGCAGACAGTAAGTGACACATTGAGTGCAGGAAGGCATCCATAAATAAAACCTGGCCACCATCACGACAAACTTTTGTTATGCATCTCACATCAACTGTTTCTTGTAGAGTGACTTCTCACACTGCAGATTCATCCCGTCTGATTTATCTTATCTAAGATTCAGCTGTTTGTCTACTGTTTGTCTACATCAGATTAGCTTTAACACATGTAGGTGAAACAGGAGAGGAGCAGCCAAAAACAATGCAGACATTACAAAAATGCAAAACAAGACACTTTAATAAACAGCGGTACTGTTTATTTTGTCCTTTTTGAGTTTGTCTCATACACATTAAATTTATTTAATCATATCTTTATTCCCCAGGTATGTCATAAAGATTTAAGCCTTTCAGGTTCTATTCCACTTTGTGCATGACCATACAGGGAGCAACTTGTTTGTTTTCGGTCTCAGATATGATAAGATAGGATGGATGGGACTGGTTGACCAATCAATGACTTTCTTTTTATTTCTTTCCTTCTTTCTTTCTTTCTTTCCTTCCTTCCTTCCTTCCTTCCTTCCTTCCTTCCTTCCTTCCTTCCTTCCTTCCTTCCTTCCTTCCTTCCTTCCTTCCCTCCTTCCATCAGGCTTTCATGGTTTGGATGAATCAGTTCTGGACTCTTTATGTCCAGGACTCACACTGTGGCTCATCTTTGACTCAAGTACTGATGACTGCATCAAGGACCCCGAAGATAGAGATGACTCTGACTCATTTATTGATAAAGACTGTTCTCATATTAATGTTAAATTTTTCATCTAAGGCCATTATAATTTATTTAGTCTACAGCGAGAGCTGGCACGTGTAGTCGCCCACATGGGCATTCACATGTCGGATTAAGAGAGACTGCAAATCCTTGGTTTTCTCTTAAAGACTTTACGGTAAAAAAATGCAAGATCAATGCAACATCTTCAACATGTAAAAGAACCATTTAGGGGAAGATAATTTCTTTTTTCCTCCCGCTCTTTTCAAGCAGTTCAGGTAAGACAGTTTTCCAGAAGTTTCTGGTGACTTTGGCTCATGTTCATTTTTACTGAAAATAAGACCTAAACATTTGCTTGGATTTCAGTTTTTGCTGTGTTGTGAAGTGATAACGTCTCATTCTGGCACAGGAAAAGGGACCGCGTCTGCAGCACATTGTCCTCCACACTGTTCTTGAAGCTGTCTTATTAAGTGATTAATATTTTTCATCAACACAAGGTCGTGAGGGCTCTAATAAACAGCCTCCTGGATATTTTTTTTTCCTGTACCTGACACTTTGTTTCTCCTAGAGCTCAGTTTAACCTGATTACAGAAAATAACTTGTTTAATAGCTAGAACAAAGTGTAAGACATAATTTGACCGAGTTATAATAGATTAAAGCAACAGTAACAGATACTTGGTTAGGAACATCTAACGGCACCTTTTTTAACTAGTTTATAGTAACTAGTAACATATATCCAGTCTAGCTTTTAAATGTTAAAATGACTTGCCAAATCTACATGCCTACTTACAACAAATGTGATTCCATGTGAATGGCTGATTAGATATTTGCGATAACAAGCATCTTGAATATGTGTGTTACCAATCGAGAGGCCGGTGAGTGTTTAAAGAATTAATCAAATTGTTTCACAGAGAAAGGGACAAGAAAACACTGTAGAAAGAAATAAAGATTGTGATGATCACAGACCAACACGGTTACTCTGATTCCTGCACATAAATAAACAAAAACACAGTAAAAGCACTTTATGTACATTCAAGGACAAATAAAAAAGGTGCCCCTTAATCCGTATTGGGGGGGGGGGTATTTTGAAAAGTGGTATTTTCCAAGTAGCTCCACCAACACTGCAAGTGGATCCCTGTTCAATCAGATTAGTGAACAGAGAAGGTGGGGGTCAAAGGTCATGTTGGTATACACTGAATCAATTACATCTAATAGCTGACTACGTGCACAGACAGTTTACTGCTGACCCATGAAATGAGATCAAGCATTTTCACTGTTTAATGAGCTAAGCTAATGTGTTTGACTGTTTAGCTCGGTGTGGTGAAGGTTTATTCTTTGTCCTCGTTGATCAGGCTCATCCATGTGTTGGTTAATATTGTGACTGGTTTTGTATCAGACATCTTCAGCTGCATGTGACCTGAAATCCTCCGTCATTCATTCCTCTTTTGTTTTTTGAGGGCTCATCGGTGTTTACAAAGTTCTCAAGTTGTTAACATTAAAGTTGAGCTTCAGATGGCTTCCACATTGCTGTTTATTGTTGAATACTTTTTTTTCTGTGATTTATGGGTAGTGCTTTTAGCAGGATGCTGCTCTGAAATCTCTTTTTTATCTCCGGAAATAAACTTTGCTTTGTCTACTCTTTGTTTAGTTCTACTCTTAGCACTTCATAACTTATACAGGGTGACTCTACTGCATTTTAAAATCTGTAATTTTGTTGTGTTGTAGTCGCATAAAACAAAAATTTAGACAAACAGAAAAGAGTCTCAGAGCTGCTGCACTTCCCTCCTCGACTAACATCACAAAGGGGCTCTTGTCAGAGGAAATTAGCCAGACACAGAGATGGGACTGGATAAAAATGTAGTCTTTTATCCAAATGTCAGTGACTCCAGTTCTGTGGAGGGAGGTAGTTAACCTAAAGTAGATGGAGCTTATTGTGCTCTGATCAATACTTGGCAAACCAGCAGCCCTTTATGCGACAGAAAACAGCACAATGACAAACTGAAATCTGACTCATGCTACGTGTGTATAAAGTGCTTTATTTGTTGTGCTTTTACTTCTTTTATACCACTCGTTAGGTTTCCTACAGATTTGACTTTGTATTAAACAAATATAAAGAAGCTTTTCCAGGATTCTCGTTGCTAACCATGGCCTGTATCAAATATGGACTAGCTGTTAAAGAGGCTGTGAGGACTCTCTATTTGAAGTGGGTTTCAGCAACAACTTTTGGGTGGAATCATGCGCACACTGCCATGATGACATGACTCATGGCATATTTGTTTTAGAAATAAATGAAAATCGAATAGTCTTTTAACACTACTTTTCTTTGTTTCAAGACATCTTTTTACCAGATACAACGTGACGAGATAAGGTGTTCTGTGATGCTCAAGTTTGATCAGATCACTGCAGAATAACTGCTGCATGTGGGTTGGAATGAACGTTATCACAAACAGGTGAGGCTGTGTTTTAGCCTTTAGCTTGTGGTTTAGCTTGCGTTTTAGCCTTTAGCCTGTGCTATCACTCTCCTGTTCAGCTTTCTTCAGCTCTGATGTCCTTTTTCTGTCAGACAGTTCCGCTCCAGCATAACTACTAAATTAATCCCAGAAATCGTTTTCAGCAGAGAAAAACACAGATCTCTCTTCTCACTACTTTACTTCACCAGCCAGCGTGGTGTTGTCATAAAGACTTCGACATGCGATAAATCAATCCAGTGACTGACTGACCTGACTCGATCAGGAAGCTAAGAAATAGCATTAAGAAATAACTTATATTAGCGCTGATGATCGCATTTTAAATTGTGGATTACGATCTGGCAGATTTCTAGATGCAAGACTTTTCTGAGATCTCTTTGAAAGTCCTTTCAGTTCCTTTAAGATGTCATTTGTTGGTTTGTGTATTACCTTTTTAAAGCCTTTGGTCAGTAATTTAAACATCACTGTGTTGGTTTTCTGAAGCCAGTAGCAACCAGATTTAGAAAAGAGACTGTTACTGAAGAGGAGTGAGAGGTTATATCATGTCATCAAATCTGTACAGCCTATTCTGCCCACGGCTAGTTCATTAGCTGGTGAGTGAGCTCATTAACCAGTGTGTTTTCCACGCAGCTAGTTTGGAATTTCTGGCTGTAGCTGACCAGTGTTGCTTATCTAATAGACCAAGAGTTAGAGAAACGCAATTACCACCTCAAAAGAACCAAAGTATGAGAAACACAAAATGAGCAGAGAAGCTAAATTTGATGAGTATGGACGAGGCACTTGCATATCAATGAAAAACAAAACAAAACTATAAATTGGTCCCCTTGATTCACTTTCCTGATTTTCCTTTGTTGATCCATTTGGAAGATTTCTTTGTGTCAGTCATGCAGAGGTGTAGAGGTCACAGTCGTCTCTCTGCAGGTCAGGACTTAAAGAGAACACAGAGGTCATGTGACCTGTCTCTCTTCACTAACCTACTTTTAACAGACGTGTGTAAAAGCTGCAGGTGTGACTGAGGGCAGAGCAGAGACACACAGAGATGAGCTCCACGTACGTGTGGAGGTGTAGACCTGTTAGGTTGTAAAGTTAAAGCATCAAAAATAACTCAAGTATCAACATTTAGATGGCTTGTAGGGACAATAAATCCCAAAGAAAGTCAATTTGTCCATTTTTATTCTTAAGTGGAGTCGACATACGCTATGAAGAAGTCGGGTTCAGTGACCAACTAGGTGCATGTCACACTATTAAGACCACTGGCATCCAGGTGTCTACCACTGACATCACAGCCCTACGTATAATGCCGAAGAGGTACAGTGTGAAGAAATGGAAATATTAGTCGAAATCTAGCGGTCAGATTCTAGATTGAAACACTCCCTCACTCATCTCTACCATCAGAGAAGCGACGTTGGCCTTCAAGGACATTCTGTAATGCATGAAAAGTGTTGTTCATTTGACTTTTCCTTGTCAAAAAACTCCCAATAACTTTAAAGTCTTTTGCATGAAACAATAACTTTTTTTTCTTCTTTTTTCAGATTCCAAACCCTGTATTTCAAGCGACCACTCGCCACATATGAAAACAGGTATGTAAATAGTTTGGCTTTTCTGTTACTGTAGAAACATGGTGGTGCAAAAAAGCAAGGGGGATCACTTCCCATGTTGATGAAAAGGCTCAAACAAAATCACTTATCGTGTCGTATCTATCATATCATATCATCATCATATCATCATCATATCATCATATCATCATATCATCATATATCTCATATCATATCATATCATATCATATCATATCATATCATATCATATCATATCATATCATATCATATCATATCATATCATATCATATCATATCATATCATATCATATCATGATTATTCAATAGTCCAAAGCTTCTGTTGATTGAATATTTTTTTCCTTTCTACCCAGTCTATTAAATATACAGTACATTTTACCTTTCAGAGAAAAAAAAAAAAGCTGTAAACATTTCAAATTATGTAGAGATTGGATATTCAACATGTTGTCCAGTGAGGATTCTTGGCCAGCTCTAAGAACAAGTTTTTGCCACTTCTGCAGAAGATTAATTTTCAGGCTCAGGAGTTTGCTCCTTTGTGGTAACATCTGGAAATGGAAGGAAAACAAAAAACAAACAAAATAAGAGAGAGATTTGCTTCTCTCCACGATAACTTCATGATATATAATCAAGCAGTAAGTGTCACTAAAACTCTTGAAGGGTACAGTGCAGCACGATCCATCCTGTGGTCATTAGAGCTGCAAAGAATGTGCTTGTTTATCATAATAGCCGAGGATGGCCCAGTCAGACAAGCTTGTTTATTTCCCCTTGTCTTTGGCTGAGCGTCCTTACTTGATAAATATCCCATTAACTCGTCTGTTCCACTTAGCTATCTGGCCTTGTGGGACTTCTGTTTGGCCACACACACGCACACACACACATAAACACACACAAAGTTTAGCATGCTTTTGTTCACTTAAATGTTCATGCCAAGACATGCACACGCAGGGCAGTTACAAACACAAACATTGTTCTCTATCTCAGGTGTCCTTACTACACACTCGCACAGGCACACACAATTAACTGTGTATTTGAGAGTTCCACTGGGCCCAGTTGGGAACCCAGTTTGCAGGATTATGAAGCACATCCCTGAAGGCAGATCTGCTCACATCCACCCCTTCTCTGTCCCTCACATTGACCCTTTTGATGCAAAATATGTTTGGAGAATATTAGAAGAAGTCCACTGTGTGCCTTCTTTCCAGTGTCTCAGAAGCCGTTCATCTCTCATGTCATGCTGCACAGACTATAGGAATGAGAGCAGAAATTAATTTACTCTACTTGTCACACGAGTAGATCGAGTTAAGCAGCAGCGAGCACAATCAGCTCATTTATTGCATCTCTTACGGCTTCATTGTGTTTGCAAAAGAAGAGGGGATCCCTGTCTGAGGGAAAAATAGGATATTAAGAACTTTTACTGATTGAATGGAGGCTGGGTTGAATAAAGGAGTCGATGTTACGCCTCGTAAAACTTGATAACAAGGAAGGAGCAGCATATGTCACAGCTGGCTAATTATGTAGTTACTTTGTCATAGATTTAGTTGTTGTAATAAATGTCAGTTTTTGCATAAAGTTTATGTGTGGTGAGTTAGACTTGGGTGTCACTCTGACATCTGAGGGATTGTGGTCAGGATGAATGATGGTCCACATTTCCCAAACAGTAAACTGTGGGCTAACATACATTAACAAGACTGAGAGAGGATGAAGACATAAATCAGCGAGCGCAGGCAGAGCACTTCATATAGTAGCAGTAGGATGAACACTCTGAGGCATACACTAAATGTTTTGCAGCAGTGCCAGAGCATCTCTGTGTGTGAGAAAACAACAGCTGCTCGTCTCTCAACCTGTGAGCAGCAGTCATTACATGAAAACAAGATAGTCGCTGAGCTGGAGAATTAAAGCACCTGGAGGTTATTTTAAGACACTTCACTTGAGAAATGCATAAAAAGAGACGGTTTCTTGCAAATTAAACAGCCTACACAGGAGCTCATGAATTGGAATACACTGTTTAATACAAAGATGCACATAATTTCCCTGTTTTTTCCCCCTCAAGTGTAGTAATGTGGTGTCATCCAACACTTCATAAGTAGGCAGATAGTCATCCAGCTGTGAGATTATCAGTGCGTTTATTAGTTTCCTGCAGGCTGTCCACTATGATAGACATTAGAAACTTTCTGAACCAACGACCTCATCAGCGCTGTTTAACTTATTTACATTTAGCCACTTTTAGAACTTTAGTTTGCCATGTGTAATCAGAAAAGCAAGGGGGGGATTTAAAGAGGAGGTATTGTGATTTTTCCTATTTTAAACATGGATATAAAAGTAACAGTGCTGGATTTTCATACTGAGCATGTGCAGATTTTCAAATGGTTACATATTCATATGTTGTAGAAATCCCTAAATCTGTCAGTGAAATGCTCAAAAAGCACTGTTCTAAAAATGTTACGAGATCTTAACGAGACTTGCCAAAATGATGAGGTCATCACATCAGGATCTGCAGACTGGTTCATGACACACTGGAGGGAGTCACTGTCCAGGTCTGTCCATAGTTCTCCCCTCAAAAGGCCTTCCAGAGGGCTGCCCAATCAGAGGGAAATGGGTTTGTGGAGCAGGGAGCCTTAAAGAAACAGCAGCTAATATCATGTATTTAAGGTAGAAGCTGAAGTAAGGGCTTTCTAAAACAGTAGTGTGAGAAAAAAATATATTATTATTTTTAGATATAAATCATGTTAAGCTGCTATAGGAGTACCCAAGAGACTGTATAAAGCCTTAAAAAAAACACACACAGTACCCCCTCTTTAAGTTAGTCTCTGCTCATCCAACAGCCCACAGGACATGAGAATGCTTGTGTTATTCACAGAGCATGTACATACTCCCAATTACATTTTGATCACATTGACGCTCGTTAGTTACAACAGGACTTAATACAAAACACTACAAGACAATTGTTAACGGCACTTGTATAGAGCATACTTTAAGACCATTAAACACAATTCAACATGAAAAAAATGAAACCCTTTATTTTTTCATCTATTTTATTGTTATTATTTTTTTTAATCATTTAAGCTGATGACGACAATTGTGGAGTGTTACAGAACATAATAACACTGTGAGGGACTAACCACTGTTTACCCCTATACGTATATTTATATTTATCCAAGTCATTTTACTCACTGCTTTAATGTGCATTGCATACTTCTTTTTTTTTCCTTTTTTGTCCCTGTTCTTGAGCGTAATAGATGCATTCAGTAAAGGTTTGTTATAACCTTAATTTTTCACAAGAGGCAAAGTAGATGCAGTTTTAGCGCACGCTCTTGCCCCTCTGCTTTTGGCCTCACTTAAATATTGAGTAGACCATACTTTTTACGACTCTTGACTGATCCTGTGTCACAAACACTCATTCACAATCTTTAAATGTATCTTTATATACTGTCTCAATGGCACCAATAACTAGAATCAGTGTGTGAAGTCACACAAATGACTATTACACAGGATTTGAGTCGAGCTCTGCTCTACAAGGGTGTCACTTTAAAGGATGAGTCAGAGTGTCACATTGTGTGGGCTTTTCTTTTTTCCTTCTTTGCCTAAACACACAAATGTGCATTAGAAAGAGTTATATCGAATACTTAATATAACTATTGTAAGTGTTTATAGTTTGCAGCCTGCTGTGCTCCCAGCTAATGTTTTAATTCATCAGTTTTTGTGGGTTTTCTTTGGAAGAACACTTGTTTTTTTCTAGCATGTTATCAGCTGTGTTATGAGTGAATTCTTACCAGAGGAGCAAAGGCTAAAGGTCAGATGCTCATGGAGTAATTAAAATGTGTAATAAGAAAAAAACTGCTAATATTATTCTCAGAAACACTACAGGGCAGCAGTGAGTTAAACTTTTATTATATACCACACAATGACTTCTGACTTCAGAGTCCTGAGAGTATGGCAGACAACTCAAGAAGTTATATAAGGGATGAAATATTTAGTATTCTGCAGACGTGCCATCGCAGTGGTGGTGTCGTGCCCTGCGTACATGTGCACAGAGTTCACTCAGACACACACTGAGAGCACCAGTGAAGACAGAAATGGAAATGCACACAGTGTATCCTCCTGATCATCCAGCGCGTCTGTGCGTGCTGTGCAGATGTGACGGATGAAAGGAAGCACGTGTGTTATTGTTACGCTGCCCTTGAGAACATATGTAAAGATGAATGTGACAGTGAGAGGGATGTGTTTCTGTATCACTTACTCCCTCTGTTCATCGCACAGTCGCTGTGGCGTGAAGCCTTTCGCGCGGCAACTCGGTCTGACAGATGTGGTCAGAATGCTTAACAGCCACATTGATCTCCTGAGATCTGATTGTGTTTCCACCGGGCTGTCATCCGATCAGTAATGGGTCTTTTTGCGTGAAAATGCAGCACATCATTAGACCTCTCTGTGGGAGCTCTGCTCACAGACTCTCTGGCCTCGGTCAGCAGATCAGATTGCCACATTTTGCTCCAATTAGTGTACATGTTGAAGGTTTTATGCCTCTGTGCAGAGGATGATTGAGTCTGGAAGGATTTTGACTTCAGGCTTTGTCCTTTAGCCCATTCATCTGTTCTCCCCATAAACACATCTTAAGCCCTGTTTACACCACTCAGTTCAGTTCAGTTCAATTCGGTTCTTCTCGATACAGCACACATTTCCCTTGACTAAAACCAGAACAGGTCCCCAAATTACTGACCCGTACGGTCTCACTTTTTGGTACCCTTCTGTTGGGGTGCCAGACATACCAATCAGAACCCAGAAGGTGGAGTTAGAAACATTGCAGTCTGTTAATTGGTCGAAAGAACCGTCACTTCCCGTGTGACAGCACTAATAAAGACCAACACATAACCCTGCTATGTTTAAATCTCCAGTTGACTTCATGAAGATAACTTTCTTTTTGTTTGGAGAATGGCATCATCATTTGTCTTCGTTGGATTTATTAGCAGGGTACACTGTTTCGCGCTGCTATGCCATCATGCTAGTGCGTAGCTGACGCGGCTATCTGCATCTGGCTTACATGGCATGGTTGGCTGTGGAAACGAAAACAGGATCAGGTTTTACCAATTCAACCCGTACCAAACTTAACTGATCCGTATCGTACTGCTTGGTGGAACTGGGGCTTTTGTGACACCTATTGGTTCTTGAAGCCGTTTGATGGCAGTTGCCTTATTGGAAATGTTGACTCAACCTTACATTTGGTCGACATAGCAAACAGCAAATGTGTCTACATGAACAAGAGTAATACCCTGAATGCATCCTGGGACGTCTTGATTAGAATGTTGGTAATCAATTAAAATCTTTAAAGGGATCCAAACCAAGTTCACACAGTATATTTAAAAAGGTCTCCTATGTCCACTATGAACATCAAAGATAAGTGACATCAATAAGCAAGCCAACAGGCCTCTGCCTCTGAATTAATTTTGTCCTCTGATGCACAGGTATGTCGTTCAGCTGCAGGGAGACGTGACAAACATTCATGCTTAACGTACAACCAGCTTGAGACCTATAGCATATTGCCTTCACACACACCCACTCAAGGGATGTAGAGCTACTCACCCTCTGCACCACACACACATACACTCTTGTCAGGTCTCTAATTCAGTGCAGTCTTGGGAGCAAAAGATAAATTGGAGTCATTCTTCAACTTGCACAGGCGAGATGTCTGAGGGAGTCAATAGTCTGCTAAATACACAGAGTTAGAAGTCCAGGTCTGGCACTGTGGGTTTGGCTGCGAGTCATTATTGGAGCCCCTATAGGCCACAGATATATTGGCATGTGGTCCTGTCATGGGGATTAGCTCTCAGTGTCAGAGCGCCTGTGAACAACAGGGGAGAGGCGGTTACAATCACCCCACAGAATAGAGTTAAGAGTATAAATATCTATAATGTCCCTACATGAGTCTCAGAGTGTTCATAACATAATGGCTCTGGCTTTGGATCTATTGATGCTTTTGATCATGTCTTCTAGTGTAAGCTAATGATGATGTACCCAGGAGAACCAAAGTCACTGCTCTTTATCATGAAATAACCTGCCTTTTTTCCCCTGTGCTGGCCTCAACTGGTAGTGTTGGAAAAGCTGGCAATCATTCTTCTTAAGGCATCAATCAGAGACCATACAATCAATCACATGTCATCTACACCTAAGCAGGTTTCACATTATTGGACCATCAATCACTTATAATTGCATGCTGTGTTTGCGAACAGTCGCCCATGAATTATCCGCTAAAAGTCCTCTAAGATGTGACCAAAGGAAAAAAAAAGGGAAACACCTTGCGGTGTTAGTCCAGATCGATACAAAGTGGAGGATTTCTGCTGCTTCTGGGTGTAACAAGGATGACATTTAGAGTTGGTAGCTCTTTTTCTGGTTTTGATCAGAGGCTGAGATTTGAAAGACACCCGCAAAAATGAAAGCAGGAGTAGGATGGAGCGGAGGAGGAAGAAGCAAGTGGGAGGACTAATTGTCTTTGTAGAGCCTCGTGAAGTGCAGGGTCATTAGTGTTAATCATGCCGTGCTGTCACCTAGGCAGCTGTGATTATCTGACTTATATTGTTGCTGCTTCTATTGGCATCCTCTGCCATCTTTGTGTCCCCCAATGGTCTTCTCCATCTCTCCATCGCACATATGCCTGTTCATGTTGTTTTTGAACCATCAGGAGTATTTTATAATTTACCACCAGGCTGAAAAATAAAGGGCATCTGAGCAAACAGCATAGCTACCAATACTTACTATTGCGAGATTGATTAGTTAAGCCTTCAAAGCCAGTTAGGGGGTGGAACTCGGATCTTGCGTCATCAGATCCAGAACTAGAGACTGCTGATGCACTGTCACAACATTATACCTACCAACACTCCAAATTTTTCACATTGATACTGTAACAGACTTGGTGGGTTGTTTGTTTTCGCTAATCAGTTTTTTTTTTTTGCACATGCCAAGACTTACTAAGAAGTCTCTAATTGATTTGGTGGAATCCAAACAGGAGTTCAGAAATTTTAGTCAAAATCAAATTTTGCTGATTAGCAGGGTGTGTATTTTAACATGCTTGTTGTAGTTTTTTTTTTTATATCTGATTAACTCTAAAATTGGCTTGTGTATGCTGGACACATGGACAATGAGGCCAATGTGACTCACTCTCTTCGCCGATTGACCTGCACTGATTTCTCTCAACCTACCTGGAATCAAAACTTATAAATGGTACTTTAACAGTCAGTATTTCAGCATTTAAAATTCAATGTTGCCGACATTTAGCTGGAAGGATGTGCTCCCTGTGTGTCTGATAACCTTATTCTCCCTTTGACAAACATACCTGAATCACAAGATGTGTGCAGTTCTCCATCAGCCAGAGGCTTTCTTCTGTTCCTCTCCTCCAGTGAGTGAGCGCATAAGCTGGAGACAAAAGGTTTAATGGGATTATAAAGGGCATCAGAAGAGTTTCCATGGATCACAGAGCTCCCAACAGATTCACAGGGTGAGGACCAGACCAGACAGTCAACATGGTGAGATAGGTCTCTGCTTCCTGTAACAATACGCTCACTGTCCATCTTGTCTGGTCGGAATAATCCGCTGAGGGATCTGGGGACCTGCGAGGAGGGTCAGGAAAGGGGGTCTGGGTCGATGTTCTGGGGCCCTGAACTGAAAACCCAATTATCCCTGCATTTCAGTCAGGCTTAATTAGGCTTGTCTGATGTGCAGCGGATTCATTATGTTTCTAATTAAGTCTCTATCAGCCCCATAGAAATAATGGCTTTATGGTACATCAAAACCAAGCTGCACTCTGCTGACATGATTGCAAAGCTATCCTCTGGCAATCTTCCTTTCCTGAGTGGGTGGTCGCCCAGAGGTTGTCTTCTCCTTCAAGAGAGGATTTGAGTAGAGGCAGGGATGGAACTGGGTGTGGATTGAGATGGACACCTTTTTCTATGAGAAAAGACAGAATATATGGGATTCTATAAAACGTCAGGAAAAATCATCATGTCCTACCTCAGTTACTCATCTCTGCACTACAGAATGAAATCTAAAACAAAGATTGTCTTGATTATAAATGCAAACTTTGTATGGACCTTCAGTGTTCTTATGTTATCTCTGGTTTACTGATTTATTAGACAAGTTATCCTCATGTTTCCCTTCTTCAAGCATGTCTCTTTTCCATATGTTCTCCCTTAACAGATGGTCCCTCTGTTTTATTTCAGAGTTATACTTTTACTTTAAAATTCAAGGCTGACCCCAGCTCAAACTCTGCCTTTTCCATCAGCTGACAGTTTGAGACTTCACCAGCTGACTTTGCTATGGGCTGATTTGACTGTTGGAACAGGTTTGTGCTTAACATTTACAAAAAGGCTATGGTGATTTGACAAGTTAAGTCCCAGGCAATGTCACCAGCGGACTTAAGAGGAGTTGAGGTGGTCTGGATGACAGTGCTGTAATTTTCTGTGCAACAGCACCAAAATGTCTCGTCTCATCTTGTCACAGTCTTTGGACTGAACATGTCCCAAATAGCTCTCGACTGGCAAAGTACACTTGCTGTCTGAGAAAGTATCCTAAAATATGGCTCATAACTGGACTAAAATGTTTTTTTTCTTTCTATATTTTTATATTTATGGCTTTACTAAGTGACACTATGCGTTTCTATTGACCCATTTTGCAGCTGTATCTAGTTTTGCATCTGTAAAAGGACTCTGGCCTGCTTCTCCAAAACAGGACTGACAGAACTTCTACATCCGACCGTACTTCTAAGACACCAAACTCACCCTTTAAGTAGAGTTAATACCACCACCGCTACTATATTGAGCATACTGATCATTCAGGAAGGCCCCAAAGTCAAGCTCTTTGCTGCTGCTGCTCTCCTTGCCTTTGACATTGGCGTTCCACTCAGGCACATGGAGTGGCAGGGAGCACCCAGAACAAAGCTGTACTGCCATATAAAACCTATATACAAATAATAAGACAAGAGTGCTTCTGACTGAACTTTACAGATATTTGTAATAACTACAGTTGTGTAAAAATAACACACAAAGAGTGTGTTGCAAGTCAAAGCTTATAAATGTGGTTCACATGCCAAAGTGTCTGTGGGCAAGCTCAGATGTTATCTAGTGGCACAGCTAGCACTGTGTGTATTTATGTGTGTGAGAAGGTTTAGTGAGTACAGATGGGCACTTTACACAGCAGCCTCTGCTATCAGTGTGCATAAGTGTTTTACTTAGTGAATGTAACATGGAGTGTAAAAGTGCTCAGAGTGCTCAGAAGCCTAGAGAAATCGTAAAGTTAGCACAGTCTGATTACCATCAATAAGAGTTTTTTTTTATGATAAGGACCTTTACAAAATAGGTTTATAACCAAAACAACTGTGCGCATTTTGATTTAGTTCTTCCTTCTTTCCCCTTTAAAAAGATTTTTCCCATTAAAATTATATTGTGTCAAACAATCCCACAGTGTGTGACAAGAATCCCCGTGATGGGGTCGGTTGTCACAATGTGTCAGAGTGTCTTTGACGGTTAATTTTGTTTTAATTTCGGAATTTTATTGAAAGATGTTTCAATAATGAGTAATTCACACTAGAGTAAAAAGCGTGACAACTAACCCCGTTCTCCCCTACTACCATTAGCCTTTATTCAAGATTGGGTATTTGTTAGTATCAAGAAATTTTTTAAAAAAAGGGCACCCAACTTTGTGACATTTGACATTAAGTTTAGACATTTTCCTTTAATCACATATGCATTTCTGTTTCATCTCTTGTTGGTTCTGCACCTGAACAGGAAGCACAGGAAACCTCCAAAGTAAAAGGTCACTGTAAGTCTTGAATCGACTGCAAGAGTAAAGTGAAACTTTCCAGCATTTTTGAAAGAAAGTCTTTAAATCTAATATTTAGTTTCACAAATAATAAATTCCTGAGTTCTAAAGGCCCTGAATGTCATTCACTTTGTGAAAGGGTTTCAAAGTCTTTTGTTATGCTTAAAACTATTTATTCATGCATTCATACACAGATGCATTCCAGACACAATAGAAGTAGAACCTCTAAAGATATAAAGCAATATCTGTAAACACACACTGCAAAACATGCCACATCCACTCAAACAAAGCCCCATAGCTGCCGGGGCTTTTGGCCTTTATCTTCTTCATGAATTCACGTGACACTTGGGAGAAAACAGACACAAGAGAGCTTTGATTTGGGCTTCAGGCTACAACAAAACACAAGTTCTGGATGAGAAACTACTACTGATGCTAATTTCAATGCCGTAGAGGATGAGGCTTATTCTCCAGGGAGAAGAGAGGGCTCGAGTAGAGAGAAGAACGTGTGGAAAACATTTGGATTGCAAACAGAGGGATGTGGCATGAACACTAGCTGAGGAAAAATAAAACCTCTGAGAAGAAGAGAAGCAGCCAAGAAGCGGGAGAGTCAACAAGTTATGTAAGATTCACAGACATTGTGGGCGATTTCTCTGTTTATTTTTCTTTTCTTATTTATTTTTACCAACAGTTGGATTCCATACATTTCAGGATGGTATCAGTGACATAAATATATGTTTTTAACACAAAATGTTAGAATACAGAAGCTAAACAACTGCAAATCCATGGACTCAGAGCTCTCATACAGAAAGACACAGCAGATAGAAAAGCTTTAGCCTGAACAGAGGTTATTGCAATGACACAGAAAGTTACTTTAACTTCTTCAGACAAGGTCCAAAATTTATAACCTCATTTCTGTACAACTGGTATAGCACCACCCCTTAAAAAAAACAGTACAGTATCTTTCACATGTAATATCCAGTGTGATCCTCCATACATATGATCAGGTTCCTCATCTGAACTCATCTACATCAGTGTTTTTGGCATAGGAATAACGCCATCTATAGAACACTAATGGTATTTTCTCACATTAACGGATAAAAACATACTCAGAGTTATTATAACATATATTTTTTTAATTTAAGTATTTTATAGTTGATTTTTTTTTTGGTCATGATCCGTCATAAATATTTGTGTTGATAACAACTTCATTTAAGTCATAGCTTTACCTAGTGGTCAAAATGAGTACTGCAGTATTTTCCATGGTTAAAAAAAATACCCAGAAACAAGTGCTTGTCTAAAAAGATGTATTATTTTATTTTAATTTATTTATTTTATTTACTTTTTTATTTATTTAGTTAGTTGGTTAGTTGGCTAGCTAATTAGTTGGTTAGTTAGCTAGCTAGTTAGCTGGTTAGTTAGCTAGCTAGTTAGTTAGTTAGCTAGCCAGCTAGTTAGTTAGTTAGTTAGTTAGTTAGTTAGTTAGTTAGTTAGTTAGTTAGTTAGTTAGTTAGTTAGTTAGTTAGTTAGTTAGATAGTAACTAGGTTAGTCAGCAAGTAAGTAAGGATCCCAGTGAACATGGGTCAGCCATGACAGCCATCCACTGACACTTAAAGGTACTGAGAGGAGTTTTCTAGCTGGGTACCCAGCAGAGTGATGTTAGTGGACAAAAGCCTGCAAGTTCATATATGACATCTACAACCCATCTACAGCAGATAGTAGGGGAAGGTCCATGTCAAATGTATGAACATAAAACCACCATTTCCGATGCCAAAGAGTTAAAACTGGTGTTGAAATAATGCAGCATGGGATTCTTTGTTAGAACACGCTACCTACAAATGCACAGGACAAAATTAGCAGTGATTTCCTCCTTGTCCATAGGGGGGCGCCAGACGCAACACACCCACAAAGTTTCTTGCAGCAGCATTAAAAAGTGCACATCAAACAAATAACTGTCACAATAAGCTGTCAGACCTACTTTTAGGTCACATACAGAAACCATGTTTGCTGTTTAACAGCCTCACCAAAGTGGAGCACATGCTCCTTGAGTGCTGTTTTCTGTTGTGTAGACCACTTTTGAGTTACCCTGTAGACTGGAGAAAAATCAATATCAATATGGTTCTCGTGATAGTGACCAGTGTTCCAAACAGCCGTTAACGATGGGACCTTTTCTTTTAAGAATGGTAGATCAATGATTCATATATGATGGAAAGTCCACAATTTGTTACACCAGATAGGTCCTGTGATGGAAAACACTATTCAATCATAGTTTTATTGACCTGCATGATCTATGAAATGGTTTTCTTTATGTCATCAGTTTCCAGTGTGATCATTTAAAGACTCATGATTTGCTGTTCAGGATGGTTTGCGGCAGGCTTCTATAGCTGTGTTTACCTGTTGAAATTCAGTCTTCAGTCTGAGAGACTTTAAAAAAAAGAGGCCAGAGTAAATGTGGTTGGCCCACAGTGAAATATTCAAAGTGTTGTCTGTCATGATGATGGACAGGGTCTGTCACACTCAAAAGCAATAGATCACTCAAGAGCCCTGCTTTGTATTCCGTGCATTCCGAGTGGTGGTGCCTTTAATTGTAAATCCTTCTTGCGAGGCACTTAGAACTGTATATGTGTGTGCACGCGTGAGTGTGTGCGCAGCTGGTGGGATTTTATTTTATCGTCCAGTGGAGCAGAAATATGGGAGCCAGTTGGAGAGCACTGCTGCTGAGAGACATTTAGAGGAGCTGTGCAGGTTCCTCTTGGGGATAATAGGTGCTGAGAAGCAGGTGATTGCCTGGATAGCCTGAAACTGTACTTTATTTGTCCCAGTCCAAAGATGCTCTCTTTCTCTGAGACAGAACTTGGAAAAAAATGTGATAAATCTAGGTGCTGCAGTTCTTACTATAGAGAGATCCCCATGCTTGCCCTAAAAACGGTGAGCCCATCTTTTCTTATTCATCTGTTGTCAGACAACTGATGTCTCTTTTGGTGGAGTGACAGTAATTTTAGGGTAGGGAAAAAAAGAGACTTCTAGTTCAGGGTTGTTGTTTGTGATCCAAACCAAAATTGACATGCTGTAAATGTGTATATGAAGAAGCATGTGGCTTCTGACTGCCATACAGAGCAGAGACGGTGATTGAGAGTATCTGTTATTTTTTACCCCTTTGACAGAGGACTCGACACTTGTTTGTGAAGACAATGTTTGGGGCTGTCAGTGGCAATATAGAGCTGAGTTACACAGGAATGAGGAACACTGTCAGAGTGATTGATTGAGCTGCTTTTGTATATATATGATATACATTTTGGATAGTTTGGTTTGTAACACCTCAAAATGCAATCAGCTTTGGAAGTCGATGTAAAATTCAAACACAGGCATCCAAATGTCTTAGTATCTCAAAAGCAGACCATATTGCCGTATTGACTTGGAAGCCTTGTTCTTTGCTTTATGCTCTGGGTTGGATGCTCAAATGTTGCTGTACAGCTGCTCAAAGGTGTTTTGAAAATCATGGGGAAATCGATCCATTAAATCATAATCATTCCAACTCCTACAATAACATAATACAGTATTTAGTGACCTGGAAGATATTACAAATTATATTACAAATGTTTTTGTGATTTAAAAGTGATTTTAAAAGCGTCCACACCAATGCAGCCAGTATACCAACATAAACAAACACCAAGCAACTGCTTCTCTGAGCAAAGCATGCTGGGATACATAATAATGCATGCTTTTTTGAGAGTTTTTCTCCCATGCCGGGTCATAAACATGCATTCAAAGAAAGAAGTGACTCACTGTTGAGTTTATCACCATGTCAACTGCTGGTTTGACTAAAGGAAATTCTTTATTCAAGACAACAAGTCACCACTGGAGGTGAGCTAGCTCAAAGTTCAGGTCACACCCATTAAAATGAACTATTTCATATTTTATTGTTGAAAAATCTGAACTTGGTTCATGATCCAAAAAAATAAAAAATAGTTCATGTTCATTTTTTTTTGCTACAAGTTCTCTTTTTCAGTCGAGCCCCAGTGGGCACAGTTTGCACATAGAAGATCTGACTTCTGTTGGCATAAAACAGTGTTTTGCATCTCTTGGCACCTTTCCACACTTGTCGGATTGCGATCAGCTGTTCGCTGCCCCAGGAGTGAACTATGCTCATGTTCCCTTTCATGTTATAAACTGAGCGGTTCATGAAAATATGAGCACGTTAATTTTACTCGTTCATGCACAACACTAGTCATAGGTTATCAGTGAGTCCATAGCTGTCCAACTGCTATGCTAGTTGTTTGCAGAACTGAAGTATTTACATGGTGAAATGAATGGTATTTGAATGAGCTACACAGCTGCACAGAAACGGCACATTGCGGCTTTAGCTGAATTTAAAGGACGACATTATCCCCCAAACAGACTCCACATACATTCAGATTTGACTGTGGTTCTAGATTTTATGGTGTTTGATAAAGAAACTCCTGAGGGACTATGGGCCAACTTTTCATGGGAAAATCATAATGTCTGGTATTTTCCTGTTCATATTTACCAACTTTTTTGCTGCTTCAAGGCAGCAGCTATCATTTCGATGTCCTAGAATTATTATCTGATAGTGTGATAAGCTACAAGATGACAATCTGCATTCATGTCACGGAGCCATGATGGTGGGACAAACTGGATCAACTGATCCAACATTACAGGCAGTAACCACATTGAATGTCATTAGGGTAAAACAGCAGAACTAGCAACAGCACAATAACTCTGTGTGTGAAGCTTCTGCTGTTTGTTTACATTGTGCTTTTATCACATTGCATGTTTTTCAGCAACGTCAAAGCGTAAAATGCGAAATCACAAAACGGGACCGCAGTATTAAGCTGACACAGATGGACGGTCTGAAAGGGGATCGTATCTAATGGATCTAATGGAGTGGATATTTGTAGCATTCTCCATTCTTATTATTTACTCCATGGATTAACAGAGAGCTGTTGAACTGATAATAATTTCTTTGTCTGAAGCCCATTTGAAAAATAAGAAAACTAGTTTTGACGATGTAACCAAATCTACACGTGGCTGTTAAAGTCTTTCTGGAAAAGTGGAGGTTTAGGAAACACTTTGTTAAACAAAAAAACGCACTTCCTGTAAAGAGTGATTGCATGTATACAAACAACAGCAGCACAGTGATGGGCTTTTATTAAAGAGAGGGATTGCAGCAATTTGTCGGCTCTAACATGTGAGGCTGAACCTTGTGAAAACTGTTTCAAGATCAACACCCCCCTGACTCCTACTTTGCATTTAGATGACAGTCTCTGATGAAAAGAGTTTTTCCTTGAATCATCAATGACTCTGACAGCTTTCACCCGGAAAAAAAAAAAAAAGTTTTGTGATGTTGAGGCACTCTTCACCAGGAACCTTTGCTCTCTGCTGTGTGAATAAAAATGGAAAAGGCTTGAATGAAATTTCAAGTTAAACTAAGGGGCTCATTGGATTACTGAAGAAAAAAATAACACCATCTTTTACTTATGAATAATCCCAGATTAGCAGTTTTAATTCTCTGCCAAAACTCCTAATAAGCTCATTAACCCAAGGCTTTAAAACACCGAGGGAAATTAATAACTTAAGCAACATGCAAATGTCCGCCTGTAACGATGTTTTATTTTCATTCGGGGCTGCAAAAGCACACAGAGTTATCTCAGCTTGACACAGCTGTTCGTGAGACAGACTGACCTGATGCCTTTAAAGGAACATTTCCACTTTGATAGATGTGTCACTGCATAATGCAGAAGTGAAAAATCATCTGCAATTCTAACATCACAGTAGAAGGACACCAAGTAATAGAAATTCAACCCACAAAGAAAAATCATTTCTCTCTCTTTGCACAAATCTGATTATTCTTTGCATAGAAAAGTCTTTGCAATGCAAGACGCAGTATGTCCTGTAACCTCCTCAGATCCTTTCTTTATAAACTCTACCTCAAAAAGAGTCATTATTTAAAGAAAAGGAACAAAAATGAACTGTGGTCACATATTGACGTCTTGCTGATGTGCATTTCATCTGAGAAACATGTGGAAAGTTATCCTCTATTCCGACAAAACACTTCCCTTAGTTATAAAAGTGCTTATATGACTTGGAACTTGTTTAAAAAAAAAAAAAAAAAGTGTGGTGATTCTCTGCTCCATGTGGACCGTTGCTGTTGACAAAGTTGAAATCAGAAGTCCCGTCCCTTCCTGGTTCTGACTGGTTTATGTTTAAGAAGTGACATTGATGGGCTTGGTGGAGTTCCAAAAGTGGAACTATTTTCAACTGAGTGCTCAGAGATCCTTGGGAAATCAAGGCTCATGCTGACACTGTGGCGTTTTTGTGCTGAGGCTGCCTTGCTGAAAACACTGAGCTGCATTTAGCTTGAATAGCAAATAAGCACAGAATCAGAGTCTGTTGCTGTGTCTCAGATCAGATACTGCCAGTCGTGCACCTACATCAAGTACACTACGTTCACTATGTACTATGTACACTATGTAGAGCGGTGCAAATCTTACAGGGTTGTGTTTTCTTAACAGTCTCTCCATGAAGTTGCGATAGCAACGATTAAAGCAAATCCAATCAATCCCCATGAATTCTAGGTGACCTTTCAATTTTGTCCAATCACTGCAACTTATGTGCAAATCTGACCAATCATGATATTTTCACCCGCCCCCTCCAGTTTCTCCAATCACAGCAGTCAGTCTCTCATGAAACTTGCCTCTTTGTTTATGAAGTTTCAGTCATATCCGGCTAAATTGCCTCTGATTTACCAACAAATATTGCAGCTAAGGACCGTGCAAAGCAATAACCAAACTGTTTTGCAACATTGTAGTGGAACACAGATGAAAATGATCTACTGACAAACACTTTTCTACCGCGAAACACATGAGGAGAATGACTGAAGTGCACGGACAACAAACAAGACAGATCACAGTGAGAGAGGCTGCATGCAGTTTGCCTGAAACAAACAGGGTGTGTGTGTGTGTATTAAGGAAGTTTTTGGTTGTTTATTTATTTATTTATTTATGTTTTTTTCAGAGCTTCATACTTAATATATCTTTGATTGTGCAATGATATCAGATGACGAGCGTGTGTGTGAGAGAGAAAGGAAGAGAGAGGACCGTGAACTGGGACGAGTGGGCTTACAAATTCTCACAGGATAGAAATTGTATGATATATTTTTGTGTCTTTTTAGACAAATAGGCATGCTAATGTTTGAAGAAGTTCTATTATTATGTTTTATCCTTAAAAACTGAAAAAGTTCCCCTTGGTATGAAGTGTCCACATCCCTGGTTTCAAACTAAGGTTTAAAAAAATAATTTAATTCACTGCTTAATCCCACTAAATAGCATTTTTCAACAGAATATGTGATGCAGAATCCGAGGATACTGTTTGTTCTTTAGGTATTTCATGTGATTATGCTTAATTTTACATTGAGTCCATGATGTGATCACGTGTGCATGTGTGTGTCCTGGTCCTGACAATCCTTTCAAATTCTGCTGTCACCACAAAGGCTTTACCAGCATGTTTATTTCTGTCTCGTCTTCCTCTTTCATATTTTCAACAGCAGACTTCCACAAAGACATTTAATCAGCAGGTGTCTCTCCTTGTACTGACATTTATTTATAATGCTGGATTCAGATAATCCCTGGGATTATCTGATCCCGGTGATGTAATGATGCTCCCAAAGCTCATAACAAAATAAATCTGCAGATGGAAGGCTGCAGAATAAGTGAGGCTGCTTTTGATGTCGGGGGCACTCTGAGTCACGCCGTTTGCCTACTCAGTGTTATTTCTACATCTATGAAAAGCCCCACAGTCAGTATCACAGCCATGTATCATTCATGACAAGATGTAACACCGTAGGTTTTAAAGAAAGAATTTGTTGAATAGGGACACACTGTGCTCTTTCCTTGAAAGTGAAAAGGGAACCCATTTCTGCAGCAAAACTGAGATTTACAATCTCCTGACTAAGGTTACGGTTTTTAGGCGAAATGTTGTTTCTTTTCAACATGTTCCTGGCCAGCATTGGCAATTTGTTCCAACCTTTCTCTCATGCTGAGAAAATCTCACTGCTGAAAGCATAAAAAGATGTTTTTCATTTCTTCTGGGCTGGAACCTGCACACAGTGTCAGACACGCAAAGAAAAGAATCACATTCAGCACGCGCTGACCCGGCTGCTCCCATCTGACACATGCATTACACAAATTACATCCACATTGGTTTCTGGAAGTGGACCTTGCCGAGTTATGGTTTTTCAATAATAGCAATCTTACACTTCAACCTGACACTCTTGGCAGTATTGATTGCTGTAATGGTGAGGGACAAAAAAAACATTTTCATTTCCCTGATATCAGACGGAATTGTCAGCTCTTTGCTCTCAGTTTCTACGTTCAGTCTGCTATTACCTCCAAATTTAAGTTTCCAATGAAGGAAGGAAATCCTTTCGACTAACAGTCACTGGAGACTGATATGCCAGTGCCATTTCAGTTTGACAATGCATGTTTTGTTTTGTTTGTTGTTTTTTTTAATGCAGTTTCCAAAGGAAAGTTTGGAATAATACAAATTCTCTTCTGCATACATCTGAATGTGCAGGATTCAGAAAAAAAAACAATATGAATGGAGCCACAATATTGAATACATTTCATTTAGCAAACACAGCTTCTCCTTACTTAAAAAATATAAAAAATAAACCATGTGCTGTTTAATTTTACACCTCATTTAGCAAGCTAAGCAGATAACCTTTTAATTCCTGTGTGCAGAGAACTGTCAGGTGTCTGAATCCAGTGCTGCTCGGATGGTGACAGAATTAGCTCGGCTAAGTGATTCACACTCCAAAGGTCAGGCGCTCGTGGTGATTGAATACGAGCTTGTGTTGCACAAATAAAATCAATTACCTTTGTGTTTTATGAAGTGGGGAGGAGAATACAGAGGGGATGGAGAGAAAAAAGGGAATGTGACGGAAAGGTATGTCACTGTGGAGGCTCAGTAGAGCAATGTGGCACTTAAATACCACAAATCCTCCACATTCGCATCCATCTGCTGGTCGTCTCACCTTGTTATTAAATGTGTTTGTCTTTAACTGTACCTGTTGACCCCACCACATGCAACAAACACACATCCTCTTTCATATTGTGGTTTTCTAACCTTGAAAAGGTTGTGTCAGCCTTGTTTCGTTCTGGTGTTAACAAAGCCAGCACGTATCTTCAGCACAAACAGCCAGCTTACTCTGCAGGCTATTAGCAGCCAGCAGACAAGACCTCCCCCACCTTTCCAGTTAGAGCTGGGGTTTTTCACTCTTTGGTTGCTTTTGCCTCGCAGTTAAAATCAAATTTGCACTCTTGCAATGACATGTTGGTGAGTCTGCAAGAGGTGGCTCTGTTGCTCTGCTGAGGGAGCGGCTGGAGAGTTGAGCGGCACGAACATATCCGCAGGGACACAGAAATATCACATGCTGAACTGGTTGGCTGAAAGCCTCTTGGAATTTTGCTTGCAATAGAGAAATTGTATTTATAATTTTGAAGTTGGAGTGGTCTTTCGGCATATAAAATGCCCCTAAATTTGAACAAATGTCTTTAATCCAAGTTCAAACAGTGAAATTCTGCCATTCTAAATATATCTGCGGTCCGCATGCATGCTGCAGATCTAGTTTTGATTGATACCTGTCTTGTTTGTTGCTTTCAAAACTGCTGTTCTAAAAACAATAATGGGCACTAAAGTTATATTCAAAGCAAAATGACTTTATTACAAGCTAAGAATAAGAACAAGCTGATAATAGAGACTTAGATGTTTATTATAGGTGACATTTTCATCCACCAGCAGCAACAGATGGGTTTTGTACACTCCACTGGAGATCCAAATGACCATTTTTATGCTCATAAAATGAAACCAGAACATTACAAATTGCTTAGAGCACAACAAAGAGAATGTAATGTGACTTGGCGCTCAGTTATTACAATTCCATGCTCTGTCAGTTACACCAGGTCTCGGTAAAAACAGCAGCCTCTTTAGCTCCGTACTGTACAGCAGGGGAAACAAAGGGCAACATGAAGGGGGTTTCAATTCCTCTTTTGTTATCCGCAGTGCTCAAAGTCGAGCTTCAGTGTGCAGCCACAAAACTCTTTATAGATTAATCAAAAAAAGTAAAAGCCTCATAATCATTTGAGCAATTAAAAATGTGAGAAAATGGTGAGAAAGGAGATTCAGATATGAAAATGATGACTTAACGTTTCTGTAGCATGTGGCTGCTGAATTTCCAGGAGGACACCAGATGTCACTGAATAAGAGAACCAAATCAGATCATCTTTCCTCCTCCTCCTCCTCCTCCTCCACCTTTTTCTTCTCTCCCTTCTGTGATGAGTGAAATAAATAGTTTTAGTTCCAAAAAGTTGCTAAAACTGTTAATGAGGCAAGTTTGGCAAACACACACAGAGATGCGCTCAGAAACAGAATATTTTATTCCCAGGTCCTGTTGGTCCAGAATTTTAATGCACACTGCAAACAGTAACCACCATATCTTCACTGAATATCACGTAAATGAAACGTCCTATTCCTGTTTGCTGACTCCTGTGGATCTGTATGTCTGCTGAGTATTATTTCTGTTCTAGCCTGAACAACTCCACATGGTCTCTCTGGGTTTGGTTTGGTAGGTGCTCTCTTAATCTCCCATACTCAAAACGGTACCAGATTCTGAGTGACTTTATGATATTTATATTTCAAGCTGTTTGTTTTTCCCTTTTTTATTTATTTGTAGTTGTAGTTTTGTTTTTGTTGTTTTGTTTTGTTTGTTTGGGTTTTTTTTTTTGTTTGTTTGTAGTGTAAGCTCCTAAAGCTCTTAAAAGAGAGGGAGTTGTGCTGCTTATAGGCTTTATATTACCTCTTTGGTAGCCCTGTAATAGTTTTTTTTAAATATATAATTAACAGCTCAAAAGTTAAAAACAAAAGGAAAAATAAGGATTTTCTAAAACAAGAGTGTGAGAAAAATAGGGCTTTCTTTCTTCCAGCCTTTGACTGAAACTATTTGTTGAAGCTGCTGTCTCTTTAAGGCTTCCTGCTCCACAAACCCCGTTCCCTCTGATTGGCCAGCCCTCTGTAGGCCTGTTGGGGGCAGAGCTATGGAGCTGGCCTTGTTGTTTAAATTCCACCCCTTCAAAGTGTCATGAACCAGTTAAGTGATGCTTATGTGATGACTTCATCATTTCAAACAAGTCTTGTGAAGATCTTGTGAAAACTTCTATTTTTGGAACAGACCATTTTGAGATGTTTACACTCAGATTCTGAGATTCCTACAACACATATGCAGTTGAAAATTTACATGTTATGTATGGTCATCCAGAATCCTTTATGTATATCTATGTTTTACATATGGGAAAGCATGAAACCCTCTCTTTAAAGATTTATTATTAAATAATAAATCCCTGTTGTTATCTAAATATAGCTTAAACTGATCTAACCTTGTCACCTGAAGCACACAAACCAAAAGTCTGAACCATTCCCTCCTCTAGGTGTTTCAACAGTTATAAGAGTTTATTTTGAGCCAGGTGTGGTGATTTTAACGACTGAGCCTCCCAGAGAGTGTTTCGTCTGTCATAGAAGCCTCCATGCTGAGCTGCAGCACCAAAGGAGGTGCTGAGGTGGCCAAATATACCTCCTCCACGGGAGCTTCATCAAATCCAGCTTCTCGCAGCTCTCTTTCAAAGCTGTGGAAGATCATCCTGTTTTAATTGCTCCATTCTTTCCCCACATAAGTGCAGAGATGGAAACTATAAGTGAAGCTCTGCTGCCGTCTGAATGCAGCGTCGATGGTTAACCACACAGAGTGTGTGACATCCAGTGCTTGTTTCACCGAGGAGATTGGATCATTTTGTTCCTCTTCCTGAAAGCTGGCAATGAAATGAGCGACAAAGTTAAACCAGACCCTAAAAAAGTTTTGACAAGTTAGGTGCTGCTGTCAAAATAGAGTCTGAAACTCCACACTGAACTGAAAGTCTTTTTCTTATTCTTAAAATAGGGCTTAACCTCAGGCTAAGTCAGAACAACTTCACAGAATGTATGCACATAGCTGCACACATGAACATACAGTATGTACAAGTTGGATGTATGAGTATAAGTTGCTTGGTCGGAAACAAGAAATTCAGTACCACAAATTGGCGTAAACGTAAGCGAAATGACGGTTTGTAAAAGTGTTTATGCTACAAATTTACAACCATATTTGATTCAATTTAGCGTACTATGAAAGCTTTTGGGACTGCGCGGTGGAGAAGTGGTTAGTACTGTTGCCTCACAGCAAGAGGGTTACCAGTTCAAATCCTGGTTTAGGTAAGTTGGGCCTTTCTGTCTTGGTACTCCAGCTTCCTCCTGGAACATGCTCATCAGGTTAATTAGTGATTCTGAATTGTTCGTAGATGTAAGAATGTGTGTGAAGGGTTGTCTGTCTCTGTGTCAGCCCTGTGATTGACCCAACAACTAGTCCAGGGTGTACCCCACCTCTCGCCTAAAGACAGCTGGAATAGGCTCTAGCCACCCGCGACCCTGAACAGGATAAGTGGTAGAAGATGAACAAATCAAAGTTCTTCTTGCCAGCTTACTACAATGGACATTCAACAAACATGAAAACAATGCTTTAAGAATATGGAGACCAACCTTAAATTGTTAACTATCTATCCAAAATATGAATAAAGACGTCTTTAAGTAGTTTAAACTCCCTTCAACAAGCTACAAATTCTCTCTTCTGCCTGGACTGTAGTGTAGTAAAAACCTCCCACGTTCCCACCCTCGTCTGCTGGCTCAGCTCTCTCTGTACCTGCAGGAAAAAGAGAAGTGGCAAGTGTGGATAGTCTTACAGATCTGATTTGTCAAGCCATTACCCTGGGTATGAGCTACGCTGGCTTTGCCAAGCAACGCTACTCAATGAAATAAATACGCATTAGCCCTTGTCTGGATCAGCCCACAACCTTTCTCTCATCGCTCATCGCCTTCTTGAAGCGTGTGCAAATTGCTCTCTGTCAAAAAGGCACCGGGGAAAAGCTCTGGGGGAGGTGGCCGTTGGAGAAGAGGCATTGTCAAAGGGTGCGAAACACTTGAGCTGTGATAAAGAGCATTAGTGCCTTCAATGGGGTGGAAAAAATGTGTGCATGTGTGTGTAGTCGATGGATGAGGGAGCAGAAAGCAGAGGGCTGAGTAAGTCTCAGGGACGCTAAGTGTCAGGGAGAAAACATATGAACCAGAAGTCAATCTTCATGTGGTGACTCATCTAAACTCTACATTTTATATTACAGTAAATTAAGTTCCCTTCTGACTTTCATTTTAAGGTTTCAGCCACAGTGAGACTTCATTTAACTAAAATGCAGGGGTTTAATCATACAAAGAAATGTTCTAAGTATAAAATGTGGTGTTCAGTCTAAATGTGGTAAATGACTAAAACTATAATGCTGGGTTTTCCACAAACACACAAAGGCCATTAGTGCTGTTGTGGGTGCGTGTCTGTCACTTCTCTGTCTGTCACTTGAAATGGAAAAGATAATGTGTCCAAGACAAATAGTCCGTCTATCCATTAGCTACACCACGTATCCTGTGAAGAGCTGAAGGACTGCCGGAGCGTATCCCAGCTGTCAGTAAACGGGTGCACACTGGACAGTCTGCAGACCATCACAGGGCTTAAAGAACCAATCATATTCACAGTTCAGTCTTTGAGAAAAGATAAGCTAATTAGCATGTCTGAAAGCTAGGTTTGAACCAAATACCACAGTGCCATTTATTGGACAATTGTGAAATCTATTTACACTGGTAGTAGTGGGTCCAGAACGGAACCTTGTGGGACACCCTTGTGGATTTGTTGTACCTCTAACTTAACAGACTGGGTTTCACCAGTAAAGTAGGGAGTAAAACATCAAACTGTTTCCTCTGAAAGCCCAGTAACTTAATGTGGCGGTATCAAAGGCCTTGAAGAAATATGACGAAATAACGTAGCTTATTGTCGAAGGCTTCAAGAGTCCACAGCAGAAAGTCTTTGACAGTAATGCTCCAGAGAAACCTACAAAACAAGAAAGCTCAAGGACTCCCAGAAAGATCTATGATTAGTAACTTAAATGGAATGATAAATTTAGTTATTAATAGACAAATAGAGGAGGGAGAGAAACAGCAGCTCAGTGTTTGAACTCTGTGTCCATGTGCTTCTGTGCAGACCTACGTCTTACACAAGCGTGTGTATGTTTAGACTTTTACAGGCTCTAATGAAAGCCCTGAGTAACGCTGGGAGTGTGTGTAGCAGGATGGTTCTGTTTGTGCCCGCGTGCAGTCACCAGTCCGTGCTGACATGATGTGTGTTTGAGGTCCAGCTGTGGAATTCAGACGAGTGGGTGTGTGTGGTCAGCCGTGGTACAAAACTTGGATTTTCCCTCGATGTTTATGACCAAACTGGGTTGCTCAGAAACCGCTGTGACTGTTTTTGGACAGCGGCCACTGTAAAGGAAAAGAAGAAGAAAAAGCCCTCAGAGTACGCAAACAAGTCACTGTTTCCTTTATTTCCTGTGTAGGTAGCTCAGAATAAGAGATGCAGTCATTAAAACTCCATTACTTCGAAACGGGACATTATTTCCACAGCATGTTTGAGGGATGCATTGGGTAGAAAAGACAGTGTGTGTGTGTGTCTGTGTGTGTGTGTGTGCGCGTCAGCTTTTAAAACCAAAAGCAGGACAGTGTTTTTGAGCTCTGGGAGGTCAAAAAATCGCTTCCATTCAGTGACACTAAAGCACTGAGATTGTTGTGTACCACCTGACTGATTGCTGGCATTTCCATCCCACGCTCAGTAGCTCTCCCCGGACTGCCGGCGCAGCTGGCCCTGGGTCTACAGCGCGGAGGCCTAAATGTCACAGCAGCTTTTTCTCCACAGAGGTGAGACAGCAGGGCACCCTAAGTGCTACCTAAGTGCACCCACTCAGTATCCAACACTTAGTGCTCTTAGAGGAGAGATTGCATAGAAATTATATGATTTAAAACATTTAAAATGTGAAACTTCGTACATGACGCCCATTAAAGCATTTTATCAGAACATGATGACAGCGGGTATGAGCTACTCTTCTGATAATTCTTATGTCACTCGCTTTTCCCGTTCCTTTAAGGGATGGCTCAGTTCAGCTCATATCTACTTGTGACAGTTTGAAAATGGCTTTATAGATTTGGTAATCCTTCAGTAGAAAGCTCTGGTTCACATCAACACAGGAGCCCATGAATGTGTTCTTATATTCTGATTGCCGAACTAGTTTGTATGTGTCTCCCTGAGGTACCAGAAGTGCTAATTGGCCACATCATCTAAGATCTGGAGCACGTGATGGAAGATGACTTCTTGTCACCTTGCTCTCTCTCTCTCTCTCTCTCTCTCTCTCTCTCTCTCTCTCTCTCTCTCTCTCTCTCTCTCTCTCTCTCTCTCTCACTCTCTCTCTTGCTCTCCCCACTCAAAGCTGGCATCTGCACACCTCAGCTCCTCTCATACACCCACATGCATGCTACTGATCTTACGGCCTTTACACACCTCATATCCAGTTCAGTCAGGACCAACTGCATCAGAGGATGAAACATTTGTATGTATTAGGTTATGTTTTGCAGAATTGCTCTGATCTGGGAGCTCCCTGCCCTTCCCCATGCCTGTATGGAATGCTAAACCCTGAGGTAGGGAGAGCACACCTCTCCTCTCTTTCATGTGCACATGTGAAAAGCCAAAACAGAGTGGGCATTAGTTATAAAACATATGACACTGGTAAAATCAGACACAGCATAAAAGGAAGATCTGGGGTTGAGGTTGATTGCAAAGTGGTTTGCAGGATGAGCAGCATGAGTAAGCAGACTTCAGGGCTGATTATGCTTTCCACAAGAACGTGACGTGCAGAAATGAGACATGCATGTAATAGTTTTTGTAGGAGCCTAAACAGGGAATTAACGTTGGTAGTTGAGGTATGTCCATAAAGGAATGCATCATGTGTGATATTACAGTGAAAGGTGTTTAAAAGCCATTTTGTATTTCTACATCCTGTTCTGTACTTTTGTGCTTGTGTTTTTAGGCTTAACTAGCAGAGCCTTTCAGAGTAGAGTGATACAGTTTTTTGACCTCTTGTGTACCTTTTGTTTACTTTTCTTATTCTTCGTATCTTTGCTTGCCATAATCAGAAGTGTAACGTGTTTTTGTAACCCCTCTTTTGCTTCAAGTAAACAGTCAAACTTACGGAATTCTCACGTGGATTTATTTCATTATGGATGTGGAGGTGGAAGCTAGAGGTACAGAGCGTCACACTGTAAGCTTCCCTTGTGTGTCTTTGTCTTCTTGTTTCTTAGTGTAGCCTTTAGTGTTTCAGTTTGTTTTGATTTAACGGGCTCCCCGTTGAAGCTGCAGTGACTTCAGGTCAAATTAAATGTCGTACTGCTTCAGCAGAATATCTGAATAGTCAATACAGTGTTTTTTTTTACAAAAACAATGCTGTAATTATGACCAAATATTACTCACTTTACACTTAAATCCAGCTCATAAATATTCAAGAGCAATGGGACGATGCAAAACTGGTTCAGAACTCTCCAACATATGTAGAAAAATATACCCTTTTTTAACTTCTCATGCATATTTTAGGAGTGCGTTTGTTATCTCAGATGAAAGGCACCTGTTCTCATGCAGTATGTAAGGTAGATGTACAGCCAGGGAACAAGATCTTTTCCTTCATTCCCAGTCCAACAAAGCATCAGAAATTGATCTCAAGAGGATCAGAGAAGTATTTGCTACCGTCAAATGTGCAAGAGATTCTCCGAGCACAGAATGGAAGTTGGAAATGAGACGGTTAACTGAGACAAAGCTGAGTGTGGAGGAGTGAAGCAGCACAGGAGCCAGATAGAGTCAAATAGAAAGCAGCCTCAGAGAGTTAAGACAGACTGAGCAGTGGAGGAGAGCAGATGGTGGGGTAATACCGCTCTGCTCTCATTACTTCTCCTTCCCCGACATTATTGTTTGGGAAATGGATATTACAGTGGACATAATAGCCTTTATCGTCAGTTTCTCCCTGTTTATAATTCCCTTGGTTCTGCTCCTCCCAAGGCAGATGAAGCGCTTACCGGATGAGGGGTAGAATCAGCACTGTGGAGCAGAGACCTACTTCCCTGGCATGGACAGAGTGTAGTTCATTCCAGCCGGCTTCGGTGCAAAGCATACAGAATCAATAGAGTGGTTTAAAAATCCATGAGGGGTAAAACGCTTCCAATAAGCTCCCATCTGGCTGTATTCTTTACCCGGCTGTTTGGTCCCATAAATACAAATCCTGCAGTGCTTCAGTTGCCATCACTCACAGGATCGTTTTGTCTGAGAAACCATATCTTTGGGAGAACTTCATCCCCAGCTGAATAACGGTTACCTGAAGTTTATCTTTGCATATGAATTTGATAAGTGAGCAAAGAGACCACCTATTGTGCAACTTTTCAAACAACCAGTTTTTCTAAACGACAATCAAACAATGGATGTTTTCTGTTACACAGTTCTGCAAAAACAGCCAGACCCCTCTTCAAACAGTCTGATGAATATGTATATTGTACAAGTGCATTGAGTTTCTGAAGGGAGGCTGATAGGCTTGGTAAGTTCTTTCATCAGCAGATTGGTAGGACCAGAACAGCACTGCAGGCCTAATTGGAATAATTTAACTTGGTACTTTGAAGTGTAAAATAGGTGTGCTGGAGAAGAGGTTTGTGAAAGGTCAGTGCTCAAGGCGGAACATGTTGCCACTTTGAGCTGCAGATTGGCACAGAGATGATATCATCATTTGGACGGCTCTTTGGTTACACATGCAGGTACAATTCTTTGCATTTCAGCCTTGGACGCTAATATTTGTGTTTTAATTATGCAGTTATATTCTGTGTTACAAAAATAAACCGACATCAAGATTTGAACCTTTGATGTTTTGATGCCTTCTCCTTTAGGTGTCACATTATCACCTTCTCAGCGTGAATCTAATCGTATCTGTTCTGCATTTATGGAATTAAATCAGCACTGTATCTGAACTTTACTAATCCAAGCAGAAACACAAAGATGTAAATACAGATTGCAAATGCAAACTCAGATGTGCAAATGGGATCTGAGAAATGTAAACTCAAGGCGCTGATTCATTTTGATCATCGCCGACCCTGTAGTGGCTGCAGTGTTGTTGACTCTCTCCAATACATCCTTTCTGTGGAACATGAATAAACAGGACAGCATGAAGAGACCAAAGAAACTTGGAACCTTTGCCTGGTAGGGGGTTTAGTTTGAGGCTCCATATTTGCACATCACAGTGATGTATTCTCTGAAGTCATTTTAAAATACAAGTAGACCAAGACTGGTATAAATGCCAAATAACACAGCCCACAACTTTTAAATATTTATCTTCATATCAAACAATCCATTCAGTGTACAACTATTGACTATATCTCAGTGTGGACTTTGCGCCACAATCTCCTCCTATCGTCACATGTGAGTGACAGTTTTTTTTTTTAAGTAAAATAAATAAAGCATAAAGTACTGAACTGCTCAAAATTCAGTGATTAAGGAACTTTCCCTTAATAAACATAATATGTAATGGCACACGATGGAAAGATGAGAATAGCATTTGGTTAGCGCACCTGTTGCAGTGCAATACACGTGACCTTATACAAATCAGTAATGACAGAGTAACTATAGTTTCAAAAAGTAATCTGAATCTCCTTAGAATTCACTGCAGCATGTTTTTTTTGTTTTGTTTTGTTTTTGCAAAGACAATGTGGACATCTTGAAAAAGAATTAGAATGCACTGTCCAAACCCCACCACTATCACTCAGTCTGATGTTTTACAAATCCCCATGTGTGCACTCCTGAAAAGTCATTTTTCCTTCAGTTGCATTGAAATGCCGGACACACGACCTTGAAGAATATTCTCTGAACTTTCTTTTTCTCCACTTCTCCAGTGCTGTTTGTAAGCCAGAGTGCCCATTTGTCACATGTTTTCAACAATGTTTGAGTTTGACCCTCTAATTTCTGTAAATCATGTTTTATGAAGTGATTGTTTCACAGATGTTTCCTTAATATCTGCTTTCACCTGCTGCATAGTGTCCACAAATTGCTGCTGTGAGCTCCTGTGTTGGCATCACTGGTGGTGTTCAAGCTGAGGCCATGCTTGTGAGTGTGTGTGTGTGTGTATGTGTGTGATTGGGTTGTTCAGCGGGGAAATACAGCAGGGGTTCTGACTCTCAGACTTCCTTGTCTAAAAATACATTTTATGTTGATGACATTCATGTATATTCATATCTATAGTCGGTGTGTGATTTACAACAGAAAACAGTGTTGAAGAGTTTGGAACATTTTTATTCATGAACCAAAGCTGCCGATCATAAAATGATGAGTTTAAATAAAAGATAGTAACTTGAAGTTTTTTTTAATATCGAGATCCATTAAAAACTGAACTTTTAAAGTGCAATATTTAACTCTCTTGCCTTGTCCTGTCCAGAGGTAGACACAAAAAATCTGGAAAGTAACTGTTAAACTGTCAATGTTGTAACTATGAGTACATAACTGATTAATTTTAAAGTTATACAGTAGAATAACCTCAAAAATTCTAAAGAAAATAATTTTAATGTATTGAAGGAAATGTGCATTTGTACAGAAAGACCAAAAAATAAAAATGGTACAATAGATACAATTAATACAAACATAAAAGAGCCACAGTGTCTGCCTACCACGTAGGAGTCTGGCTCCTTTCATCTGTTATCATCATCTATTATCATCAATGAGTGAAGTAATTCATAATTATTTAAAAAAATGAGTCAGAGGATGAAACATTATCACAAACTACATATGGAGGCTTTTACTTTGTCTTAGCTTCGGGCTGCTGTGTTGTAGCCCCTGCCTTATGCAGTATGATTGTACTGACCACATTTTAGCTACTGTTACATGTTCAGTTTTCATAAACCGAGGTCAAATCAGTTTGAATTAAAGATCCTAACTTCATTGTTTTTGTATGGACTAAACAAAGCGATCCAATTAAGGCGTGTGTGTATGTGTGTGCATGCATCATTTTGTCATCCCCAGAAGGAGAAGGACACATCTCGGTTGCATTGTCATGGTAGAGGATGAGTTCGAAATAAAATGAAAGAACTGCTTTTGCCTTCACTCACTCCCACGATGAGCACCTGAGATATTATTCTCCTCTTCTCCAGCATTTTTTTTCTTAGAATGTTTCAGTTATTTTGCTCTGTTTGACCCTCAAGTCATTCAAGACAACTCTAGGCGACATATTTTTTTCCTCATATCTTTTTGAATTTTTATTTATTTGTTTGTTTATTTGTTTGTTTTTTGCATTTACAGGGCCCATTGCCTATGCAGTGAACACTCTGACCTGGGGGTGGGCTAGTTTCAAGCTCTTAAAGAAAGGGTGTCATCCTTTCCTGTATTTTTAACACGGATGTAAAGTACCAATGCTGGGTGTTCATACTAAATGTGCCCAGGTATTCAAACCCCTAAATAAACAGAGCACGAGATCTTCACAAGACTCGCTGAAATGAGGAGATCACCGCAGAAAGATCTCCTAACTGGTTCATTACAAGTTAAAGGGAGAGGCCTCAAACACCAAGGGTTAGCCCCTGACAGGTCTCCAAAAGGCTAGCCAATCAGATGGAGGTGGGTATGTGTAGCAGGAAGCCTTAAAGGGACAGTAGCCTCAAAAAGTTTTTGACAGAGGATGAAAAAAGAGTCTTAATTACCACCAAAAGTTCTTCTTGTGAAAAAAAATGCACCGCTTTTTTCCCTCCCAGGATTTGTCTCTATTTTTTCAACCTTACAGTTAAACCTTTGATTTAGATTCCAAATGATCTCATAAATTGCTTTTTTTCCCCTGCACTTTAAACACTCTCGAGGTGATTCTTAAATCTTCTCCCAAAGACGATGTAAAGAATATCAGTTCACAGTCTCTTGTTTTGTATTCATAAAACATTTTCAATCTAGCCTTGAGGTGTTGAGAAACTTTTTTTTTTTAGAGATGGTAGAACAATGCAAAGTGATGACTGGAATTAGAATCACTTTTTAAACTTAACACTAGAACAAAACAAACAAGCCTGCATGAGAAGTTCACTGTTTTATAGATGTGTAATCTAGGATGCTTATTCATCCGCACATGAAGATGTGATGAAAAATTCAAGACTTTGTTTTAAATACAGACATAAAAAGAGAAATATGTGGAACCGTCAAAGAGGTTTTGTGTTTCACAGTGACGGAGGAATGTCTTTATGAGTGTGTGTCTTCCAGTTACAGTGCGGTGAAGCTACAGGCTGCTCTGACATTTGATTTAAAGCTGGTCATAAAAGTTATAAGGTATGTCTGAGTGTCGGAAAACACACAGACAAACTGTAAAGGCCTGTGCCAGACAACACACACACACACATACACACATGCAGTCATAAAATCTCTCCTCCTATCACATCCCAGCGTTTCCCTGATCACACTGTCTGTCAGACAGCTCCTTGGACGGCAGCTGTTTTATCTGTCTGACATTTGCAATGACTTTTTTAGCCGCAAATGTTCTGTAATGCTTAATGGCTGACAAATCTGTGTCTGCGAGCAGAAATGAGCTCATCAGAAAATTATTTAACATTTAAGGAGAAGCTCTGTATTCCAGGAAAGAGCAGAATTTGCACCTTTTCATTCTGTTTCAGGACACAGATTGTCTTCCAAAAGCAGGGAAACTCAACCACTGGTCTAAACTGTCAAAGGACAGACATTGCAGAAGATTGGGAGTTATGAAGGTAAGAATCCTAACTTGATGCAATAACCTCTGGAGCTTTGGAAATGGAGCAATTTCAGAAATTTTGTTGAACCCACCAAAGCCCTTGTAGCCATTTTGGTTGTCAGTATATTTTCCAGTATCAACCCTTCACATAAAGTTATCTTTGGCATCAATCAGCTTCACTATACCAATTTTTGTTCTTTCTTCCTCTTCTGTTTCTTTCCCCTCCGGTTTCATCAGCCAGCCTGTCAGTCATGCAACTGTTCAATAATTCAGAACTATATTTCTTTTTCTTTATCTGATAGAGAAACCACAGAAAGACCGGAGACCTGGCTGTGAAATTGGAGCGGCAGGCAGGCATTAACCTGGCTGGGTATGTACATATTAATATGCTCATTATCTGCAGCGTAGAGGGGGTTTGAGGCACACCGGTGACATTCAGAAGGGACACAATGAAAAGGCATGTCTGTTTGCTCTGGGAGATGCGTGCATGAATGTGCGCACAAAGCAAACCATGACCCAGTCCACTCACACACACACCTGTGCACGTTTTTACTACTTTTCTGTTAATTCCCTCAACAGAAGGTGTAGGGCAGCATTATTAATCATGTGAAGCTGCCGACACAAACAGCAGCCAAACAACCCCAGGAAACAAACTGTAACTTGTTTACGCAGAAAATTAATTCTCTGTCATGCACATCTTGTTTAAGAATTAAAGAAATTAGCCCGGGGTGGAGACATATCCTGGGTGCGTGTTCGACCTTGTTCTCCGTGTTAGCAGTGTGAGGTGGAGAGAGGGGGGCTTGTTAGGTTGTGACAAACCAATGACTAAATGAATGTGCTGTATCACCAAAGGGTGGTAATTGTTATGGGGACACAGTGGAGTGTGAATTAAGGTAGCAGCAGAGAAGAAAACAAACAACAATCGAACACTAATTTATTAGTCATCTCACATTTTCTATACTGTTTATGCTGCACGTTTGTTTCCAAGCAGGCGCCACGAGGGTTATCATCAATATAGATTAGTTTGTTTCAGAGTAGCACATTAACTTATAATTGCAGCCTGAGGTAGATTTTTGATCAAATTTTAATTTTCCTTTGTGTTTTCCTGATATCAGCTGCCCTTTCATCTTTACGTTTCAGCTCTCTCCTCCTGCATGGCTGTACCTGGGCTCTGCAGGACCACCTGTTGTTTCCACAGAATACAGCGCGTTAGTACGTTCAGTCACATCCTTTATGTATGTTGCTGCATCTGACCCTCGCACCAGATTACATAAATGGCAGCACATGGAGAGCACTATTCACGGTTAAGAGATGTATGTGTTTGAGCATATGGCCGATGACCTCAGTCAGTGATAGTCATTAATGTACAAACCCCATCTGCGGTGAAGTTGGGACGTTGTTTAAAATGTAAATAAAAACAGAATGCAATGATTTACAAACCATCTGTGACCTCTATTTAATTGAATGCACTACAAAGACAAGATATTTGATGGTCAAACTGAAAACTGTTATTGTGTTAAATTAATATTTAATCATTATTAATGTCATTTTTGCAACACGCTCCAATGAAGTTGGGACAGGGACAAAAAAATGCTCAAAAAGTTGATAAATGCTCAAATAACTCCTGTTTGGAGAATCCCAGGGGTGATCAGGGTAATTAGGAACAGGTGAGTGTCATTAGTAGGTTCAAAAGGAGCATCTCCAAAAGGCTTAGTTGTTCACAAGCCAAAATGGGGCGAGGCACACCACTTTGTGAAGAACTCCGTGAGAAAATTGTCCAAATGTTCAGGAATAATGTTTCTCAGCGTGCAATTGCAAGGAATTTAGGTATTTCGCCCTCTTCAGTGCACAATATTATCAAAAGATTCAGGGAATATGGAGAAATCTCAACAAAGAAGCGGCAAGGCAGCAAACCAAAGTTGGATGCCCGGGACCTTAGAATGCTG
This sequence comes from Labroides dimidiatus, assembly GCA_030710495.1. Classification (NCBI taxonomy): domain Eukaryota; kingdom Metazoa; phylum Chordata; class Actinopteri; order Labriformes; family Labridae; genus Labroides; species Labroides dimidiatus. The sequence continues at coordinate 15,493,394 of CM061163.1, forward strand.
AGGAGGCACTGCATTGCCAACCGACATCAGTCTATTCAAAATATTACCATGTGGGCTCAGGATCATTTCAAAAAAACACTGTCAGCTACCACAATTCGTCGCTACATCATCAAGTGCAACCTAAACCTGTACTATGCAAAGAGAAAACCATTCATCAACAACATCCAGAAGCGCAGACGCCTCCTATGGTCCCGGGCTCATTTGAAATGGAGAGTGTCAAAGTGGAATAGTGTGTTGTGGTCTGATGAGTCCACATTTCAAGTTGTAATTGGACAGCAAGGGCGTCGTGTCCTCCGGACAAAAGAGGAGAAGGATCATCCAGACTGCTATCAACGCAAAGCTCAAAAGCCAGCATCTGTGATGGTATGGGGGTGTATTAGTGCTAATGGCATGGGCAACTTGCACATCTGCAAAGGCACCATCAATGCAGAAAGGTACATCGAGGTTTTGGAGCAACACATGCTGCCCTCCAGGCAACGACTTTTTCGGGGACGCCCCTGCATCTTTCAGCAGGACAATGCCAGGCCCCATTCTGCAAAAGTTACGAAAGCGTGGCTTCACAGTAAAGGAGTGCGGGTACTGGATTGGCCTGCCTGCAGTCCAGATCTGTCACCAATTGAAAATGTATGGCGGATTATGAAGCGAAGAATACGTCAAAGGAGACCTTACACTGTAGAGCAACTTAAACTGTACATCAAGGAAGAATGGGAAAGAATTCCACCTGCAAAGCTTAAAGAATTAGTCTCCTCAGTGCCCAGACGCTTATTGAGTGTTGTAAAAAGGAGAGGTGATGTAACACAGTGGTAAACATAGCTCTGTCCCAACTTCATTGGAGCCTGTTGCAGACATTAAAATAAAAATGATTAAATATTAATTTAACACAATAAAAGTTTTCAGTTTGACCATCAAATATCTTGTCTTTGTAGTGCATTCAATTAAACAGAGGTCACAGATGGTTTGTAAATCATTGCATTCTGTTTTTATTTACATTTTAAACAACGTCCCAACTTCACCGCAGATGGGGTTTGTATTTCAGCCAGGACCAATCTCAGAAAGATTTAATTATTTCAATCCAATCAGTTGTGTTGATGGTTTTAGGAGTTCCCTGCCCCTCCACATGCCAATGTGGAATGCCAAAGCCTGAGGTGGGGAGAGCACACTCTGAAGTTTGGGAATTGGTTTGTGGCTCTGTTTTGCAACAGTGCGTTGTTAGCCAGATAAGGTGTCCTCACCAAATGGAGCAGACGATAAGCCCTCATGCCCCTCATCTACGGCAGACAACATGTGATCAAGCTAATATTTAGCCTCACCTCAAAATCAATGATGCAGCTAAAAAAAACTCCTTTTATCGACACATTGTATGCCCAATTTAAAGGTTAGATTGAAGGTAGATATGTTGCAAAAACTTGAAGGGAAAAAAGTGAACTATTTTAAAATGTTTACTTGTATAAAAAAAATCCACACAGATGAAATTAATTTAAAGTTGGAAAAAGAAGACAAATATTTACACAAAATAATATAGCTGTAAAATTGTTTCACCATTTCTCAGATGTTTTTTTTATTACTCATGCCTATTGTCCTTTACAAACACAACTCTGCTGTTACAACCTCTCCAATCTGCCACTACGATTGCACAAACTACTCGTCTTGTGTGAATCTACGCTGCTTGAGTTTTGCAACACATTTTGCAAGACGTCTGTAGCAAAACGGATTTGTACTAGTAGAAATGAGAAATAAGAAAATAAGAAAAAAATATCAGAGAAATGTTGGATTACATTTTTACAGCTCCCATTTTATTTGTGTAAATATTAGTCGACACATTTGTAAATATTTTTTCCTTCATAGGGGCCGTCCAGATGAAGACAGGTTTAGGCGTATCCACAAAAGTTTTTTATCGTATGCACGTTTCATCCAAATGGAGCCAGCATATTGGTCGCCCAAATTCGATCATTTTTTAAACCGGGTTCCAGAGTCGGTAAATCTGAAACCATGCATTGGTTTAGTTCCATGTTGACAAACTATCCAGTATTTTCTGAACTGATGACACAATGCCCCCACCTCGGCAACGTCACAGTGCCACCTACAGGCCTGGTATATGTACTACAGCGGTTTCAGCGGGTTTCAGCGCTTTTGTTTGACGCCCATATTTCTTGTGAGGGTTCCATGTTTACAGCAAACTTTTTTGATACGAGAAAGAATGAAACTGTTTTCGGCTTCTTGTGGATGTTTACATAGTTAGGATTGTTTTTGGCGTCCATGTGTAATAAAAACAGCTTGACAAAGTGGTGAAACCAGCTACCAATTATTTAAGGAGCACAGTTCGTCTCCCTGAAGAAACTGAGTTCACCACTCTCCATGAGCTCTGTTAGATTTTTTTTTTTTTTTTATGACAAGCAAATAAATAGCTCATCAACTAGCTCCATGGATACAAACTCCAGTGGGAAACACGTTGGTTAACCGGCTCTTAGCCTCAGTCAGCCTTTATAATTTTACCAGCCTCCCTGGTGTCACCAAGTCTCCACTCCAAATGTAGTCACTTGTTTTCACCAAGCTGATGGTAAAAATGCCAAACTCAAAACTTTAGACAGACTAATGGGTGATGTCACAGCAGCTTACAGAGTCTTGGCTTTAACCCCCCTATCATGACACACCTCTCATTGTGTGGCAGGGTTATATAAATACACACTGAAGACTCTCAGATTAGTATAATAACCAGCTGCCGACTCTAAAAGCTGTAATTGAGGCCCTCAGTGAATCTATAAATGAAGATACTGGTTAAAAACACATCTTAAGGTCCCTTCAGCTTTGTGTTAGTGCAGACTGAGCTAAATGAATTTAAACATTTTCATACAAGATATTTTTTTATTAAGAAGCTCTGCAGAGTGGAATATTTATTCTAAATGTGAATCAATTTTAGATCTGTGTTTCTCTTCTCAGAGTGGGCATAAACACATTTTGGCAAAGATTTTCTCCTCATCCAGTCTACCAGGTTTCGCTCCCAGCGGACTCTAGAAACATTCCCACAGCTCACTCAGCTTTGCGCCAGAAGCGACAGGACAGCAGGGATGAGACACGGAGCATAAGGACAGCCTGCGGCGCTGGTGAATAAAGGAAGTCGGGGCTGCACTTATGTAGGACAACCTGGAGGCTGGATGTTGGTTCAGGCTTTTTCCCACTTTGTCAGCAAGTCGCATAAAGATGTTTCCACATTATGCTGCATAACTGAATGTGCACAATGAAATATGTATGATACACAGTAATATATGAAATATTAAACATGCTCATTATGAATAGCCTATATATCATGTCACAATAATACAGTGCTGCGGGTGATAACATAGTTTACTTCACTGCCGGCCCTCAGCCATTGGCGAGGTCATAATTTGACCTTTACAGTAACACAAACCACAAAATGTAAAACATACACAGACAGAGCAGTTATGAGGACAGAGATCAGGACACATAACTATAGTATGTAACAAGTAAACCGTAAGAGGTTTTGTCAACATAAAGTTGCACTTAAAAATCTTCATGTGATTTCTGGTTCAGGTGACTTAGACAGTGGATAATTCAAAGTACTCCCACATGCTTACCTGTGTGGCTACGTCATATAGCTTGAGGAAAACATGATTTTGGCAGTATAATGGTCTATTCATTGTATAATTACGGAAGCCAAGAACGGCCATGGATTTTTCTTTTTTTTATGAACCGTTATCTCGTGATAACGACTTATTATTTCGTTATCTCGATATATCAAAGACCGTTTTCTGGTTATAACAAATTAATTATTAAAGTGTTTGTCTTTATTTCAACCTACAAGAGCTGCTGTGAACGGCTTCCAGCCTCCAGCCACTGGGTGTGGCTGTAGCCTAACAATAAGCTACACGTTGTTTACTTTCGGGGCTACCGGTTAGAAGATGAGAGGCTTGCCCAGAGCACTGTTAAATGAATTAATAAACATTTATTGAGTCTCACATTACATCGCAAAATTGAGATTAGCCTACATTTACGTTACTTTAGATTAGCTGAATCAGCCAGATAGATGGGAGTTTTTCAGCCTAGTCTTAGCCTACCAGGAAGTAAGTTATACTTAAGTTTTACTTTAGCGGCTACCGGATAGCCGCTGATAGGCTGACAAACTTCTATCTATCCTGCTACTGCCTCTCATCTGCTAACCCGCAGATGAGAGGCAGTATACAGCTACCTTTAACCCACATTAATTTTAGTTTTCTGAAATATAGTAACTATCAGTAGACGGCATCTATGCTAAGTTGGAGTAGCTAATGTGTCAGTCATAAAAACTTTTGCTCTAAGAGCTGAAAGAGATGGTTTCTGCTTCAGCCAAATTATCCTGATCACTAAAAAGAGCGCAAATTCTCATCAGTAGGAGCATCCATACTGAGGTTTTTTAGGAGAAAGAGGATCCAAACCTTGATGTTACATTGTGGACTGCAGGCAACTTGTGCAAGAGCATGCAGCTTCTGTAGATTTGAAGAGCTAAAATTGCCATTTGGCATCACCAGTGCAAAAATGGCTTTGATGGACACGGGCTTCTTATTGTCTGAAAATGAATCCTTTGCAAATGTAGGGTTGCTACTTTGATTTTTTTTTTCCAGACTATCCCACTGTGTTAGTTTATAAGAACTTATCCATGCTGTATTTATAGTCTTGGGTCCATTTCTAAAGCTGCATTGTTTTGAAAATAAAGTTCAGACCAAGTAGGAGAGACCAGCAGTTACAGCTTGTACAGGAAAGAAGAGAAATACAATCTAAACTGTCTTTTTCAGATTTTAGATGTCCTTAATTGTGGCTTTTTTTCCTCTATATAATATGATCTTAATTTTTAGTAGCTGAGAACATATTTTCTTAACTCCCTTATAAAAATGTTCCAAATAAATTTAATGTATTTATATATACTGTTCCATTATTTGGAGAAAAAAAGGTGGGACTATCTTTTTCTTTGTTATTTTCTACAGCAGAAAAAAATACAAAAGCTGAAACTTGTAACAGTCCAATAGTTGCAAAATAAGTAGCAAAAAGGCCCCAAAACTATTTTTAGACAGTCCCCTGGACAGATTTGGGGAGGTTATTGCACCAGATGTCACACTGACAAAAAATAAAAATTAGGGATGTCACACAGTACGTGTTCCATTGGTAAAAAATACTCCAAGGCGAGGCATTTTATCAGGGCTGGAGCCTGCATACAACACTGTGACTCATCACTTACTATCATGGATGTCATGTAGCATTCGGAGAGTATCATGGGGTGGAATGTTATTTGAAAATCCAGGCACGTGTCATCATTCCCGTCATGTTTTTACAAACAGATTGACATAAACTCAAATGATTACATTTGTTTGAGGACACCCATTATGCAAATAAGCCATCACACTGTAATTCCTGATGTTGGCAGTGTCATGCTTAAGCTGATTATATCAAAACCACTTTGTCTGTTTGCATTGAATGTTAATTTGGAGATACCAAGCTCATTTTCTAAGTCCACCATTGTAGAACAGAAGCATGAATATGCATGAAGGACAGTATGATACAGTAATTTCTTCTGACGGTATGCTAAGGCCTGTCAGTGGCTGAGAACTGATATTGATGAGATGCGTGTAAACAGCCCTCCCACCCCCGGCATATAAAAGCCTAAAGATTACATCCAATGGTAAATATTTCATCCCAACATAGAATGCTAACACTCCTCTCCGGCTGACATATTCTGTAATGGAGCTGCAGGAGACAGCGAACTATGGGCACATCTAAACTTGTTCAACTTTTTGGCACATGCAAAAAAACACGCATGCATACCAGCACAAACACACGCCCTTGTTTGGCTGCTCTGAACCGCCCCTTGGACGTAAAACCACTTGTTTACTCAGCTATCTAGAGTTGGCTTCCAGACCACAATGACCTGGGAGCAGGGCAACTTTCTGTGGCCTTGCCTGCCCCATAGCCACTGTCCCTGGCTATAGATCAAAGCTGTCTGGGTTTGCATAAAACACAAGCAGCCAGAAAGCTGGGATGCAAAGACTGTAGGAGAGAGAGCAGAAAAAGGAAGGGCGCGATACTCCTGACAGCATAAGGAATAAAACATACCATGACAACACAAATGCAGCTGTGCTTTTAAAAGGTCCCTGCTCTATTATTTCTGATGAATTATACACTTGTTTTACCTTCCAGTGAACTATAGTGTCCTTTCCCCAGAGATATATGTTTTATTGTTTTCCTCCTGCTGTGTTCCATTGTTATAATGAACACAGGGTGCTGTACCAGCAGTGATTCAGGTGTTCTCTGTAAAACTGATTTGGTGTTGGGTGATAAATATCATCAGCAACAGCAACATCAGCAGAACACATACTAGCCTAGCATAAGGTTTTGTTTGTATTTCTCAAGAGGAAGGTGGAAGATCGATGGACTGATGGTGCGAGGGCAGCTGCGGAGCCAGTCCTGACATTGCTAGCTCAAATACTTATCAACAGTCCCTTGAGGAGGCCATAAGGTCACAAGAATAAGTATTGATCACTTTGCCTAATGGTTTAGTATTGGAAAATCTGGAGGAAGTTAGCTTGCATGGAGAAGAACTCTGGTAAAGCAGTGTTATAGGGATAATGGGAGGGTTCTTGCTGGTCTAATAGGATCTTGGGAAAAAAAAAAAACATCTTTAGTTCTAGTTAGTCAATTTGGACCTGTGAAGATCTCTATGGCACAGCAAAACAATAGCAAAACAACATTAAAAAGTTTCTAACTTTTCATTTTTAAGTATACGTTGCCGCGCTTTCATCAAAGGGAGCCCGTTTTGGACCTCAGAGTCCTGCACCACCCACACACAGTGAAACAGACAATTGAGGGGGTCATTTAATGCCCTGTGCTTACGTTTTTGAAATTTGTCTCGAGCTGAGGTCTTTGAATTTTGATGTGGTGCAATTACTGTCTTGGCTGCAGCAGAGTAGGGTGGTTGACATACAGCTGCTAATGGATTTTTATCAATTGAGTTATTCACTTAGGCCCTGTTTGCTTATTTTCAATAAAATATCATAAGTGTTGTGTTTTGTCATTCGTATACATAGAAACTGTTTTTGTTGTCTGAAAACAAAACTTCTGAAAACTGGTCTCAGTGAAATTTTTTGGAAGCTGTTCCCCTTCGAGTGATTATATCCTCAGTCAAATAGCCATGCATGAGACGACTACTGAGCTGCATTTCTGCTGCTGATATGTCAAAAAAAAAGGCTTCGTGTGCAGGTGTAGTGATCTCAACTGTTTCCTTACATGTTTTATTCATGGGCTCAATGTACGTAGACAAGACTTTAATGTTTCAGTATTTATCATGTCTCATCTTTTAAAGCCTGTGTCCATTAAAGACAGGGTTGGTAGTCAGAAAACTCGCATAAATTTGAATGTAGCATCTCCTCAGGATTCCATTTAGCCCCCCGCCCTCCCACACTTGGAGCTCCTCCAAAACGATGCCTCCACTCACATGCATGAGCGTCGCTGATTTGCAATTATATGATCGTGACTAATTCAAAACCACAGACTCAAAACCAGTCCTCAGCACATTGTTTTTGTTTTGAACTACATTACCAGTAATCGAGATATAAGTAGTTTTTCTGCCATTCTCCAGCGTACTTGGATCCCTCTTGGTTATGTGCATTAAATTGGAGGCTAGTGCATGCCGGCAAAATGTGTGTGCAGGAGGCGGGCTGAACAGCAGGACGGGATATGATTGGTTTAACAAACTGGATTCCAAACCCTAGGATTGGTGGGTGTTTTCCAAGGTTTACTCCTGCTGTAGACAGTGGATATTTTTTACGCTATTCTAAGAACACATCATGCATTGATTGCCATCAGGACATAAAGATCATTTTTAGAAGTATAACAAAAAGTGTATCTAAATCTGATTACCAACCCTGACTTTAATGGCATTTATTGCACCGTAGGGCCTATTTGCTAAACAAAATAAATGAAGTTCAGCATTTTCAACACTGCTGTGCTCAGATTGCTCTCAGACTCAAATAGTTAAACTTCAAATACAATGCTGATCTGATTAGTCATGAGCCCTTCTCCACCATGACCAATCAAGATGCACAAATGACACAAAGAATGACACAAAGCAATATGAAGCATACTGAACATTTTCAAACGGACTTAATCCCAACTAAGAGAGATGTGTGACAGGAAAATTTTAGCAACCCTTTAACTGCAAGTAAACTTGACTTTTAAATTTATTTAGTCCTTTAGCCTGTTTTGTCACATTGTCTTTCTTTAAACCAGGTTATATTTTAGGTTAATTTATCGGCATATCTTATACATTTCGGTAATTATTTTGTAAAACATTAATTGTACTAATTCATCTGAATTGTAGTCTGATTAATTAAAGTTAGGGTCTTTAGGTCTTCCTCTACCCGTGTGACAATATATTTTTGAGATTTTCTGTCAGTTTTTCTATGTTCCCAACATTTCATTACGTTGCTTTATTGAATGATCCATCAGCCACAAATTGCAAAAGGTTATTAAAAGAGGTTGTTTGGTGTTTAACACTTTGTGTTGCATTTCATTGTACACACAGTGCTTTCCATCACTTAAAGACTGATTAATTAATTGAGCAAGCAATATGGTGGAAAAACCCTGGGTTAGAATTAGTATTCCTCTGGAAATGCTATGGTGCCATTAAATCTAAGCAACATTTAGATAATAGTAACCAATCAGGTTTCAGACCTGACACTGCAGCCTCATCATCAGTAACATGCCTCACCTCCTCCATCAATAGACAATTATTCTAATGCAATTAAACATCTCTCTTCTCCCTCTCTTCAAATCGATACCGATCATTTCCTGTAATCACAGGAAATGTGTCATCAAGGTCCAGCGGGGGTGTCACTGGTGTAATTAGGCCTCAGCATTCCTTACTGTGGCAAACAAGCTGCTTGCGCCCCCTCTTTAACCTCATCCTTCCTGTGCCGTCTAATTATGGGCATCCAAGATGAAAAGCCAGGACCAAGCACAACAAGCAGGAGAGCCACTGTCACACACACACACACGCAAAACACACACAAGCAGGGTAATGGAAAGAGAATTGTCTGCTTATTCCTCACTTGACTGGCTGAGATGTGTGTGTTTTTATATGTTTGTGCGTGTTATGTCTGAATGTTTGGAAGCTCAGCCAACGCCCCGCTATGACCTATGTGTCAACAAGCGAGTGGGAGCAGAACGGTAACAGGATGTGGCCCATGAGGGATGCAGTAGCAGAACCCGGCCTCGCCAAACTGTTATGTAACAGCGGGACAGTTAAATCAGCCAGAGCCAAGAGCAGGAAGTACGGCCCAGTGGCTGCCCTTTGCAGACAGCTCCTGCTCACACAGTAAAATCAATGGAGAGGATTGCCACATCATCATAGCAGCTGACTCTTGGACCGGCTGTCTATTGACCTGAAAACATGTCACGCTAACCTGGCACTGTGGGTGACACCAGATCATCTCATCCCAATGGGAGACAGAATGCATTGTTCACATGAACTTCGAAAATATATCTTGTAACCTAGTTGTATCTATTGATTTTTTGCAATATCTGCAGCGTTTGATGTCAGAGACCAGTCCAAAGTTTGGTGCTTCCAGTTCTAATGCAAACCAGAGTAATGAAGCAGTGTTGAATAATCGTACTGTCCCAAATATAAGCCTATGTTTCCTTTGAAGTGTATCTAAAAAAGTTGGATCAATGGATCTGTTGAATTGTATGTAATATCTCATTTATCTGGTATTCAAAGCTCTTTGGTGGCACAAATAAGATCTGGTAATCTTCCTCTGGTTTTTGAGGCCAGTTCATTGAAAAGTGTTCCAGAAGGAGACGGACTTTGCAAGTCATGTGATTTGGAGGAGGGGAACTCTGAGTCCCAGTTCCTTAAAGTTGCAGTAATACAATTTTGTTTAAAACGAATCAAAACAATACACCTTGCTTTATTGTGTTTTGTGTTGGGACCGATATGGATTTAAAAGCATGAGGTGGATAAAGACAAAAAATGTAACCCCACATGGCAGTTTTGGGAACTTCTGAATCTTCTTTCAACAACATTAGCATTTCATTATCTTTATTAGATTATGCTTACAACCCAAGGACCTGCAAGCTGTAATAATCATGAATAGATATTTATTTGGCATTGATTTTTTTTTGCGATAACAATGTGAACAATTCCACATTTTTCCCATGTGTACTGGATTTTATTTCCTCTGCATCCAAAGCCCAGGCAGAAAACGCTGAAGACAGTATCCAGAGAATACATTATTGGAAGTGACACCTCGCTAACAGTATCATCATTATTCACTCATGCGCATTACTTTTTTTTTTGGTTGAGCAGAGTTTCAGCTTCAGCCTTGCTCGGGGAGATACAGACCATGATCTCCCTCTGAGGCATCATAATCTGACAGCTAGCGAGCTAATATGACAGCATATTACCACAGTAACACAGCTAACCAATAACCTTGCTGAAATGTAAGACCCCGCTCTGCTACAGTGAGTGGTCGCAGGCCTGTGCTCTCTCTCTGTTCGGGTGTTGTCGTTATAGTTGTGGACAAGGTGTTAATTTAACCTTCTGAGCTGCTGAATGTCCTCCGCAGCGATTGTTGTTTTCATGTTAACACTGTGCACTGTGACTGAGGAGCTGGGAGCGCAGCAGCAATAAATCACTTTCTCCTTAGTCCTCAGGTTCAAAGTCATTAACACAGGTTCTCATGATAAGCGTAATGAGTCACGAGTCAAATACAAATTAAAAACATATTCTTTTTTGCAAGCTGCTTAATTGAGGGCACAGGTTGTCTGCTCATAAACTCACCAAGCTTTTCTTGTTTGGCACCACAACCACACATATAAAGTTTATTCTAGAATGCTCCAATAAAAATACATAAATCTGACCAATAAAATCTAACTCCTGTAACAAACCAGATTTAAAGACCAGAGTTGAAATATTCAGAACCTTGTATGGTTTAGAAATTGTGGTCACAGGTTCCTGTTTTGTGCAGCTACTGTGCAAAGCCTGTATGATCAAGACCCTGTGTGGCATTCACTTTGTAACTCTATTCATCGACCTTCTTATAATAGTTGTCAAGGACTTAAATGTTCTCAGCTGCATGCTGCCATATTCCTTTTTAAACACAGCTTTTTAAATAACTTAGAGCTTTGTCTTCTGATTGCGGAGCTCCATGCTGTTTAAAGTGACAGATTCATACCAGCACCTTAGTTCTTCACCTGATTCTACGTCTTCTTCAGTTACTCTAGTATCTAATGTTGTCTTAAGTGCCTTTAGTTAGAGGAAAGATGATTATCCAGGAGGTAATAATGTGAAAAGTTTCAGTTTGGTTACATGTCTGTTCACTTTTGTTCATATTTTTATTCAACTTGATTTTCTTTGTGTTTCTCATGAGAAGAACAGCAGGACAAGAAACAGTGTGGAGGTCTGAATAGATTGTTTCTTTAAAGGGGAAATGTACAGATTGCTTCCTTATTTGCTAATCCACGGATGCCACACTGATAATACTGACTCAACCTAGCTCTGGTCAATCTAAGTTTAGCATAAAAAAATAATTTATGTTTGGTAGAGTATTTCTTTATTGGCAATAAATTAATATCGATGGAAAGCCAGTTTGATTTCCTTTTAAATGTTGTCAAAATCAAAATGTGTGTGCGTCTGTAGTCAGCACTTCATTACAGGTACTATAACAGTATCAACATCCATTCAATCAATGTTAGATTGTTTTGTATTTCACATGAACGTTGAATTGCTAGTTTTAAGAGCATCACACCGGAGCAGGTAGGTAACCGAGGCAGGTATTTTGTGATAAAGCACAACTCCAACAAAACCACTTGTAAAAAAGTTCTGTGCCTCCAGGCACCGATAGTTCTTTATGCTGCTGTGTGTGTAAATCCCTGTGTGATATACCAGGTTATCAATAAGCAATATAAAGACAGCTCATGGGGGCTATTGAGCAATAACAACCATCGTGAGGGGCACAAATTCACTAAAATGTGCAAATTGTCTTGTCTGACATTGAAATGATGTGAGGTTTAATTCATCAGTAAACATGATTTTGTCTCTTACCGGGTGATTCATCCAGGTAGCAGAAGGTGTCCGGGAATGACACATCAGGCCATTCAGTGGGATCATTCCTCCACTCTTTCATAACATACCCACAAGAATCTAAACCTACTTGAGTGGTTTTTTGAAGTATCTAGCCTTTTGAACCTGCTCCAGTTAATCAATGTGTGACGTTTTAGTAATTGGCATGGAAATCTGATTTTGAAATCGGCATGTTTACAATGCTGCAGACGAAGGGCAAAGGATTGTTTTCCCCCTCAAAATTCCTTGCCCAGAACTATGACGTAACTGTGACGCTAAAGCCGACTGTATCTATAATGCCTAAATTTGGAGTTAAGGCAGGCCTTCGTCATCCTCTCTAACAGCTACAGCATGCCCACCTGTCAGCCCTGTCAAGTTATCTGTGCCTCTAACTGTGCAGAATCTTAACAGCTTTACACACAGCTGTTGGTTTGGATTTCAAAACTTCAAAACCAACAAAGAAAGTGACATCTTAGAGAAAGAGCATACACATACAGTGGTTTGGGAGTAAGTTGTAACCTCAGATCTTTTTGTGCACTTTAGCATTTGTACTGCTTCAGGAAATGTTAAATAAGTGTAATATACAGTGTAAACCAACTCTGAGAGGAATTGGTCTTTAGATCTGCAGATGTTACGTGGTATCTTTCCATTTTAAGCATTCACATAGCAAAGTCTGTAAACATGAGTGCACTCTGTGCTGCTCACCTGTGTCAGCTTGCACCTTTTCTAGCCAAGTTCATTTCCACCACTTGTGGAGCAGAAGCAGTGGGGGATTGAAGCACATCCCAGCAAGTCCTAGGTCACAGCGTTAGCCAACACTGTGATATTTGAGCCACTGGAATCAGCAATCCAAATCAGCCTTCTGTTTCTTTTCCCCCACAGCTTTTATATAACATTTTTACCATTTAAAGCCAAATTTCTCAAGGCTTGAAGAGGTTCATGAACGCCAATGCTGTTCAAACTCTCAGTTAATCTTAGTTTTTATTCTGCAGACTATGGAAGGCAGAAAACCAAACAAATGCCGTGCAGGAAATCAGGGCTGTACACGTATGCTTTTGCATGTAAAATGACAAAATTTTCCTCATCCATCATCCTTGAAACCTCTGTGGTATTGATGTTGAATCTTTGTAAAAGGAAAGACCAGCATCTATCATCTGGCTTTTGATCGTGGTTTAAGTGGATCCTTGGGTGACAACGTGGTGTCAGCTACACTGCCAGAAGATGATAGACAGCTCAGGGCTCATCCTGTGATGATAGATGAGCGTGCAGCAACTCTGAAACGGTCATATCTTCTTTTAAGAGTAGTCCACTTATTCACACATATCAAATCATACAGAGCAAATATTGTCAGCCTTTCGAGTCCTTAACTTCCAAGGTCATGGCCGACCATCCACTAATTTAAAATTACTCTTTGAGATGAAGAGATCATCACAGCAGGGACACTGTACTGCTGAGCACGACGCTGGCAGTCTCATTACTCTAATACTGTGTCATGCTGGGGTTGGCACAGGGTCCAAATTAAAGACTAATATAATCTATAAAGCAGAGCGATGCTTTACTTTGAAATTCGTGTTAGACATAAAGAAATTGACATTGAAATAATGGGATGATGTCAAAAAATTAAACCACCACACAGTTCTGAGGTAAGACAGAAGTCAAAAACACTGTGAGTAATTCTGGTTAAAATTGTACTGTCGAATACAACTGTTGCAGGGGTGGCAAAAGTGCAAACTAATCATGTGAACTCAAAATGATACTATTAAGTGTTAGTCATAAAGGAATAATGATGAACATTTTTATATCCCAGTTCCAAATTAGTTATGTGTATGTAGCGCGTTTATTTCTCGCTGTTTGCTAGACTGCTGAGAGTCAGATTCTGTGGTCCATACAGCTGGATGATAATGTCGTTTGTAGCTGTAGTTTAGTAACTGACATGTTTGGATCATAGACTGCAGAAAATCATAGACAGATAAACAGCTATCCAACATGAAGCCAAAACTATTAGAGCTCCCCCTTGTGGTTACAACCATAGGCTGTATATAGAATGGATAGCATGGCTCTGCCTTTTACCATTGTACAGTTTTGAGGCCAAAAACTCCCGTCACGCGCCGCCATTGTGCAGCCAGAGTCTATGCAGACTATGAGGGACTCTGAGAAAATCTGAGTGGAGCCGAGTGACAATTTTTTTTTCTTTGTTTCTTTCAAAAGTCTAATCTCGTCTCGCTCTTCTGTCTGACGCATCTTGCTATTCCCCCTAAAAAATTCACAAGAACGGCAGCTGTCATTCATCATCAAACTAGACGTACACCTCCATTTTTAACGTCTTATAACTAATAAAAAGAAACTTATCAGAACAAAGAGGACTCGAACACAATGCAGTCTAATAATATCATCATATCACTACAGCATATGGATGCGAGAAACATTTCTACAAGGTGTATTATTTTTTTAGTTTGACCCCAGCCAATCTGGAATGAATAGAGAGACAGAGTTTTTGACCTTTACTGCAGCCAGTCACCAGGGGGAGCAGTTTTTGTGGAGACTTCAGTTCAAGCTGTCTTCATTTGTAAGCAAACTTTAGTTTCAGTTAGTTATTATACAGTATTTTACAAGAAATGCTACTATTTTCCCACCTGGATTCGCAAACTGAAGGTAGAACTGTCATTAAACTTTCATAACTTTGAGTTCTGGCTTCAAGTGAACTCACTATCTGCTCTGCTGGACACTGTACTAACCTGAGGGAACTTTTTCATTTGTAAGTAAAATGTGAGGTGTTCATCAGTTCCCCAGCTTCAGCATCTATATCTTGGCTTCCTTTGCACAATTTATCATCGCTCAGAGTAATGGCATTTTGGCTTCACTTCTCACAGTGGGGGGAGCTGGAAGCTGTGTCCATATTGATATACAGCGAGTGGTTTAGACTCATGTCATACTTTTTTATCTTAATTTATCTTTTACACTTTTTTACCATGTTACATTAGTCAACATAGATACTTTATTTGGAAATGCCTTTTATCTGTATTAATGCTCCAACTGTTTATGTTGAAAGTGGCCTTTAAGAAGCACACACATAAATAGAATGGATGGCTCTCCTAAAATGTATCACAGACAAAGTTAAAGCCTGTTTCAAAAATAAAAGGAATAGAAAGTTCTACTCAAGCGCTGTATAGAAACATTAATACTCCATATAATGTTTCCCTCTCAGACTCTTACAGTCAGTGGTTGGCCCTTTTCAGCCAGTATCTTAAACATGTCTCCCAAGGAGTCAATGATTTAACTTATTATCAGGCAAATGAACAACTGTGTCATTAAACATTCGTTTTTTTTCCCTCTCTCTCCCCCTCGCTTCATCTAGCTCGTTCTACCCTCCCCTTCTTTTTCTGAATGAAACATTAGTGCATGATGACAAGCCATTAGTCAAAATAACAGTTTTATTGCTATTACTAAACCATATTATTCCCCAATTATAACTTCTATACTTGTGACATTTGCACAGCCATTTATCCTTCATCTTGAAATTAGCTGTTAACAAATCACCGGGCTCATAAAACTGCCTAACTGGGCTTGATGTGACTGAGCTTACGGCTTTTTATGCGACACAGCCATAAAAATGGATGTATATTTCTTATTGCTCCCCAGAGAGATGTTGCAAATGTTTGATTGATTGGCTCCAGAAATACATTTTTGTCTTCCTCTGCTGCTGTCTGCATTGTTATATAATCTGGCTTCTTGCAGACAAGTTTGACATTGCTGAGGTCTGAGAGCTCAGGTTGAACTTTTTCAAAGTGTGCTGCCTACCTGAGGAACAGACGAGCCCTGGGGTCAGACACTCAGACACACAGACAGACACTAAAATATTCCTGAGTGGATTCCAGTGGGCCAAGCAAGGCCAGAATCCAGAGTATGCTTCGATTTTTTCCATGCAGTAGTTTAGCTCGTGTGTTTTCACCTCTACTCCCATCCCGCCATCCTCCTATACCCAAGGCTAATGAAAATGGCATAAGACTAGCTCTGACTATCAAACGCTGAATGACTTTTGATCCCCAGGTGACTGAACTGCACCATCTCACCTCACTTATCCGCCTTTGGGCCAAAGGTTACTAAACTCTTGCATCATTGAAGAACATTAGAAGGAAATTTGATATAATGCGATTGCTCAGGGATTGGTCCTCTTGAACCAAGAATAAACTAATAGCATTGTTAGATCTTCATTTACTTTAGATGAATTCACAACTTAAAGTTAGATTCCTTCATCTACCTTTCACCACAAAACAAGATTTAAAGCTAAAGGATCTTAACATCTTTGTTAAACGCTATGACCACACGAGAAAGCTTCAGAATAAACTGCCAACTTTGCTTTAATGTTGTGTAAATCTATCAAATTGTGGTGAAGCTTTGATACTGGAATTACTGAACCCTGAAATATGGCTTGATTTCCTTTGTCTTTCCTTCTTTTTTTTCCCCTGCGGGTTTAGAGAAAGAAGTCATGTTTGTGATGTGAGTACACAATCTGACAAATTTGAAGCCAAGGTCTGGTTGTTTTTAGACGTATTTTACTGTGAATTTTATTTTATTAATGGCTTGAAATAAATATTTAGAGTCACTAACAAAATATTTGTTTCTTCCCCCCCTGCAGAAGATCACTGATATATATATTTTGCTGGTTATTGCCATAGAAAAGATCTTAGTTTAACACTGTTGCGGTGGAAAGGTGGTGACTAATGTGTCTGGATAAAATACCCACTTCAAAAAGAAAACAAAAATGTTTGTTCCTATGCTGCTAGTTGTAAGCTGCTATAACTTGTTGCAACTACAAAAAAACTCAGAAAAAATTATATATTCCATTTTTTCCCCTTTTCCTTTTTTCCTTTTTTTCTTATTTTTTCCTGCCAAAAAATGAAAAAAAAGTAGGAAAAAAGGGGGTATGTCCCATATAAAACTTAAAAACTGTGCAAATGAATCATGTGTTGGCATTATCGGAAGCTCTACACCTGGAATTTTACATTTGATAAAGTGTGTCCGGTTATTCATGCCTCCACCATTATTGTTGAAACTGCTGAAATCAAAGGGCAATCTTTGGCTGTGAGAAATGGATCAGATGAGGAAGTGCTAAAAACTGCTGTTCCTTTGGTGTATAAGAAACCATGTACACAGACAGTTCAGAAAGCCAATATTTAGAATTTTCAGTAATGCAACTTTAGACGAAAGGCACCAAAACTCTGCTTCAGAGAGCAGGAGCATTTCAGATGGATGCAGTTCCAAAAGGTTAAAAAAGGCAGTGGCCTGAGATATATTTTGAAAAGTTTCCACAAAGGGATCAGAGAAACAATATAAAGTCAGAAATCAAGCATAATATTCCTTCTTTTCTGGAGCTGTGATGTCACAGAGTCTATATCCATGTATAAATGCAGGCTACAGTTGATGCCAGAAGCCCTGTTGCTTCTTGAATTTGATTGGTCTGTGAGGTAAGAGTGACTCAGACGAGCAGTGACCAAAAGCTAAACTATTATCTCATGGGAGCGCATTGAGCACAGTGACAGCAAACAGCAGATTTGAGTGTTTTCATCTCTTTCCGAGCTGCCATTTTTGTAAACACTGATCATAGTAAACATACCCTTTAGCTGATGCATTTTTTCCACATGTATTTGTAGACCGTGTGAATAGATCAGTGGCTTTGAGAGCAGACGGCTGCAGTTGCTTCTAGCAGACAACCACAAACTTGCTTCATCATCTGATAGAGGTTATGTTTGAGTCCACTTGCTTCAGTCCACAGGCTCAAACCGCTCCAACAAAATGTAATTTATTTATTTATGTTGTTCTCTTTGAAATGAAGCAAATTATATAATTCATATGTAGCATCAGTGGATTCTGATGTGTCCACATGTGCCAATTTGTTATGTACAGAGCAAGTGATTAAAATGGGACAGCAGGCTCGCCTTCGGCAGGACAATTTATGTGCTTGTTAGCCTTCAAATCCTGTTTTATTTAGATGCACAAATCTGACAGAAGCATGAACTCAAACACAGAGCCCCTGGGAGGAGGAGCTGACGCCAAGTCAAACGCTTCCAATCAGCTCTCTTGACAAGCCTTTCAATTCAAACAAGACAAAAGCATATGTGTAAATCACTTTTTTGATTCCATTACTTGCTTTCAATTTGATACCATCCCTGACTGCTATGAGAGGAAATGGATAAATGTATTTTCTGAGCTGGTTTTGTATTTTTCATCTGCATGTGGCAGCTTGAATGAACTCAGTGGCACTTGAAATGTTTATATGCATTTCATTTGTGGAGTTTCAAAGAGAGCAAGGTCTGTTTATAAGTAGCAGCTACCGTAATTGCTCCAAGTGTTTTGTCCCCCCCTGCAATTTAAATGAAAGGTGCATTTAACTTTATCAGCAAATACAAAAAAAAACAGCTTTAGAGCAGAGGAGCAGGTATGTTTAGACTCTTAAGATGTGCCCAGAAGAGGTTTTATTTATGTGAAAGATAAAGAAATTGAATAGAAACCCTTTGATTAAAAAATGAATCGACTTCTGTAAATTGTAAATGTGTCAGGTTTAAGGGTAAACAAAACTTTAGCAAAGATGCCTGAAAGGAAACACTCTGGGAACAAAAGATGGGGGGGGGAAATGCCACATTACATAAATCACATACACGACTGATGCTCTCAGTGAGCAATGCAAACTCTCATCAACCCTGGAAATGAACCTGAAGGCAGATATTTAAAAAAAAAAACAAGCACAGGCAAGCAGACTGTATGGTATATATGTCTGCTCTGAAGAACTTTAATAACCTACTTTAGGACCTGTTGAATCTTAATCCAGAGCTGAAATGTCCATATCAAGATGGATAAATCACTACATTTCTGCTGTATCAAAGTGGTAAACCTCAAAGAAACCCAATCAAAGTCAGACCTTGGTTCAATCACAAGCATCATTTTTGTAAGCCAGGGTCTCTCTGATTTTCAAAAGAATGTTTCAGAAGCTATCCCTCTGAGATGGCTTCTTTTGGCTTCATTTTGTTGATACAACATTTTTGCTCTTTTTGCGCACTGAATTCAAAAGTTGAACCTCAAAACTTAGATTTTTGTCTTTTTATGTCAAGAAAATTGTTGGTAGAACATAAAGATGCCAGATCAAATATTTTAATTTGTAATTTCAGTGAGTTCTAGTCAACATTCATTCATCTAAGTTCATTTGATACGTGTCTGAGATGGTAACACTTGTTGTATCAGTCAGGATAGAGGAGTTTGTGCAGGCAACACACTGACAAACAAACTGAAAATGTTTTTACTTAAAAGATCTGCATTATTTCAGATTTTTTTTTAAGTATACTTAAAAAATATTAAAGTTTTCAAGTGTACTTAAAAAAAATCTCCTGAAAAGAAAATCAAAATATCCTATCGATTTTTATTTTATTAAACTAGGATGTGATTTTCCAGTGAGTGGTGAATTTAACTGAGCAGTATGAATGCAAGCTGGAATATTTTCACTTCACACATTTGACCTGTTGCAGCTGTCCCTGGTCTCCCCCACTGATATAATTTCCTGTACTCTGGAAAAAAAATGCCCTTATCTCCTCCTGAAGTGCAAAAGTGGATAGCAGGTATTCCTTGTTTTGCACCTAACTCCTCCTCGAGAACCCATCAGATCCCCCAAGTCCCCTCTAGGACCCTCAGGGTTCTCGTGTACTTTCAGGGGAGTGACGCACATTTGCTGTACATTGTCCTCCAGATCACAAACCCATGTAGTGACAGTGTAACAGGCTGTGCAGACGCCCTCTAGCTGCACACTTAAGAGGTGCACCTTCGCGGGGTTTCAGTCCTCGCTGTAGCTCGCCTTTCATGTCTCTAGTGCTGCTTGTATGTGCAGACGCAGCCAATCTCTTCCTCATGACGCCACCGAGGCTGGGCTCAGCGGGCTTCCATCATAATATTTAACACACACCCACCCTGGATGAGCACTTGGAAGGAAGACAAGGCAGCGTGAAGGGAGGAAACAAATGACAAGCGGGATCCCTGCACCTGCCGGCCAGTCTCTCATTTGACTCAACGAGGCTCGAAGCGGGACAGACAGCATCCGAGCATCTCTGCGGATCACCTGTTATTTTTATGGAATTTCCACCTCCCTCTTCAGCCATCGGTTCATATTAAACTCTAAGAAGGCTGTGTTTGTGGACTATTACCCATCTTTCCTGTTACTTTTTGCCCCTGAAGATGGCACAAATGACATCTCACTCCGTGCGTGTTTAAGAAGGTCTGAGGAAGAGTATACGCGCTTTTAAACCCGAACCCCCCTCATCCTCCCTCCTTCCTGTTAACGATTTATTTAGAGCTCCGTCCTCCTGACACTGTATCCTATTCAACAAGGCAATGAATGAGTGAAGAGCGCTGCTTGAGCCGCTGCCAGGGAAGTGTCCACAATGTGTCGGTTCGTCCACCTGCCGGGGAACGAAGAACCGGGACCGTTTTAGGGAAAGATTATCGACAGATAATCATGGAGTTTTTAACCTAAGCTGATACGCATAACGTGCGCAATGATCAAAGTAAATCTTGAAACTAACATCACTGCTTTGTCATCACATAACACTGCTGGACATCCATGTCGGTGGCGTAAGGTGCGCTGCGCTTAAAGCTAACTGTGTCACTGAGAAAAGAGATGATAAAGATGATATTGTTTCGTAAATTCCGGGTGTTGATACTCATGGTGTTCCTGGTGGCGTGCACCATGCACATCATGATAGACTTGTTACCGAAGCTCGAGAAGCGAGCGGCAGGAGCGGAGAGCGGGGACGGCGGCTGCCAGTGCGCTCACCACCCGGGCGGGGAGGCGCAGGGCTGGGGGAAGCAGCGCGCCAGGTCGGCGGCTGAAGCTGGCTGGCCTAACAAGCACACACTGAGGATCCTGCAGGATTTCAGCAACGAGCCCAGCTCTAATCTAACATCACATTCTCTGGAAAAGAACACGGCAGCGGAGACCCTCCGGCGGGCAGGACTGTTGGCGGGGAAGGCAGGGGACCACAAGCCGCTCATCGGAGACGCGAGCGGGAGTAGGACAGTCCCAGCCTACGGTGTCTCCAGACTCTCTGCTCTGTTTGAGCATCCTTTATACAAGGTTGACCTCCCTCCTCTTACGGATGATGACACTTTATTTAACGTCAACACAGACATCAGGTTTTACCCCAGAGCAACAGGGAACCAAGGATGGTAAGCTGCTGGAGATTTGTTCAACTTAAAGAGGTTCAAATGAGACCATCTGAAACAAATTCTACTGTTCACAACTTGCTAGTAGGAGGCAAAAGTAGATTATATTACATGTCTGCTCCATGAAAACGTGAAAGTGATGCATTTCACATTTATTAAGGGAATTAATGGAAATTATAAATAGATCCTGCTAATGCTTAATAATGATTTTCCAGTTTGCCACCAGCTCCTCCTGTCTAACATCCATGCAGGCCAACAAATCATTGATCGATCTGTCTGTCTGTCTGTTTAGCTACAGACTGGTCTGTCCATCTTGCATCCCTCCTCAGCTTTATACATCTGCAGCTTTCCATGCCATCTCACCTTTAAAGCACACAGCTTTTGGGATCACAACCCAATGTGATCTTTTCATTATTATTATCTCAGTCTTAATATGTGACATTAATGTTAAGACACTACTCCTGTAGTCTTTGCAGGAATCTGCTTGCAGCAAAACTTCTTTCCACACCTCATCCACTCTACTTTTCTTCTCTCTCTCTCTTGTTTTTCAGGCACAACGAAGAAGGGAACGAAGAGGAGGAGGAATTTACTCCAACCGGAGAGGTGACAGCAGAACCTTACCCCAACTGGTTACGCTTCCACATCGGCATCAACCGCTACGAGCTGTACTCCAGACACAGCGCTGTGCTGGATGCGTTACTGAAGGACCTGATCACACAGCGGATCACCAGTGTGGGTGAGTGTGTTATGACGAGTGTGCATGTGTGAAAAAGGATGTTACTGGTTTTTTCGAACACTCACAAATCACTGTCGGTCAAACCAGCTGAAAGAGCCCGTAGAGCTTATTCTGCAAACACATTTACAGTTTATGTCTCCATCCTTTGAAAGTATGCTTGAGTGCAGTCATGAATGCATGTTCCAAACAAAAGCCAGTGCAGGAGACACCAAAGTTCACAGACGGTTGTAAGCAGCTAAAAGGAAGCTTCCTGTTGTCCCGTGTGGACATATTGCAGAGTGCATGAATTACAGAGCACCTGGAAACATGGGGTCTTCATCTGAAGATTTCCAAACATACCTGTCCTGCTTTTTTAGACTTACAGCAAAGTGCACCGCTCTGTTCCACAAAGTGCTTTTTGTCAGAAGTTAGCAAACATCAAAGTGATGTGACTCCTAAGGTCCTAAGATTCCTTACAGAATGTAAGAATCAGATGAAGTCCTGTCAGTCCTGTCTGTTTTTATGGATCTGAATGATGACTTCATTGCAGTTGGAGACCTTTGCAGACTTTACACCAACAGAAATCAATACTTCTCTGATGAATATGACAAAGAACCGGACTTTTGTGGTTGTTTTAGTGACACAATGAAAAAAAAAACATCAAGTTTTCAGTACTAAGCTTAAAAGCCACATAGAATAGAAAAGAATTGAATAGAATGTACTTCACAAAGATAAACAACAAATCCTTTGTAGGCAAGCCTGGTAATTTGTGTAAATGTGTCAAAGCATTTGCGTAAAGTTAAAGCAAGTCTGTGCTGGAAATGTTTGAACATGTTTTGAGAAACTTTGGGAAAATTTAACCAAGCAGCTGAGCCTGCAGACAGTCAATGCACCTTAGAGTAACATGTATGCTTAGTTTGTGTGTACATTACAAATGCATGTAATTAAGGCAGCTCCAATCACACATCTTCCCCATACGTCTGAATTTCTGCTTGTGTGTGCAGCTTTTACAAATCCATGTCCACTTAGCCCGCCTCTTGGTAGCTTGATATAAATGGAAACATTCCACGTTTATAAAATGATGCGGCTGTTTCAGCAGTGAGAGAGCTCATGTGTCTGCGGTGAATTGCTTAAGATGTATGTGGTTTGTGCGTGTTGTCTTAATGGCTTTAATTAGATCAACAAATCCTCTGTGTGCATAGTGCATAGTGTGCAGCACTTTATTTCGTCAACCATTTGTTTCAGTTCATGCGCTTAGTGTTGCTAACTGTGTTGGGATGGAAAGAAAGGATGCAGAAAAGAGGGATGGAAAAGACTTCTTCTAAACTTCAAAAATCATCTTCGGATGCAAAGAGAACAGAAAACTTTCGTTGTCATTGCCGACATACCTTGAAAACCCAAAACTGTGTCATCTGCGTATACGTTGATTTCACATGAGCGGATACTTTCTGTACTGCTCTGATGCAGAGCTGTTCATGATACCTTAAATGTGCTCTATGGTAGTTCAAACATCTCATTCTTTTTCATTTATGAAAGAGATGTCTTGTCAACAGCCATAATCGCAATTTAAAGACCGATCATATTTGTTTAAGTGGCTTCATTCGAGTTGAATTTGAAAGCCTTCATAGCCCTGTTATATGTCTGGCTGTTTGTTCAGCCTCTGCGTCTCTTATTGACACTGTCTCCAATGTCTCGTTGTTATTAGGCCTTCTATCTCTCACAATCATTCACTCACTCACTCAATGCTGGAGTCCTTTCTGTGTTTCGTTCTCTGTGTTTATAAGACACAGAGCATCAATCTGTGCTCAGACACACCTATAAAAACACAGTCTGTCTGCTGAAAAGAAATCCCATTTCAGCATGTGTACCTGTGTGTGTTTGTGTGTGTGACTCCAGAAGCATGCATTAAAGCTTCCATGCCCTGTAATTGGTACACACCTACCTTTTATCTGTCTCAGTAACATGACGAAACAAAGACAGCATTAGAAAGTTTCCCTGTTCAGCGTTTTCTGCACGGTAGTCGTCGTCTCTGTTTGCCTTTCTCTCTCTCTCTCTCTCTCTCTCTGCTAGAGCGGGCTGCATGCAGCCTTTTTGTTCAGTCTTCAGCTGGACTCATAAATCATGTGCACAGTACGGCAGTGTAGCACAGGTGAGAGCGAAGTGGATTAATCATCACAGCAGGGGATGGGAGGAGGAATCTGATGGCAGTGGGTGCGGCCTGGAGCTTTCATCTGAGACCAGAGAACATGAGGGTTTAGAAAGAGACAACACAGGTATCGATTCATTTATACACGCTTGGAGAAACGAAACAAGAGATACATTACCAGACCAGAGAAATAAATTTCACTCACATGTACTGAAAGGGATGGCCTTAAGGAGAAGATAACAAAGGTCTCAGTGAAGTCCACTGTGGTTAAAGTCATGTCAGCACGGGGACAATCAGCTGAAGCTTCCAGCGGGTCGTTTTTCAATTAGAAACAAAAATTTTATCAATGTCCAGCTGAGAATTGGGGTCAGTCCCTCCAGGATGGTGGCTTATGGGTTCAAGATCACCGCATTAATACATGGTTCAGCATCACAGCCTCCCAGAGGTTTCAGTCGTGCTGTGAAGCTGCAACGAGTTTGAAGATTACTCCGGGTGGGCAGCATCCTCTCAACCTGGCTGCAGCAAATCTGTGTGCTCTTAGTCAATTGTTCCACTTTACATCCACATACTTAGGTGCAGAAAGTGCAAAGAAGGAAGGTTTTAGTGTTTTTTTTTTGTTTGTTTTTTTTTGCAACAGTGTAAGCAGAATACAAAAGCTTTTGAAAGTGAGTCACTGTAAACGGGGAGTCTTGCCAGCAGTGAGTAAGACAAAATGAGACAGACAGAGCATAGCAGAGATAATATTAGTAAGAGTATGACATATCCAAAGAAGACAGAGGAACAAATTAAGTAGAAACAGTATGGAAGTCTGTAAACACTAACGACGGCTCGGCACAGGGGGGGTAAAGTGCAGTCAGCTCCTCGGCCAGTGAGTGGGTCCACTACAGGGGGCTTATGTTGGTATTGGAGCTATGCAGAAGAGATGTGTTGTGTAATATGCTGAAGTTAATGCGCTGTAATAAATGGACAAATCCCCTAAAAAGCCTGTCCATTATGACAGAAACACAAGGCGTTTAGGCAGGCCTGGCGGTCCTTTTGTTTGATTGTGGAGCCCACAGTGAGTCTCCATCAGCCTCTGGGAGACACCATGGACATGACGGATAGACAGATACATGTGCCCCTGGCTCTTCTCCCAGGGTGCAGGGGGTCAGTGTGTGAGTGAGGGAGAGAGAGAGAGAGAGAGAGAGAGGAAACCACAAGTGTACAAGCAATCACTGAAAATGTGTACAAGCCATGCAGGCTTACAGTGAAACATCTGCTCAGAATCAGGTCTGTTGTGCAACATGTGCACACATGGATGGAACAGGACACTTTGGCTCAGTTCTTTAAAGAGAGAAAGGAATTGCAATTTAATCTCACACTGCAGCAACATCTCTTTTCCTTATGTTTTTTTTTAATTATTATTTACACTCGGACATTTCCTGCGACTCTCTGAATAATCAACAGTCTCATCGTGCAAAACTTTCATCAAACCCACGGCTAGCCCTGGTTTACAGCAGATGCTTTTCATAATGCTTTCCGCTCACCACCACACCCACCTCCTAACAGTGTCTGACAAATTGGTCAGCAGATGTGATGGCTCGATTATGCATTCATGCAAAATTGCGTTCTCCAAATTGGTAAATAATAAAACATCTGTGCATGTATGCGTCTCCTTTGTTGTGTGTTTATGTCCATCTGTGTGTGTGTGTTTATGTGTGTGTGTTTGATGATGCTTCAAACGCTGATCTAACATCTTGATTGCTTTCCCTCCAGCCATGAAATCAGGAGGCACCCAACTGAAGCTGATCATGACTTTCCAGAACTACGGACAAGCACTGTTCAAACCTATGAAGTAAGTAACACTGCAGCTGACCGCAAAACATGCGTACATATTCTCCTTTATGAAATCTGTGTGTTTCTTTTATCAGAGCAGTCTGAGAGCTCTTGTTAAGCTTCACAGAGGGGTTTCTGTGCCTTACACACATATCTGAGATTTCAGCAAATCTGCATTTTCCCCTTAAATAACCGGCATCAAAAATCTCTTTGATACACGCAGTTGGAATGCATACATTTCAAGAGCGCTGCAGAAAATCTCATCTAAGTGCCAAGCACTGCTACAGCATCTTTCGGTGCGTTCAGATGCGCAGCGCTCGCCTCTGTGTGATCTTCGTTTGTCTGCTTTTTAATTAACATCAACAGGCTTATGTGTTAATTAAAATGAGCACTGAGCCATCGTGAAGACGTCTTCGGGGACGCATATATGCTGGCAAATGGGCAACGCACATGAAAAAGAAGTGCCCTCCCTTTCAGCTGCCTGAGTTCTTTCGCCCGATGAATTCCCACGCCGACACGGATAAACAGTGTCCAAGCCAACTGCTGTGATCAGAAGTAATTGCTCAGGAGCTTGGTTTGATTGCTGTGAAACATGGAATGGTTTTCTACATGAAATGGTCTGTGGAGAGAATTCGATTTAGGGAAAGAAGAAGACAGAGATGAAGACGAGGAAAAGATAGGGAGGATGAGGGACAGAGGGGATGTTAGGTGTCTGTTTGCCTGAAACAGGGTTAAACGTCAAGGTAAAACTCAAAGAATGACATCTTGACAACCTGCAAAGGTGAAAAGTGTGATGATACAAAGTGAAGCAAGCTAATCATACAAGCTAAAGCTACATTAGTGTTTAATGAGGTCAAAATTAGGTCAATGCCATTAACGATTCCGCTTATCAATCCGATTTTTCATTGATTCCCTTACCAATTCCTTCTGTGAATTTTCTGTGTTCTAAAAGTAGGCTTTGCAGGTTTTCTGTGTCAATAACTTTTTAATTAAGTCTATGAGTAAATGGATATGGCATGACACTCTTGGTTATTTAGCGCCATATGAAAACAAATATTTCAAAGCGTTGGTGGTGCCATCGTTGCATATTACGTTGTTAGTGACCCTTTTGATAAAGTGAAGACAAGCTTTGGATCTCTCTGCATTGTCTTGGAAATTCTGCTGCTGACCGACGAGCGTGATTGACATGTGGCATGTCACGTGACGTCGCTGTAAGGTCCAGCCGCTCCAGCGTAATGTAGATGTAATCTAAAGGCCAATGATGTCAATGGATCAAACCATTTCTGATCAATTCTTAACAGGAACGGGTTATCCATACCCATCCCTAACTCTGTTTGTTGGGTATTAGTGACTGTTTTCTGATTGGGTATCAGCCTGCAATGGTTGGAGTAGTGTAGGAATGTGACAGCAGGATGGAAAATTTCAAGAGGGCCAAATGTGAATGTAATAAATGCTAGGTTTTCAGGTGTTTTTTTGTTTTTTGTTTTTTTGCATATTAGCAGTAAATTTAGAAAAAAAGGATGAAATTCTTTAATTCCTTTATTAAGTTTCCTCATTTATTCCTTAATTAACTCCTAACTTTCCTCAATGAAAACACGATTAGACATTAAATTAGATTATTTTTCAAAATTCATTCTCTCATTTATTTGTATTGTTTCTATGTCTCTCCTTGGGTGGGCCAAATGTCAAACTGGGTGGGCCTGAGCACACCAAGACGTGTCCCTTCACTAAGTCTCGTCAGATGCAGTGAGATAATGAGTCCCTCGGTACTGAAAATGATGTCAAAATAAATAACAGATATTTCAACATAAAGCACAGATTATAAAGGTTTTCTGTCTAAAATTAGCTGAAAGGGAAGTCACTCTTATATTTGAATAAATAAACTGTCTTTTGGTTCATTTTAAAAAAAACAACAACTCATGATTATTAAAATATCTTAGATCGAGTTTTTTTCCAGTCTGATTTTCATTTTAACCCCAAATTAGTTTTGAGAAAAGCATTTCACTGAATTTGTTTCTCATGAGATGTTGATTTCTTACAGTAGATTTAAGCAAAGCAGTCCCTCTCAGTAGCTGTCGGATCCCGTTCTGACAGTAATTACACGTCAGTTTCTAAATTATATGCTACGGATTCCTGCAGCTCTTTGTGTTTCCTGTCAGATTTCATTCAGAGTTGCTGCTTTGATTGTCAAAGTCATCTGTCTCCAGTGTTTACAGATATTATGCAGAAATCTTCTGAGCAGAGAGACAAAAATATCAGAGTTTTGTAATGTCAAAAGTTAACCTTTATTCCATTTTTGTTTTCCTGTCACGGCACTGATGTGTCCCACTTTTATTTTGGGAACTGCGATGCATTCTGGGTACAGTAGTTCAGAGCGGTGCCGTGTCGAGCTGTTTTTCTTCACCTGTCCCATTGTGCAGCATCAAGTGGAGCTTCAAAGAGGCTTTGATGTTACAGGCCTCCTTTGAGCTGAATGCAAATCTGTAAACTGGCATGGACCAGGAGACTGCACAAGCTGACAGCTTGCCAGACACCTCCACACGATGTTTTTCACTGTGCAGCTCTGGGGAAAAAAAACTTTGAAGCCTATTTTATCTGTCTGAGTAACTTTATGATTGGCTTCAGTAATTTCAGGGGGCGGAAACTTGTTTTTTTAAAGCTGTATTTTGGTGTTTTAGGTCATTACAACTGGTCTTCTTCACAAAATATGACCTCTTCGAGTGTTTGCGTGTTTTTTTACCGACATGTAAAAGGCTAGCCGGTGGTTTCACCATTGAGGTTTTAAAATAAAATCAATAGAATTTACAGATTTTAAAGAGTTGCTGGTTGCTGAAGGAAGACAAGGAATAAATCAGCCTAAGAACAGAAAGACAGAGAGTTGGTGTTGGATGATGAAGGCGGAGAGATAGACCAGAGGGTAGGGGAGCGGTTTTCACTGCCAGCCTGTCAAGGAACCAATTCTTCCAGCTGGAGCCAGGTTACATGCTGGGCTGAGACCCTCCATGCCAGGCCTCCATGTCTGTCTGGCGCCTGTCTCTGGTGTCCATCCTACCCATCCACTGCCAAGATCCCGGTTTATGGTGTGTACACAGAATGTTTATGTCATGCTAATTGGATTTGTCAGATGGATGGTTGGGGGATTGTGGAAGGAGGTGTAAGCCTCAGATATGCAAAGAAAGAATTAATTTCTCCATCACTCTCAGTCTGATGAGCATGTTTCCATCCCCCCTCTCTTTGATTTTGTTGATAGTTTCACCGCTCTAAATTCTTTATGCATTGAAAGTATAGCAGAAAGGACTTTGATGGTTTCTGTTTGATTTTCACTTCCCACTGTTCTGCTGAGAGCCGTTGCATCATCAGAGTG
Source organism: Labroides dimidiatus (assembly GCA_030710495.1). Lineage (NCBI taxonomy): Eukaryota > Metazoa > Chordata > Actinopteri > Labriformes > Labridae > Labroides > Labroides dimidiatus. The sequence continues at coordinate 15,522,741 of CM061163.1, forward strand.
TATTGCATGTAAAGACATGCGCTGGAGCATATATACTGTATATATGTAGGGCACACATGCCATCCACCATGGGAATCAGGATGCACTATCCTCTGCATGAACCTGAATCGTTGTGACAAGCATGGGCTCTAAGCGCTGGGAAAGCTAGTGAGGCTGACCATGGAGAGCTTGAGCTGAAACACCCGAGAGGCTGCCGGGTTTTTTTCCTCCACAAGCTGTTCCATCATTACAAGTCTCATTATAACTGCTTTGCCACAGTTTGGTTTTGACTGACATTCCCAACGGATCCCGTCTGCAGATTATAATCCTGCCAGGAATGGAAACATGTAATATCCTGCAGACAGCCTCCCTCTGCTCTGGTTATTGATCTGATCATGAAAGATTGATGACTTTATAATTGATTCCTGTGCATCATGTACAGTGCAGGAGGATATGAAGCTGCCTGTGAGCGCTCTTTGATCACTTGTGGTCTTCGTGGAGCTTACCTGCTGACTACAGACGTTTCCTCTTAGCAGAAGCTGCCATTTAATCTTCTTCAACAGGAGAGATTTTCAATCCATATGACAAGATCGCACTCCTGTAAACTCATGACCAGATAACAAGCATCTGTGGACCACATGACAACAAAAGCTGCTTCACAGATTGAGTCGTCTGTCACGTCTTTCACTGGAGCAATCATGAATAGAAACCTAATGAAAGAGAAATCAGATCAGATTACAGAGAAAAAAAACTAGATCACATGAAGCGACTGCAGATCCATCCTGATCCAAATGGGCGTCTTTGTAAAGAACCTTAATATTCTTATTTCATGGATAAAGATAAAGATTATGTGCATGCGTATAAACACAGTGCAAACAACATAAGCATGCAAAAGCGGGCAAATCCCCTCCTGGATTTGTTTTTACAGCTGAATAGACGTCTTTTCATCACCCCAACCCTTTCAACTCTGCAATACTAATCAGTCAACCAGTGTTTTCAGCTGCAGCTTCAGTGACTTTGCAGCGATAAGCAATTTGTAGATGCTCTTAGCTGCTCTGCAGTCGCTGTCCGGATTGCAGGACAGGATGCTGCTCCACTTTTCTCCATCAGAGATAGTTGGGGTCCGGGAGCTCCTCGGGCTGCTCTGTGCCAGATAACTGTCAGTATTTCCCCACCATCAAAACCTGCCTGGCAGAGGTAAAGGGTGACTCAGCAAACTTCAGGATAAATTATTTAATCATTTGTAACAAAATAAATTTACAAAGAAACAACCGAATTCCAACTCTGGTTGAACTCTCCAGACACGTCTCCATTTCTTGTTCAGCATCAATCTCTTCATCCTTCCGGTTTTCAGTGAAGTTCCACAGAATCTTGACATTGATCTGAGAGAGGTCATACTCCTGTCTGCCATCCAGAAGAAACTTGCAGAGATTGCCAGTTGAAATGTGCGGCTCCTTTTAAGTTTAACTTGCACATGATGCTTCAGATACTTCTTACAATCCAAATTCATTTTGGGGAACAAAGGAAGTACTAATGTCATAAACAAATGCTTCTATATGGAATGAAATGTACCCGCATACCTGAGTAAAGAAAATCTACATTTAAATTTAAATATGTTATGAAAGGAATCGTGAAATATTTCATCCTGAATTTCGCTGGACCACCCTTTAAAAAATGCAAGAATCGGTTTTGCACATTGATTTGATTTGACGTGTGTGGTCAGGAGGTCCCTGTTGTCAATTTTGATATGATTTTTGAGTCGCGTTGAATTTTGAGTTGCTGCCATGTGATTGGCTGATTAGAAATTTGTGTTAACAGGCAGTTGGATAAGTGTGCCTAATAAAGTGGCCACTGATCTGTGACAGATCATGATCTTAAACTGCTGGACACATCTTTTTTTTCTCTTTTTTTACATACTAATCTAATTTATTAGTGTTGAACATGATGACATGAGCATGAAGTCGATCATCCTCCCCTCAGCTGCAAAGAAAATATGTAGTCCTCGTTATACTTTTGATTTAAGATGGATTAAAACAAAAGTCATACAACAGCAACTCTTGGTTTTAACCGTCAGAAGAAAATTCTCTTGACATCACGTCAATTTTTGTTCTCTTTCATTGCCTTCAATTGTTTTCTTAACTAGCTCCCGCTGGGGCCATAAGAACACCGCTGGCTCGTATAAGTCGGACACACTTTAGTGAGGTGGCGTCTGAGCTCATCTCTGGGTGTGTGCACACATGAAGCATGTCACTGTGGACAGCTGTTCACACAGCTGCTGCTCTCTCTCTCTCTCTCTCTCTCTCTCTCTCTCTCTCTCTCACACACACACACAAGCTGCAAAAAGAAGGAAGCTGTGGGGTTAACAGAGTTTGTACACCCTCCATCACCCGAGGCCAATGCTGTAAAAATTTGCAAGTAAGGAGCCAAGACGCAGCTGCAGCCACTTAGTCAGAGCTGAGAGTGTATCGCACTCAAGATGATGTATCACATGTTGCTGCAGAAACAAAAGGAAAGTGGCAGATAAATCATAATTCTCTCATGATTATTTCAGCAATATGTCAAAAAGATAGAAGCACATGATTTAAAAAGTCATGAAAATCACTCCTACAGCCCGTCCTCTTCTGAGAGTCCAAGATCAACATTTCTGTGAAGATTCTGACCTTAATCCTACATCTTTCAAGAAGCTTCAGCTGTCTTATCTATCTTTCCTCTCACTGATTGGTTATGTAAACTTTGGCTGCACGACTTTGTGGGCCTGCAGAGTGTTGCTTGGCAGGGGGAGACTCCTCGTTTTTTTTCGCAGCCCCCTCACTGTGCCGTCCTGGCATCAGAGCGGCCTCACAGTTGTCCCATTGAGTCCCCTCATGTCACAGCACAGCAGACCAATCAGCTGGCAGCGGACAGGGCGGCTCAGGGTGCCAAGTAATTTGTCAGACCTGGCTGTTGAAATCAATGACAATTTGTATAGAGCAGGTGTGGTTCGTTCACAGGCGGGCAAGGACGGAGGAGACTTAAAATCTGAAGGCAAGTGTGTGAGTGTGTGTGATTGAGTGTGCGTGTGCCTCCAGGATGTCTGCTCTTTTAAAAGTCTTTTCTTCACCTGAAGTTTTTGACAGGTTTCCTGTTTTTGTTTTTATGTACGGAGAGGGAAAGAGACAAAGAAGTATAGAATGGATGACATTAGCTGTCTGCAGATGTTTGCCCTGTGTTTGATGGATGTTTGCTGTGAAACAATCAGTATGCTAAACAGTATTTTTCAAAAATGAAATGTATAGTAACACATGGTTGGATCACTTAAAGAGGGGTATTGTGGCTTTTTTAAGCTTTTCTACTATCAGTCTGGGACCCTCATTGTAGTTTGATATGATTTACAAATGGTGTTTTAGAAACCCTCATTTCAGCCTATGTCTGACATGCTTCATTTTATCTGCTGTCTCTTTAAGGCTCTCCATACCACAAACCCCCATCTGTCTGATTGGCCAGCCTTCTGGAGGCCTTTGTAGTGCAGAGCTATGGGCAGACCTTGGTGTTTGAGGCCCACCCTTAAAATGCATCATGATGTGATGACCTCGTGAAGATCTCGTGCTATTTTTAAAACAGTCTATTTTGAGCAGTTTAAAGAGAGACACGTAGATTTCTACAACATATGAATATGTAGTGGTTTGTCAATCTACACCAGCATTGTTACTTAACATCTGTATAAAAAATGGGAAAGCATTATACCCCCTCTTTAAATACTCTCCTACCTCCTGTTTGATTCATAGCAGGATTATCAAGCAGATAACAACCAGCACAGACATAAGAGTTAACCTTCAAGGTCGACTGAAGACTGTTTTCTGGATGTTTGCTATTAGTAAATCCTGACTATCATCACTACCAGATTGTCTGTAGCGTCACTTTTCTCGTTAAGAATCTGCTTGTGTTTCTATGAGGTTTTGAGCAATCGGAATCAAGTATTTTTTAAAGAAGGGTGAGTAGTTAGAACATAGGATGGAGGTAATTAACCAAAAGTTATAGTCGTTACAATTACTGGAAAATACTCTTCCAGAACGCTGTTCCCATCCACTAACTTGTTTGCAGAAATCCAGTATAAAGGGTAAACCTCTGTTGTTCATGTCGCTTCCTATGTTGAATTTGTGTCATCCTGTTTTTCACGTTTACATTTTTGAGGGATACAGCTATGAAATTTCTGTATTTAGAAAAATAAGTGTAAAATTATGATTTTCTTGGGGTTAACTGCACTTTTTAGTCATTTATTTAGTTAGTCTGGACATGAGTCTGTACATTTTATTAACTTTTGGGATATAAGGGTATATCCGTATGTATAGCATTCTTTAAACCATAACACCAGCAGTGCAGTGCAGTCCTGCTGTTTACTGCCTTGCTGCACAGACAAATGTTCTAGCATTTTTATCACTATCCCCACATTTGCTTGAAACCAGAAAGCCACAGACATTGAATGTGTTGCTGTTAGCATCATTTTGCATTCAAAAGCACTTTTGATTATCATTATAAGTTCCTGACGTTATTTTTTTGCAAGGCAGCTAAGTGGATCGCAAGGTTTGACTTTCCACAGTGTATTTCAGTTGTTTTGTTGCTCTCATATTCAAACATCTATGCAAAACTAACCCACGTAATCTCTCTCGCACTGCATTGTTGCTGGGCAAATGATCTGGTCTGTTTGCATGTGTTGGAGCTCCAAGAGTTAATAGCTGGCTAACCATGCATGTACTTTAATATGTATGTATTTTTTTTTCTGTGTGTGTGTGTATGTGTGTGTGTGTGTGTGTGTGTTTGTGTGTGTGTGTGTGTGTGTGTGTGTGTGTGTGTGTGTGTGTGTGTGTGTGTGTGATTTTATGTCCAGTGTAGTCAGTGTGTGGGCGCTGCGATGTGTTGACCTCTCGTAAGCTGTGAGATGAGCCGGTTAATTAGTGTGATGCTTTGACAGTCATGTAACCAGCTGCATTCAGTGGTCTGTCACATCTGCCTTGTCATCAGCACACACACACACAAACGCACACAAACACACATATGTGCGGAGGATTGGCGTTACTATGGTGAAGCCTGTCACCTACCGCAGAATTTTATAGTGTGGAGTTTTAATTGAAATGTCAATCATGTGTTCTGCTGTCTTGTGGTACAGGTGTGTTGTTTAGGTTTCTGTAGTTACATTCTTCACAATTAGCAGCTTCATTTTCAGGATGCTCCCCCCATCCTCCTCTTCCTCTCAACATCTCCCTCCCTTGTTGTTCTTTGGTGTCTCCGTTTTTCATCTATTCTTGTTTCAACTGATTTTTGACACCCAGGCACAAACAGAAGACTGTCTTATTTTAGACTCCCAAGCCTTGAACTCCCTGCACACCTGCCACACACTCCCATAAAGACATCTCCCATGAATGTTTTACTAGGTCGGCTCCTGAGGAAGTGCCGTCTCCCATCACCACCACGCTCTTCCTCCATCTCTCTCTGTCTCTGTCTCCACCTCCCGTTCATGCCTTTTTTTTTTTTTGGACTTGTTTGTTTGACTCGCTGAGGCAGCACTAATCCTCGGCTTGTCCCTCTCCTTCTCCTTCAGAGCCTGTCGCTCCGTATTTTTAGATCCCCTCCGTTTTCTCTCTTTCTCTCTGTCTAACAAGTGTTGATGCTCTCACAGAGTAATGTGGCAGAGCCGTGAGTTCCCTAATCTTAATGTGATTATAGGCCAACTCAGTAGCTGGAGATGATACTGTGAGTGATGTGTGTGTGAGTGTGTACCTGTGTCTCTCTGTGGTTTGTGTTCGAGCGGAATTAGTTCATAAACAAACACCGAATGACAAACATGCTTAAAGGAAAATCCAATTTATTACAAATCTGGTTCTTTATTTTAGTGACATAAAACTGATGAAAATGTTGACTTGCTACCGTTTTAAACAATTTCAATTACAAACATGGAGTCTAAAAGGTTGGGAAGATGAGCAAAATAAAGGCCTTTGCACACAGAGTCTGTTATTTTGTCCGAAATTGACGCATGTTAGAAAACAAATTCAGTCCCATGTCATATCAATCGTGTTTGCAAACTAACACTGAAACTTTCGTCCGTCATGATTTTTTTTGGAACAGGTTCGATTTTCTGCGGGGGTTTTTTTAGAACGCATCCAAGTTGTTTCAATGGTTGTTTGACCATTCAGAGATGCCAAAGGCTATTTAGCTAGCAAATTAATTTATTAAAGACAGAAACGCCTGGTGAGATGGGCCGATGCATTTTCTGTCATTTCAGGCTGTGTTTAGATGATGAATGAAGACTTGTGTCTGTGTGTGCCTATGTTTGTGTGTGGGTGTGTGCATGCCTACCTCAAACATACTGACAGGCACTGCTCAGGATCAACTGCTTGATCACTGCTCAATGATTCCATTTTTATTGTAGTGTGAATTTTTGCAATTAATAGAAAAATATACACATCAGATTCAGTGTTCGAGTCTCTTTTTATAATGTTTTTTTATTTTACTTTACAGATCCAAAAAACGCATCAGGAAATAACCGACTCAGTGTGCAAAGTCGTAGAGTTTCATGTTAACACTGTTGTGAATATTTCAAATGAATTTTAGCTCTTGTCAGCGAAGTGATGGTGGCCTCATAATCTTCTATAAATGCAAATTCTTATAAACATGATAACATGTTGCTTTGGATTTCAGTGCTAGCCTCTAGTGGACACTTGAGGAACTGCAGTGTCTTGTGTGTCTTTTTTTTTTTTTTTTTTTTTTGAACATCAGTGGTCGCTGTTTTAGTGTGAGAGTTTTAACATTTTATAGAAGGGCTGGGATGATATGCCCTTCTCTTGATTGGATTCTACAATAACGATTTTTGGGGTGCCAGTTTGATTAAAATTGCATTTCTTCGATATAGCCAATTTTTGCGATTTTTAGCTCCCTTATTTAACACCAGACCATGTGAAAAAGTTGAATGATGATGATGTCTACAAAATATATCAGGAACCATATTCTAAAAACATTTTGCCCTCTGCTTGAGAAAAGCGGTATTTTTTTTTTTTTCAACCAATCTTGTAAACCGAGATTAAATGAAGGATTTGAATTTGGGGGGAAAAAAAAATTTGAACAAAAAAAAATTGATGAAAGAATTGTAAAAAAAAATAAAAAAAAATTCTGACACTTATATGGATCAACTTTTTTCTCCCACCCTTTTTTTGTAAACATCAAAAAGTCAATTTATTCTTATAGGTTGATACTTACATTTGAATCCTAGATGTGTGTGTGTGTGTGTGTGTGTTTGCATTTAGGTCACAGGGTGCGTAGCTTTTAATCAGACCATGTGTGCTCCTCTTTCTTATGCCACATCCAAGTGAATCCCATTTTTGCTATTGTGCATACTGATTGTGGTAACTGGCCCTGTTCTGTCGCTGCTTTGAGTGGTTTTGTTGCCCAGCCAACCTAACGTATCATTACAGTTTTAAAAAACTGTATGGGGGAATTCCTAAGCCTCCCACGAGGAATGCTGCAGCCACATTTGTCTGGAATGTTAAAAACTCGCTTCCCTCCAGGAGGTGAATTCTAGACATCTCAAGTGCACATTTCTTATAATAAGGCGGATAAAACATGCCAAAGCTGACTTGTGTTTGGGATAGTTTGTGAACTTTTAGCTGTAGAGCTGAAACCACGTAGTTAGGGACTTTGCGTTTAATTAAGAGGAGTTTTTGCAGGCTAAGGTCTTTGGTGAGCTCACCACCATTGATGAAGGCAGTACATTTTGGCAATTTATCCTAATAGGTTAGACATCAACTTGCTGTATGACATAAAATCTTGCTAACGGTCCCCGTGTTTTCCATTTCTAGTCTCTCCCAGAAGCTATAATGAGGATAATTGATGGGGTTCAGCCAGATAAGAATTGGAAAATGATAGAGCACACATACTCCGTTGTTACTTTGTCATTAAATCAGTTCCCTGCAACAACAGGACCACACACACTGCACCATCACTTATGACTGAACTCAGTCAATAGATAATGGGCTTTCCCAGGTAGATCCATCACAGTCCACCTGAGTGTCCCTCCAGGCCGAATGAATGAAACAACAGTTTTTGGACCAAGAGAAAGAGAGAGAACATTGTTGCTGTGTAACTTTGTCCTTTGTCATGGTATGATCAGGGGTTAATACTTCCATTGTGCACCCCTTCTGCACTTGTCTAAGCCTGTCCTGTGCAAGGTGGCAATTAGGGTGTGTGTGACTCCCCTATTCCCCTGACAGAGTCCAGTGGAATGGGAATGGAAGAATGCAATCATTGTCTGCCAATTTAAAGCAAAGGAGGGCTCTCCCTGGCTTTGCTGATTGTCAGGGCAGGATATGGGAGGGGCTTCAGCGGCCAGGTCTGATATCAGTGGGCCGGGGGACCAGGAACCTGATCCAGTTGCTCTGCCTGGGTCGCCCCATTCCCCATTTCCACCCACCTTTTAGCAGCTCCAGGTGGCAGTGAAGCAAACAGAGGAACCTCTGTGCGAGGGGTGCAAGGAGACTCTTTGTTAATGTTGCTTCTGCTGGGAAGACTTTTCACAAAACGGGGACAGCAGTGTCACGCAGCGAGCTATAAAAAGCACAGATGTGTGTTTGCATCTTGTTATCTGCTCTTGACACAATGGAATATTTTAGCTGTAACAAGGGACCGTGCAGTCTTTCATTTGCACTCTCTGAATGTGTGAAACATACTTTAAAATTATATCTGACGAAATCTGCATCCACAACAACTGTAAAGTTTCCCTTTGTTTGTTAACTCTTTTGGATCCTGACAGGGCTGCAGCTGAGAATCCCACACTGTAGGGGTGCAGTGGATTACTGCAGGTGTATGAGCAGCTGCATGCAGACAAGCAAGTATCTGCTATGGGATAATTGGAAAACATTTTTAAAAAATTTAATTGCATCCAACTATTTACAAAGTAGCAACAACCTCTTGCTCTGAGAAACTTAAAGAGGGGGTATGGTGCTTTTTTTCTTTCTTTTTCTTTTTTGCTTTTAGGATTTATACTGTTCATGTGGCCTCCCTGTAGTATCTTTGCATGATTTACAGCTCAAAAAACACTATTTTACTCACACTTGTGAAATTCCTGTCTGAAATGTTGTTTTAGTCACTGTCTCTTTAAGAAGCTCTACTCCACAAACCCCTTTCCTTTTGGTTGGCCAGCCCTTTGAGGGCCTGTGGAGGGCCAACCATGGTGTTTGAGGCCCACCCTTGCAACATGCCATGAACAAATTAGGAGATCCTTATGTGATGACATCATTTCAGCAAGTCTCGTAAAAATCTCGCGCTAAGTTTGGAATGGACCGTTTTGAGAAGTTTATAGACAGGTTAAGGGATTTCTACAACATATCAAGCGGTGTGAAAATTTGCACACATTTAGTTTACACATACAGGATTTTTACTTGATAGTCATGTTTACAATGTGGAAAAGCATTATACCCCTCTTTAAGCAGAGGTCACCGTGATTACAGGAATTTAAGGGAAAGAAAATGTAACACTATCCATTGAATACGTCCTACTATCGTAAAACAACACACTCCAGAGGATCCTTGACTCTGGGAACCATGAAAGTCCGTGCCAAGTTTCATGGCACTCCATTTTATAGTTTTCCAGATATCGCAGTGAGGGCCAAAGTGGTGCATCATGCAACCGACAGACAGATATTATCGTCTCCAAAGGCGTGTTGCTACTGTGGCTTCAGACATTGTGCCACCCAGTCATTAGCAAACATGCAGGATTCTCAAGCACAGGAAGGGTCACAGAGGTTTTGATCCAACTAAGTGTTTTTTTGTTTGTTTGTTTTTTGGTGTTGTGTTTTAAATTACCCAACATTGTAAGATATTGTTGTTACCTCCTTTTTTAAAAGGTCAAATCAGAGAGAATGGCCATTACACAATGATGGATGGTCTGTGCCTCGTGACCCGTGATGGTTATTAGTGAAAAGAATGATGAAGGATATCTTGTTTCATTTGCTCGTTGTTCATCCCGAGCATCACTTTGTAAATCTATCATTGGGGAACCGAATGTTTAGAAATATTTTTAGTGTGAAGAGATCTGTGTCATGAACAAGTCCCTGCTTGTTCATGTCACACACAAATTAACTCTGTTCATCCTCAAGTGTGCTGGATTCACGCCATGCCACTTAGCTCCTACACGGGGATAAATACGACCATTGGAACTGTTTTTCCAGTGGTCTCACCACTTCCTCCTTCACCGCCGTCACCCACTCATGACCACAATGGCATCTCTCAGCCACCACTTAGCCTCTGATAGATGGTTTCTATTTAGGAAAACGGCATCTGACCACAAACCACCGAGCACAACAAGACCGTTGACAAGTTGAAATAGAAAAGTTAAACTGTGGGAGAAAACAGAGCACAAACAGCCATGCCTCGATTTTGGGGCTTTGTCTGCAAAAACGCTCTCTGGAAAGCCTCTTATGATTGCTTTCGTTTGGTTGAGGAATATGTTTTGAATTTTTTTTTTGTAGACAAGTTTCACTCAATCGTCTGCAATCCGTTTTGGCAGTAAGAAAAAGGGACAACTTTGAAAAGAATTGACAGCTGGCTAAAAATCGAGCCTTCTCTCCGATTTGAAAGGTTTGATGGATGAACTGCAGGAGCTTGTAACTTTCAGTGCTAAACAGAACAGGTTGTTGCGACAACCCCAAAGCCTCTCAGGTAATTAATAAACACATTCATTTGAAGGCAGCGCCAATAAATCAAACGCTCCTCGGTCATCAGTCATGCGCTGCTGGAGTATGACGTTTCTACAAGCTTCACGACGAGGTAATGAAGGGGAAATGGAACCAGTTCTTTCAACATTATTGGCATCTTCACAGATGGTCAAAAATAAACACTCTCATATATGAGGAGCTGAGGCTGCGCGTGTGTGTGTGTGTGTGTGTGTGTGTGTGTGTGTGTGTGTGTGTGTGTGTGTGTGTGTGTGTGTGTGTGTGTGTGTGTGTGTTTGCATTCGACAGTCTGCGTCTTCTCTTTTGGTGTGTCCACATTCAGTCTGAGTAAACACAGTTTGGTAGGGGATTGACTGGCCCGCAGCTAAAGTGTCCTTCAGGAAAATAGAAATCAAACAGTGAGAGGGAGAGGGAAGAGGGGAGAAAGTGATTGAAGTTGCGGAAACATGGCTGACGTGTTTATAGCTAAGGCACCTTAAGGTGGCAGGGTCATCAACAGTGGGTATTCCCTGAGGAGGAGCGCAGAGAGACATGAGAGGATCATTATTTGGAGAGGCAGAGATCTGTTACAGCTGCAGTGGGTAAACAGAATGTGGGGGGGGGGGTAGTTTGTGTGTGTGTGTGTGCATTTTTCTTATCTCTAGGTTAAGTTAATGAGATTGCTTTTGATGAGATACCTCAAGATATTCACCTCCACAGATGGCGATGATAATTGAAATCCATAATGCTTACTCACAATCCAATTAACTTATCTTGGCTCCAACCTTACAGACACGGTGGAGAGTGCTGTGTGAGTGTGTGTATTAGTGTGTGTTTGCGTTTGTGCATGCCCGTGTGGGGCAGTTGGTCCGGAAAATTTATGCTTCCCGGGATTTAACATAATTTGCTCTAATTGGTGTTTGCTGTTCAGCAGCTACTTAGCGATAGTCAAATAAATTCTTAATGGTCTGTACCGCAGGCTAGTTTGGAGGATGGATCTGTATTCAGGGGTCTCAGTAAAGAATCTCACTTTTAAAAGGGATGATTTAGAGATATAGAGTTTTGGCAGGTGTTTCGAGTCTCCTCGAGTTTTCTGCCAACTTTCACTGGGGGAACATGCTTTGAATTTTATCTCCAGAGGAAAACATGATTGTGTTTTAGCCTTGGTCAGAGGTATCCTATTGCCTGTATAGCCTCAAATCGATTTTTTTTTTGATTGTGGAGAAAGGAACCTGCTGCCATCTGAGAAGAGTATTACTCTTACTTTGAAGACTGCTTGAGTTAAATTATATGTGGTGAGCTGCCAAAAACTACAGTTTCTTGAGTTTCTACTTTAGAGTCAGTCTGTATTAAAACCAGTTAGTTTGTCTATTAAAACCCAAATGAAGACTTTTTCTTTCAAAAATTCAGGAATAAATTGTATGCTAACAGAAAGATGCCACTGCTATGTGCTTGATGTCATCTAACTAAATTCAGTCACTAAACTGTACCTGTACGTGTTAATTTTGAGTGTGCTCAACAGTTATTTGTGTAATGATTAAAAAAAAACTTTAAAGAGGGGGTACCATGCTTTCCCATATTTTAAACATAGATAAAAAATAAAAATGCTAGATGTCTCTACTAAATGTGTGCTCATGTTCAAACCCCTACATATTCAAATGATGTAGAAATCCCTGAATTTTGAGTCTGTTCTAAAAATAGCACAAGATCGTCATGAAACTTGCTGAAATGTTGAGGACATTGCATCAGTTTCTCTGGTTTATAACATGTTGGAGGGGTGGGTCCCCGACTCCAAAGTCCTCCCACAGCCAACAGGCTTCCAGAGGGCTGGCCAATCAGAGAGAAGGTGGTTTGAAGTGTGAGGAGCCTTAAAGAGACAGAGGGTTTCAGATTGGAGGTAAAAAATGGTGTTCTTGAACACCAGTGAGAGAAAAATAGGGATTTTTTGAGTTGTTAATAATGTAGAGCTAAGGTACCAGTGGGACAGTGTAAAAACAAACAAAAAAAAAACATCCTCTTTAAGTTGCTGTCGCTTTAAGGTAGCACAGAGTTGTTTAACACACTGTTTGCTCTCCAGGTCCATGACTTTTTATGTTCAGTTTCCAGCATCATCTTGTTAACACTGAACAATGGTCCTGGATCAGATGATTGCGTCACAGACATCTGGGAGACACTTGTATGCAAAAGACCACTAGCTGAATGCAAATTTGTTTGTTACAAAATGATGCATTTTCATTTGTCTGAAGCAGCGCACACTTGAGAATAAGTACAGGAAAGGTGGATAAGGTGAAGTTTTTACAGGTTAAAGCTACTCATTTTTTTAATTTTTTTTTTTCAGCCACCACTTTTTCTAACATCATAGATTCAGATGAGCAGAGGTCAAGTCTTCTATAAGCTTTTTGAGCCTCTTAGCATGATGAATTAAAAGACTCAGCTGCTAGCATCTCTATCAGAATCTCATTCTCTGATACTTTACTCACTCAGTAGCCAGCTAGTGTTTTAGCAACAGGCACAGAATGTATACCTTTAAGAACACAAGGTTTGCCAACACACCCACACCTCTCCAGCTCCCATAATCCTGTCCAAAAACGGTGACTCCTGACTCCAGAAAACAAGGAAATGTCTGCAACGGGAGGCTTCGAAAAGAGAGAGAGAGAGAGAGAGAGTTGACAAACCAGTCGGTGAGGATGACAAGGAATTCAGACAGAGACAAGACACCCTCAAGAGTAGCTCCCCTCGGTATGGTTCCCCTAATCCCCCTTCAGAGAGCAAGGGACTACTTTTCGCCTGCCTTGCACTTTCTGCAGTTTACTGACACGCTCAGTCTGGGATTTTTTCCCCCTCCCCTCATCATCTTCAGCTTTCATGTCATGCTGAACACCACCGCTTGTTACCCGGTCTTGTGAGATGAAGGCTCATGGTAATGCCCATTGAGTCTGGGAGCAGGTAGAAACAAATAACATGTACTGACACACACATACAGGTAAAGCTCTTAAAATCCCCACTGATCTCAGCAGGGGGAGAGCTACCCGGTTTGTTTTTCATTACGGAAGTAATGCCTGCCTTTTTGATCCTTTGTTGCCTCAGTGAGATCAGAAGTATCATAGTGGATGCTGTTTTTTCCTTTTTCCCACGTTATTTGACTGAAATCTCGCTTCAGGTCTTTTGATGCCCTGGTCCCTCCCCCCCTGTGGAGCTCTGGATCTGTGAGGGATAGAAACAACTGTTTGAGGCTTTCTGGAAGAATTTCCTGCTGGACTAGACTGTAGAGGGATTTTTTCCCCGCTGTTGATGTGTATCAGTGCCTTCCTCTGCTCTGAGTAGCTAGATGTAATGTTGTGGTAGTGGGTAGAAAATAATCCACAGCATTTCTGCATTCCCAGGGAACCTTTGCATGCCTCATTACATGGTGGATTGCCAGGGTAGGATGTTCAAGTTAGTTATAGCTGTCTGAGTTTTGGAGATATTTTCAGAACAGGTGGTTGGCCTTGGAAAGAAAAAAAGAAACTCAGAGACACAACATGACTTTCTTTATGCAGGAAGATATGCTGAGAAAATCTGCAGAAGAAAACGAGATCCTGTCAGCGTGCAGCATCACCACAGTCTGCCACGTTTTGAGACTTATTGTTTGAAACATCCCCAAGCTTGTGCATTTTGACATCTAATCGCTGTTGACCCAGGAATACCCTTGATGTTTGTGTTTGTTCTGCATAATTCATAGTTCAAATTCTGTGCAAAGCTTGTCATGAATCATGCACCCAGAGAAGGATTGTCTCAGACTGGTGCTATAGAAAAACGTTAATCCTCTGTGGATGGATATGTAAATATGACCGAGTGCCGCTCTGTGTTGTTGGAACGCTTCTGATTGTTGTGGATAAACCGATCTGTGTTGTGTTTGCTGTGGGTGATGGTGTGAAAGAGAGGAAAAGAGCCCAAAGGAAGGGTAGCTTAAAGTGTAAAGACCTGTCCTCCAAGACAACAGAGTATAATCCCTTCAATATTAATATATTCCTGAGAACACCATTAATATTCCACTGTATGAACCAAGAGAACATGCAGATCACATGCATATGTTTACTGCTACTTTTCACCTCACATCATGCTTCACGGTCATAATGATGAATAACAGTGTATGGACATGGCATCAGCAGAGGATGATGTCTATTCATGTAGGTTTAACCAGCGCTGCCTTGACCTGCTAAGAGGGCTGATAGCAGGTGGTGCTAGCTCGTCAACTTTAGCCGCCCTCTATTCAACATTATTTATACACAGACTCTGTGCTTGTGTGTTTAGTCATATTCATTGTGCTTAGTGACCGTTTTCTCGGTGCATTCTTGCCTTTAAACTACTTACAGCTTGAATCTAAATTTTCCCTTGAAGTGAAAATGCATGAGGAAATTTGAATCCCTGTGTGGTTAGCATCTCTTAATAAAAAATAAAAAAATCTCATTCTGTACTTTTTTGACAGCCAAATGTGTCATTCACTGAGAATCTTTGCCATGGAACATGCAAAAACATCTGGTTCAGCAGACTGTGTTAAATCATTTGATGAAATCAAGCAGCAACTTCCAGCCTAGAAATATGAGGCATTGCAGAAGTGCTAAAGTGGCTCCAGAAACCACATACACAAACATGTCTCTCGTCTGAATAGCTAACTTCACTAGCGGTACACACTATTCAGAAGGTGATGTTTTGTTTTTTTCTAATACAGCAGTTTAGAAGATATTAAAAACACAAGTCAGCCCAATGAGAAGCACAGCTCAGCTGACTGATAGGCTGTCACCTTATAGCTGTGTGGGGGCTCAAAGCTCGCCCTATTTCAAATTTAGCGACAGTCGACGACTTGCTTCAAAACTCATGCTGTGTCCCAAATAGCGTCCTTTATAAGTGCACATTTGGCCCGGCCCCAGAGACAATACCAGAGACGCATTATGATTTTTTTTTTCAGTCTGGCCACATGATCGAGACTAATACACACATAGAACGTGACATTCTATTCCACCCTTCTGCAGTCTGTGCCCCTATCAGTGTAATTTTATTTCATTAATAGTGTTATTATTTATTTCCTGGCTTTTTTTCTGTGAAGATCCCGGAGGGTTGTTAATATTTGGTTATGTGTGACTTTCTGGAAAACAATCAATGTTTACGTTTGGGCACCCCTGCGATCGTCACACTTTTTCTGTTATAAACTGACCCCGGCCCCCCATCAGAGAAGGGAAAAGTGATGTGGCCCTCAGGAAAAAGTTTGGGACCCCTGGTGTATTCTCTGCACTTACTAAAACAGTGCACGAAATCTTACAGGGTGGTGTTGTCCCAAATCAATCGCTGCGGCTTCACACTTAACAGAAACTGCGATCAAATTTCACATCTGTCCACAGGTGTTCCTCTACTATTCATTGATTACATCTGGGCTGAACAATTTATTGAATTTGAATTCAAATCATGAAGCTTGCAATTAAAAAAAAAGTTTAGTGTGCACGGACGCAACTTTAGATGACATGCACGCAGTAGGTGGTTTGCCAACGGCCAAAAGTCTCTGAAGAAGAACGAGATACATGCGAATGGGGGATGAAGAAAACAACTTCAGCAATGCTAAGATTTGATTCAGTTTAAAGTGACCTGCTTCAATTTAAGGAAGAAAAACCTGCCAGATTTCCAAACAGAGGCACAATGTCCACTTTTCTTTCTGATATCTGTAAGTGTATAAAGAAAATCTAAGCTCAAACATCAAGCTGTTGTAGCTGCTGTGATTTTCGTAGGGTTTATTTTTCTTATTATTTCTAGTGAATGAAATGCAACTGAAAGGCGTTTGAGTCATCAAACGTTTTGGCTGCTCACATCAGAAAGCTGCCATTCATTCGCACTTCTAACTGAAAGCCACCAGTGAATAAGCTTATGGAGTGAATGAGCTCGACACGACAACACCATCTGAAGTGTTGCTTTGTGAAATTGTGAAAATCAGCAGTGATGCTGTTGAGATTTCTTTTTTTTTTTTTAAACCTCTATTCCTCTGACATTTTTCACATATGCTCTGGCTCCATTACGATTCTAGGGAAGTGATCTCAAAGGCCCAGATATAACTCTGCAGCTTTGTGCAGGTCTTTGCGGTGATCTCAGGCTTTCAACCACTGAGCTCTGTGGAGCGATATACCCAGAGGAACACAGCTGGATGAGACACACCAGTCAATTAGGGCCTGTGGAAATAAATAAATAAATAAAATCTCACACATATTTCAGAAATAGCTTTTAAAGTGAAGTGGAGCACAGAGTCGAAGGGAGAGGGATTCAGACGACATACATCAGCAGGGTAAGATGAGCAAATATGTCCCAATAATGAAGACATTTGGCACTTTCGGACCATGTTGCTGCATCACTGTTGTATATTTTCTTCTAGTTTTAGAGGGAATGAAGATTTTGGGGTTTTATCACATAAGAAAGAACTGCCAGACATTTTTTTTTTGCAATAATTAGCATTCTTCTCCTCGGAGGATAATGCTAGGACCTTTAACAAGAGGAGAGAACATAAGGGCAAATAATGCAATGAACTCATTCTCTATTTATGAAGCACTGTTCTGTTAATGTGCACAAATCCCCCTCAGGCCCTGAATGTAGGTTTTAATCACTGACAGTCAATTTTCAACCAGTGCTTCTATTATTCATAATTTGATTTTGAAGTTGAGCTCCTGTCTTTATCCCTGGTCCCCAACCCGTCTGTAGACCTACAGTATTTGGTGGTTCATTTTCCATCCCTGTGTAGTCTGCCGTGTTAAACTGAATACACAGAGGATAGCCAGAGCAGCAGGGCTTTGCAGGCCCATAAGCCATTGCTTGATCCCTGACATATACAGACAGGGACTCCCAGCCATCTGGCCAGATGAGACACTTTGATAGGCTCTCTCTGTCTCCCTCTCCCTTTCTGTCTCTGACTCTTTATAATCGGGATTTCGCCCTCACACTCGCAGACACAATTTGCTGTAGTTCTGGGGCTTTTTTTGTCATCTGTCTCAAGGGTAGCCAAAGAGCTCTGGTGGTCACAGATAGTGACCTAGCCCACAGCTTCTGAGCTTCCTTTCAAAGTCATGCATTTTGAATCCAAAGTCAAGGCCTCGGTTTTAGCCTGCAGGTTTTATTATGGAGAGAAGGTCAAGATAGAGAAAGGGAACAGAGGATAAGTGGAGAACGAGGAATATGTGAGGTTTCCACTGACAGATAATTAAAGATGGAGGGGAAAAAATGCAGCTTTGTAACATTCAGTAACATTTCGAGTGAGATTTATTTCCAAATTCAAAATTCCTGTCAGTGGCGATGGAACCGTCTCCATAAGTGGGGTGATTATCACTCTTAAAGAGGCTGTGAGGAAGTCTGTTTGAAGTGGATTGCAGCGACACCTTTTGGCTTGAATCGCGCAAACTTTCGAGATGACATGACTCTCAACAAGGCGTGTGTTTGTTTTGGAAATGATTGGAGATCAGATCTTCTTTTTAACACTACTTTTCTTTGTTCAAGACAACTTGTTTTACTGGAGATGGTCATTTAAAGCAAAAGTGCTATTCAATTTTCTGGTAACTATTCAAAAGTTATTCGAAGATTGTCCACCATGACTATCAAATAAATCCCAGAAATCGTTTTCAGCAGAGTTAAACACAGATCTCTCTTTTCACTACTAAACATCGTCAGCTGGTGTGGTGTTGTCATAGAGACTTAACCGTGAAATTCCTCCACAGACCTTTATCTTCCCCTCTCTGGCTGTATTTCGATGATCACATGTAGGTCTTCCTCGTAGCTTTTCATAAAGAGGAATTATGTGTCTTCACCACATTGTGTTTTAGAAAATACACATTTATCTAACTGATAAAGGACAAAGACATCACAGAGACTAGGTCCATATATTATACACTTTACGGTTGCACACAGCATTGCAGGAGCTTCATTTGCCCACAAAGCTACCAATCGTGATGTTTTGGTCACTTTCAAAGCATCAATTAGCAAATTTTAATTGAATTAATAACTCCATTCTCTTCACCCAGATTTCCTATCTCCTATCAAAAATATTTAAAAATATACCCAAAAAATACTTAAAATAAAAACACAGTGGTAATGCTGAAGAAAAACTAATTTATAATGTATTGGAAGCCTATGCAGAAGTGCTGAAAACTTGTAGAAAACAAGTTCTACAAGTGTCCACCTGAGGCAGGCTGCAGAGACGCTGGAAACCATATACACACAGATTCCATGAAGAAGATCACTACAGCAACCTTTACATCATCTCTTAACATGGCGGAGATTGGCTTATGACCTGTACCATAGAAAGTCAGCAGGAGGAGCTCCAAATGTTTTGGCTTCATTTTTAGGAGCTGTTATGTCATCCATCTTTTAATACTGTTTATTACCTTTTTTTCCAAAATGAACTAAAAGTCCAAATTATTCCTTTTTTTATCATTAGGTTTTGTGGATTGTAGCATTTTAACTCTCAAGGCCAGCAGAGGGGATCAAGTTCCTGTTTTTTCTATTGTTACTGAATCCCTTCTTCTCTCAGCTCTTCACTTTAGACCAACTCTTGCCGTCTAAACCGGCAGACACATCTGTTCCAATATACTGTGCATGTACCTTAAACTAATCCACACCGTCCAATCAGTCAGATTACTGTAATTTATCTGTTGTCATGGTGCTAATTTTTTCATCTCCTCTGGATAAAACCCTTCAAACATACAGTATAACCAATGATGCATTTCCCTGTTAATGGGTACAAATATAACGTGTATGAAGCATGCTGTAACCTGAATGAATCATGTCTTTTATGCAGATCATCAATGAGAAATACATGACTACCCTCCACACAAACACACACACACACACACACACACACACACACACACACACACACACACACACACACACACACACACACACACACACACACTCCTACAAGAGATCAAATAATAGATATCTGCACCCCCACACTCCCACACACTGAATGCTTGAAGCAGCACTGAGCCAATCACTGATAGTCTTACTCAGTTTTCATATTAATTCCAACTCTCTCCAACCTCATGAGTATCTAATAACTTTGAAATTGAAGCACTGACTCAAGCCCTCATCCATCTTCTTTGAGTCACGTCTTTTTCCCAGCATTCTAATGTTAATATTGCCCATACTGCTTCCCACACAGGCAGATAACTTGCCTTTCCTCTCCCGGCGATGCCTCACCCTGTGTGTTGAAAATAGCTGAGGCAAGAACACAACTTGTGTAACATTGATTTGAAATTCAATCTAGACGGCTACCTTGGGGCCCTGGGCCAATTCTTAGATCCCTCTCTCTCTCCGATACTGGTGCTAGAGGGAGTGAAAAAAAAACATGGAGGGAAATAAGGAGGAATAAAAAGACACTCACACGAAATAGTACATACATCTAGTTTGCTGCTGTTTGTTGATGTAATGTCAGTAGTCACACATGTACCTGTACCTGGAACTTCTGCTTGAAGCACCCGACAGCCAAGAGTCCTCTGAAACAAATCACCAGGCTGAAGAGGCTTTATCTCACAATCTTCTATCCCGTCTTCCATCCTTCCACCTGCCTGTCACCTTGAGAGACGTGCGAGCGCTCGACAAGGTGCCACTTACACACGAGTGTTCTGAATGAATCGCACTTATCACTTACTTTTCTCCAAAAGCCTCATTCATACGCGGCTCCCAGCAGACTATTCCCCTGCAGATGAGTCATTCTGTGGTGCGACTCCTTTGAAACATGTCAAGAGGGTTGGAAAACGACGTATTCTTTGGTAAAGTTGGTTCGGTGAAGAGCAATTCAGTTGTCCATTTTGCTGTATTTCAAGTATAGAGGAGAAGCAAATGAATTGGAGGAAAAAATGAAGGGAAAGTAACTTATAAAAAGCAAAGACATGGACATAATTCAGACATTAACATGGGGTGTAAAAGAGGAAAAAGTAGGATAAGTAAAAAAATGAGAGAGAGAGGAGGAAGCTGCAGGATGCTTGATAATTGGTGTTAAGTGGGGTCATGGTGGCGTAAGGGAATTCCGTTCAGCTGCTCTGTGACCAAACAGAAGTGGTCAATCAAGGGGGAAGAAAAAAAATGATCTTAAATTCTATTGTCCTCGTTTGATGACAGTTTTTTTTCTTGGAGCGGGAACATTTGTGATGCTTTGATGTGATTCTAAATGTAAGTTTGTGTTTAGATCTTGAGATCTTGATGCAAAGCTCTCCCTACGTCCTCAAAGCTATACACTCTCGCACAGCAAGGGGCGAGATAGAGACAAAAGGCTTGTCAGTGGGGGTCTGTAATCTGGTGTGGATTACTAATAGATGACAGATCTCCAATGTGACCTCATTTATTGTCTACAGTGACTCAGCAGGATTCCATCGCAGTATTAGCTCAGATGGAGTATATGCCAGGGCTCTTTGACTATAGATAATAATTAAATTTAGACCTTAAAAGCAGAATGTTCTGAGGGAAATTCTTTTGTTCCAAGGAAAAGTTGCCAGTTCAGAGGGAGAGTTCCTAGTTCCTCTGTAGGGTTCCAAGTTCAGAGAGTAAGACTCTCTAATTCCAAGGGGAAGGAAGTTCCTAGATCTAAGGGAAAGTTCCCGGTTCAAAGTTCCTGGAGGCTTAAGGCCCACCTCTTTGCCTCGTCCTTACTCCAAATGAAGCTCCAAAAGTTCAGCATTTCCAATATGGCTTGGGCTGATAATGGGCTTCAAAACTCTTCATCAGAAGCAAATGGATGAAGTCACAGTCACACAATCATATATTATATGGTCTATGTGTAAATCTTGCATGAAGCTTGTGCAAAACAGCTGTATTTGAATCTTACATTAATCTTTTCTGCTGAATAACTTTACGATGCGATCGCTGCATAGCACGTGCTTCCCTTTGCATTTGTTCTTATATCTTCCTGATTTCCTGTAACTTTCTTTTACGGTTGAAACATTTACTATAAATACTTTCTACAATATTTCACGTCATCTGAAGGGATCAAAATATGTCTAGATTAGTCCAAAGAGCAAAACTTGGGCTCCAAGTGACACCACATACACAATGTGTCAGCGCTTATTGGACTATTTTGGCTTCGCTTTCGATAAACAAGATGTAGAGTCATTCGGTCCATCTTTGTACACAGTCGATGGCTCTAAAACATCAGTTTTCTTTGGCTGAGTTTGTCTCTGCTGCCCTCTGTCTGTCGTAAATATGTCAAGTTTAGTTAGCCTGTGTCATAGCATGTGTGTGTGTGTGTGTGTGTGTGTGTGTGTGTGTGTGTGTGTGTGTGTGTGTGTGTGTGTGTGTGAGGGGTTTGTCTGCCGAGTCTGGGCCACAGCTGTTGTTGGTTCACCCCCCCCCCCCCCTTCCTCCTCCTCCCACCTCTCTAATATAACCCTCTACTGTGCAGGTCTTAGCTCATGAAAGAGCATTAAAAGTGCCAAGTCAGCACCAACAGAGTCCACAGAGGAAAGCAGTTCAGCTTCATCACTCTACACACACACACACACACACACACACACACACACACACACACACACACACACATACACACACACGAAACAAGATTCTGCTGAACCACGGTATGTTTGCAGCAACCTAATCACACTCCACTTCAGATAAAGGGCCTTTTATTATCAAGGACACCCGATCACACGAAGAGTGTGTGTGTACATGACTGTGAGAGGACTTTTTTTGAAAATGTGTGATCATATTTGTGTGTTTTGTGTGTGTGTGTGCTTTGTTGTACTACAGCTCTGCACATCACTAACTTGCTGCTGCTGCTGCCTGCATTCAAAACTCTAAGGAGCCTGATCCCTAACAGGAAAATTGTGTTTTAAATTGCATGGCTGTCAGTCAGGTTTATGTTACACTTTATGCACAGTGTAAAGGGAAATATGGGGGTGGGTGTGGGAGGGGGTCATGGTGGAGGAAAAAGAAAAAAACATTTTTTGTTAAAGCAACTGACAGAAAACAGATTCTCTCTGAGATTCCCAGGAGATGAACAACCTTCAACTTTTGACTGTTTTTTTTTCCTCACTGATTTTCTGCACAGAGTATCCTGTCAGAGAAGAAGCTATTATCGTGCACAACTCATGACAAACACATGAAGAAGAAAAAACTCCCCATGTTGGCTTCTTTTTGGCTGTGTGTCTTGCCTCAATAACAGCGTATTTGACTTATAACACAATGCTTCACAGGTCGCCTTTCAAATCTGCATTTCCTGTTTGATTTGCGCAGTGTATCGTCTCTCTGCTGCACAGCTTGATGAAAGAAAAAAAAATAAACACCAGTCATCACTCTTAATAAAAGAAAAGATGGCTGCTTCCTTGACACTTCGATGAACAAAGAGGAGAGGTTATTTTCTGTTGATCGATTCGGTGTTTTGAGGGAAGAAGGAGGCATGAAAAAAAGCCTTGATGTCCAATTCACATGACGAGGAGAGTGCAAGGAGGTGCAGCAAGTGGCAGCATGTATGTGTGTGCAAGAGGAGCAGCTGCAGCAGGTTAACGCCAGGTGTGTCTGCATGAGTTTGAGGAAGAGAAAGCAAGTGTGGAGGGATCGTATCAGGCACAGAGACAGGAGCGACAGACAGACAGACAGACAGACAACGAGGCTTCTAGCATGTCTGACTCAGATCCATGGCTCGGCTGGCAGGGATTCACATCTTGGATGTCTGTGTGTGTATCTGCTGCGAGGAAACTGCAGCATGTGAGCAAGAATCTCATCCAGCTTCCCCTCAGCAGCTTTGTCCACACAGGCTTTGGTCTCGTGCGTCAGCCGCTGTCCCAGAAAGGGATGCAGACGCCGAGATGAGTTTCACCCTGCAGGAGATGAAGAAGAAAAAAAAAAACTGATGAAAGCGGAGGAGATTTGCACAGACAGAAGCAGAAACGTCTGGAATCAGTTGGCATACTCAAGAACAGATCATGATTCAGAGGGAAAACTGTCAGAGATACTCTTCTGAGCTCATATCTTTATTAGGATATTGTATCTAACATCTTTCTTCTGATAGGCCAAAACTCAGGAAACACCTCTGGTCAAATCCACATTTTCAGCTCTGTTTAAAGAAATCTTTTATTTCTTTATTTTTTAACACCTTTAAGAGTGAAAGGGTTTCCAGTTATCCTTAGAGTTTTTTTTATTTTATCTAATGGTTTTGTAGCAAAGACATCACATTAAAAATAAACCCCCTGCTGAGGTTTTCTATATTCTTTCTTACAGGCAGACCCGGGAGCAGGAAACTCCGCCTGACTTCTTCTACTTCTCTGACTTTGAGAGACACAACGCTGAGATTGCTGCTTTTCACTTGGACAGGTGAGATTGCACCGTGACTACTCCTTCAGGTCTGCTCGCGTTCAAAAGACAGGGTCACATAGGTTCACATCACAGACGGCTGACACTTTCACCCTTTTTTAAACCACAGATGTAACAATAAGCTGTGAAAAGATAAATGGGATTGAGTAAATGAGGGATTACATAACGCACAGAGCGCAGATCATCTTTACTCTTTAATGATTCCCGTATGATCTTTTTACTCTGCAGACGGGGGAAGAAATTCCCAGCAGAGGAACACTCAGAGGAGCCAGATTTGACAGTTTAGGATTTTAAGGGATGATTAATGGTGTGGAGGTTGTCTCGGTCTGAAAGTGGACAAATTTAGACGTGAGTCTCGTCTCCTAGAAACTGGGGAAGGGATCAGGTTTGCGACTGTGGTTGTGCTGGAGGTTTGGCCCAGATTCTTTAGTGATGCAAGAGTTTTACAGACATTTAGGGTTTAAATCTGGATGTTTACATCATCACTGTACAAGTTGGACTTGACCAGCCAATAAGGGAGTGTTCCTGTTCCTCAGGCTTATGTTAAGTAACATGTGCTAGCTAACAGAAAGCTAACGGGTACAGTCTCAATACTGACCCTCTCTCCCCACTCTTTTACTCCCCAGACTCTTTCTCTTTTTTCCCACCTTTCTAGCATTGCTGCTGCTGCAGGTTATTCTCAGGCTCTGTTCTGATTACATCTGCTTCTTTGGGATTACATTAGGTCATGTCAGATCACGACACAGAGGATAATCTGACGTTATCCTGCTGTGATTGAAGACCCGTAGTTTTCCAGATCTTGTGTGTGCTCGTTTGAGATAAGAGAAGATTATCAGGAACAAACTCTTGTCTTTTGAGTGTCACGCAAACGACAGTGTTGTTGTTGAGTCCCCAAACTTGGGGTCCAGTCCAGAGAAAAACGGAGGCCTGTGCTATGAGGCTGGATTTTCTCTAATTGAAGTAATTTCAGGATTACCAGGATAAATCACCATGGTAACTTTGGCTGAACGGATAACCTGCTCAGGAGCAGGTTAAGATCTGGTTAAGAGATCAGCAAGTGTGTAAGCAACACTTCCTGACCAATCAGATCTCTTGGAAAATGGCCTGCCCATTCTTAGATGATACTGTTGACTTTGGTGAGTTTTTTAGGGGTAGATGCAATTTTCTATGTCCCCAATGACATCCTGTTCCAAAGATACGAAGGGACGGGCACAGGAATTTACGCATTAACAGAGTCTGCAATTTTCTGCCGGCATCCCTTCCTGGCTTTTGCAGCAGCAACATTGTTGCTTTTGTCCTGATGATGTGTTTGAATTCTTGGTAATTCTAAAGAATAGTTGTCTGCTCCTCTGTGGTAAAGTCGGCTGCTCGGCAGGGTTTCTGCTGTTTCTCCATGGTTGGGATTGGTCAGACTCTGTAAACTCCGCCCCTTTTATATGAGCCAGCACTGATCAAGAGTGGAAGACCCCAGGTTTACTTAGCAAGTTCAGGGGCGATTCTAGAGTCTCTTGGGGCCCCTCTAATCAGCATATATCACCATCCTGTTATAAATAATCAAAAAACAAACTTTTTTTTTTCTTTCAAAAAATTAACATGTATTTTTTAAAGCTCAAATGTGCATAATGAAAGCAAAAATACTGAACATTAACCTTGCCATTTCAAAAATATAAATATAATGGACAATGAAAAACAACAAATAAAACTAAGATAACAATAAGTCAAAACTATAAAAAAGAGTGTTCAGTAGATTGCAGTTAGAGGGTACAAAATAAAAATACAAGATAAAGAAATAAATAATGCCAAGTAAAAACTAGAGGTGACCATGATGTTTAATTTCTCTTCCTCTCTTTTAGTTACTTTCATGTCAAACTTGTTTTCACAAGAAAAAAAAAAGTGCATTCACCACAAAGCAGCAACCTGCAAAGCAAGTGAGTGCAGTGACATGGGGCCCCATTAGAGGGGTTTGAGTGTGTCTACTGTCATTGCATTAAGTTGCGGGTCGCTGCTAGAGGTTAAAGTTTGTCAGCCCTCGGGGGCCCCTTATCAGAATCAGAAATACTTTATTAATCCCAAAGGGAATTTTGGTAAAGCACTTAAAGCAGCTTCCTGCCTTGCCTGCTGGCAAACGGCGACTCTGAGCGAACTGATATCCAGCTTTGTTGTACCGCTTATCAGGACTGCCTCATGAAGTCAACCCAGGTAACGGAGAGAGATCCAGGATGTGTTAATCCCGCTTCGTAGAAGAGGCCCCTGCTGTTTCACCCTAGAAAACACATTTCTTTTATTAACATTAAGCTCTGACTGATACTGTCAGCGTGTTGAGATTTAAATGATCACTTAAGGATTAAAGGATTGTATGTAGATGCACACAGTAAAATAATCAGTGGTCTGTTAAACCTCAGCATCTCACTGTTCCTTCTGGTAAAGTTTGAGCTTCTTCACAATCCGAGTCCTGAAGTACAACAACACAGAAGGATGAAGTTCTGCAGCCTGAGCTCGGCCTGTTCGGTCAGTTTAGGTGTGCTCACGGATACTCTCTGGGTTTCTGTTCGATGACCTCAGATGCACGTGTTTGCGTAGGCGGTAAGAAAGAGCCAAACAGGAAATCACAAGCACATCATTACCACTGGAACAAGTTTTGAGAGCAGGGAATTACAGTCATTTCCTCACCACAGCACCCCCTTGATAACAGACGGATTTATATTTGCTCTGAACTGCCGAGTAGGAGGATGTTTTCAACTAAAACTCTATTATAATTTGAAACCCAAGTCCAGACAAAAGTGTCGTACAAAAATATCTTTGAAGTCTACGAAAAGCAGCATCAGTATGTCAGGAGTAGTTTTTTTTTCCTGCTTTTTGCCTCTATGAAATGTTACCATCTCATCTGAGTCATGAGTGTGTGTTCATCAGAGAACACACCAATGGGCTCACATTAGCGTATCGGCAGGTGCTAACACACACAGGTGCTCCTTTGTCACCCTGGCCAGACATGACGTTGCACTTTGCTGATCCTGAATGCTCTCTTCTGTAGGCTAGAGTTTCACCAAACTCTGTGTGCGTCTGCTCCCAGGAGGCTTAGTTTTAGTTTCCATGTTCTGGGTCATTTGGATGGCGGATACGCAGAGAGGGAAGGTGGGAGTAGTGTTTGAATGTAGAGTGAGAGAACGAGCCAGGTGGATAGGTGGAGAAAGAATAGGAGCAAGAGTGACGTAAACACACACACCATCCAAACACGGGCAGAGGGTTAGAAAAGAAAGAAAGAGGTAGTTCCTTTTGTGTTTGTGTGTGTCTGGCTGAATAGTGCATGTTAGTAATTGCTCCAGTCACGAAAGCTGAAGATGATAACATATTGAGCATTAGGTTCCGTCCACATGCAGTGATGTCATTTAAAGTCTGCAAAACTTTACAAAAGTGCAAGTTTCTGGATTCTTTGCTGTCTCTCAGTACCTTTGTCTTTATCGCTCCCTTCCTCCATAGGATCCTCGACTTCCGCAGGGTGCCTCCAGTGGCGGGACGGCTTGTCAACATGACGAGGGAGATCAGAGACGTGACACGCGATAAGAAGCTGTGGAGGACCTTCTTTATCTCACCAGGTAGAAACTCTGCCAGGCTCCGCAGCTTGGCAGAGTGATACAGCTACTTGGCTGCATCACTCATCGTGTTTGGAGGGAGAACAAAACAAACCGCACATCGCTGGCTTCAGCTTAAAGTGAGCGAGGTGTGAAGTAGGTTGCATGTCTGCAGTGTGAGGATTGCTGGAGTTTGTTTGTTAGTTGGTTTGCTCTTCAAGGCAGGAATTGATGATTAATGAAGCTGTGAGTTCTAAGTGAAAGCAACCACCAGGGGGCACTGTAGGTCAGCTGATGTTCAGCGTTTTTATGTTGAACAGGTATTAACTTGACACCAACTAGAAGAGCTTAAATTGAGAAAGAATGGTGTGTAACTTCACCAACCCAGCCACGAAGACGGCTCTCCAAAATCTGTCTTTCTTCCTCCAGCCAACAACGTCTGCTTCTACGGCGAGTGCTCTTACTATTGCTCCACCGAGCACGCGCTCTGCGGCAAACCGGACCAGATCGAAGGCTCGCTTGCAGCCTTCCTGCCAGACCTAAACCTTGCCAAACGTAAGACCTGGAGGAACCCCTGGAGGCGCTCCTACCACAAACGCAAGAAAGCAGAGTAAGAGAACAACTCTATCTCTACACTCCTGGATCCAAGACCACACTCTGAGTATCCACTGATGTTTTTTTTTACCTGAATTCTCAGGTGGGAGGTCGATCAGGATTACTGTGATGAGGTTAAGCAGACTCCTCCGTATGATCGAGGCACTCGACTGCTGGACGTGATGGATATGACCGTCTTTGACTTCTTAATGGGTGAGATAGTTTAACAAATCACTCGTCTGTTTTTACGAGCAAATCAAATAACTATAGCACTAATCATCACAAAACTTCACTGACTCCTCCTCCAGGTAACATGGATCGACATCATTATGAGACTTTCGAGAAATTTGGAAATGACACCTTCATTATTCACCTGGACAACGGAAGAGGGTAAAGACCGCAAACAAGCACTAAATGTTTCAAGCTCATGGAACCAAATTGTTTGTCTTAAAACCTCAACGCGTTTGTGAATCCAGCTTTATTTTTATTTTCTCTGCAGGTTTGGAAAACACTCCCACGATGAGCTGTCCATCCTGGTGCCTCTCAGCCAGTGCTGCAGGTCAGACTTCTGGAACAATTGGCGTTTTTTTTTTTTCAAGCAGAGCTAAGAGCGTCTTTGTTCCAACAGCTCTAAAGCCTGAGGGATGTGGGTTTGTTTTAAAGTCTAATCAAATCCACTTTACTGCTATAACACATTTTAACAAGCAATAAAATTCGCCAAAGTGCCGCACAATGAAGTAAAATAAGTTAAATACACATAGAGGACGTAAAAACACTTTAGAAATAGTAAAATAAATACACAAACGACACTTTAAACGAATGTAAAAACACACAAACACGCTGTAAAACTGAAAATAAAACACATAAAAGAACAAAGAGAGAGCAGACAACTTTTAGGCTGGGTTAAAATCCAAAGGGATACAAATAAGTTACAGGATGTGATTTGGTTGATTTGGAGACATTCTTGCAGAAGGGGCAGCTCATTCCACAGTTGGGGGCCACAGCTGAGAGGGGCATAGTCACCCTGGTCTCAGGGACCACACAAAGTAGCAGACCTTAAAGACTTGCAGAAGGTCAGAGTTGCAATTTGGATTCTGCACACCAAAGATTAACACAAAAGCAAGTCAAACACTCCATGCAACAACTTTTTATTTGCTGCTGGATGCAAAATAAAAACTCACAAGATTGTTTTTTACCCCCAAAATCTGATCAAAGGTGTTTTAAAGAGAGGTCATATTTCATGTCTCGCCGTTCATCAAAGCACTCATCTTTCCAATAAAAGCAGAGATGGAAATGGGAAAAAAAACATGATGATACAATAATAAATGATGATTCCTTGTGTTTGTTTTCAGAGTGAGGAAATCCACCTACATGCGCCTCCAGCTGCTGGCCAAAGAGGAGTACAAGCTGAGCTCGCTGATGGAAGAATCTCTGCTCCGAGACAAACTGACCCCCATCCTCATCCAGCCTCACCTCCAGGCCATGGACCGCAGGCTCCGGCTGGTTCTGCAGGTTCTGGCCGGCTGCATAGAGAAAGAAGGCTACGTTAATGTGGTGGAGGAGGATCTAGTTGGGGACACAGCCACCCACAGGAGCCCTGGCCACAGGTAGTGGGGGAGTCGCTCAAAGCAGACTCTAATACAAGAAAAACGGACGTCTGTGTTTGTTTAAGCAACGGGAAAGAACAGTCCCTCCTCTGCTATCAAGCTGAATTCAGTGAATTCCAAGACTTGCCGATATTGCCTCTATGGAACCTGCTTCTACGCGTGTTTGTGAAGAAGTCCACAGACACCATGAGAGACGGTGCTACACAGAGGCTTTCATAGAAACAGATGTGTTTTCTTCTTTGTTATGTGAGGCATAAAGGAGCCAGTCCTGTTGGTTCTAAACACAGAGGGTACCAGTTTGTATTATGTGTTTCATCATATGAGAACATAACCAAAATGAGAACTTACACTGACTTGGCAGCATATGGTCAGACAATAAGCTTTATTTTCAGCCGTAACAATGTATGACAAGGTTGAAAAGCTGAGTGAACTCAGTGTTCCTCAGCGTTCAACATCCACAATCAGCAAAAATAATCTACAGCCAGGAGAGATAGAAAACAGAGGGTTCTGTTTATCTTATAAGCTTTTTTGTTTGTTTGTTTCAGCACAGACCTAAAACAGACCGACTGAAATGTTACCATAAACTTCTGAGCAGCGTAAATCTCAGTATATTCAGTGTTGAACTTCAAACTGCACCTTCACTTTGCCTTATTCTTTGTTTTTAGTTCTCATCTCTCCTGCAAGTCCGTCTTGCTTTACACGCAGTACAACAACACAAATAATTAAAACCAGCTCCCAAACCAAAAATACTTCACTTGCAAATCCTGGAGACCAGCATGCTGATTAGTGTTCATTAAACACTTTGAATGCACTATCACGCTAACATTTACCACTGTCTATTTAAACAACATAAAAGTCACAGTTTGTATATTGAGTCAGATTTTATTTCATGTCCAAATGACTATTTATTGGGAGTGTTTAATAGCTTTTCGGTTGTGGTTTTGCTTCTTTAGTTGGGGAATATTTACCTTGCGTATCTATTTAAATTGACGTTCCTTTGAGTACTTCATGTTTTCAGAACTTCTAGACATCAAGTTAATGAAAAGGTACCATGCAGATTTTCCTCCTGAGAGTCCTGTGCACTGACTAACCCGGTACCTGTGCAATGACAGAAAACAGTACTTGAATGTTTTGGGGTTTTCAGTGTGAACAGGATTCATAAAGCTACAAACAGCAAACAGCTATAGAGGCTGGATTCAAGTCTGAGAAGTGCTTTTAGGGTGATGGAGAGGTTTGGATGCCTCATCTCTCTACAGGGATCACCTCTGGCACTGTTTTCATAATCTCAGTGTAAATACTTATAAATATGTTGAAGAGCTAACAAGCTTCACTGCACAGTGATTTGCTTCTGTTTTCTGCTTCTTGCATTGTTACTGTGAAGATCTGTTTACTACATGATTAAAGTGTGCAATACAAATAAAAGTGAGCACAATCTCATCACATTGTGTTGTGGTTGCAGATATTTGATGCTTTTCTTCCTTCTCTGAGAGGTGAGTGAGAGGTGAGTGTCTTTTTCAGAGCACAACACATTTATAAGTCCTTATAACTAACTTTGGAGTCCGGGCACTGTGTTGGTGGTGGTGAAGGATGTGGCACGAGCA
This sequence comes from Labroides dimidiatus, assembly GCA_030710495.1. NCBI lineage: Eukaryota > Metazoa > Chordata > Actinopteri > Labriformes > Labridae > Labroides > Labroides dimidiatus. The sequence continues at coordinate 15,554,077 of CM061163.1, forward strand.
GAGAAGCTGAATATACACTATTCACTGACACTGATGAGATGTATTGGAGGTGACTGGGGCTGGATGAGGAAGGTTGCAGTACTCAAACTGAAACACAGATAAGCGTAACAGCGGAGGAGAGATTTAAAATGTTTTAACAGCATCAGGATGATTTGCTGCTGTCAAATTAAAAAGGTAAAGGCTAAATCTGGTTGTTTTTGTGTATCAAGGAGTTAATTTATTGATCCCCAGAAGGATAGAGACAGTGAAAGGGACTGATGTGGATGAAGGATGACTTAGAATGAATAAACAGGTGAGTAAAAGAAACTTTTGCTTAGCATCATCTGTACCCATAGGCAGATTTGGTTTACAGGGAGTGAGTCAGCCTACTTTACATAAACAAGCAGCACAAGACAAGACAAAGTATGAAAAGGGTAAAAAAAAAAATGTGAAAGATTGAAAAAAGAAAAGAAAAGTGAAAGCTTAACAAGATAGAAACAAAACAAAACGTATTCATCTCACTGGTGGCTTCTGTAACGAAGCTGTTTTTTGACACTTGTTTTTCTAGGCGGGTACTTTGTACCTACATCCAGGTATAGAAGTTAAAATTAAGTAATCAAAGGAAAGGAGTCACCTTTAACACAAAACCAGCCATCTTTTGGTTTGTAGGTTAATCTGTGGCTCTTCTATCAAGCTGCTGGACCATTTTACAACCCAATTCAGACGGCCCTGTCTCACTAAAGACTAATGTCCATCCATGCCATGTTACTGAACAAGATGACACAGAATTAATAAAAGCAAAATATAAACGAGGTCTACTTGATTCAATCAGTATGAAAAGAAGACAGTTTCTCAAATAGAGGAATATGTCCCCCCCCCCCCCCCCCCCTTACACACAGCTTCAAAGTTTTCATCAAAGTTAAGTTTAGAGTCAGCTGTTGTTCCCAGATAAAGATTTTTAATTTAATTTATTTATTTATTGAGTTGGGAAAATACACATTAATCAACATTGCTGTAGTGAGCATCAATGTAAATGCGCCAGAGTTAGCACAGGTGCTAAATTTCATCTGTAGTCCCATAGCAGGTACCCAAACAACACGTGAGACTAATGGTCATCATCTGGTCTATGCTAATTGTTTGTGGGTTTCTTTAGAAGTCAGCTAGTTTATTTTCACTTAAATATTCATTTTTATTCATCATGCCTTTGGCTGTTTGGATGTTAATCTGTCGATCTCAAAATTTTGATCTCTCAAGTTCCACAAACTACACAATTTACATTTCAAATTCTTGCATTTCTCCCCCGTTAAAGGTGAGTAACACCTTCTCACTTTTTAGACGAATTTTTTTTATATACAGTTCTGTGAGCAAAATTTTTACTTTTCCGTCGATGAATAAATGTCGCTCTATTCAGATATGATTTTAGAGCTGATCTGCTTAAAATTAAGTGTTATTTTTGGTGATATTACCTTTAGGAAAACAATGCTAATGCTAAAAAAAAAAAAAGTTAGCTTTGAGAGTGTTTTTTTCTGCCTTATTTCTATCACGTCGAAGAATTCATCTCTACCTATTTTTTATGGGAAGGTCACGCGACCTTACTCAGCAAGAATCGTTTCATGCGATCATCCCGATACCACGTGAACGCACCAGACAGGAGAGAAGAGACACGTCGCTCTCCGTGGTGCTGAAAGTAAACATTGCTGCTGTCTGAACGGCGGTCAGCACCATGGACAGCGCCGACATGAAGGACTGTGGGATCATTGCGGAAACTGTACAATTCATTTATGAGTTTTAAATTAATTACTAAAGAAGTGAAATAGCAAACTACTGAAAGCTTCCGCTGTCTGTCACATCATGTTTTCTTTATGTACAGTGAAACACGGTGTATGCTACGCTACTCAACCAGGAGAGAGCGCTCTGTGACCGCGGCTCTGCTTGTGGGACCCTTGGAAATTAAGCAGTTACAGGTAAAATACACCAGGTGGCACTCAAGTACTGGTGCCACGTTTTAGTCTCAGGTTCACACGTCAAGTCTTAGAAAATAAACTTCTTCTGGCTTGAATAAATATCGAAAATGTGGATATGGTAAAGTTTAACAGCAATATCTCCTGTGTTTTTAATTTAACCCCCAAATTAAATGAAGTAACAGTGGGAAAAAAAGACAGAAAACCTCAGTGTAATGAAGAATGATTTATAATTTTAAAAACTGCCAAAACAGCAGGACTAATTTGTTTTTTAACAAAATAAAAATGAAGAACAGAATTCGTGTTTTTCATGGGAGACACTGGAAATAATTTCATCCTTGTTGCTGCACTTCATCAAAATGACCACTAGGTTGTGCACAAGAGCTGCCTAACACACCGACTGAATGCACAATTATGAATTGGTTCTACAAAAGTAAACACAGCACAACTTGGGGAGACTTTCATGATGTGAGTTTGAAACCCTTGTTCGTTAGAGATGTGTTCAGGGGTCTGTTTTTTATACTTGGTGTAAAATCTGTCAGACTTTTCTATTTTTAAGTAAAAATAATTTTATTCAGCAAAGAAAACAGCACAGATATGAGAGTGTCTGTCCCACACAGGCCTGATGCTGTTACCCTCCACAGCAGACCATCCCATAGTCTCTCATTCAGCAGCAGCCTCTCTTGCCTAGTAACAGTAACCAACACCACTGTCCTCCCGTCACTATGGCAACAGAGCAGCAACCCCCTTCCTGGCATGTCTCCCATTGATCCAAGGTGTGTGTGCGCGCGTGTGTGAGTCCTCGATGACCCTGACCCTTATACCCCTCCTCCACTCCCCCATCAGTGAACATGAAGTCTGCCTGGATTGGTATGAGAATCTCGTGAATTATTTATCAGTTCATGTGATATTCAACATTACAAAAATACTACCAAACATCTCAAAGACGCCACTCAGTCTGGGCTGCTAATAATGAGCCACCGGTATCACTTAGAGAGAAGATAAAACGCTTTAAAGATAAAGATTTAAAGCCATGTAGACACGTTTAGGACTGTATAAGAAGGCCTCCCTCCAAGTTATCCTCGTGTGATGCATAAACTACGGTTCCTGCTGCTACATGGGAGCGCAAAACACACCAACAACCTGCGCGCGCACACAAACACGCCTGTTCGTGTGCGTGCATCACAGCAGAGCGTATGGCGAGAGATGAGAGGAGCTTTCAAACGCTTCTTCAGAGGCAGTCGTTTTTAACCCCTGTCCGCCTCGATTGATGTCAGCGCTGTAGGCGAAATCACGCTTCACTCAGATCCGCATTGATCAAAACAAATACGTCCCAGGGAGGATAGCTCAGCCAAACGATTAAGGCACATTGGTGTGGGCACGTAAAAAGCATAGGAGGGGTGGGTTGGGGGGAGGCTTGGAAGCATTTCTAAACAGTCAGATTCTCATTATCATCAGCAGCATTTTGTTTTTAAACTGGTTTTCTTCTTCTTAAATGAATCCAAACTCGGACCATGCTGGACCTGTCATGCTACAAAATCTTCATACTTTTCCGGCTCGTAACGCAGCCGGGTTATTACTCTTTCTGGGAACTTTACAAGCTGTGTCAGTGCACCGTGCCCCTCTGAAAAAAAAAGCCAGGCGGATCCAGCTTGTTTTTCAGAGAGCAGCACCCCGGCAGTCAGCGTGCCTGTCGGAGCAGGCTCTGTGTCTGAACTCATGAATTATTAAAGAGACGACTATTTCGCGGCAGCAGCTAAAATTAGGAATAGCCTTATGCTGGCTATAATTAGAAAGCAGATGGAAGGCGTTCATTTATAACGGTGCATGAAAGGTTTTGACGTTTCCAGGTGAGGATGCTATATATGAGTGCGTGTGTGTGCTTTAGGTATGTGTGTGTTTCCTGAGCGGCTTCAGTCTTTATGGCGACAGAAGACACTACTCCCCCCGTCTGCCGTCAAGGTCAGACGGAGGCGCATCATTTTGCGTCAGGAGCACCAGGAGAGAAATTAAACTCCAAATCAATTGCCCTTGAACCACTCAGAGCGAGTGTGTGTGATTGTGTATGCGCGTGTGACAGACAGACTGCCAGCTATTGCGCGTGCATGCAATTTGTATCTGAAAGTGAGGGGAAAGCAGCCGGGGTTATGTGCGCCGCCGCTCATCAGCGCATCTGTCCACCCTGGCGCGTGTGTGCCTGCATGCCAGGAGCGATCACGGGCCAATGCATACACGGCGGGGAGGAAGTGCTTGTAAACCCGATGAAGCACCCTTGATTGCGCAGGAGAAATTCAGAATGACCGAGATAGGCTACGCACGAGCGGCTCGATGCGCTGCGACAATCGCTGCTTTTGCACGACACACGGCGAAGACAAACTAGAGGAGAGAAGAGGAAAGGGATGCTAATTATTGACGCGCGCCTGAGCAAGCTGCCAGCAGCCCCTCATCTGTCAGTCAAGAAGAGGAGGAGGAGGAGGAGGCTGAATGGGAGGAGAGTCAGGGTCCCACTCCCCCTCTTCCTCCCCCTTCTCCTCCCCCTCCCCTCCCTCTTTCCTTATTTTCATTCATGGCACAATCAGAGACACACGCATACACATATCTCCCCCATGCAGAGCCTGGCTCAGTCCCTCTCCATCAAAAGACCCATCTTTCTCCCTCTCCCTCTGTCTCTGCCTCTGTCTCTCCTTTACACACAATCAAACACTCACACAACTTTGCGCAGACACACACACACATATATACACTCACATTCTGTTCAGTGTTATCTAATTTTCTTGTAACCACAGACACTCACCACAGTGCCCCTAATCTTTGGTTTCTCTCTGTCTCTCATGCCAGGATTTTGGTCATCTGTTTTCCTTCACAAGTAAAACAATAATGAAAGAATGTCTCAAACACACACACACACACACACACACACACACACACACACACACACACACACACAGAGAGAGAGAGAGGGAGAGAGAGAGAGAGAGAGAGAGAGAGAGAGAGAGAGAGAGAGAGAGAGAGAGAGAGGCAGTTGTGTTTCCAGACACACATGCTGCTTCCTCACCACCCACTCAGAGAGGGAGAGAGAGAGTGAAGGAGGGAGGGAGAGCAAACCTGAGACGGAGGAGAGCTTTAAAGCTGCCGCCTGCGCGCTCTCTCTCTCTCTCTCTTCTGCCGGCTGTTTCTGAGAGAGAGAGAGAGAGAGAGAGAGAGAGAGAGAGAGAGAGAGAGAGAATGAAATGCTTGGAGCAGGTGGTCCTATAGCTCAGCCTCTCTTCTCTTTCCGCTCATCAGAACATCAGCAATCTCTCTCTCTCTTTTCTCTCTCATCACATCCCTGACACACAAACACACACAAGCAGAGACACACCTACACACACATGCTCGACACGATGGCAATCACTCCACATGCCCCCCTGCTCTCTCTCAACTCATAGACACGCACGCACACACACACATGTGCGTGGTGGCTATCGGACAGGGAGATAGGCTCCCCAGTAGTGGCTGCAGGACAAAGTCCCGCCCCCCCCCCCCCCCCCCCCCCCCAGCGACCCACCCTTACCAAGAGCTAATTCCATTATACATTCCTGACTGGAAGGAAGAGGGTCTGTCTTCTAATTGCTTTCTTATCCCCCTGAGTCCCCCTCACTTTCTCCTCCTCCTCCTCTCCTCTTCATCACACCCCCACCTCTCCCCTTCTGCTTTCAGCCCGCCCCTCGCCCTGCGTGCACTCAACATGGCAGCAGACAAGCAGAGGAGGGAGGTGAGCTAGAGAGCAGCGAGAGAGAGAGAGAGAGAGAGAGAGAGAGAGAGAGAGAGAGAGAGAGACGCAGGCAGGCTGCTACTATCAGGGAATACTGGTGCCATTTTCAGCATCGCAGGGTAAAGGGATTGAGCCTCGCCACTGAACGCTTGGCTCGCCTCAGCTCGGCTCAGCTCGCCTCGGCCCAGAATAGCTGAACAAGAGGAGGATTGGAGGGACAACAAAAGGAGGAGAGAACGGCTGACCCCTAACACAGGTACCATGCTTTTTCTTATCATTAGTCTCTCCTGTGCGGCAGGATGTGAGACGGACAGCTCTGTGCAGATGGACGAGAGAGTGAAGCGGACCGGCAGAGGGGGGCGTGTGTGTTTGTGTGTGTGTTCGCGCCTGTGTTTGTCAATGTGTGCTTCAGTGTCTGCGCGTTGCATGCCAAATAGAAGACAGCAGGGTCCCTCTTGGGACTGCATTCTATTTTCATTTCTCCGGGAGAAGAACATTCGCTTACCACACACTCCAACACAAACACACACACATTCGCAGTACCAGACACCTGCCTCAGCCCTGTTTTCCTCCAGCATCTGTCCAAACAACAGGCACCAAAATGAGAACAAATACTGAGTCTGCCTGCAGTACACACTGACAACATGCTGCAGCCTCTCTGTTTGTCTCTGGTTGTGTTTTTTTCCTCCCTTGCTGCGTTCAGCATCCTAAGCCCAAGGATGTGTTACGTAGTGCTATAACAGGACGATATGTCAGAGCAGTGATGTGTCATAGCACACTGTTTACTCTGACTATTGCATAAGGAGAAATCTGAACTACATACACACACTCAGTCATTACAAAACCTATGACAGAGACATGAAATGCTCCTTCTAGTCAATGTTTACTCATGGTACATGGATGCATCACTTTTTGCTCTATCAAAATGCACAGATATGCATTGTTTTTCTTTTTTGGCAGGCTGTACGAAGCTAAATCTGCGATACATGTCGGCATGCTGACAATCTACCATGTGGCTGTTGAAGCTTATTTGCTATTTTTAGCATGTTTTGCCTGAAATGTGCACACCAACGATTCCTGATGCTCATTTAATATGCACACTAGTCTTAAAGGTGTGTGTTTCCTGTGTAAGAGAGAGAGAAGGAGAAGGAGAGATACAGAAAGCAAGTGTGTGTGCGTCACCTCAGTGGTGGCTTTACTACAGCCTGCCATTAAAAGATGCACTGAGACTGCAGTGTCACTGCTGACTGAAACTGATGCTACCAACAGCCTCGCTCACCCGGGAGGCGAGGGGGAGAGACAGAAAGAGAGGGAGTTGAGAGAGAGAGAGGCATGGAGGAGGTGGAGACAGTGTGTCAAGGTGTGTGTGCGTGTGTGTTTGGGGTGGGTGTGAGTGTGAGAGAGAGGAAAGAGTGCAACAGGGAGGAGAAGGGGGGACGACAGAGATAACACAGAGAGGGCGTAGAGAGGTGTCAGAGAAAGAAAACAGAGGTGAGACAGAGAACAGTGGTGTGTGTTTGAGTGTGTATAGGTGTGTGTGTGTGTGTGTGTGTGCGCCTACAAGAATAGAGAGAATAATAAAGCAGGAAAGGTAGAGTGATAAGTGGTGATGGGGAGGAAGAATATATGAATGGAAGATGAGAGGCTGATCCCCTATAGCCATGTAGCGACATCGCTGCCATCAACACATAAACATCTGCACTGAAATGTGTGTGTGTGTGTGTGTGAGAGAGAGAGAGAGAGAGAGAGAGAGGGAGGATACATGGACACCCATTTGTTTGCACAACAAGCCTGTGGATGCATTTAGATAAACAAGCCAACAAACATCAACATTTGTTGTCCAAATTAAAGTCACTATGAGTTTTAATATCTGTGATGTGTCAGCTGACGTCTGTGGCTTTTTGTTGTATGTGTGTGTGTGTGTGTGTCTCAGTGTATGTGCGTGTGTGTGTGAAAAAGCAATATTTCTGCAGTCAAAAGAAATAGATAAGACAAGAGCCAGCCCACTGGTTTGGCACAGCATGGCATGGCAAGAAAACGTATCTCGAATACACAACTGCTGCTAGAGACACAAGGGGGCTGACACACACATGCCAAACACTCACACACACACACACACACAAACACAAACATGCACCATGAAGCACACTTACCGTCTGCTCTCTTCTTCCTTTTGACTTTTTCTCCTTCTCACTCACACACACACACACACACACACACACACACACACACACACACACACACACACACACACACACACACACACACACACACACACAGGCGGTGTGTCTAACGGTGGGTCTCCTGCATGATGCAACACAATGAAAGGAAGCTGATTATCATGGAGATTGGGCGGCGTGTGGAGAACAGGTTTCAGTCTGCACGAGTGTGTGTGTGTGAGAGAGAGTGTGTGTGTGTGATGGTCAGTAAAGGGCATACTGAAATTGGCATCTCGTTGCAGTGGTGAAATGAAAGGTGAAAGCTCCCCTCTGCGTCCCTCTCTCCATACTTCCCTTCAATCGCCTCTCTGCCTCGGACTAAAGCGAATATGTGAGGTCAGGGAGAGAGGAGAGAGGAGAGAGGAGAGAGGAGGGGAATCTGACAAAACAGGCAAAATGATGAAACAACAGCACAAATTAAAAGCAGACAAGGAGAAGATGCAAAATCAACCCTGTCTCTACCTTTCTTTTCTTTTTTTAAAATCTCACTTTCTCAAATTGATTCGTCTGTTTCTTGATCCCAAGCTTCTTAATGACTTTAGCCTAATTTTAAACCCATTGACGCACGTTCAGTGTGTGTCAGTGAGTGAGTGTGTGTTTATGAGCACCACGCTGTAAGCCCCAAGTGCCCACCTAATTGCCCCAGAGGCTCAAGGTTACTTACTGTAGAGGGTTTTTAGGCCGACGGCGAGAGAGGGAGAGAGACGGGGAGACGGAGAGAGGGAATGTTTGTCGCTCATTAAAGAGAAGTGCCGCGGACACAAGCAGGGCTGAACGTAGGGAGAAACTGAACCACAGCATCATCATTAAGAGCACACACACACACACAAACTCAGTCAGCTCCTAATGAATGTGGACACTCCACCCATGACTCATAGCAAGTCGTCTGCATTCACACTGAATGACAATCACAGTCTCTTGTTATAAATAGCAGCATGTCTTCCCTAAAAGCACAGCAGTCACGGTTATAATTAAAGGATTCCTTCATTGTGTGTGCGGCCGAGGACAAATATAACTGTGTGACTGAACAGCAACACGAGGGCTTAGCATGATCACAGCACATCTTGTTCACACAGCGAGGCTGACTCGCCAAGGGGCACAGGGGTCATTGTGCATTGTTGTAACATATTGCTGCACACATTTTGAGTCAGCCAAGTTTTTAACAGTTTATAAAGGGAATAAAATCAACTTTTGGTTCTGAAGATCAGAGACCCACATCAGTGAGCCACATTCAACATGCAGAGTGAATGATGGAGACACATTTGTCAATGGCGACATCACAACCTCACTTTTTAGCATCAAATGACGAATTAGGTACAAGACAATAATTCAGGAAACTGACCACTATATAAATTTGTTGTGAATCCTTAAATTTGCTGAATGTTTGGATTTAAAGTGTTCATAAGTTTTCCTGTTGCCAAATGATCATGGGTTGAATCATTTCTAACTCAAACCTGCCTGAAAAATATAAGCTCTTGTGAGGTTGAGGGTCTCTCTGATTTTGGCGCCCTCTGTTGACAAAACCAGTTTTTTTTTTTGTGAGAAGTTTTTTTTTTTTTTTTTTTAAGTGCTGCCTTGACTGACACCTACCCCACCTCCTTAATTTACAAACATTAAAATAATCTAAAGTAATAACTTGTCCTCTTGCTGATAATCTCTTTTGCCTTTGTAGGTCATGTAGAAGCGCGAGTATTTACTTCAGTCTGTTTCATAACTGTCTGAAATCTTCTTACAGGAGCTTTAAAGAAAACATATCCAGAAATTAGACGTTAAAAGTGGAGCATATCTTATGAGTAAGCATGTGCTGAGTGGTCCACCATTACCCATGTGATTACATTAAATATGCCTGGGGTAATGTATTGTTTCATTCTCAGGGTTTTTGATTCCTGCATGGGTGATTGTGTGTTACTTCTCACACACAGTAACACACTCACAGATATAAACACATGGTCTGCAGCACAACGTCACACCCAAGCCCTGATACAAACAGACACCCCTGAATAGGATTTTTCCTTTCAACATCCCTGTGTCAATTGACACATACACACACGTGTTATTTCTTTGGCTCCGTTCTACCTGCATCACACACAACCCTTCACACACGCAAACACAGTTTATTTCAAGGAGCTCGGTTTGAGTGCGGTGTGCACGAGGCGGGTACACTCTGTTCCAGTGGCAGTGTACCTCAGCTGCTAACCTAGATCTGATTACACACAGTAAAGCTCCCCATGTGCACAACTCTGTGTGTGTGCGTGTGTGTGTGTGTGTGTATCATGCTTGCCTGTATGTGTGTGTCTGCAATCGGGCCTAATGCAGTTTGCAGGTAATATATTTTTATTGCGCCGTCCAGGAGAGTGTCAGTGCAGTGTGTTTGTCTAGCGAGAGCTGATGTGTTTCCTTTCATGTGAGAGTGAGAAACATCAGAAAGAGAGAGAGAGAGAGAGAGAGAGAGAGAGAGAGAGAGAGAGAGAGAGAGAGAGACGGAGGGGGCAGCGGAACTGTGTGTGTGTGTGTGTGGAAGGGGAGGGGTGTCGGATGGGGCGAGGGGTTACTGCAGGGAAGAGAAGACAGAGGTTGTGATGAGGGAGGGGGGAAGGAGCGAGGAAGAGGAGAAGAGGAGAGGCTCATCTGTATGCTGGTTACTGTGTGTTGCTTGTTTGATCTGGAGGGAGTACTTAGTGCAGGATGGTGGGATGCTGCAGCATGAGGAAGGCAAAAATAAGGCTCCTGCAAGAGTGTGTATGACAAGGAGAGAGAGAGAGTGTGTGTGTGTGTGTGTGTGTGTGTGTGTGTGCGTAATTAGGTGTGAGGTGTGGGGTACAGCACTTTGCTCATTAAAAGGATCTGGCGGCAGTCCAGCTCTGTGCAGTTCATCAACTGTCCTTCATGTCTCTCATCCTCTCTCTCTCTCTCTCTCTCTCTGCTCATCATCTGTCCTCCCCTTCCTTCCTTTCTCACTCGTCTCCTCTCATCTAATCTCTGTATTTTTCATCCGCTTCTATCTCTGCACTCTGTCCTCCCAGCTTTGCTGCAACAAGCTTTGTAATGACGGCTCTGATAGAAAAAAAGGGGGGAGAGGGATGACAGGAGGGAGGGGGGGGGGGGCAACTTTATATCCCTGATTATATTTAATCATATGCCCTTCATTAGAGCGAATGCATCATGATGTAAACAATCAGTAAGGAATACATTTGCATGGAGCCAAACTAACGGGTGAATGCGTGAAGACTTTGGGACACTAGAACCGTTACTGAGCAGACGTACACCTGTCGAGCACACACTGAATATTCAAACTAAATCAATCATACGTATGCTACAGGAAGGATCCAATGATACCAATAAAACATCCTTGCATTACCAGATCTTCTGTATCGACACAGGAAGCTGATTTGTGCTTCGGAGCTGCTCTGTTTGTGTTTGTGTACAAATTTTGCCGCCTGGGACATGACATGGTGAAGTGAACCACTTTTGAAATGAAACCACAACAAAGCACAAAAAGAAGAAAACAAGTGTTACTCCTCTTTGAATTTTGCACAATACAACTGCAGTTCCTCTAGTGTCCACAAGAGGATGGTTCCAAAAGCTAATGAGTCACCATTAGAACCCATGTTAAAATGTACAATTTTAGACCTTTGGCTCCTAAAGTGAAGGTTGGAACCCCTTGGGGGGGTCGCAAGACACTGATGGTAAGGTCGCTAGTTTCCTTCCAAAGGTTCATGATTCATCATTATAAGTAATCAATTTATGAGAATAAGTCAGAAATTCCCCAGATTTAATTCATGAATCGATTTAAATTATGTTAAAGAACAAACTTTATTCTTTCTTCCTAATATCTCGGCCAATAGTTTGTGCAGGAACCTGGAGCTTTCTGATGAAGGCAGCTGAAACGTAAACTAAAGTATAACTTCACAAGATGCTCCGTGTTCCTCATTTTTAAACAGGCGACTGCTGCTCTTCTGATGGCCAAGCTGTAGCCTAAAATGACAAGTTTGCCCTCCTTAATTCATGAGATTATTTTCGTAAATCTGACATGGCCCCCAATCCTCTGTTGTACTTTTAAAAATGAAAACATGCAAATAAAAAATATTTGTTAGTTTTTTGTTTGTTTTTCTTTGAGGTAACAAAATATCACCATGGCACAGTAAACGCACCAAAACAGGAAAACGCAGCAACATGTGCACATACTGTAGGTTAGCTGATTAAGCATCTTTGGCTATCTGTGTGTCCGCTTGTTTAATACATGATGTCCTCTCACTGATTCAGTACTTGTGTGTTGTTTTCACGTCCGGTTTTGGATTGGCCTATTAGTTCCCGCCTGTGGATGTAACCGACGTTTAACCACTGCAGGGCACAGTGGGAGTCTCTGGCACCATCATTTTGGGGATTGCTCCTCTGGCTCTAAGCTACAGCCTTTAATAACTCCACAACTTTTGTTTTTTCTAGATAAACTGTGAGCTAGTTGTAGTTGCCATCTACTATATGGCAATAACCACTTTTTTTTTGTTGTTTTGTTTTTTAATGACTCTTTAAAAACCAACAAGAACCACAAGGTTCAGGTTCTAAAGGCAGATATTATGTCATTGTATGTCAACTTCAAGTGCTAACTATGCCATGTAAAGCATGTGTGCACTTGAAATGTCTGATCATGCCTTTTCACTCCGCATGGAGAGAAGTGATTTTCACTTAAGGGACTCAACTCACGCTTTCTCCGTTACAAGCATGTGGAGAAAAATACTCACTGATTGATATTATTTCAGTTCCATGGGTGAGTGTTAGGACATGTTTTCTTCATCTGCACATCTGTGAAGAACTGACCCGCAAGCAAGACCGTTAACATGTAGAAATGTGCTTAAAAAGACTTGAGTGTGTGTATAAGAGTGTGTGTATAAGCTTATCCTTCTCTTGTTGAGTAAAAACGAGAGAACAGAAAAGGGAATAAATACGACAAAAGGAGAGGAGAGGTGAAATTCATACTGCATGAAGTAAAGACAAAGAGCAGTTGGGCAGGTGGAGGAAAAGAGAAAAGAGGTGAGGCGAACAAATAAAGATTGATGCTAAAGCAGAGATCAGGAAGACGAAGACAGATCAGGGAGTGAAATAAATCATGTGGGAAATAGACTGCAGTACAAGAAAGTTTGAGCAAAATGGAAAAACAGCTAAAAGTCAAAGAGGAAGATTATTTTGTGTATGTCTGTGTGTGAGAGAAGGAGAGAGAGGGGGAACGGAGCAGTGGAAAAAACAGCCATTAGCGTGCACAGGAGGTGTGCGATGGGACCAGGTGATTGTCAGAAATCTAACTGGAACGAGAAACTGTCATCAGCACCTCTCCTGTGTTCTGTGAACGCAGCAACAGCGGCACTTTGAAAAGTTTTCTACCCACCCACCCCCCCCCCCCCCCCTCATGTGCCTTCAAACAGCTGCTGGAGTTACATAATCCTGAGAGCAACGACGAGAACAAGTGAGATCAGAGACAGCGAGAGACGGATAGAGGAACCAAGAGGGAGAAATGTTACAGAACATGTTCTCTGCCAGGATATGATACACACGACACACACACTCAAACGCTTATTCCGTCACTGCCTGAGCCTCCATGTGAAGACAATTACACACACAGTTTGTATGTGTGTGTGCTCTTGGAAATTTGGCTTAAAAAGTAAAAATGCATGTGTATCTAAGTTGAGACGTTCATAAAGTTGTAATCTGCAGTTTCACATCGGGTTACCCTGACATCTTGCAGAAATTTTACCAGCAGACTCGCCAGAAAGATTGCAAATAAGTTTGAAAAGTTCGTCTTTGCTCGTTATATTTGTGCATGTGTGGATAAAATGCACGAGAGACTGAGTGTGAACATACAGTACGTGAAGAGTTTGGTTGCGTTAGTGTGCATGCTGACATTTGATTGGACAAATTCTCAGCTAGGCACAAACAGCAATAGGCTCACAATCTCTTGTTTTGTCTTCAAACCAACTCATTAGTGTGTAACTTGTTTTTAAAAGACGTGTCTTCATTTTTGACTCATTGTGAAACCTTATAGCTGAACCTCTTCAGTCCCACACGTCGGTGAAACACATGAAACTGAGGAGCTGGAGTGTGTGCATCCATCCAGCAGGCATGTATGAGGTCAGCAGGCTGACTGTGTGGCTCAGGTGCAGGAACATTCCTCCTCCTCCTCCTACGCTTGCGTACATCATTATCCGTCTTTGAACTTTGACCTCTTATCTCGCTCGCTAATGACAGCTCGCTGGTGCCAAATCTCCGACTGACTTTGCAGGTGAAATCTAAAGGATGTTGAAAAGCATTGCACCCCATCTGGAGTCCCCACTGAGCACATTACCAGAACCACACGTACGGGTTGGTTGCTAGGTTGCACGTGCATGTCTGCTGACACGTATGTGTGCGTTCCTGCATGTGTATGTTTTGCTTGACTGCCTCCATGCTGTGGACACAAAGTGGGTTCTCTGCCTGTGAATTAGCTTCCATAGCAACCAGAGCCACACAACCAGCCGGGCAGGCCGGCGGTGGAGTGAAAGAACGCCGCTCTGCTTGTGTGATCTGAAAGTGGGCCCAGGCCTGATGCCAAATCTGGGTACGACTGGCCTGCTGGCATGCTGTCGGGCATGGACAATGGGGCGTTGCTGTGGTGAAAGAAGGACTGGTGTGTGTGTGTGTGTGTGTGTAAGGGGGGGGTTAGATAACAATGTGCATTGGTATGTGGATGGCAGACAAAGTCAAAAGCAGCATTCAGTGAGATAATGGAGACACTTTGTTTGTTTGACGCTGCTTCAGCTTGCTTTCTCAATGTTTCTCTCATTCCGTGCTATTTTTGTTTGCTGCTAAGTGTCTCTCTACTTTTATCCCCTGCTCTCTCTCTCTCTCTCTCTCTCTCTCTCTCTCTCTCTCTCTCTCTCTCTCTCTCTCCCTCCCTCTGTGTTTGCTTTCCTGATCTTATCACTCCATCTCCCTCTCTCTCTTTCCCTCTGTGTTTGTTTTCCTCCTCGCTCCTCTCTCCGTGTCTCTCTGAGATAGAGGTTGCGGCATTGCGGAGGTGGATGTAGTGCGGGGGCAGAGATTTTTTTTTTTTTTTATCAGAGTGTTATTGTCAGAGCCGGCCCATCACCTTGGATACACACATGCGGACACAGACACTTCAGACGTCAAACACACGTCAGACACTAACAGTAAACATATTGTACGAGACAAGAAAGGGCCGCGCAGGCTGGGCCTAGCAATGCACAGCTCACATGCTGAGCAGACCTAAAACAACCAAACTCATTCACAGAGAGACAAAAACAAGACACCAAACAAACAACCACGGCTCGGACGTCACACTCAGACAGCATGGTGGCCTTTGATCTGGATGATAGCATCATCCCTGGGTGCTGCTCGGTCGCTCAGACAGCAGGGTGAGCAGGAACATAGACGGGATCTGGCTAATTGCTAATGTTCTCATGCAGAGAAAACAAGAGGGAGATGCTAATGACCTCTCACTCTGATGTCTATCGACTGACCAAGCTGTAGCCATGGAAGCAAAAGCGTTCATACACACACACACACACAAGCTCACATATTGGCACACAAACCACAAAGTCACCTGAGGCTGAAATGAGGAATGAGCCAGAGCTGGTATTTGAAATTAAATTATGATTTGATATCATCAATTATCTCTCTTGTTAAAATGTATTTCCGCTTTAGTGAGCAAAACATAATGAATGCAGAGAATGGAGCGGCCAAGCTGTTCTCTTCTTTAATATCTCCCTTTATTGTACCTATCATCTCTTTTGTGTGTGTTAACCATGTGTGAGCTCCTTCACAAAGAAGGGGAAGGGGGGAAAAAAAAGAAAACAGGAAGAAAGTGAAGGCTGCCGAAGAGTGAACGCACCTGGGAGTGTGCAAGAATAGTAATCAATCACATATGTGCATGCACATATACGCAGCTTCAGAGACACTCAAATATGTGCAAAGCACAGCTGGGCTGAGGAGAGCCATCTGTAACGGCACAATATAGCACTCAGTGTGTGCAAGTGTGTTTGCCATGTGTGTGTGTGAGCTAGATTTTGCTCCCATGTTAGTGACTGCACGCATGTGCATGCAAGCAAAATCAAGATCAAGTTCCAATTCACTCAACCGTGTCCCTCCTTACGGTGTAGACACACACACACACACTCACACTCACGGGCTAGGATCTGCTGCTCACTAACACTTACCAGTAGACACACATACACACATCATACACACATCACATGGTAGCTCATGCATAAGCATCAACTCTCACCTGCAGCCATAGACTACACAGCAATGCATACTAAAAAGAGCAGGATAAGAAAAGGGCAAGGAGCGAAGAGAGATGGATGAGACAAGCAAGGGATGGAGGGAAGGATGGATGAATGGAGGGGTGGGGGCAGTGGCAGAGGTTTGTACGGCCAGGGAGATCTGTAATGAGATCTCAGTCAGACACTTATCCAGACTGGATAACAGACGAGCAGCAGGGAATGCATTAGAATGCATTAGCCTAGCTGGCTAATATCAAAATTCATGTCAGTGTTATTAGCATGAAGCGCCAACTAACACTCATGCACACATCGATCTTCTTGAAAAACAACCAGCCTCGTCATCTGGGGGGGGGGGGGGGGGGGGGGGGGTGAATTAGCTAAGGCTGGCAACAATTCACAGCTACCTAAGCACTTTCCCCCCCAGCATTAAATTAGAATAGGTTGTTGTTGTGTTAGCTTGTATCAGAGAGTGAGTCACAAGCTTAGCTGGGAGAAGCCACAGCACAAATTTAAACATCAGAGCAGTCAATAAACCCTAGGCAATCTCTGTGGCCATATTTATTCATGTGGTATGACACCCACAAACACACATACACACACACACACACACACACACACACACACACACACACACACACACACACACACACACACACACACACACACACACACACACACACACACACACAAATATAATGAAATCACTTGCACACAAACTGCAGCACAGATGAGCAAGTGCCTCTGATGTATATTTTAAGGACAAAGCTGGCAGTAATCTGTGTTTCTCTTAATGTCAACAAAGCCTGTGGTTGCTTATTCCTCTGTGTTGGTGACTCCTATTGTTGCCAAAAACTAATGAGAAAACATCAGTGATCTACTGAATTACGCTAGCTTTACCGTATGACAATGAACCAGGGCCCTACAGCCCATTATGAGTGAATCCTGATGTGTTAGTCCACAGTGAAAATAGTCTCTGCTGAAAGAGTTAAAAAAAATTACTAGTAAGGCTTTTTATGGAGCATAAAAAGGAAGAAACATTCAGAATCAATCAAGATTGAGCACAGTTTATGTAACACAGCTGCAGAGCTAGCACCGCCAGCCTTCCATCTTCCTTAAAGTTAACATCCACATGCCTGAACCACATATGTGGTGTTTTGACGAGCAGTTCGAGCGGTTCTACGTCCAAAAGAAGACTTATTTCAGTCTATGAGATCAAAATATTATAAAATATTGCAACAAGTGACAAGTTGCTATCAGTCATCTGTGATTGTTTACATAAGGGTTGTAAAGCATTTAAGCTTGATAGCGAAAGTTGTCAAATGGAGCTAAAGTTGGGAATGTGCTCATCCATCATCCTGTTGGACGTTACTGTTTAATGACTGTAACAGCAATTTCACAGATCAAATGAAGAAGACGAAGAATGAAAACTGCTATGTTACGTTTAGTAAACAATCTGCATTAATAAAACTCAAAATTACTCAGGTTTTTCCATATGACGTTTGACTCTGGTGCCCCCTGTGGTCATAGTAGGAGGATTAGTAGGATCAAAGGGTTTATTTATTTATTTATTTATTTATTTCTTCAATCATTCATTTATTTACTTATTTACTTCCTATGTAATTCTATAATCCTGTTTTTTTCTTTACTTTCTGAATATTAAACAGAAATCACATTGTTTTTCATTCACCAGGCCCTCCCTCCCCCTCGCGTCACACTACTTACACTCACTCTTCCTTCCTCAACTCAAATTTCTCTCCCCATCCCTCTCTCCATCTCCACCTCCTCCCCCTTACAGCTCCATCTTTCACTCCAGCACTCTGCTCTGCAGCCCCCTCCCCTCTTCGTCTGTTACCCCCAATCTCACTCTCTTTATCTTCTCTCCCGCTGACTCCGTCTTCCTCTGTTCTTCTCTCCCTCTTCCGTTCCCCATCTTTTTCCTCCCCATCTCCTTTCACTCCAGCCTTTTATGCTCTCCCTCTCTCCCTCTCTCCCTCCGCCTTTTTCTTTCAGTTTCGTCTCCCTCGCAGGGCGTCTCAGCTCTCTGTTCCAGTCTTTCCGTCATTCTCTCTGTCAACATCCTACACCACACCTCCTCCCTCCCTCCATCTCTCTCTCTCTCTCTCTCGGCCCTGCCTCTTTCTCCTCTCCCTTTCTTTCCTTCTCCCCTCTTTCCGCCTTTTTCCATCTTCTTCAGCTCACATCTGCGAGTCTCACACTAATCTTCTCCCTTTTCCGTACGCTATCCTCACCCCCATTACACTTCATTATTGGGTCTGTTCTTTTTTTATCACTCTTCCCCTTCTCCGCCCCTCTATCTCACTTTCAGGATGACGCATGATTGCATATTTCTGTCTCATTCAAGCAGTCACATGCTCACACACACTTGCTCTCACACACACACACACACCTTCATCCCTGTTAATATATGCAGCGTGCATAATGTCATCGTCAAGGTTAACAGCTGAGGTGTGAACGGAAAGAGGATCTGGGGGTTTATGGGTTCCGTAGGAAAACAGAGACATGGGCAATAATTCTGATTAGTGAATATTGAGAGCGTTATGTGATGACCTTTCAAACAAATCATGAAAAAATAAAATTGAAGAATTTTTGATGATCCTTTGATCACGTTGTAATTATCGTCATCAATGTTTGGAGCTGGAGGCAATCAGCTGAGGAGAATTTCATGCCGTTTTAGCTTCAGCCCCTCAATCTTTGTCCTCTCGTTTATGTTCATTAACGTGAGGAGCCGCCATTGTTCCATGGATAATTCATTGACATGCGTGACATCAGCGCTCATGTGCTCTTGTGTTTGTTTGTGTGTGTGTTTGGAGTGTGTATCTGTTCGCAGTAGTGGGCGAAAAGATGCAAAAGGCATGACAAGAAGATAACCTTCTCTTCCTCCCTCCCTCCCTCCCTCCCTCGTCTGTGGCGATGACGAGACGCCTCCCTTGCACTCTCTCCCCCTCTATTTTTATCGTCCTGACACCCCTCGCTCTCTCCCTCTCTTGCTGTCTGTCTCTCCCTCTTTCCGTCTCTCTGTCCTTGGGTGTCTGCAGCCAGCTGTGTCTTCGAGCCATTAGTCCCCCCCTCCCCACCTCCTTTTTCTCCCCTCCATCCATTTTCCCCATCACTGATTTCCTCCAGCAGACTTTACCCCCTCCCCCATATCGCTCTTTCTCCTCCTCTTTTCCTCCTCCTCCTCCCTTCATACTCCTCCGTCCCTGTGACCACTGGGGCTTCATTGTCACGGTAACTGCTGATGATGGTTTCCTCCACGCTTTGGCATTCCTCTACGCCACTGCACCAAAATAAGACGCCGTGCATGCAAACATCTGTGAACACCCACACTTATACACCTATTTAGAAGAAAATCACCAAATCTTTTGAAAAAAAAAAATTCCACACACCCCCCCACACCGTCAAATCCACACAGTCAGC
The DNA here is from genome assembly GCA_030710495.1 of Labroides dimidiatus. Lineage (NCBI taxonomy): Eukaryota > Metazoa > Chordata > Actinopteri > Labriformes > Labridae > Labroides > Labroides dimidiatus. The sequence continues at coordinate 15,573,698 of CM061163.1, forward strand.
ATTCTCCCCCTCTGTTTATGTAAACATCTTGTTGCCTCTTGCGACTGCCTCCTGTTATGAAAAGTTGTTGTGCCGCATAATGTAATGCCATTTACTTGTCTGCACACCTTCCCCTAACTCACTCATCATAATAAAGCTGTGATTGATCCGCTCTCCCCTGGGGCGTGCTGATACGAAGGAAGCCTTTTGGCCTTGGAGGAGAAAAAGCTGGTTGTCTTTGAGAAAGTGGGCCAGGGGTATCGTGTCCCCCGCTGCATCTGTGTGATCAGCAGAGGAGAGGCTGGCTGGGACAGATGTGACGCAGATGATGGTTAAAGTCTGAATCTGCTGGGTCCATCATAATGAAAATGTTGAATTAAAACAAAGTTAGATCTTAGGGGGAATAAATAAGTAAATAAATCAATAAATAAATAGATCTTAAATCAGAGGTCCAATGGGGTTAAATACGTCATGCATCCTTTTGCAATGTTTTTCCAGTTCTCGTGTTATCTGCTCAACCTGAGTTCTTAGAAGCAGAGGCTGTAAATCACTTCACTGATCCAAGTTGTTGTTGTTTCTCACTGAGCGTTAGCTAATGCAACCTGGCCAGCCACCTAAGCTGACAATACACGTGTGAAATGGAAAAGGTCAACATCCGAGTCACATGGGATCGAGGACTCTGGGGGAAAATCAATGCAAAACGTCAGTGGAGCAGATCATAAGTCCTAAAACGGGGTATCGACTGGATCATGTTACATTTTTACCGATCCAGGGTGCTGATGACAGATGCTCCTGGATCATAAGTGTTGAGTTCAGATCAAATTCCAGATCTCTTCTCAAAATATTTCCTTCAAAGTCTGTTTTCATCTCTGCCAAATGCTTTTATGTTTGTTATTTATGCATGCTTCAGTTTTGTGTGTGTGCCTCTATGTGTCTGTAGCAGGTATGTGTGTAAAGACGTGACTGGAGGTACAAGAGAGACACGGACGGTAACAGCTGCAACAGTAAAAGATGGTCGTCACACACACACACACACACACACACACACACACACACACACACACACACACACACACACACACACACACACACACACACACACACACACACTCACAGAGGTCTCTTTTAGCTGCTAAAGGACAGTAGAAATGGGTCATCCAAGAAAAGGTAGGCACACACACACCGATGTGTACACAAAATGATGGCCCATTGCATCATCTGACACCCCCACCCTCTTCACCCCTCAGCATCCCCCTCCCCCTCCCCCTTCTTCTATCCCTCCATCCATCCATCCATCCATCCATCTATCTATCTATCACCCCTTCTACAACCACTCTATTGATTGAGCCTTTCAATTTCCGGCTGTAATTCAACTACACTGTTGCACTTGAATATGTAAATCAACCCATGGGGGTTCGCCGGTGCTGCTGTTGTCATGGTAACCTCTCATCAAACACAGAGGAATGCACACAGGACAGACACACACATCGTCCTCCGTTGGGGTTAGGAAGGAGAGACAAGGTGAAATCTGCAAGTGTGTGTGTGTGTGTTGTGCTCATGTGGAACTGAAACTCTGACAGTGGTATGAGATTTGGCCGGGGCTAGAATGACCTCACTGTACCCTTGGGTGTGTGTGTGTGAGAGAGAGAGAGAGAAAGAGAGACACAGGAAAAATCCTGTGTGATGTCCACAGCCTGGCCTCGATCGTGCTCTTTAAAGACTCTTTCTCTCACCTCCCTCTCTTTCTTTATAGACCCCCTCCTCCTTCTCATCTGTCTCTCCCTCTCCCTCCCTACTTCTCTTCCCCTCCCTCTCTCCCCTCACACCACGTTTGTGCGGCCCTTTAATCGCACTGACAGGAGAACAGCTCTCAGTGTGGCTCCACGCGAGCGCAGAAACACACCGGGAACATCAGCACATGCAGAATTCATACATCCACCATGTTCTCTTTTCCTTGCTTGCACACCAGTCAGCACTCAGACATGAACACACTCACACCCCTCAGTCTATACGTGTCGTGATGAGCGTCATAATGTCCTCTCCTCCTGCTGCGTCTCTGTCTGTCCCTCTACGTCGCTTTGGGGACATTTTTAGGTCACAGGGATGTCACACCGTCTGTGTCAGTGTGTGTTTGTGTGTGCACTGGGGGCAGGGAAGGAGTCTGTGTTTACTGCAACATGCATCTTCATCTGTGAGTGTGTTTTCAGATTGGATGTTTGTTTCTTTGCATATGAGTAAAAAACATGCATAAACATGCATGTAAGGTGACCCATAACAACATCATTAAACAATATATTATATATAATATATGTAATATTCAGCAGTAAGCAGGAATGTCGTCATACTTTGTAAAACATTTAGAAAACAACACGACGATTCAAATTTGTGCAATGAAAATTAATCTCAATAACCTTATCCAAACAGCAGGGGGCGTTATATACCTTTAACTCTTCTTATTTTCCCACCATAGACTCTAGAATCTGTTTCTGAAGTACAATTTTAATACCACTTGTCGGCTGTTACTATACTGAAAATGCTGACTCAACCTAACTTTGGGTGACACAACATGAGGCAGAGCTGAGGCCAGCCTTTAGCCTCCTTGCCAACAGCTACAGTGTGCAGACCACAGACTGTATAAAATACGGACATAGTCTACGCAACGTCACACCGTATGTTCCTGGTACAGTCAAATGAAGCTGATTGGTGGACGGGGCCATATTGGATATGAAGCAAAGTTTGGGGCTTCCTTTCTTAACAGCTATAGGGCGCCCGTCAGTCACATGAGCTGAGCTGAGCCTCTGACTGGACAAACTCTTAATCCTAATATCTTCCAAACCGCTGAGTAGGAACACCCCCCACCCTCCCTCCCCCAACCACAATGTGTGTTGATAGCGTTTCAGACTGAAGCTGCTTTTTGAATCAAGCTGTAGAAACGTTTAATCGCATAAAAGTCTGTTTGGTTTTTTTTTGTTTTTGTTTTTTTTTTGACTTGATGTGTTTGTGACTTCTGGTCTTTCTGCAGCCAGCCTCTAGCAGATTCTCGATGAACAGCAACTTTTAGCACTAGGCTTCATTTTCTCTACCAGATGCTGCCCCGTGGTGCTAACCTATTGATAAAGTCAGTGCATCCCTAAATATGCAAAAATCTTAATCTGCTTTTGTTTTGCTTTATAGAGGGGGTATTATGCTTTCATGACAATGCTGAAAGTCCAAACTAAATGTGCAGATTTCAAACTGCTACATATTCGCATGTCGTAGAAATCACCGAACCTGTCTACAAACTGCTTAAAAGGTCCATCCTAATGGGACTTGCTGAAATGATGAAGTCATTGCATAAAGATCTCCTTACTGGTTCATAATATGTTCAAGAGCAAGCCTTAAATGTAATCGTCTGCCCATAACTTCACCCCCTGTCAGGCTTTATGAAGGCTGGCCAATCAGAGGGAAGGGGGTTTGTAGAGCAGGGAGCCTTAAAGAAACAGCAGCTGAAAGGAAGCGTGGCAGACAGTGGCTGAAATAAGAGTTTTCTAAGACACCAGAGTGAGAAGAAGAAGTTATCTTATTTAGCTGTAAATCATATAAAGCTATTTCAGGGGAACAAAAGGGACAATATTCAAAAAAGCACAATATCCCCTCTTTAATTTTTTCTTATTTGTCTTTTTTTCCAGAGAGGACAGAGCTGTGAATAGAGCTTGAAACAGGGTGAGAGTGGGGAGCAACATGCAGCGATAAAAAAATTAACCCATTCAAACTAATCTCAACCGCTCTTGTGAAATAACAAAACAGTTTAAACTTCAAGGGAAAAAAAAGCCTGCTCATGGGGAACTAATTTCTTAGAGAGGGAAACTGATTCGACCTAAAAGGTTTTAAGGGCTTTTGGTATTAAAAGAATAAAGGCAATTGTTAAAAATCAATGCAGAGCTTTCTCTCTGCCTCCCTCAACACATACATTATTAATGCCACTCGTGGAAGCCGGGACATTTATCTGAGCAATAATAAGTTGACGATGCGGCAGGGGTTGATGCAAGCAGTGAGACCCCATCCTTCTTATGAACTCGGACATTTCAAATTGGCTTGAACCAAGAAGGAAACGTTTTTTTCTCCCCTGCTAAGACATAAATCTAGCAAATGTTTTCCACAGTGGTTCCGTTTGAGCTCAATTTTAGGTAGAAGCAGAGAGCCTCGTATGATTGAGCTCTTTTGCTTGTGCATGTGCATTTGCGCACGGGCATGTAGATTTAAGAGGATGTGTATGTATGTATGTGTGTGTGTGTGTGTGAACACTGCTAGGCAAATGAGCTTGTCAGTATTCTGCCCAGACCTCTCTCTGGTGGCAGGCAGATGACAGTGCAGTGATTGGGCTGATTTCAGTGAGAACGTGAGGGGAAATTTAAAGGCTGCCTCGGGGCTCAGGTGCTTATCACCTCCGCACACACACACTCACACAGGCACAGAAGCCAATGTGTGTACTGCACTCACACAGGTTTAAAAAAAAAAAATCATCAACTCTGAACTTTCTGCCACTGCTCAAAGTTGCAGACACACTCATGAAACCAGAGACTTTGACAAGCAGAAGTGAGTGACACAGAAACAAACATGCACACTACCTCCTCTACTACAGAGCTAATTATCCAAATCCACACACACACACATGTCTGCATCAGCCAATTATTAAAGCCCAGGGCAGGTGGTTAAAGGTAAATTAGAGTTTGTCTGAAGGTCTGCACGCACTTCCTAAGATGATCATTGACAATTAATTACGGCCCAAATGGCAAGTGGTATATCACGCAGACGCACACACACACGCTGGCATACGAACTCATTTGAGCTTTATTATTTCCGTGTCAATCATTTTCAACCTATTTGTTTGTTTAGGTTTTCCTCACCTGCTTTTGGCCTTTAAAACGTGCTCAGGTTTGCATTTCACAGCAAGCATACATGATTGGCATTTCATCCCTGCATGGTTGGTTAAGATGTTTACCTGAAGCTTTGTCTGCTGATCGAGGCAACAGCCACTCCCACATGCTTACGCTTTGATGTTTTAAAGCTAAAATTATGAGCATTACTCAGAAAGAGTGCATTTTTAAGGAGAACATTTCTTTTATTTTAAAGGCTCAGTGTATGACTATCTATTTGCCGTTGATTACAGTGACACCTGTGGCCAGAAGTGGTAGTGTTATTGGTAACTGTAATGACGGGACTCTTACCAAGACATAAATTTGTTTAGGAAGCAAATGAATGGAGACCAGATCTTCTTTTTTACAATACTTTTCTTTATATGAGACAACTTTTCCTATGATGAAAAGCGATGAGGTGATGTATTTATTTGTAGTTACGTAGCAATATTGTTTGAAATGTGACAACAAGCCTTCTTCTTTCTTTTCTGTCCTTTTTCTTTTTGCCAGTTCAGCTCCAGTTTCTGCTATTACTACAGTAAATCAATCACTAAACAAACAAACAAACAAATAAATAAATAAATAAATAAATAGAGAAATAAATAAATCCTTTTCATTGGGGAAAAATACAGATATTGCTTCTCACTTGGCTGACTCACTTCCCACTGATAAACTTTGCCAAACGTTGTAAATTAATTTATGTTCTCCAGGGAAAATCCAACCTGACCACACATACTGAGAAATGGCATTTAGTAATGACACATTTTTGTGCTGATAATTTAATTTTAAATTGTGGTTTATGAATGAACAGGCAAATACATAAAAGTGAGACTAAAGACTTCATTCATTCATTTTCTATACCGCTTGTCCTGTACAGGGTTGTGGGTGTCTGGAGTCTATCCCAGATGGGCGAGAGGTGGGGTACACCCCGGGCTGGTCGCCAGTCAATCACAGGGCTGACACACAGAGACGGACAACCTTTCACGCACACCTACCGGCAAATTTAGAATCACCAAACTCCACACAGAAAGGCACACTGTGCCTGAACTGGGATTCAAACCGGCAACCTTCTTGCTGTGAAGCAACAGCACTAACAGCTGCGCTACCTGAACTCTAGAAAGGTTCTCCTCCTTGTATAATTATTTCTTCAAATTTTGACACAGCAAACATTCTTCTGAGATGGATTATCTGGAATGTGGGTGAGCAGATTCTTCTGTTGCTGTCACTAGCTGAATATTAAGTCAAGGCCCAGTCTGGACTTGGAAGGGGTCATGCATTTTTTATACTTGTGCTAATATGACCTCTTGGCTGTGTTTACTTCTGTTTCTGCTGAGAAACATCTAACCTTCATGAGGTAGGGGAGAATGGGGTTGGTTGTCACATTTGTTATATCTCACCACCTGAGGGCGCTGTCTCTCAAATTGTGGTATGGAAATTTGTAGAATTGGGGTCAGAGCTCACATATATAGTCTACTCTGGAGTAAGACAGGTGAACTTGAGGTTTTGTTTGGATTGTTATTAGCTAGCTAACTAGTTGTTAGACAGTTGTTAGCCTTGATGCTAGCAAGAAATTCCATTTGGGGTTGGTCGTCGCATATATATGTATATGTTATATACAGTAGGCAGGTCTAAAGATGTGTTTCCTGTTCATGTTCCTCGCTCACTTTGTGTGAAATTGTATAAAGTTATGTATTTGTCAACAAGTCAGTGCAACAACTTTTATATTTAGTTCCCTCATCCCCTTGATGTGTCAGAATATCTGAATTACCTTTTTTATTACAATGAGTTCGAAAATGAGAGGGATACACCCTTCAGACCAACACCTTAAGCTTCAGTTTAATGTAGGAATGATGAATGAAAGATGTTTTGATAATGAACAATTCACACTAGAGTAGAAAGTGTGACAACTAACCCCGTTCTCCCCTAATATTGCCTCATATTTTCATGTGACATTATTTGGCATCATGTTTGCTTGATTATCGAACATCAAAACACATTTCCATCATGAATACAAAATAAGGAATTCATGTTTTGAGCATGTAACAGTCAAATCTATGGATGCAGAAAGCTCTAGCTTTTACGGCTGAAATACATCGGCTGCGTCTGCATTGCAGCTCCGCTCCGGATCAGATAGGTTTCCATCCAAATCAGTGTGACAACTTACACTGGATCCGTTCCGTTGCGGCTCAGCTGCGTGGCTGGTCCGACAGGTCATAGCTAATCCGCAGCCATCCTATTTTGCCGGATGCCAGAGCTGTGACGCGTCAATTCAGAGGATAGAAGATCAAGCGGGACAGGAAGTAGTGCACGGAAACTACCAAAAAAAGAGCCTGAGACTTTCAAAATAGAACAGACTGTAAAACAGATCGTATTCAGCCTTGCCAGTGCAAGAAAACTACATAATGAGCGAAGACACACCAGGAGTCAACAGGTTTGAGGTTTAACAACACAACATGAATGAAGAGAGGTTTATTAATGGAGAGGAAGCACAGGAATTGTGCGGTCTCGCGACTCCAGCTCTCTGTCAGTCCTGCTGCTTGTCGGACTGAACACGCAGCCGGTGTGAGTTGACACACGCAGTCAACACGGAGCGGAGCGGAGCAGCAACGCAATCGGAGCCAGTGTATATGAGGCGTTGTGCAGCACACACACACACACACACAGGTGTATGTGATGGCTTTGCTCGATTTGGATACACCTGAATAAGTAGTGCAGTCTGGAAAAGCAGCAAAGCAGTTCTGCTTCAGTTCAGTGCAGCAATTCAAGATAAATTCCTGTGAAAGTGTTCGAGAAGGAGAGACTGACAAATGACAGAAGATAAATTGAGGGTAAAGAGAGGTAGGAGTCTTTCGTGCTGCTCCACTTGGTAAAAAGTGTCTCAGTAGTTTCTGTCTGAGGTGCAAGAATCCTGTCTGTCCCTCTTCATGCCCATCTTTCTCTCTCTTTACCTCTTTCTAGCTGTCTGTCTTTCACTCATCTCTCACATGTCTGCACCAGGAAAGACTGTAAATTAAACATCTGAGAGTCTCTCTCTCTCTGTCCTTGGCTCTTATTCCTTTGCTCTGTTCCTCTCATGCTCCCTTAGCCCTCCCTGGCTCGCCCACGACTGTATTTCTTCTTCCTCCTTTCATCTCTGTCCTTCCTCTGTCTTCTCTCCGGGCGAGAGTCGGAGAGGGTGAGGAATGGCGCGAGGAGGCGGAGGACTGGGGTGGGTGGAGATCATAGAGGAGATGAGGCCGTGTGGTGCGGATGGATAGACAGATGCATTGATAAGGGCTGCCGACTCCACAGCACGCTCGCTGCATATCCGATCTCTCTCCCCTTGTCTCTCTGTCGCTCTCCCTTGCTCTCGCTCTCATCTCTCTTTTTCATTTCAGGACTAATGCTCCCGTAGCCTTCAAATGTCAGTTCAGTATGGCAACCTATTAGATGGTTAGCCGGAGTGGCTGACAGCTCTCTCTCTGTCTCTCCCTCTCGGCTTCTCGCACAGACTCAGGACAGAATGATTGTCTGAGGCTTTTGCCGTCATTCAGAGCAGGCTGAGAGGCACACTCTAGAAGCAGAGCAGCTAAGGACCCCCTTATATTGCTTTCCAGTGGTGGGAAGTAGCTGCGTTCAAAGCCAGGAAGTTGCTATAAGAATTGATCACCATGGCCTTTGAAATAGGTTTGCTGCTTGTAAAGAACTCAAAGTAACATCACCATACTCTCTATCTTCCCCCCTGATCTTCGCAAGCTTTGCAGGATTTTGTTTTCAGCGTGACGCTTTGGTTTTCACAGCCCACAACTTTGACTGTTTCCAGTGGCCTTGAAGCAGAAGGCGGATGCTTTCAAATAGAATAAAGCTCTTGAATGCAGTTCAAGCCCTTTTCTGCATCAGACAGCTGACGGTCTAAGCAGCAACTTGTGCTAAAGAATAACATCAGCGGGGAAGTGCAAACTGCAGTTCGCTCAGAGTCCACTTGAGGCTACATAAGCCAAGCAGGTGTCTTTAACGCACCTGTCAAAGGGGACGCTTTTAAAGCAAAATCAACACTTTTATAAAAATGATTGGCAGATGGGAACCACATACACACCAAGCCAAAAAAAACCCAAACATATTTGCAGCCTGGTTCACAGAGACGGTTGGGGTCTGAATAGTTCATTTCTTCATCAGCAAACACTGTACAAGGGAAAAATTCCTTCAAAATGTGATATTTTCCAAAGTTTTTAAACATACAAGTTCGGCCCATATAAGGGCATGGCTGACTTGACTGACAGGGCATGGAGACTAAAGGCCCGCCTCTTTGCCTCAACCAAACACTAACAAGCTTGGTTGATTTCTGCATTACCAATATGGCTCCCATCAACGATTGGCTTCAGAAACAGGTGACTCTGTTTTCTCTACATAAATCCTGTTTTTGAACACCCTCAAGGTGACTCACCTGACTTGACAGCGCCACCGCAGTTCATGTTACATAGGCTAATCTTACTCATTCACTTCCTGTTACTTTTAAGGCTCTAAAATACATCTAAGATGCAATTTATAACCTAAATGCATCGTAGCCTAACAGTTTGTGTTCTTGAAGCATGTTTGGCCTGATTCATCAGTGTTTTGAAGTAAGTAATTTCACTTGAGGTACAAATTTTGTACTAAACAAAGATCATTGATCATTTTATTTACGTAACTATCTGAATGTGACTGCACCCTATGGAAAAGGCAATGCTTTGGCAAACAGAAACACGAGGCAGTTATATACATAAACAGAGGAAGAGTGAGAGAACAGCATGAAACAGAGGATTAGGGGCTTAGTTAGCCTGCATGAAATCCCCTTTTCCTCTCGCGCCCTACAAAAGGGAAGAAGGCGATTGTCCACGTTTTATGAAAAGAGGAGAAGAGGAAGACATGGGGGGAGGAAAGGGAAGGAAATAGAAGGAAAAATCCTCTTTTTTTAATGTTTCTCTCATGCTGCCCTGCGTGGCTGCCATCCCACCTGTGACATCACATTTATCAATACAGGAGCCCCCACCTTTTTTTATTTTTTTACATGTTTGGCAAAACAGGAAAGGAGGGACGGAGGAAGGAGTGACATTGGCATTGAAACCTGCTATTGTCTTGCCTCCAGGACGGCCAGCAGCCAACCAGGCAGCTCAGTCAGAGAGAGAGGGAGAGAGAGAGAGAGAGAGAGAGAGAAGGGGGGACAGGGAGAGAGACGGTTGCTATGGTTACTTCCCGGGAGATGCGAGCACACTTGTTTATCTGTTGGCCGAGGGAGCGTGCACGGCGGGCCCTCTCGCCGAGCAGATGTGTTTATGTGTACGTGTGGGTGTGATTGAGTGTGTGTGTGTGTGTGTGTGTGTGTGTGTGTGTGTGTGTGTGTGTGTGTGTGTGTGTGTGTGTGTGTGTACCAACTGCACAAAAGCAGACACACAAGGACTCATAAACTGAACCTTCAGCGGGTATCTTTGTAAACAAACCTCCACACACACACTTACACACACACACACCTGCTCAATAGAACTCCAGCTCACCTGCTTGGTTCTATTGAGCCAACATGAGGGGACTGACGCAAACTAATTGGCCTGGTGTGAGCAGAGAAAACCAGCTGAAGAGATCAGACAAGAGAGAAAGCCAAAGAAGAGGAAGGATTGAAGATAAAAGCAGACAAAAGACGGAGAGAGAGAAAGCTGACGGAGAAAGAGGGAAGGAAATGAGAGCAGAAAAAGTCAGACAAATCGGAGAGAATATGAGGTGTGGCATATAAAAGCGGGTGCTGAGAGAAGAAGAGAGGAAATTAGATGGGAGGAAGAAAGAAAGGAGAACGATGAGGAGGCAGAATGAAAAAATGACAGCAATCGAGGCACTTGGGGAAAAAAAATGGACAGAAATATGAAGAAGTACCTGATGAGAGAGGGAAAAAAGAACCTGATAACAACAAGGCATTTGGAGGAAGGATGAAAAGCGAACGTCAAAATAAGAGGGAGAAAATACGATGACACGACTTATGATGTGATGAGATGCAAGGAGACGAGTGCAAGCCGAGGCGTGCTGCCATGTTAGCTGAGAGGAGCCCCAGTCCTGCAGAGCCGACACTGCAGGCACTGTAGTATGTCAAATGTCACAGACACTAAGCCACAAGGCTGCACAGACACTCGCCCTCACACACACACACACACACACACACAAACACGTCATCACACACAGACGCCCCCACAGAGCCACTGAGGCTGCTTTCATGTTTATGAAACAGCGCGCGCTAGGATTGCTTTTGAATTTTTCTTTTTAGTTTTTTCGCCAATGAGGAAGCCGCCAGAGCTCCGAAATCACAACTTCATAGAAATATGAGCATGTGCAATTTACACTCTGCAAAGTCACACATTATTAAAACAAATAGGGAAAAAGTATTTTGCATAAGCAGACAATGCTTTCTCTCTTTGCATGTGTTCAGTTTGCATTTTGTAAAAGGGCCGTCCTTTCACACCATTCTGATGAGGCCAAAGAGATTCATTCAGTTTTGGTTCAGACAATCCTAGAAATGATTATTTAACACAATGAAGCTCCACTCCTGTAAGACCCATCCTGCAAACAACTGTTGTTTAGTCAACAATAAAGCAACAGCAGCAAGCAGTGAGGACAAATCTGCATCCACAACATCATAGGCTGATGTTTGGACGTGAAACTGCAACAAAATTAAGCAATCATTTTAGTCAAGACCCCCTTAAAGTTTACAATCTGTTGCAAAATCGAAACATTCCCTAGAAATTCACCTGTAAATATCTTTGTCCTCAGAGTTTTGTCAGAAAGAGGGGCTTTAGAAAGACAGTACACAAACTGGAACCACACTATATTAAACCATCATGGAATAAATCACAGAATACCAAAGCTGCACCTGGAGATGAACGATTATCAAGTTGTGGGAGAGAGAGAGAGAGGCCCTTATGTGCAACTACCGGAACTTCAGAATGACAGACGCCTATCTAAGTGTGCATTTTTGAGCACACCGTACCTTACAGTGTTATTCAGTTTTATTAAAGGGTAATTCAGTGGAAAAAAATTAAGCAAATAAACCTTTGCCAATAATGCTCGCATAACTATTTTAAAATATTGAAAAACGTACTGTAATGATTGGCTTCTGTTATTCTGTCATCGAAACCAGTGGTTCTATAAGTGGGGTCATGAAAGGTCTTCCAGAATCTTCAACTACTCACAGTATTTTTACTATTTCAGTAAAATACGAAACTAGTTTTTTAAACCATTGGAAACAGAAATTGTTTGATCTTTTTGCTACTTTTTTTTGTTGCCACAAAGCCGAAGCCAGGGTAGACTGTCGGATCAATTTAGGAAACAGCAAAGGGTCGCTGGTCTCCACAGCCACTTTTTTAGGTTTGTTAGGTGGTTTGAAACCACTTTAAAACATATCGGTCAAAACTGAAATGATTCATAATTGAAGAAAACAATCATGGCCTAAATCTTTATCTCAATTTATTCTCGTGAGTTTTCTTTGAAATGGGCCTAATCCTCCATCATACATCTGTATTAACTTACACTGTAAAAAAAAAAAAAAAAAAAATGTTACATTCAATTAGTTACTTTTTTAGGTCTCTGGCGCCCTTTAACTTTTATCCTCTATGTTCTTTGTTTTACAACACTTTATTTGTTGTCCTTTAATTGCAACCAGGCTTGTCATTCAGCTTCATTATCGTGAACATACGTTATATTGAAAATACTCATTGTTTGATGTCAGAAATCAGCACAGCACTCCCAAAACAAGAACAAATTTCAGTTTTAAAGCATTGCACAATGGAAACGATTTTTCCTTTGGTGTATTTGTCAGCGTATACAATGCACACGGGACTTTTCATGACAAAATGATGTAAAAGAAATATCTGGGCTTACAAGTAGTGAAGACCAGAGCGAAACATGTCCACAGAGAAGAGCCAAGTTGTCATGAAGAGAAGGGAGAAACTGTACGGTTACAGATGAAGGAAGCTAACCAACATGAGAGCGAGAATTTCCCATGAACACTAGAGCAAAGTGTGCTCCCTAATCTTGTGGTTCAGCTCTAGTGTTGCAAATGTGGAGTTCAGATTAGTAAGATGAAAACAGCGAGTAGAAAAATGTCCTCCAGGGGAACTTTATTCTGTTTTATGTTTTTTGCACCCTCTCTGAACCGGTACTTTTTTACTTCAGGTTGAAGGTTTTATCCTTCCTCATTCTTTCGACATGTGTCTTTACTTCTGCTTAACCAAAAAGTATGTGTCCTATCAGCATCTCTGACAAAGAGAGAGCAACGCATGCACTTCCATGCAGTAGGAGGTTCTCACGGGCTCTCTGTACCAGCGGAGTCGTCTCCAGGTTGAACACAGACGCAGAGGCCCATTATCTGAGACAGATAGGCACGAGTCAGAGGGTGCGCTGTGTGCTGTCGGCTTCATTTGCACAGAGGCAGCTTGTGTGGATGTGTGGATGTGTGCATGCGTGTATGTGTGTGTGTGTCCCTATTTTTTCCTCCATGAGGTGAGGAAAGGAGTCACCCTCCTTAAAATAACAAGCTGGCCCTTTCCCTTAGGACAGCAAACAGCCATCCAGCACGCAGCCTGATCCTGGGCCGCCCTAGTTCACTGCTCAATCCATCTCTCTCTCTCTCTCTCTGACTTTGGCTTCATCTCTCTCTCTCTCCTTATGAATCACACACATAAAGTCAGTGGTGGCCTAATAAGCAGGGTTTTTCTTCTTTCTCTTGCTGTGTGCCTTGTGTAACATTGCTCCTCTCTGCAGGAATATTGCACCACTGTAGACGAATCTGCAAACCCGCACCGGGCTGTAGCTGAAATGATCAAACACTCAAACATATTAGAGACACGTACACACATGCTAACAAGGGAGAGCAGCTCCACCTCTACCCACGTTTAATGAGCTCATCGTCGGATTAGTAGGCTAGAAAAGGCAGCGGTCAGCAGCCCAAAGCCCACCTACCCAGAGAGCTCAATTTTTTTATCAGGCGGTGCACTTCAGCAGCAGATCCCCCAGCTCTGTGTCACTCGCTGTGCAGGGGACACAACCAGAGAATGGGCCTCATTCACTCAATTAATAGCTCTATGTGTGCATGAAATGATACTGGGATACAGCAAACGCAGTGCCAAAATTGGAAAGAGCGAATAAACAAACAGCGGCAAATGGTTTTAGGGACTTAGCAGCGTCTAATTTGCAACTAAGACGGTTTTCAGAGTATAGGAAATAAGGATTGTAGGAAAATTTGTGATGAGGGAAGAATACATTAGAGGCTAAATCTCATTATACCCTGGATTTTGTTTTTGTATCAGTGTGTGACAGCGAAAGCATAAATTCTTCATGTGCTCTTCTTTCTTGACCTGCATGGAGCGAGAGGAGTGTGAGCATGCTTGTGTTTGAAGGCGTGTTTGTTTTCAGATCTGTGCGCATGTATGTGTGTATGTGCATGTGTGTGTGTGTATTACTCCCTCGGTAGGTGATGTTATGAAGCAGCCAGGCCTGCAGGCTGCATGGAAATGAGGAGAAACACCGCTGAGAAGCAGGTGATGGAGGAGACAGGGGAGGAGAGGGAAGAGAAAGGAAGGAAGAAAGGAAGGAAGCGAGCTGGATAATGAGAGCTCTGATGAGAAGGATGGAGGGTTGCACGGATAAAGATGTCTCGGAGTGAAAAGAGGTGAGGAATGAGAGGAAGGGGGAGAGCTGATGTAGGGTTGTGAATGGGAAAGAAAGTGAGAAACAGCTGCCACTAGTGGCCCACATGGGAATAAGAGGAGATGGAGGAGGGGAAAGAGGATGAAAGTAAGAGAAGGAAGTGAGAATAACAAGAAGAGGTTGAGGAAGGTGGACAACAAGGATGTGAGGGCAGGTAGAGCTTTGACTATTTTAGAGATGCAATGATGGGAGGGCTGGGCAGAGTGGTCGCAGGCAGTAAATGAGAGGGAAAAGATGAAAACAAAAACTCCACGCTGGGGACACAGAGCTAAAGACAGAGCAATTAAACCAAAACAGAGAGAACGAGAGCATGAAAGAGAGAGATAAAACTGAAAAATGATGATAGAGAAGGAAGAAGAGGAGGAGGAGGAGGAGGAGGAGGCCTACAGACCGATACAGAGCGAGGAAAGCGATGAGGAAGGAGGAGGAGGATAGCGCTGGCAGTGGCAGGACACGGGTGCAGGCGTGGAGACTGTGGCATGCAGCTCAAGTTGGCATGGACTCTATCACACACTCTCAGGCCTGGGCACAGGGCCCTCAGTGGCAGAAAACACACGCACACTCTCTCTCTCTCACACACACACACATACAAGCAGATCAAACACAAGGACATTTCTCTAAGTCTCTCTCTGCACACACACACACACATGTGGGGGGGCGGAGGGAGAAAAAGCTCAGACGCAGCCTGATGCGCGCACACACACACACTCAATTAGTCTCAGACCGACACACACACACGTATGAAGGAAAAGAGACGGATGGATGAGTGTGTGCATTGTAGTGTGTGCATGTGTGTGTGTCTAATTGTGCCAGCGCTGCCAGAGCAGAATGAGGGATGGTGTCTCAGAGCTGCTGCTGCCGCTAATAGCCGCTGACTGGAGGTGACAGGCGCTCTCTCTTCCCCTCTTTCTCTCCCTCTCTCAGCGTGTCTCTCTTTCCTCTTTTGTCCGTCCAATCAGCAGTCAGCACATCTGTCCGTGCCTCTTTCCCTCAACCCAGTTCAGCTCATCCCCCTCCCCTTTGTTTCCCCTCTTTCCCCCTCCCTCTCATATTTTTCCCTTTGCCCTTTTACCCTCAAACCACCACCACCATCCTCCCTCCCTCCCTCCTTCCCTCCCTCCTTCCCTTCATGCTTTCATCTCCACTCCTCCTTTCACCCCCTTCCCTGCCACCTTTCATCACTCTCTCTCTCCCTCTCTCCCTCTCCCTCTCTCTTTTCACCCCCCTCCCTCGGCTCTGTCCTCTCCAGCCGGTCCTGATGATACACAGGAGATGGCTCATGCATGAGTGATTGCATGTGTGTGCGCACATACACAGACACTTGGTATACAAAAAGAATGTTGTCAGCAAGGGAAAAGTGTGCGTGTGTGTGTGTTTGTGCACGCAGATGCATCCTCTGATCTGACTGTGTGTGTGTGTGTGTGTGTGTGTGTGTGTGTTTGTGTGTGGGTGGGTGGTTGCACAGGTAGGAAAGTTATTATTCCTGGTGTGTTGCAGCATTTCAGGCCTGGACGGAAAGATCAAACAAAGACGAGAGGACGAACACACACACACATGAAAAGACACACACATACACAGACACACATCTACGTCTGCTCGCCTCCAATCTCTCGCTGCCTTTTCAGATCCCCAGCTTCTGCAGTTGCCTCACGTCTGGACTGTGTCCACAGAGACGAGAGACGAGCGAGAGCACGGCTCTGTTTTCTATCTGCACCAGGTTATTAGACACATGCAATTAGCAAGCTCGAGCGGGATAAATATGCCTGTTTGTGTGTGTGTGTGTGTGTGTGAGTGTGTGAGTCTGTGTTAGAGAGAGGGTGTGTTTCGGGAGGTGTTTTTGTGTGCAATCAGGGACAGATTGTACGGGATGCATCTGGGTTGGCCTGATGTGGAGAGAAGGGGGGGTGGAGGTTGTTAATATTATAGAAGCTGCCAAGTGTGTGTGTGAGAGAGTGTCTGTGTGTGTGCGTTTGTGTGTGTGTGACTTTAAACCATATAGTTCTGTGTGAATCACATCTAAAACCTTGTTTAATGTGTTTGAAGTGTGTGAGTGTGGCTGCCACTCTCCTACTAAAAATTTGACACATGAAGACGTGTGAGGTGTGTTCACGTACCCTCCGTGTCTTGGTGCATTTTTAATGTGTGCCCATGTTTATGTGAGCGTGCACGTGTGTGTGTGTGAGAGAGGTTTGAGGGGGAGGGGCCTGCTCTGTGCCGTCCTTCCTAGAGGGAAAGAGAAAGGAGGGGGGGCCTTTCACTTCACAGCCAATCGGTTTTGCTTTGCCGAGGCAACCATCCATCGCCACCACAGCAACAACAACACCAGAGCAACACAGACCCCAACCGCTGCGAGGGAAAGATGGCCGACGTGTGAAAGCTCCTTTGCTCCATTTATCTATTTTCTCTCCATCTCCATCTTGTTTTTTTTTTTCCTCTTGTTGTTTTCTCTTTTAAAGCCAGTGTTCTATCCAAGCTTTGATCAGTTTTCTGTTCGCTCCCGGCTTCTTTACTCTCCCTGTCAGATATGTCGCGTTAATGGGGCCTTCATGGGAGCTCTCCAAGGTGTGACCTAAAGGGCGAGAGCAGCGTTGAAGGAGAGAGGGTGGAGAGAGAAAAAAGACAGAGACAGAGACAGAAAGGTTGTGGTCGCAGTTTGCTCCTAAAAGGGCTCTTTTTCAATTCTTTTCATCAGACACCGCCTGCCTGCGTATCTCACCTCTCCTCCTCTTTCTCTCCTGCACGCAAATCCCTTTTCTCTTTAGCTCATATGTATGCAAATAAGGCATCCTATGCTAATGAGACAGGTAGGAAGTGGAAGGGGAGAAGGAGAAGAAAGGAGCTCATACAGAGGGGGGAGGACAGGATGAAAGGAAGGGCAATGGAGGATAGGGAAAGAGTGAGAGAGGAAGTGATGCAGGCTGTTTCCTCGACCCAGGATCCGTTCTTTCATGGAGACGTCTTGCTGCCCCTTGACATGCAACAGGACACTTGAGCCTTTACAAACGATGAAGCACGTATGAGTCTACATCACCCGCTGCCAAAACCACAACATAAACAATCAGTACCATCTGTAACCTGTAGTTCAGTGTTGATGGATGCACTGTTTTGAAAATCAACAGCCATATTTTTCTTAAACCCCACTGCTTTCCTGTCACAAAGGAGACATGGCAGCCTCCCCCTCCTCCTTCCTCCCTCCCTCCATATGCATTTGTTTTCTCTTTCGTTTTACTGAAAAGGATAAACATCTTGGAAGGGATTTTATCATCGGCCTTTCTCTCCTTCCACCATCTGCCAATGCGAGAAACTCTGAAATCCGCAGCTCTGCTTTCGCTGGAAGACGAGCGGATCTTGAATTTGTGGCGAGAATAAACGCAGCTTTTTTTCTTATTTGCAGAATCCAACCCTGTTGCACTGATTGGAAACTGCCGCCAATCGCCTCAGCTTTGTTTATCATCAGTATACTAATGTCTCACAATGAATGTAGTAATGATTTTCTGATGTTAAAACGTTGCACCGAGCTTCAGGGACCTGGCTGTCGAATGTGAATGTGCTAGACGGCAGAAGCGGTTTTGCCTCCGGTGTGTGGGTCCCTAAATAGATATACGTTATGAGATCTGTGGTGTGTTGCCAAGGAAACAGGAATGCCTTGGCACTAATTGGCGGTGGGTTGGTTGCTATAGGTGCAGGGTGGAGCAGACAACCTTGCTAACTTTAAATGATGGAGAAGTAGCATGTTGCATAATTGGCTGCAAGGTTAAAGTATTCACCAAGTCTCAATGTCAAACCACCAACGATCCCTTACATGAGGTCACCAGAGGCCATACAGAATCCAACAGCTTCCCTCCCCTGTGTGTGTGTATGTGTGTGTGTGTATATAGGTGTGTGTGTGTGTGTGTGTCTGTAATGCTTTGCTCTTGTTTGTGTGGGGCCCCCTGCTGAGGGACTGTGAAGGAGGTAATGAGATTATTTGTTTTTCACGCCTAACTGGCCACGTGTGTGCGTGTGTGTGTGTGTGTGTGTGTGTGTGTGTGTGTGTGTGTGTATGTGTGTGTGTGTCAGATGCACATGGTCATTTCTGCAACTCCTGTGGCAAGCAGCAAGCCCACGTATCAACCTAGTTATAGTCTTGTATCTGGCGATCAAGAATGTATGTATATGTATGTATGTTTATGTGTGTGTGGTAATTTAAAGAGGGGGTATTTTGCTTTTCCATATATTAAACTTGGAAATAAAGTAGCAATGCTTGATGTCCTTGTGTACATTTTTAAACTGCTACATATTCAGATGATGTAAAAATCCTTGAATCTGTCAGTAAACTGCTCAAAATTTTCCGTTCTAAAAATAACACAAGGATTTCCTTCATTAACCATTGGAGGATGATAAAACACCAAGGTCTCCCAATAGTTCTGCTAAGCCTCCAGAGAGTTGGCCAATCAGAGGGAAGGTGGTTTGTGGAGTGGTGAGCCTTAAAGAGACAGCAGCAAAAATAAAGCGTTTCAGTCCAAGGCTGATGTAAGTGCTTTCTAGAATACCAGTGTTAGAAAACAGGGATTTTTTGGAGCTGGAATTCATGGAGGCCCCGGATGGGACAGTACAAATCTAAAAAAAAAACAAAAAAAAAACCCCCTCTTTAATCTACCTCAACCCTGCAGTGTAGCTAACACACACGTCATGATCAATTACTACTACTTGAGTGTTGTTATGAAAAGGTAGAGCTTAGAGCTCCCTCTACTGGCTGGCTGCAGTAGTGGTCAAAAACCTCACTTTATTCATCTTAAGAGTCATTAAACTTCCATAACAATGGATGTCTGCTTTAAACTAGGGATATTTACAGTTCATAGTATAGACTTATTCATTATTAAGAACACACTCTATCAATATTCCACCACATAGAGGAAAACAACATGTGGTCTAATAATGTATTGTAACAAATGACTCTAGTATGTCGTGCACAGCTGCAGGAGCTGCGCCAGGTCTCCTCGAACTCTAAATAAGAAACAGCTGCCACTAAGGACGGTTGAAAATTTTCATTGGATACATGGCTAACACACTGGTGGACGGTCATTGCAGAGAGATTTGACACCCAATGGTGCGGACATGCTGATATTTCTGAAAAGACAAAGAAGTTTGCAGAAACTGGACACTGTGAGCTTGAAACATTTCCGTGCTTTGTAACTTTACAACACTTTCGGTTATATTATGTTGCTGCTGTGGGAAATATAATTTAGAAAGGGAAAAACACATTTAGTATTGTTTTGGTTTTGGAAAAACATTTTTCTGATGAGGAATCAATGAATAACAGAGATGATTTCCAAAGATTTCACATGAAATTCTCATAAATGCTGGTCAGAGGGATCTCTTCTGTTTCATCGATATTTCCAATGAGACCTTTGTTTAGCAGAAAGGGCAGAGCATCCAAACTCAACACCTCCAGTTCATCCATACTGTGCAATATGATAGCGCAGGGAGTTTACTGGCTTCATGTTACAAGGTGGGCATCCATACTTCACATTGCTGTTCAAATGAGGTTATAAAATACATTTTGCACAGCAACAAATCTAAAGAGAAAGCATACAAGAGTAGGATATGGAATTTTTGGTTTCTTATGTTTCCTTTTCCTGCATCTATCATTCTTTTCTCCCTCCTCCTCTCCATCCAGCTGCTTCTCTTTACACCCTCTTAGTCAGTTACCCTCTCTCTGTCCCAGCATCCCATCTGTCTGCAGGAGGGATGAAGTCATGCACCGCAGGCGTGGTGCAGATCTCTCCACATTCTCTCTGCCCTCCCTGCATCTTCCACCCAGTCACAAGCATATGGGCGCATCATCGTGCCAATGCCCCTCCCAGAACACCTGACTCTGTCTAGTCACGCATGGCGGGCATTGCACACACACTCACACACAGTGACAGACACACCTAGGCACACAGTAAACTGCACACCACCAACGTAGCATGACGGGCATATCCTTGATTGTCCCCTGATGTTCCCCACTGCGAACCTCACCACCAACTGTGGGTAATACGCACTGTGCAGACACCCTTCATTTCAGCTGGAGCACTTCTGACAGGAACTGGAAAGAGTTACTCCATCTTTTGTTCCGGTGTGAGACTTAACTGCATGAATGACAGAGTGTGGCACTAACGCGCTCAGAGTTTAGAGGTTTTAATTCCCTCTGGCACCAGCCACGCTAAAAATATGTGCACTCTCTGGAATCGTAAGGTAGTTAAGATAAAAGTGTTCACCACATAGCTTATGCTCAGTTCCCTGGCCCCGCATTAGCACTGCAGTATTTACTCAATAATTTCATCCTGGGATATGGTAGCAGCGGTAGGTAGCAGCAGTTAATCTAGAAAATGGGACCTTCACGATGGCTAATTTAGTTGATGTCCTTCACTTCTTACCACCTGTGTGTGGATTAAAGGGGAAGTACGACCTTTAAACACTGTAAATCTGTTCAAAACAGCAAGAAGAAATACACTTTGCATTTCTCGTTTTGTTTTTCTGTTCGGTTGTTCACTTGCTGTGTCAGTCTTTGGGATAAACATGCATTGCAGCGCAACTCAGAATGTACAAGCACTGCCATTCAGCATCTATATCAAGATATCTATAAAAAATACTTTTTTATTGTTTTCTGGAAATATATGAAGCACTTGGCACTAGCTTTGTTTTGTTTTGTTTTGTTTTTATTCTTGGATGCATTGAACATGACTAGTTCTGACAATTCTCTGAGAAATAGTTCCAGGGGTCAGTCCAGGACAGATCATAGATTGTAGATAGATATATTTATAAAGTTATAAAGTTTTTGACCTATACTGCAGCCAATCACCAGGGGGAGCAGGTTTTACAGTCTGGCAGTGTTGGCTTAAATACCATCCGAACATAAGAACAATATCAAAAAATGGAGAAAGAGCTGATGTGCGATTGATTGTACAAACAGGTTTTGAAAAACAGTCAGTTACCTTTTTCTACTGGCTGCCGAAAGCCAAAAAAAAAAGAGAAGCAGATGGATCGCTGCAGTTTGCAGAAACAAATGCATCCAGGCAACGAAACCTGGATTTGTGGTTCCCATTTCTTGTCATTTAACGTTAATTTATGCTGTATTTTGGGGGTAAAATCATACCTTAAATTACGTAGCGTTTTGGCTGCCATTACTTTTTAATGTTAGTATCTTTCATTTGGCTAAAATGAGACTAACCTAGTTTTCCAAATAATGGGGTACTGTAGCACAAAACAGTTGTATACATTTTTTGATATTACCTTTACTTAAATATCAAAAGTACAAGAAGATAATGGATTTATTTACTTGGGTCAATAAACTGTATACTGTAAACTGACTTTGTATCATAGCAGATAATCAGCTGATACAAAGTCATATATAAGCTTTTGTTTGCTTTCAATCTTGTATTTTCCCAGCGTTGAAATCAGGCACATTTAAATGTCAGCGTACAAGAATTTTGGCCACATGTCAATGTCAACGCCAACGCCGACCAGTGTCGAGTCCAGTTGTCCTTAATTTCATGTCATATTCTTCATTTTCCTAGTCTTGCCGTGTTTACTGCTATACTCCGCCATGTGTAGAGGTTTGTTTTGTCACTCAGTCCAAAAATACCGAACTGCAGCCGCTGGTACAGTACAAACCACTCCCATACCTTCTCCAGTATTGTTTCACAGCATTAGAAGACACCTGGAGCAATTGCAGGTGCATCATTTTAGACGCCCTACAGATGTGACAAAGAGTTGGTATCCGAGGACCTTGAATGAGACTGAACTGTCCCTGGAAAAAGGATTTTAAATGTTGACTCCTGTTATCCAAAAATACAACGTAAATATTGATACTCTGAAAGTTTGGTTTGACTTTAGACAGATTTGGCTGCATCAGCTTCCTGTAATTAATCATTTCAGCTTCATTGTCCTCAAATTTGAGACGAGGGAATAAAGTTGGTAACTGTGTTTTGTTGGCTGTGATTTAGGATGTAGTATCGTTTCAGTTCCAGGGACTCAGTTTTGCCACACACACACACACAAACACACACACACACACACACACTCTAATGTATGCACAAACACAACCTGAGAGTCAGACTTGGAAAGAGGCAGGTAGGAAAATGATGCTAATTATCGTTAGTTCTTTCTGATTAGCCAAGAGTGTCACACAGGCACACACACTGTGGGGTGCCGTAGTGTGACAGAAAATGGCAATGTGTGTGTGTGTGTGTGTGTGTGTGTGTGTGTTGTGAGATAACATTCAGGTGACATGTTTCATCAGGAACACAGATGCAGATGAAAAACAGAAAACACAGATAAGCAGGAAGAGAGGAGAAAGTTTTTGTTTTGTTTTTTTTTCTCTCCTGCAGGTAAATGTCTGACCTTCACTACAACTCCTCTTTCCTTCCTCCATCCATCCATTCTCCCTTTCCTCCTGCCTTCACTCATTCTCTCTCTCCTCTCTCTCTCTCTCTCTCTCTCTCTCTCTCTCTCTCTCTCTCTCTCTCTCTCTCTCTGTATCCCTGTAGTTCAGCGCTGGGTTGCGTGGCAGGTAATTTGCGCGCTATTGGAGATTAAAGTTTAATTAGTGAGTGAGGTGTCATTTGGGTCTTAGTTGAGTGGAAAAAGGCAGCAGCGTGTGTGTGTGTGTGTGTGTGTGTGTGTCCCTCTTGCTCGCTCGCTCACCCTAACACATCAAGACTCATCACCAAGAGAGAAAGAGAGTGGGAGTAGAGGATCCAATTCCTCCTTTCATCAACCAAGAACAAAGGATAGAGTTACCCCCCCCCCTCCTCCTCCTCCTCCTCCTCACCCCTCATCCCTCTCTTTCTCCTCCCTCCTCCTTCTCCTTCTTCCTCTCTGCTCCTGAGCTAAGTTGGCAGAGATCCACAGCCATATTCACACTTTCCTGGTCCCTGGTGAGACACACACACACACATACACACACACACACACACACACACACACACACACACACACACACACACACACACATCACCTCCAGCACCATGGTCACACTGCGCCACAAGCTGGGAAAAAAAAGTGAGAGTTAAGTTTGTCTCCCTTCATTCACCTGTAAAAAACTGACCGATAGATGTGTCACCTATGGGGAGAGATTCACCCCGACACAGTCTGCTTCTCTCTCCCTCAATCTGTTTTTTACTTCCCACAATCTGTTTTCAACTCTTTCTCCGCCATGAAGTGTTATAACTTTGTCATCTGTCCCTCAACTTGTTTTTCTTTTTCTAACAACTCTTGGTCTTAATCATGTGCACATCAAACGTGCCAGATGGTCACACACGCCGGTACGACTACACACACACACACACATACACGCACAGGCATCTTGGGTTCTGTGTTCACTAATGACGAGGGAGTCTGAATCCCCGCACCGCTGTTATTTCACCTGCTCAAGACAGTAACGCAAATCAATAGGCAGCACGGCCCCACGATAACTATCTCCGTTTCTCCTCTCCTCCCTGCGTCTCTCCATTCGTGCCTCTTCCCTCCCCTCCGTCTCTCCTCCCTCACATCTGCCTTGATCTTGCAGCTCTCCCTCTCCCTCCCACTCATGTGCCCTCAATCTCTTCTCTCCTCTTCTTCCTCTGCATCCCCCCTCTCTTGTTTTGTCCCCCGGCTTCCTTGATCTTGCAGCATCCTCGCTCCTTACTTCTTCTTTTTTTATCTCTTCTCTTTCCCTTCTTCACTTACCTCACCTCTTTCCCACTTTTTTTTCTTCTCACCTTCTCTCTCATATCATATTTCCCCCCCCTTCCTCCTTCCCGTCACTCCACTTCTCTCACCTACCCGCCTGTCCGTCTTCCATTTCTTCCCAATCTGTCTGCATCTGCTCTTCCCTCACACACCATATCATCCCCTCTTCCTTCCTCCTCCAGCCCTGTCAGATCAAATGTCTTCTCCTACCTCGCTCTCTCCTCGCTATCCTCCTTGCATTTCAGTTATCTACCATCAGCGTATGGGTAGCCACCCTTTTTTAGTGTCGGCCCCGTCTGTCTCGTCTGCTGACGGAGTAAAGTATTCCCCTGTCTGGCTCTCAGGTGACAGAGGAGAATGGGGAAGAGGAGAGGAGTGAGCTGGCCATCAGAGACACCTTAGGGAAGCTGCTTCGGGGCACACATACGTTTATTCTTCCAGTCCAGCAGAGAGATGGGAAAAAAAAGACCAAAAAAGGAGTTATTTTTAACCCACAGGTTGCAGAGAACGATAACTGAGGCAGCAATGCCTGCTTGAAATCCTTTGTCCTTCAGGCGATGGGTTCAATGAACCAGACCAATAAGCTGCTTGCACCAGTCTCACCTAAGACGAGGTCACACACACACAAACACACCGACGCACAGCACTGCCAGCAACTGCACTGCTGCTACAGGGCAAGGGAAAGGCATTAAGAGAGAGGACAGAGGAGGACAGGGCACAACGTGGAGGACACAGGACAGAGGAAGATGTAGGACGTGTGTTTGCATGTGAGAGAAAGAGAGAGAGAGAGAGCAGGAGCGACAGGCATCATCAATTAGATGAACCAAAGTGGCACAAAGAGGGAGCAGGTGCAAATCAGCATGTGTGTGTGAGAGAGAGGATGAATCAGTGCACATTTGCACATGTGTGTATGTGTAAATGAGCGGAGGGATGAGTTACATGAGAGTGGAACACACCATGAACCCCGGCAGGGATGTCTCACTAAAATAAAACCTGCTCCA
This sequence comes from Labroides dimidiatus, assembly GCA_030710495.1. NCBI lineage: Eukaryota > Metazoa > Chordata > Actinopteri > Labriformes > Labridae > Labroides > Labroides dimidiatus. Next base: position 15,598,974 of record CM061163.1, read on the forward strand.
GCACCGCTCCCTCTGCTTCAGTGGAGCGCTCCACCCCATTACCTGGAAAAGGGCAGATGAGGGTGTGTTTGCGTTTTTGTGTCCGTGTGGAAGGCAGATGTGCTTTTGCCGGACTCATCGCAAATGGGTCACGGTGAAATACGAGCAGTTTCATATCTTTTCCAGCCTGAGATAAAACTCTCGCATGGTTTAGAAGTCTGGGGTGTGAAGCTTTTTGGTGCGACACTGAAACCGAAAGAAAACTACTACCAGACTCTTGAACACAGCTTCAAAAAACGTCTTGCATCTGCGAAAACAAACAGCCAATCAGATTTTAGGGAGATCCCTGACCACCCTGGATCCAAACCTGGAAGGAACTTCAAAAACTGGCTTCAATTTATTTTGCTTTGTCTTCTTCGCTTGTTCAATCATCCTCCAGCAGCCTGTCCTCCTTGTGCTTCTCCGTCTCTTCCTCGTTGATGGAATACCAAGTAGCTCTGCGGCCCACTTTACAGGCCCCCCGAAAACCTCTCTCTCTCTCTCTCTCTCTCTCTCTCTCTCTCTCTCTCTCTCGCTGTGTGTGTGTGTGTGTGTGTTTGAGGTGGAACCCTCATGAGAAAAGCATGAAAGTGTGTGGGCATGGCTGAGGTTATCAATACTATGGGAACATGAACCTTCACAGCACCTCCTTCTGAGTCTCTTTGTTCTACTTCTTCTTCTTCTTCTTGTCCGAGTTTAACTCCCTCTGCGCTCTGGAAGGTGAGCTAGAGTCCACCAATGTCCACACACACACTCACACACACACACACTGCAGGGGCAATGCAGGCAATCTAGCTTGATCATGAAAGCTCTCATCAAGCCTGCTCTCTCACACGTGTAATCACACACACATTTCACGCTGCATTTTTTTTTCATGTATGCACATTCATTAGCCAGCTTCAGCACAAGCTGCAAATGATTCATGTTTGTAGTCGCTTACCTGCACACAGACACTGACTCACCTGCATATGGGCGTGCAGCAGGTAATGAGCAATCAGTTTTCCTTTGCACAATTCCCGTCACAGGCCCCTGTTTCCAAGACAACCCTCTGCTAGAAACAAGCAGAACCTATGCGATGTGTACATGTGTGAGCTTGATTGTCTTTTTTCCTCCCGCTTACCCCTCTCTTCTCCTCCATCCCCGCCCGGCCCTGTCGCTCCGTTGCCATGTAAACAAAGAAAGGTTTAGTCCTTCAAAGGGCAACGCTCTGGAGGTGACCGTGCTGAAAGACAGAGAGGGAGAGAGATGGGCAGGAGAGATAGAAAGGAGATAAAGGAGAGCTCTTGTGCAGAGGAGCGGAAGGGTGGGCTGTTTGATTTTGGGTCAAGGCTGCAGAAAGCTGGAAAAGAGAGAAAAGGATATTCAAAGAAGTAGGTCTGCAAGATTTGTCCTTTCACAGCCCACACACTCATCTCTTGCCCATTGTTCAGAGAGAGTGTGAAGTGATTCAGTGTTATGCCCTCGAACACCTAAGGAGATGTAGATAGAGCAAACTTAAATCAGAGTTGTTCTAAAACAGAACAGACGTCATAGAGACAGTTTGAGTGTGGATTGAGTTGTGTGAAATGCATACATTCAAACTGACTTGGTTGACAATCTGACAGATGGTCATATTTGTCCTGGGATGCACTAAATGCCAAATGAATTAAAAGTTTGGTTGCAGACGTCAAACATAAGCGTCAGATTATGCATCTCCTGCGTTCGCCGTCTGAGAAATCAACTGCACAGGAACGATCGGTCATGGAGTTATCTCGTCGTCAAGTTTTCAGAAATGCTATCCGACTTTTACTTTATTTTAAGCCTCCTCAGTTGTGGTTTGTGGTTTGCACCGCTTTGATGGCAGAGGCCCAAGCAAATGACGTGGAGTCCTTTTTCCTCAATGTTAAAAAAGCCAAACAGGCAAAATGAAACAGGACTGCAACATTTCAGATGTATCATCAAGTATGTCTTTGTTTTTGTGGAACTACTTCCCAAATAAATCCACTTTTACACCCATGTGATTGCAGATTCTGGGTATATTATTTTCGGCTTCGTTCTCTCCTAACCTAGTTATTTTTTTTGCATCCCATTAGCATCATGAGCCTCATAATCAAACTTCTTGTCCTCGGAAAAGGTTAACGCTTTTATTTTGAAAAATGTCTGGAGGTCAACAACAAACTAATGTGCGTTAATAAATCAAGGGTTTCTGTTTTCAAGCCTCTCTCTAACCAACAAAAATGTAGTCACAGTTCCCATTCCCAAGTGTTCTCCCTCTGGTTTATTTGTATGTGTTTTTTGTTTTTTTTTGCCACATGCATGCACAGGGGCTTGTCACCTGACTGGGTGGCTCTGTCATTTCCATGGTGACTGTGGACCCTTCCCCACCTCCCCATCACTGTTGTTTTTATGGCAAAATCACATCTCAGAGTGAAATTCTTCCTCTCAGAAAGGTCACTGAACATCGCCAGCCTGCCAGTCAAAGACAAAGGATGAAAAGATTAGCAACACATCTGCACGTGCTCAGTTTGCATAACGTATGTAACATGTGAGAAAAAATACACGATGCTGCTCGAGTACAGAGGGAAACATCATCTCTGAGTCCTGCTTTCAGAATTTTTAGCCTCAAACCACAAATAAGATAAACACTGAAGCTGGTGGATTTCTCTCGTTCAGAAACGCATAAATGCTCACTTCTCTCTCTCTGACCTTTATTCATTCTTTCATGCTAAAGCTGCAGCAGTCTGCTAGAATGAAGTGTGTGTGTGAGTGTGTGTGTGTGTGTGTGTGTGTGTGTGTGTGTGTGTGTGTGTGTGTGTGTGTGTGTGTGATTACTCTCGTCTTCTCCAGCTTCAAATGTTGCAAAATGTATGTCTGTGCTGAAAATGTGTGGTTTGTGTGTATGCGTGCAGGCGTCATCTTCATCAGAGATGGGATAGACAGCCATGCGTGTGAATGTCGATGAGTCATCCCAAACCCCAGAGACGAGACGCTTGTACCTAACACTCACGCACACAGACGCACATTAGCTGGCTTAACTCAGAACTAAGATGGTCTCCCACATCGACCAGTGTGAGGCTCTGTTTCTCAGCTACAGACGATATTGAGTCGTTTCAGCTCAGCGAGATAAATTCAGCAACATCACAGAGATGATTTGATCAAGGGAAACAGCGACTTGTTAATTTCCATTCAAATGCTTTTGGCAGTATTGTTTGTTTTTTTAAACCGTGATGCCAGTGTAACACATTGGCTTGGACCGAGGGAAGAAAACAAGCAAACAGATGGAGACGATGGATAGCAGACAGAGACAAGAGTCGAGACGGGGGCCCCATTTTTCTACAAATGTTTTCAGCCTCTTTTCGCATTTTTTTAGTGTTACATCATCAGATTTAAAGTGGGGTTTTATTCCTTCCCATATTTTAAACATGGATTTAAAGTAACAATGCTGGATGTTCACGCTGAGCGTGTGCAGATTTTCAAACCTCTGCATCTTTTAGGAATCCCTGAATCTGTCTGGAAACTGCTCAAAGCTGTCCGTTCTAAAAATAGCACGAGCCCTTTGCGAGATTTGCTGAAACAATGATGTCATCACATAAGGAACCTCTAGCTGCTTCGTGACACATTAGTGGGGCGGGCTTCAAACACCAAGGTCTGTTAATAGCTCTGCTGGGCTTCCAGAGGGCAGACCAATCAGAGGGAAGGGGGTTTGAGGAGTGGGGAGCCTTAAAGAGACGGCAGCTAAAAACTGAGTGCTGAAACAAGGTTTTTTTAAACACCAGTGTAAGGAAAAATAGGGATACTTTTGAGCACTAAATTATGTAAAGCTACTAATTGGGGTACCAGAGGGACAGTATAAAGCCTGAAAAAAGCACAATACCTCCTCTTTAATGTATGAGGAACACGAGTTATATAATCAGCCTGATTACGTCATTAATTTAGCTTTTAAATGCACGCTCCTTTCTCACTTACCCCACTATTCGTTGCTGTCTTGTAACTCACACTGAGGCTAGCAGTTATCCAGATTTCTAATCCAAGATTTTGGAACCTCCTTTGTTCAGTAAAATTTAAAGCAGAGCCAATCCTTGAACCAGTTTAAAAATGAACAGCTGTCCAAAGTTCAAGATCTTAAGTTTGAGTGTTCATTATGTATCTATCGTTTGTCCTGTCCAGAGTGCTGCAGGTGTTACATCCGTCAGTCATGTTGTCCTATTTATTAATATAAATAAAAACTTAAAGGCAGGGTTGGTAGTCACAGAAAACTAGAATGAATTTGAATGTAGCATCTTCTCACCACCCCACACTTTGAGCTGCTCCAAAATGACGTTCCCGCTCACACGTGACTGATTCAAAACTGGTCCTCAGCACACTGTCTTGTTGGGGGTTTTTTGCATTTACGTTACCAGTAATCGGGGCATAGGTAGTTTCTCTGCCATTCTCCAGCGTACTTGGATCCCTCTTGGCTATGCACATTAAATCAGGGCTAGTGCATGCCAGAAAAATGTAAGAGCATGAGGTGGATGGGATGGCAGGATGGGATTTGATTTGTTTAATACATTTGATCCTAATCACTAAGATTGGTTGGTGTTTTCCCAGGTTTACTCCTGCTGTAGACAGTGGATATTGACTGCCATCAGGACATAAGCATCATTTTAACCAGTATAACAAAAGGTGTATCTAAATCTGATCACCAACCCTGCCTTTAAACCAACCATACTCAAAGAAACCAAGTTTGAGGAAAGACTTTTGATTCTACAGTTTGACTTGTCTTTGAATTCAAAAGGAGGGGGCCAGTCAGCGGAGGAAGATTTTGGTTTCACTTTGTAGACGCTGTCATGTCATCCATCTTTTTAAAAAAAAAAAAGATATATACAGTCCATGTGTTCTTGCATACATCAAATTCCAGCTGAAACACTTCTGTCTCTAAAAATCCTTCCCCTCACTTGCAGATTATTCACCTCTACAATCTGTTTGTAGAGATTACTTCCTCACTGTCATCCCACCCAATTTAGTTATTTCACTGTCTAGCAGCCTCAAAGCGACATCTGTCTGTCTGTCTGCCTGTCTGTCTGTCTGTCTGTGAGTGTCTCTGACCTGTCTCTGCCCCTTCTGTGTCTCTTTCTATAATCTATTTGACTGACTGCCCAGTGACCCCTTGTGACCTCCAGCTGTGTGTCATGACAACGGGACACTGACAAATGTCAGAGCAGATATTGGCTCCCTCCATCTCCTAAGCCTCTCTCTTGGGTACATACCCACCCACACAGCTTAGCCAGAAGAGAGAGAGCCTGTGTCTGTCTGTCCATCTACCAGTCTGTTTGTGTGTCTGTCTGTAGAAACAGTTCTCGGGTTAAAGAAAGGGTCCTGAGAGAGGAGGATTCAGGCTCCCAATCTGAACAGCTCTCTGTGCCTTGTTGAAGTGTTTAATTAGGACGGGGATAGCAGAGTGCTGATTGGGTGCAGCATCCAGGCGTGCTGCTGTGTTATTTTGGAGCGTGCTGTGTTAAGCAGGGTGTTAAAGGCAGATGTGTGAGACATGAGTGTGTGCTTCCAGGCGGGTGGGGGCAGGGAGATCTGCGTGTTCGGGTTATTTTTCCAGTGTGTCATCGGTTGTCGAGGAGCATGTGAGCTTGAGCTTTGGTGTGTGTGTGGAGTTTGTGTGTTGTGATGGTTCTGATGTCGCGTTGAAGTGCGTTTGTGTGTAGACACCACGTGTGATGGGGTGAGTTTGTGTGTGAGTGTGTGTGCGTGTTTTCCTCCCAAGCCGCCGCTCCTCCCCGGCAAACTGCCTCTGTATGCATAATTAACCAGGATGACTGGGGAGGTAAACACACGAAGAGACGCTCCATCTTTCCCCTCTGTGCGCTTCCATTTCCGTGCGTGTCTGTAAATGTGTGAGTGTGTGGAGGTGAGGGGGTGCATGTCCCTCCGTCTGTCTGTCTGTCTGTCTGTCTGCCTGTCTGTCTGCATGTGTTAGCCAGCACATTTGCATGTGTGTGTTCATGTCAGATAGATTTGAAGTAAACGCGCTTCAGAGCCAGAGTTGATGGAATGAGAGCTTCTCGCTTTGTGAAAGTGTGCATGCCTGTAACTTGTTTGTGTGTGCGTGTGTGTGCGTGTGCGTGTGTGCGTGTGAGGAGGAAAAAAAGATAAATCCCATCTCAAGCTGCCTCTGAAGATGACGCGATGAAAGAGAGGGAGAGAGGATAAAAAATAGAATGAAGGGGGGGACTGTAACCAGTCGCAGCTTTGCGCATTATGGAGCATCCAGCGGAACAATCAGATTCATCCTCCCCTACTTCCTCACCCTTCCCCCTCTGTCCTTCTTTCTGGAAATACTTACCTACCAACACATCTAGTAAACGCTCAAGATATAGAAAAAGTCTTTTTGGGTGTGTTTTCAAAAATAATCATTTAAGTTTGGAGATGAGGGCAGCATCCTATAAGATAATCAATCACTTGTCGAGCAGCAAAGTGAAGCACTCGGTTAATTATGAACCCCTACACACCGCGAGATGGTGCGCAATCTTACAATTTGCATCCGTCTGTGTGTGAGTGTGTGTGTGTGTGTGTGCAGTGATTGCTGCAGCTCATATTTCCCATGAGCCCCGGTTGTAAAGCCCATTCACTAAATCATCTATCCTCCTCTGTCTCCAGCACCCCTGTCCCCTCATCCTCATCTTCCACCCCCTCCTCAAACTTATCATTCTATAACTCTTTCCCTCTGCCTGCACCCCCCCCCCAGCCTCTACCTATTCTCTCTCTCTTCTATTTGATCCCTGAAAAGAGCAGTTTTCGTTCCCTTCTTGTTGCATATTCTATCTTCAAGTCACGCCTGAGACTGAAAAAAAACAGAAGATGAGAGAAACCTTAAAGAGTGAAGGGAAGGTTTTTGTACAAAGACGTTTAAAGAAAGGCAACTGAGGTACAACCAGTGTGTGTGCGCCTGGGTGAGTGTGTGCGCCTCAAACTGCGAGTGATATGTGTTTGCTTCATCCTTCTTTTCTGTGCTCAAGCATCAGGAAAAAATCGATGCAGGCGGCTCCTAATAAACAGATAGACGGATCAACAGAGCAGATTCAGCAATCTCAGCATGAAGCTCCATCCTCTCTCCTCTCTGACCCTCACCGAGGCAAGCGGCAGTGAGGCAAGGCACGGTGCATCCTCAAATACAGCAGCCAGCCTGCCAGGCTTCACAATGCCAGGGCACTCGGATGTGGAGGTTAGAAGTGGAAGCAGGACGTGCAGCAGTAGAGGAGACGTGATTGGACTGTAGATGCTGCTGAAGTGCTTGAGATAAGAAGATGGAAGGAGGAGCGAAGCAAATTGATTCGGAGGGAGATTTGTTAGCTGTATTTTTCATAATTGGATATATGAGAGTAATTTTTTTCATGATAGGCCAGTAAATTCTCATAAGTACCATTTTCTTCTTCCTCCTCTTCTTTGGAGCTTGAATGTTGCCTCTCTTGAGACTGATTGACAAATTTGATAAATCCACTGCTTCTCAACTGATTGGTAACTGAAAGGACAGATCATGAAATGTCAGAAGAAATCTGTTGATAGCTTATAGGTTGAACGTTACATTTTGACTTTGACTATGGCTTTCCAAGGGAGCATTACAGTACGCTAAGCTTACTACCTTTCTTATCATATCATTTAACATCTTCAAAGGATCTCCCGTTTGTTTCACCAACTGTTCCAGATAGCGCTGCTGCTAGCGTCAAGCAACAGGTAGCTAGCATTGTTAGCGTCGCATAATTTCACCACCACAATCATTTTAAAGATAATTTTGAGATTTAAGGTGTCTGTCTTTGTTTAGATTTTTTTTCTAAATCAGTTTTTGGCTTTTTGTGCCTTTTATTGAGAGAGAACAGGACAGGACAGGGCAAGAACCAGTGTGAAAGTGAGGAGTGATGTGACCTCACGCAACGTAGCATAGATCGCTGAACTGTACCGGTGCTTCAAAAATCCAGATCTTTACAGCACAGTCACATTGGATAATGTTTTTTTTCTAGTGTTAAAACATTTTTTTTAGATAATACACATTATTGCAGCAACAAGTGTTATATGTTGTGTGACAGACTGCTAAAAAGGAAATGTGACAGCAACATACTCAAATGTTTACCTTCAGAAACAGAGGATCCCAATCGGAATGTGAAGGTACACTCATCCCACCATCCCGTGCTTGGCAAGCAAGGTCTGGTGAAATCCCACCCCTCGTTCCCCATAAACATCTTATTCAGGTCAACAAGTATCCTCACACACACATTTACACACATACACACACATTACCCCAGGTGATGCTCTAGCAAGCTGAAGGCAGAGGAAATAGAAGGTAGGATGGGGGACGGAAGATCTCCAGGGGATTCTGGAGATGTGTGTTTGTCTACGAATGTGTGTGTTTGTGGGCCTGCCAAAAGCTATGGGCCTGCGTACACAAACACAAACAGGCCCTCACACACATATTCAGGCAGGCCCATGCAAGAATGGATGCACACAGTGCAGCGATGAATAATGCTACTATGCGTCTGGTGGGATGCAGCACTGTCCCTGGGGCGGGTTGAATGCTGGGATATTGTACTCAAAGTGGCTGACACACACAAACTCACACACACACATACGTGAAGGTGCACACAAACTGGAACTCTGTCTCCAGGTGACTGTTCTTTTCATAAATCAGGGGCAAACTCCATCCTACCTTTTTACTCTCTGCCTTAGTTTGAATGCATAAACAGACACACACATATGTTCACATATGTCTACCACACTTTGACACACACACACACACACACATATTCATATAGATATAGGTGGACAAAGACCAGGACACCCTGACTTGAATTATTAGCTCTCATAAACGCACACACACACATTGCAACACTTCCCTCTTTCCCTTGAAGGAAAACAGAGTTTACATCAAAGATAATCCAGAAAACATTGCTTCGTATTGTTTGTTTTGCTAAAAAAAAATAATAGAATAGAATAGAACTGCTAAAAAAAAGGGCATTCTTGATCCAAAACAATTATGAATAATGCATCTTGAAAATTAAGCTGGAAAGCTTAATAGTCAGTGAGTTCAGTTTGCAGTCAGAGCCAGTGTCATGACCGAACACGATATGACTTCTTATAACTGTGGCCTGCAGTATTTCAACGCTTTATTAAGAAGGAAATGAGGCCCAAACGTTTGTTAGCCATTTTATACAATCGTGCATAAATGTGCCCTTCTAGTCCATGAGTTTTTGAGAAGGCCTTTCAAACGATCTTAAACATATTTATTCTTCCAAAATTTGGTTATGCATGAGAGACATCGTTTGTGTTCGAAGGTGAAACTATGATTCTACAAGGTGTATGGGATGACGCTCAGTGTTGGAATGTTTCGGTGACAGGATGTGAAAGAAAAAGAATCCAAAGTGGGTTTTTTCATTTGACTCAGGGGGAATGTTAAAATACAAGTAGGCAAGATCTATGAAGGGAGAAATTGCAGAGTATAAACACTACGGGCTCAATAACACTAACCACCATATTTTTCTTTTTTCTCTCTCTTCCCGCTCTCCTTTTTCCTCCAGAACCCCTAACCCTCCCTCCCCCCTTTCCCATCTCACCTCACCTCCCCCTCCCTACAAACGAAGACAGCTATGCAGTCCTTCCGTGAGCGCACTGGTGGTTACCACAGCAACCAACCCTGCTACCAGCAGGAACCCCATGAATTATCCCGCCTGGAGACCTATCGGCAACACCCACATCATCCCCATCCCCAGCACCCGCATCCTGGCCCTGGTCCACATCCAGGCCCAGGTCCAGGGCACACCAGGTCAGGCTATGAGGCTCTTTCACTCGCAAACCCATCAAGCATGCCCCCTGCTGGAGGACCTGGAGCTGGAGGAGGACCCAAGGACTGTTACAGCCAGCAGGCTTACCCTGGATACCCAGGAAATGGTGGTGGGACTGGAAATCCTGGAAATGGGGGTTCAGCATCCTCACAGGCAAAGAAATCCTACAGACCAAGCAAAGTCCCCCCAACCAACCCAGGTCAGCACCTACAGGGTCCTGGGGCTTACAGTAACCACATGGGGCCTGGAAATTACTCAGCCCAGTATATAAGTGAGGGCCACCTCCAGCAGAAATGGGAGGACCAAGCCCAGCTAGCACAGTATGACCAGGAAATGGTCGGACGCCTGGAAGGAAGTGGCACCCCTGCACCTGGGTCCTCCCAGTACATGGACCAGAACATGATGGGTCATTCCCAGACTCAGTGCCACCAGCCCTCCAACCCAGCCTATACCAGCCCCCATCACCAGCCACACCCCCAAAATCCTTCCCCATCCCCTCTCATGTACCCCCAGAGTCACCTGCACTACCCCCAGCACTCACCCTCCCCTTCACCATACATGGAAAAGTGCGGCCCCATGCCCCATTGTTATAAAGGTTACAACATGCAGACCAACTCTCAGTATGGCAGACAAATGAGTAGCCACAGCAATTTGAAGCAGGGGGGTTACAGATCAACTCAGAACAGTTATGGCTATCAGCAGCCTCCCTCAAGAGCTTATGAGCAGCAGCCCCCTTTACAGGCCATGACCAACACCCAGGAACCCCACGCAAAATATCAACACTACAGCCAACCCCAACAAAACTACTGTCTCTCTGAGCTCTCTGTCAGATCCCCGGAACAGTACTATCAGACCTGTAGCCCCTCCTCAAGCCATTCCCCTGCACGCTCAGTGGGGCGCTCCCCTTCATACAGCTCCACCCCTTCACCACTTATGACCAATCCAGAGTCGTTCCAGTACGGCCAACCTCCCATGACCCCTGGGGCAGCCTCCTCTTCCTCCTCGTCTTCAGCTGGTATGCAGGAGCAAGCCAGTACCAATACAATGTTGATGCCCCCACGCTCCCACCCCTCTCCCAGCGTGCCCCATGGAGCACCACATAGCTACACTACCACACCGCAGGTCCCAACCATGAAGGAACGCTTCTCAGAGAAGTTATTGTCGAACCCTAGCCTGTGGAGTCTGAATGCACTGACCTCTCAGGTAGAGAATATCTCTAATAATGTCCAGCAGCTGCTGCTCTCAGAGGCTCTGGTGGCAAACAAAAAGGGAAGTAAACGCAGCAGCGGAGGAAGCAACAGCAGTGTTGGAAGTGGGGCGTCCTCCAAAAAAGGTGAAGAATACAAAAGTCCTCCGTATCCAGATAGTGGTGCTGGGAGTGTTGGCGGTAGCTCCATGCAGGACCCTTACTCCACCCCACAGCATCAGCCAATGCCCATGGAGCTCCATGAGGGAGGCTACTCCAGCAGCAGTGATGAACAACTGGAGAGAGGATTCTACTACTGTGGTCAGGGCAGAAGTCCAGCACAGGCTCCAAATAATGCACAACTAAGCCTTGATACAGCCTCATCATGCTCCATGACATCCCCAGATGATATGTCCACCAGATCTGGGGACTCAGGCCTTCACAACCTTACCCCTGACCCGACTAGATGTCAGTCAGGGCAAGGAGGAGATGGCATGAGTACTCCAGTAAAAAGCATAGGTGATGAGAGGTCGCCTGCAAGTATTGCAATCCCAAGTCCTATGAAACAAGAAAGGGACTCTCCCTCAGATATACAGCATATCAATGAACCCGTCAAAGAAAACTTTGAGGAATCAGCATGGACAGAGAAATCAATGGAGAAAGAGGAAGTGATGACAGATAAAAACCCTGACCATAACAGAGACACAGATATGACTAAATCAACAGAGAGTCAGGAGAAATGGTCAGATGAAGAAAAATGCTCAGCCCAATATAGCAACCTCAACAAAGAGGAGACAGACAAAGGCTATTGCTATAAGGAGACAGCATACCAACAGGTCCAGAGTAAATATGACTCTGATGCAAGAGACTCAGTTGAACAGTCCCCTGCAGCTCTCTCTGACTCCAGCCACAAGGAACACTTTGTCAATGAGATGAAATCTGAGGCATTCAAATCTGAGTCACCCACCGCCTCGGAGAGCTCAGTGAAAACACTGCCTTTTGTTTCCAGGGGTGACCTTGAACAGGATCAATACTCAACAGAGAAAGATGACAGCTCTGAGAACGCCTCCCCAACCCCCCAAGTTGAGACTTTGGATGAGAGCAACTTGGACAAGAGAGAAAGTAAAGATGAAGAGGATGAAGAGGAGGGGGGAAGGGAGGATGAGTCGGATAAAGAGGAAAAAGAAGAAATACAGGAACAACAGCTACATATTCCTTCACCTTCTCTGCCTGCTGATGTAAAGGGGGAACTGGCGGAGGAAGAGAAAGTGAGCCAGTCATCGACTGAGGAGCACATGAATAATAGAGATGGGCCAGAGAAGCCAGTTGGAGATCTCTGCAGCAGGACAGAGAGTCAGACTGCTGAGCTCCTTATTGACAATGAGTCTGCAGGGGCACCTGCTCATCCAAACACAGCAGCAGTAACAGCAGCAGCAGAAGCTCCTGCAAGGGAGTCAGCCATTGGTGACACCGCTCCCCAGCCTCAGTCTGCCATGCCTGTCTTCTCAGCTCTTAATGACAAGGGGACACTTCAGGCTAGGGATCATATGGATCACAGTGATGCTAAGGTACTGGAGCCAGACTCTCCCCAGCTTCCAGGAAAGTCGATACTGCCCTCAGCTCCTTCCTGGGCAGACACTCCACCCTCCCCCAAAAAAGGTGATGAGGACATGGAGCCAGGCATCAGCTGTGCCAGTGCTGTGACTCCCTTGGCCAAGCCAGAGCCCGTTGCGCCATCTGCTCAGCCGAGAGCGTTTGGACGCAAGCATGCCAGGGGCAGAAGAAGAATCATGCAGTCAGGTGTGGGAATAAGGCGACAGCTAAGCTTGGAGAAGGAGGAAGAGAAGGAGGATGAAGGTGCTCCCTCACCTACACAGAAACAATGCATGCCTCAAAGTAAAACTGTTCTTTTTTCAGATCGAATGGATCTAGCTCATCCAGAGTCAATTGTAAGCCAGACTCCAAAAACATTAACAGATGGTTTTCGATCAAGAATGTGCACTCGCTCATTCAATGCACTTGACCTGCCACCCAAAGTTGAGCCTCATGTTAAGAGAAAACCAGGTCCAAAACCAGGTCCAAGGCCAGGACTTAAGCCAGGGCCAAAACCTGGACCAAAACCAGGCCTAAAACCAGGTCCAAAACCAGGGCCTAAACCTGGCCTAAGGCCTGGACCAAAGCCTGGATTAAAACCTGGACCTAAACCAGGGCCCAAACCAGGACCAAAACCTGTGCCAAATGAACCAGAGCTGCAAGTGAAAATTGAGACTCCTCTGAGACGAAAACCAGGACCAAAACCAGGTTTGAAACCTGGACCGAAACCTGGGCCAAAGCCTGGATCAAAACCTGGACCAAAACCAGGGCCCAAAGTAGCTCCCAAGCCAGCTCTTAAACCAGGACCGAAACCTGGACCTAAGCCTGCAGATGTACCACAACCTGCTGATATTTCCCCTATAAGAGCTTCTGTGGGTCGACCTAAAGGCTCAGTTTCTAAAGCAAAGCAGTTACAACAAGAAGAAACCATCCAGCCTCTGACAGCTCAGCAAAGCAGGAACAGGAAGAGCTCCAAAGTTATGGCATCGCAAGCAAACAAGGATACAAAAGCAGTAAAACAGGAAGAAAACCAAGCAAACCAAGAGGAAAAATCCCCTGAGAAGGAAAGTCAGAACATGGTCTTAAGGTCAAGAAAACCTTCACAAGAAAAAACATCAAAAGAAAGAAACATGGTGGAGAATATTGTTCCTAAGACCATAAATGAAATGAAAGCTAGTAATATTTCTCCAAAAATCGAGGAGTCTATCACCTTGGAAGAAACTGCACTAACGACTACTAACACAGTTAAAAACACAGATGTTCCAGCAGACCCACCCACAGAGCTTGCAGCACCACTCCCAACTGAACAATCTGAAGAGAAGACATCGCTTCCGATTAAACGGAAACCTAGCCCTGAACTTTCTATAGCACCAGTCAAAAAAAAGAGGGGTCCAAAACCCAAACCTAAACCCATACCACCCGAGCCCCCTCTCTTGGAAGAAATTTTCTCAACATCACCAGAGAAGAGTGTTGTGGGCCCCAAAAGAAAACGAGGGTCACCCAAGAAAGCCTCTGTTGTTCCTCCCCCAACCAAAGACACTCTGCCAAACATCAGTGAGGCTGATGTCAGTTGTGATGTACCCGTGGTGCCTCCTCAGTGCCCCACTAAAACAAAAGTTCTCCCACCACGTAAAGGCAGGGGGCAGAAATACGAGGCCATGGTGCAGAAAATTACTTCTCCTAGCTTGAAGAAACACTCCCCAATTCCCCATACTGACAGCAATCTTACTGATGATGTAACATCCAAGCTTTTGTCTCAGCAAGCCTTAAAGGAGGATGAGACTTCCATTCTCACGCAAAGTCCTGAGATGACTGAGAGAGAAGGGAAAGGTGCAGAGTTAAGACAAGAAGGAGGGAAGCAACAGAGTAGAGACGATATAACACAAGAAAGAGAAAAACATGAGCAGAGAGAAGAGGCATCGACACAAGAGGAGGTGCAAACAGGGTCTGAAGAAAAGGTTGTGAGTAAGGAGGAGGTTAAACAGGAAAACCAAAAAGCAGGGACACCACAGGATGGTAAGGCCAACAAGGTTTGGAGCTCAACAGAGACACCGCTAGCTCAAGAAAAACCGACACAACAGGCCTCAGAAGATTTATCGTCTACTGCCCATAATTCCTCAAGAACTAAAAGAAAGAGATGGGCCATGGTTGAAAGTACCGATGCCTCAGTTGTAGCACTGGAAGCAGATAGTCTAATAGTTACAACACCAAGGCTAGCTAAGCAGAGGGCTATCAAAAACAACCATGAGATGCACCTGAAGCAGAGGAGAAAGAGGAGAAAAGGCCAAGCTCTTCAAAAAGAAGAGACGGCAGAGGATATGCACGTTGAAACCGCAGAACAACAAAAACAAGAGAGGGTAGAAGAGAAAGCTCCTACAGAATCCATGGTATCTCTGCCAGTTGGTCCAGATGAGACCCCAGACGCTCCCAAGGTTACCAGTACAGACCTTATCCAGAAACCAAGGAGAGGCAGAAAACCTTCCACAAATCCACTGAAGAGGAAACGCGGCAAAAGCTCAGTGGAATTGATTCCAGGAAAGCCAATAAAGGTTCATAAAAAGCCTGGGCCAAAACCTGGGATGAAAGATGCCATTGAGGTTATTGAGGCAGTAATAAGGGCTGCGGGATGTGAATCAGATGCAAGAGAGGAGAAAGAAAAGCAAGCAAGGGAGAGAGAGGGGAAGAAAACCCATGAGACATCCATTGTTGGTCCTGTAGTGACAGTTTCAGAGCAAAAGACTGAGACGATAACAGTTAAAAGATTCAGGCGCAGACCGGTCTATCAAAACCCTAGACTGTCCTTCTGTCCTTACGTACGGATGAACAACTCCAGAGACTTTTCCTCGTGGTGTGCCGTCGTCAACAAACCTGAGGATGCAGTAATTTTTCAGAGACGCAGAAAAAAGGGCATCCTCCGGATGAGGAATCCTTTCACCGTTGCCAAGGTGGTGCCCCACACTGCTGCCATGCTGCAAGGACCTTTGGTGAACACAAACCTAACAGATAGGTGTCTTTCATGTAGCCTGTGTGGAAAGCCAGCAAATTACAAAGACCTGGGTGACCTGTGTGGGCCGTACTACACAGAGGACAGCATTCCACGGAAGGTCTTGACAACAAGCCACAGAGAATCCTTCAGGATAGACTCAGACAAGGCAAATGACAGCAACGGTAGCAACAGTGAAGAAACAGGCGACTCCTCCAAGGAGTGCAAAGACAGCACTAAAAAGGAGGGCAACTCTGAGGCATCACCACAAGAGGGCAGTAGTAGTAGTAGTAGTAGTAGTGGCAGGCACCATCATTGGCGCCACAGACGTGCAGAGAGAACAGAAAGAATGGGTCAGGAAGGTGGTCCACGAAGATTAACGCTCCGTGAGAGGTTCAGGAGGATGAAGCAGCTCCAGTCTGTCAGCACAGGGGCTTCAGGTGACCGAGAGGGCAATGACAGCGTGTTCCAAAGGTTACAAGAGGAAGCAGAGGCTAAAGAGCACTGGGCACATGAAAACTGTGCCATCTGGACCAAGGGAGTTATTATGGTCGCTGGGAGACTGTACGGACTGAAAGAGGCTGCCAACAACTCAGCCAAATCGGTACGTTGCATTTATCTACACTACTTTTTATGACAATTCGTAAGATAGCACAATTCAACAGTTATGCTGACAATCTGTGCCATTTCTGTGAGAAATTGCAGTAACTTTCAACTTTTTTCCCCCTCTTTTCCTCTTCTCTATCCCTATGTGCCTCTCTCGTTCAATTTGTTCTTCCTTTGTTGGTCCTGGTTCATATGTCCGTCTGTCTGACTAACCCCAGAACTGCTACAAGTGCCAGATTGTGGGGGCGTCCCTCAGCTGCTGTTGGAGAGGCTGCTCTCATAAATACCACTATGTCTGCGCCAAAGAGATAGGTAAGAGACCACAGCGAGAGAGGAAGAGAGCAACAAGGGATGAAAGGGGAGGACGTGTCAGAGGGAGGGAGGGAGGGGAAGTGAGGAAAGAGGGGAGATTGAAGGTAGGTTTAGAGGGCAATGGGAGGGGGGAATTAAAAGGAGGGAAGAAAGAAAAGGGGAGGGAGCGTGGATGTGGGTAAAATGAGAAGGAAAATACATCAAGACGTAACGTTATTGAGTGTGAGGAGAAATGGCTGAGGGAGCTCAGGGAGGGTTAAAGCAGAGGAAGGGAAGGAGGGAGGGAGAGAGCTTGAATTAAAGGGATGATGAGAGGAAAGTGGGACCCCAGAGTGTGCATGAGGGAGTGGGGGAAGAGATACAGGGAGGAGGATGTGTCTGCGTGCATTATTGACCACAACCCCTGTGGCTTGGTCAATTTATTCTGCTCTCGGAGTGTGTGTGCCTGCGTTTGCATGCGGCTATGTGTGTGAATCTTTGCATAAATGCTTCCCTATGCGCACGTAAAGAATCCTACATGTATTTACACCATCAGTGAATGTGTGCCTGCTCTTTGGAGTCCATGTATGTGTGTGTCTGGTTGTCAGCACATGTGTTGTACCCCCCCCCCCCTCATGCATTACCTCATGGCAAGGAAGTACAGTGTGAGGATTAGAAAGCCTGCCACGTCTGCCTAGCCAGCACAGAGAGCAGAGCGGGGCCCTTTTTAATCCTGCTGAGTGCACCAGCCATATCTGACTGCCTGCCTGTCTGCCTCATCCACTCAGTCTCTTTTCCTCCTTTCTGCCTTTTCTTGCTCGTTTTTCCACCCTAACCCCTCCTCTTCATCATTTATCAGGACTTTTAAAGGCGGTCACTGATCATTAGCCTCATGCAAATTGTTATACTTTAATCGAAGTCATTATAACTCAGTCTTTCCTTTGTTTTGCTTCCTCTGCAGGCTGCACATTCCATGAGGATGACTTCTCCATTAAATGTCCCAAACATGAGGTAAGAAAAAAAAAAATCTGTTTTTTACCCTTTATTGCTGAATGTATCATATTTAATAAATACGTTTCAAAGACCTCTATCTCATCAACATGATAAATATTTTCATTGAAAACCTACCTGAAGTTGTTTTTCATCCTTTTTCAAAATAGCTGCTCTCAGGAAATTTTCTGCACTTTTTTTCTCAGGAAAGTCATTGCTAATTTCTAATAAGTTGCAGTAAGAATAACATCAAAATTAAAAAAAAAAAAAAAAACTATTTTCTGCATTGAATAAATACATATTTTCTAAAAAACTGACTAAAAAAGTTGCAAAAAAAACCTAATTTACCAAATATGATACAAAAAATATATTTAAAACAAAATGAAATAGCAATATTTTTTATGTGGATTTTGTTAACGGGGTTAATAAACCTAGAAGTTCCAAAAAATAGAATTTTCTCGGTATTTTTTGATGGGTCAGGCTTTAGAGGGTTAAAAAAAAATCCATTAAGCTTTAAAGTACGCCAAAGTGTTGCTTCACCCTGCTTTACAATTGAGTGATTCACGCATAGAGGAAAGGAAAGGGAGAAGGATTTCAAGGTAAAAGGATTTCTGTATGCATTTGCTGCAGTTGTGCATTGCTTTCTGTGCATGTTGAATTTTTTCTGTACTCCCTTCCTATCCTTTTTTTTTTTTTTACATAACCCCCTGAACCGCTCCACCTTTCATCCCTCTCCACAACTCAAAAAAAGTGAGCTCAGACATTCATTGCTGTAACAAGCAGCTGCACCCACCTCGATAGATGATACAGTGCAGAGTCAAAAACAGGACTGTCAGCTCCTGGAAAACATAAAAAGGAAGTGGCGTAGGAAAGATAAGAGATCAAGCTGGTTCCTTGTACTTGTATCAAGTCATCTTCGATGCCAATATGATACCCAGGAACATTCACCTGGACTTTATGATGTTTGTTACTAAATCAGTATGTTCCCAGCGACCTGGAAAGCTACATTCATATCAGTCAAGAACACATTGACGTTCTATTTCTCTCTTGTATTCCTGTCACTCATTACAGCTGCAGATTTCTGCAATCATAATATGCCACCTGTTCTTCAGCTCTCCGGTCAGACAGGCGCCATCTGGTGGTGGCATGTTCACTCTACAGCAAAGAGAAGGAAGGTCAAATGCAGAGGGAGGCGAGGAGGGGAGGTAGAGAGGGAGAGATGCTGACATTCAGCAGGGAGCGGAGCAGCGGTGCATTGAGGCAGCAGTTGCAGCAGCCCCCCCCCTCTCTCCCTCCCTTCTCTGCATCCCTCTCTCCCTCCCTCTTCCTCTCCTGCTCTCCTCTGTGCAGACTGACAGGGATGAAAAAGCTGGCTGCTGATCAAAACACCCCACCCCAGCATCACTGCCTGCCTGCTATCCTCTCCACCCTTTTCTCTCCTCCTCCTCCTCTTTCTGTTAACTTTCCCTCGCTTGCTCCCTGCTGTTTCCAGCTCCCTCCGTCTCTCACTCCGCACACCTCTCATCTCCTGCGAGCTCTCCTTTCACCATTTTCAGTCATCCTCCCCTCATCCCTTCTTCCCTCTTTTCTTTTTCATCTCCTCTCTTCTCCTCTTCCCCGCATCTCTTCACCTCTCCTCCCACGTCTAAGCGGCAGAAATAGAGTATGAGAAACCGAGAGAAGAAGGAGAGCAAGACAGAGAGAGGTTGTTGTTAGCGAGCTGAGGCAGAGCTGTCATCAGCTGAGGGATCTGAAGGTCTGTGTGTGGGTCTGTGCCGCGCCAATTTACGCTGAGCAGCCTAATCAAAGGGAAGAGCAGATCCAGATGCACGCACACACACACACATACACACACACACACACACACACACAAGCTCCCACCCATGGGTCCGCCTCTAAAATTCTCCCTCTGCCTGCGCTCACTTGGTTTCAGGGCTGGAACACACACATCGATGAAGTTACACACACACACACACACACACACAGGTTCATTAACAGTGTACCTGTAGGCTCAACCACGTAAACACATGGAGAGCACGAGAGGAGGGCGGAGAGAAAGGGAGGGGGAAAAAACAGTTTGTGCTGCGGCTGGGGAGGGAAAAGGAGAAATGGGGGCAGTTACATCAGAGAGCAACAGAATGAAAGAGGCAGAGATGGAAGGAGGAAAGATGAGAGACGGGCAACAGAAGGGGGGGGACATTTGGAGAGAAGAGATAAAATCAAGTAAGATGGACTGTGTAAAAGAACAAGACTTGTTCCAGGGAGGTAAATAAAAAGAGAAAGAGGCGGGAAGGTAACTTAAGGGTGAGAATCAGAGAGAAAGAAAAAGAACAAAAGTAACAAAAGAAACACGGAGAAAAGCTGCAGGCGTGAGTCCAGGCAATAAGGCTGTGCAACTGACAGTTGAGAAGGAAAGAGAGAAATTGAAGTAGAGATGATCATGGCTCTAGAGGAGGGTAAGGGGAAAGAAAGAACTCCACTATCACCAGCTCACAAGTGCAATTAGTGGGCGTTCCTGCTGCGTCTTTCACAGCAGAGCTGGTTCACCAGCCAGGTGCATCCATCTCTCCACTCCTGCACGCTGCAGCCTGCAGGATTTTCATGTCTGCAGAAACACTCATAGAGATGCATTCAAAGTGGAAGGTCAGCAGTAAAATTGCATATGTGAAATAATCAACAACTGCGGGTTAATAGACTAAGACGTGCTGCAACAAACAGGATGCAAAAACTTAAAAGGTGAAAGGGCAACAATTCAGGAACCCAATCATTTGGAAAGGCCACAAAGAATACTTGAAAGAAGTCTCTTTTTATGTGTGTTTTTGATTTCTTCTGAAGACAATCCTTCCTCTCTTTTTTTCTGCAGGACCTGTAAAATATTCCAGTACACCACTACCACCAAGAACTTCTCACAGACGGTCAAGCATCACCTTTCCAGCGAGGCAAACAGGACTTCAAACGGTCTAAACAGCCACCTAAACCTGAAAACATGGTGTGGACTGATGATGGACAGGCACATCGGTTGACCAGTGGGGCTGTAGGAGGGAAAAAGGCTCAAGCTGTGGGAGCAACAGACCCCCGGAGCAAAGCTCTACAGAGGAAAAAGCTGCTCCCTAAACCCAGCCTGGAAATGTGTTTTCTCTCACTGGAAGGCAGAAGGCAGCAGTTAGTGGGAGGATAGACTGCGTGCCCAGAGCCCAGTGCACATGGGGGCTGTTTGAAATGCAGAGCGGCGAATGTGTGTGTGCGCGCGCGTGTGTGTGTGTTCTGCCTTCGGATGGGTTGCTATCATATTCAGACACCTGGCGGACACTGATTGGACAGCAGCATCCCTCTGGCCTCGTTGTCTGTGGTCCAAGAGGTGCGTGCGTGTGCATGCGTGTGTGTGTGTGTGTGTGTGTCATAGCGCTCATCATTCCCCGGCCACATCATCAGTGTGTCTGCTCAGATGTGTGTATTTGTGTGTGTGTTCAAGGGAAAAAAGGTCATCTTCAATTCAAGATGTCATGCATCAAAAAAGCAGCAGCCAACCACTGGATGTACCCTCTCAAAACGTGTGCGTTTGTGTCTAAACTAAAAAAGGAAACTGTACATGATCATGTGCTTTACAGGTTCTACATATTCTGATACTGAAGAAAAAAACGGACGCAGTATTTTACTATAACGCTCTTATCTTCTGAGATGTATTTTGATGTGCTTTATGACTATATGACATCATTGCGTCACCCTTGGTATATGTCAGGCTTTGTGTTATTCTGAAATCAAAAAAGAGTAAGGAGAAAAAAAATAGAACTCTGTCCCAGAGTGTTACTACATCTCAGCTGTGTGCACATTCAAGTATGTACAGTACGCCGCCATCGTCACCAGGACGGGCCGCAGATCAGGACTCCGAGGACGGAGTCGGGTCATGTCACAGCATATCTATGTACAGTTCAGAAATATTACCGTTCAGCATTAACATTACGTATGAATATTTCACCTTCACAGCAGTGCAGAACGTTCAGATATCATCACACACCTGTCTGTTTGTGTATCTCAAATGTAGCCTCTCTCTCTCTCTCTCTCTAGCTCTCTCTCTCTCTCACTCTTCCATGCGATGTAACAACGCCCTGCACGGCGGGGTCAGTAAAAGTACTGGTCATATCAAAAGGAGACATATTTAAGTATTAAAGCATAAAAGAAAGTGCAAAAAGGCCACACCAAACTCTCTCTTTTATGGAGCTCATTATTTAATGGTGTATATAAGTATTTGATGCTGTTTAAATGTAAGATGTGATGTACTAATATAATTGTGTATAGTATTTCCTAGAGATGTTTATTTTCTATAAAATGGAATATGTTATTGCTTATAAAATGTTATTAAAAGAATCCATTGATGAAAAAAATTAATGACCTTTTTTGGGAATGTCACTCGTCTTAAGTTGGAGCATGCCGTTTTATTGATTTTCATGTCTCTGTTTGGAATCGATGACACAGCATCACTTTGTTTGAGATGTTTTTGTAACGCCAATGTTAAATATACCAGCACCTTTCAATGCTGCTACGACCAACGCCTGCTCTTTTGTCTTTACTGACCATGCACCGACATTCCCACACTGGAAACACAGTTGTTGTTTTTTTTTTTAATAAAGATGTATGTCTAAGCTTTCAGCTGGATAGAAATAGAAAATAAGTGGAGAAAACTTTTAAATCTCAAAAACTGGTTCGGGAACACACTTATTTTTTTCCCCCCATTTTTACAGCGTTTCCTCAAAAATAGAAACCCTCAGAACATGTCGCAAAACTTTCGTCCCATTTTGCATCTCAGCACATGACCTAAATGCATAATTTTAAGCCGATCAGGGGGAGACACTCGACTTCTTTCCTCATTATGTGGTGTTAAACCCTCTCCACAAAAAAAAAGGAAAGCACAACAGGAAACACTACATCCTTCTTTACAAAATGCTTTAATATTTACATCATAAAAGGAAGAGATGAAAAGGTGTCGATTAAAAGGATACACGAATAAAACCTTTAAACACGGTCACATCTCATTCATCTCATTCCGATGACTTTCCATCTTTCACATTAGTGACACACTGTAAAAACATACTGGTCCTTTAACAAAAACACATGCTGAAAATTTGTTTTACTTTTTACAGTTCTCTAAAAAAACTCCCATGAATGGCGGCTCTGTCTGCGTATGAAACTATGACGACTGAAGAGCAAATATTGCTCTTTATGTTGAAGCTACAAAGGAAACGCTGAACGTTCACTACAGGCCGTCTTTGGAAAACAATCATGGTCATTTATTATTTTTCAAACTCCTGTAACTTTTTGAAAAAGTGCCAAAAGATCACGTTATTGTTTTCTCTCTTTTTTTTTTTTTTTTTTGCCAGATCCTGACACCACGAGTCCTCAAGATACTATAGTTGCTCGTGTGTGCAACAGTGCAAAAGGTCAGCTGAGTCAGACTGCAATAACATGATGCTGTCCTCATTTCGGATTTACTGCCATGGCAGTAGTGAAGTAACTTCATCATTCGGGCCTGCTTGAAAGCTACCAAATATATTTAAGGGAACAAAAAAGCATTTATCACTCTGCTTATGCAAAATACTGCTTAATTCATGTTCATACAGATTATAAATACATTTTAAAATATGTACACTGCAAAAAAAGAAGGAAAAAAACGAAAACAACCTCTGATGAATGAAAATCAACTCATAAAGCCATTTTTTACTCATCTCATTGAAATCAGCCTCGTAGGGCTAGTGCAGAAAAGTCACAGAGCTTGTACAGCAGCCATCCGTCACGTCAGGACATGATGGTTCAAACGACATCATTCAATAAAACCACTGAACAAGCTCAAGGTCTAAGCCGACTCGACAAAGTCTGTCCTCCCACAAATAAGAGACATGTCCCTCTGCAGCCAATCAGAGCAGCTGAAACTCCCAGCACACTGTAAAAGGTGCGCTCACGTTAAAAAAAAAAAACCAACGCAGGTGGGATTTTGTTGGATAAATTCAGGGCAAATATTTCTTCGTCATGCCTCACACATACATCATTCACACTGAACCGTGGTGGCTCCTCTCTGTGGTCAAACTGTGGCACTGCAATGCGTTCTCAAGGGTTCAAAATGCTTCTTGTATTCTGGTAAAAATCCACAGTGTGGACTCGACAAGTGCCTCCTGATGTGGGGTTGGGGGTTGGGGATACAAGGATGAGAAGGATTAAAGAAAATGCCGAAAGTTTGATATGAAAATGTGTAATTTTTTATAAATCTGTTGAATAGCTGCACACTAAAATACCAGAGACAGTGTGGTCGTGTCTGCGGGGTTTCTTTTTTGTTTGTCAGAGATGTCTCCATACAGTGTCCATGCATGTCTCTCCCTCTACCCTCCCCTCCTCCCGTTCCTCTAGCTGTTGGTGACGGTGGTGCCGCTGCCCAGCTTGATGATCATCTGCTGGCAGTCGTGGAGGGTCCTCTTGTCTCCCAGCTTCTCCAGCGTGCGCGCTGCGTCCGCCAGCATGCCCACCCTTTGGCCCGGAGCCGACAGGAAGGAGGGAGGGAGGTAGCGGCACGCCAGCATCACAGCCTCCGCCTGCTCCCGCTGGCCGGGCCGTGTCTCGCACTCTTCTGCACACAAATTAAAAAAAAAAAAAAAAACAATCTCGTTACAGTGGTGCGCTTTCCATGCTGCCAGCCGCTGACAGCCAATCAGCATTGAGCGGCTTCTGGTTTAATTACTGAAGGGATTTAGAGTTGAGAACAATCGAGCAAAATAGAGAAGCTGATTAGAGCCTCTGATTACAGCCATTCAGCGTCTCACAGCTCGCTGTAACTTTTATTCAAAAAGTTGTGACTGAACACTGATCTAAAAACCTAGTTTGGAGGAAAATGGCATCCTCAGTTATGGTTTTGAGTGGGTTTGTTTATTGTTTTGCCTCCTACAATTATTAAAAACTGATACTTCACTAATATGAGTCATAAAATTAATGATTAGCGTTAGCTCTGAAAACTGCTGAAGTACTCGATCCTCAACACAAAGCTTTTAAACAGTCATTAATGAAATGAATGCGTTTATGAGGTGACATAATAAACCCATTCAAAAGCAGACAGATGCAATAAAGCAATCAAGGTCTCATTAAACGCTCCAATTTGCTCTGTGTTGACATTCAGTAATAAAGGATGCAGCCTTAACCGTTTTTTTTTTGCACGCTTGCAGGGTGGGTAAAAAAACAACAACAACAACAAAGCATCCACAAACCTGTCTTGGCACCAGGCGTCGCTCTGCGTCGCAGCGACCTATCCAGAAGCTGATGTGTGCGGGTGGGACTGGCCCCCGCCATCAGCCGGGCTGTCGCTTCGTGAAGGAACAACTGGAGGGAGAGGGAGGGAAGACGGATGAGAAGGGAGGGGTGCGAGCTGTGATGAGTCATACAGAGTGTTCGGCTCTACCTCGCAGACACTTTGAATCGTTGTGAGCGCTGCTGCTAAACATTTGCCTTAAGGGTGTGTTTGTGTGTGCGGTTGTGTGTAACTGTTGCAACACCTCCTGGCTAATTTCCTCAGAGAACTGCACCGTGAACCGCCTGTAAATATGTGCACAGGAAGTATTTGTATTTGGGACTGCTATGCTCTGATCATAAGGTGTTGCCATTTTTTTCTAATCCTGTGCGATCATCATTACCACACACTTTGAGCAGCCAATCACATAAGCAGGCTCCACCCTAAGCCTGCATATGATTTCAACTTCAATCTGAAATGATTTCAAGGGAACTTTTATACTAAGGTGGTCAAAGAGAGGAGAGAATGTGAGGAAATGTTAAACAGACTCCCAAATCTGCAAACTACGTACTCTTCTCATTGCTGGTCTGAAGCTGTGTGCCAGTTTACGTAGAGAGCTGAGATCTTGCTGGAAGCCTTGGAGCTCTGGTGGGGAGGCCTGGTGGAGCCCTGCAGGACCACTGGTACCGACTGACCCAGACCCAGCAGGACCGACTCCCTGCTGCTGCTGCAGACGCCACACGTTGGTCCTCATCACTAACAGGAGGTCGCACAAGAGCAACTGGACAACCTGGAGGGAAAACGTATAAAATGAGGAATGAGGAAAATGAGAAAGCCTGAGAAAAAAAAACAGAGAGGAGGGACATGAAACATTTTGTAGAAAACTTCTTATTAGAAATTCATCAGACAAGTTAAGTCCAGAGCAACAACAAGAATAAAGCTTTACTCCACGTTAAAGAGCATTTTTCCACCCTCGTGGTGTGTGCGTTTGTTTTGCTGTTAGCAGCCAGCTCTGTGTTGCACTGCAGATACATTGCACTCAGAGGAGACACACATGCAATGCAACTACAATGCACCACAGTTCCAGCCATACCCAGCACACATCGTGAGCTACCTATCCACCAGAATCACCATCTGCTGAGTGCCAGAGGGGAGGACGCAGCTCAGAGGAGAGTTCTGCTGGAGTGTTTCGTTTGTGGTGTTACTGACTTTTAACATACTTTAAATGAATGCGCTGAAATCAAAACTTGCTCTCCTGTGATTGATAAAATGACTTTAACATGCACTCTGCGTGAGCTTTCCCCTTTATGTGACTGTGTGATTTTGTGTGTGTGAGTGCACCTTGTCTAAACTTGAGCTGTGGCAGTGTGGTCCCAGGTTGAGGCTGTCTCGGAGCAGAGTGCTGGCCTTGTCGCTGTAGCTCAGACTCTGTTGGCAGTTTTCCGGCTTGGACAGCAGAGCTCGCACCGCCCTGAAGGTGTTCAGAGACGCCTTGGGCAGAAGACTCCTGACGGTGAGAGGAGACAAAGGACACAGGTTAAAGCAGTGGGAAAAGTGTGTGTGTTTGCGTGTGTGTGTGTGTGTGTGTGTGTTCCCTGCTTGGCATTACACTGTGTGTGTGTCAAACTCACTCTGCGTTCTGCAGACTGCGGGGCAGGTGCTCGACGGTGGGATACAGTCTCTCAGCTGCAGCGTCATCTCCTTGGAGCCAATTGATGATCACCACGGCAACTGAGGACCACCACTTGGAGTGGGGGTCACAGCCTGGAGGACGGAGCAAAACGTTCAACACTCCACAGACAAAAAATAAAAAAAACATGCGAAGATCTGAATCCCCTACTGCCTTCTTCATGAACTTGAGTGCACACATACACAGACGGAGAGAGACAGCTGCTGTCTGTGTCCTGACCTCTGAATCAATCTGTTTGCCCCCTGTGGCAGAGTCAAAACAAGCTGAGAGAAAGCAGCCATTTTGATGACTCCCTCATGATGGAAAGCTCCTCCCCTAAACGCTGGGCAGCACACACACAGACTTCTGACGCTTCATGAGCAACCTGAGGCTCTGCCAAGAAAAGTCTTAGATTAAAGTCGCTGCACAGCCTCCCCTCCCACATCCTCTCTCTCTCTCCCTCTTCTGTCAAGGTGATCACTGATTTGACAGCGCTGAAGATAGATGATGCAAGCTCGAGGAAGCCTCCCTTTCACCGAGGCGCCCCCTTCGGCTCAGATCAGCGATCAGTGAGGAAAAGGAAGTAGCAGGAGGGTGGAAGTCAAGCAAGTGGAGATCAGGCGACTCAATTTCAACAGTGTGAAAAATAAACTTTCCCTTGTTGCTTTTGATTATGCGTGCAAATTAAGAGAATCAACCAGTCTGCAGGAAAAGGAGAGATAAGAGAGAGGGATGACGGCGTCCATGGTGACTTACCAGTTACAGTCGCCATGTTCGAGCCGATAGCGAAGGACTGAGATGTGGCACCTGCAGCATCTGATGCGCTGATCAGCAGCTGGAGGTATTCCAGGGCGTCGGCATACTCCCTGAGGAGAGACACAAAACGATGATCAGCACCAAAAAAATCCTTCGATATTATTGCTTTTTGGAATTTTTTAAGTTTATTATATCACGATTGTTGTTTTTGCTTTGATTATTTAGAAGTATTCACAAATAAATTGGGACAACAGCCAGCTAAACGCCAACAATTCCAGTTGAGAAGAGTCAAAGTTTCAACACTTTGTTTTCTTTTTTAGCTGAGTCACCGTGCAGAGAGCGGTGCAGAAGCAACAGAAAAGGCTGTAAATTAACCGCGAGACCGTAAGATGAGCTGTTCTTAACTCGACTAAAATCATTTTCGCGGTTGAAAAACAGTAAAAGTCGTTCTCGGAGGCTGATAAGAGACGGAAAAGGTTTATAAATTTCAGCAGGCTGAACAGGATCAGCATCAGTGCTTTCTCACCCCTCGCCCTGGTTGGGGCTCTTCTCTCCACAAGGCTGAGCAACACAGTACAAAGCCTTCTCCAGGAGATGTTCTCTGAACGCCTGAGTCACCTGGGCCAGAGGATCGACTGTAAGAGAAACAACAAATCATAAACGTACAACAACAACAACAACAAACCCTTTCAGAGTCTTCTTGTACACTTTAAAAATGGGGCTGTGCTGGAGGAGGATTTAAAGATTTGTACTGTATCCTGTAAGCACTCACCAGTGTTGCCAGCCTGGCTGTAGATGCTTTCTTTAGGTGTGCTGCGAATGGCCCAGTCCCCATCCACAAAAAAGCGGTGACCCAGCGGGTGACAGAGCCACTGCATCGCTGGAGGCACGCTGCCGCTGGACGACAGGCACGCCTGGCGGGCGCTGCTCAGGAACACACGCTGCCAAAATAAATAAAAACATTAATTTCCCACTTTTATTTCCAGTGAAAGATTTGCAAAGTTTAGTTCACTTGTTCTGCTTCAGTGAGTTTGAGTTTATTTCTTTTCCCGGGGTCACCAAGGAGTCAGTTTAAACAACCAACAGGATTGTGAATAAGTACTTCATTCAGCCAGCATCCAGTTAATCATCATCTGTTTCTCACAATATGAATAACTAAGCTTGAAAACTGTGCAAAAAAAAACCCAAAGTGGACTCACAGAGGTGAAATGTAAGATCCGTGGCAGGCTGGCTTTGACTCGAAGAGCTGCAGAGACGTAGACTTCAGCGAGGGAAGCCACAGGCAGGCAGGAGCCGGCGCACTCTGCCAGGTTCACTGCACTCAGAGCCATGTGCACCGCTGACAGGTGGCTACCATTCAGCTTACCTGTGTGCAAAGGTGAGAGACGAGAAGAAGAATTTTAAAACAAAATAAATACTTCACAGAAGACATGCGAGACTGAAAACAAAACAAGTGATTTAAGTGATTTTTTTTTACAGCCTCAGTCTGAACCTTTATTTGGCATTTGATGCTCAGTTATGAGAGTCTCTTATTTTGAAATTTCCCTACTGTGTTAAGAGAACCAATTTAATGTTAAATTTTCCACCAACCGACCTGTCATGTGCAGCTGGTGCAGGCGGTGGTAAACCAAGGCGGCATCCCGGCTGCTCTTGCACGCGTCCTCCTGCAGGGGGCGGTCTGATCGCAGTCCTCCAGCTTTGGCAGCCAGCCAGCGACCCACCCACAGGCGCTGGAGGCAGAATCTTAACAAGGACCAGAGTGCAGCGCAGGCCAGGTCCAACTGGGAGATGGGTAACGGACGACCGAGAGCCTTTAGACAGGTCCAGAGGTTCTGACTGGCCTGAGCAAAATCTCCCTGACATGGAGAAAAAACATGGAAGATGAGTCAGAGGACATAAACAAAGACAGAATTTCTTAGTATGCAGTTTTTCATCCATGCAAATATGTTAAGAAAGAAAATTATAAAAAAAGAAAAACCATGAACACACTCTTGCAAGGTCCAGGTCAGCCTGCTTGCGGTGCCTCCAGAACAAGACGGATGATCCAGAATGTGGTCTGGTGACTGGCTCTCCATATACCAGCAGTCTTATCAGAACTCCTGACACCAGGATACCGTTCAGGAGCCACACCAGAATAGTCGGCAGCATCCAGTCCATCCAGCTCCACGAGTCCGCTGCAAAAAAACAAAACAAAATCCAGAGTCATCACTTAAGAAATAACCATTTAAAGTTAAAGACTTTCATGTCTTAAACCCCATTTATCAAACATTTGATTTCATTTTGTTTCCTTGCCCCAGAAACCACCTAACCCCCCCCTCCACTTACCTGTGATATCCAATCCAAGGACGTTCCTCCCTCCAGGATGGGAGGCCGTAGCTGCAGCGCTTGCAGCTGAGCTGCTTCCAGAGGAGCAGAGCAGAGCCGCCAGAGGGTTGAGGGAAAGGAAGAGGAGGGTGAAGGTGCAGAGTGCCATGCGGGATCGGTCTAACATCCCGCCTGCGCCGCCTCCTGCAGATGATTTGTCCACAACGCCCAGAGTTGGCTGCAGAATGAGAGGCCGGAGAGACGCATTAGAGTAGGTCACACATGGCTGTTTGCATTGATTGAAGAAAGGAGCTGCACCTTGTTTGTTGTTCAAACACCTGTTACTCCATTTTATTTTTATTTACTTATCATATTGTTAAAGTTAGCTAGTATACTGTACTTTGATCTGTATTTTACTGCACTGTTCTTCCACTTTTCACTTGTTGTATGCTGCAACAAAAGAACTTCCCTCTGGGCATCAATAAAGTCTTATCTTATCTTATCTTAAATGAATGTAGCCTGAAAGGTGTTTCATTGCCGGTAAGTCTAGACTTACCTTGGTGTCCTCCACCATTGGACTGTCAGGCTCTGAGTCACTGCTACAGTGTGAGAAGGAGGTGGGGGAGCCCACGTCAGAGGCAGGCGGGGTGGGCAGCTCGGTCTTTACATCAGCCTGCCCGTCCACCTCCATGGCAACCAGGTCTTTGAGAGACTCTGAGGGAAGATGAGGAGAACAGTTAAGAGGTCAATCGGAGGTAGAGACATCCTCGGCCTTCAATTTCATGTACTTAGAGGCTTTACAAGAACATTTCACTTCTGTCATTTCAGGATAACACTCACTATCAATAGACCTCATCACAGAAAGGTCAACTCAATGACTTTTGTTCGAGGAACTGAAACAAATCTCAGAAAAGGTGTAATAGAATAAAGACGAGAGAGAGGTTTGGAGCACTTACTGTTTTTCTGAGCGGCCATTTTCAGGGCCAGGTTCTCCTGCTTGAGTTTCTGGTTGGACTGCTGCAGGTACCGGATGAAGTCGATGGCTTTCCGAAGAACTGCAGACTTGTTGAGCTGAATTAGTGGAAAAACAAACAATTATGCAGTTAGCTTCTTGCAACGACACAAAAAACATGTATATAAACATGAATAATCAGCAGCTAAGTGGAACTCTGTCTAACCTTGGCCTCAGTGCCGGCCACCAGATCTTTGAGTTCAAGGATTTTGTCATTAATGGAGGAGCGATAACGCTTCTCGATGGCGTTGTGAGCGGTGCGCTTCTCTCCTTTGTGAGGCTGGCCTGTAGGCTTGCCGCTGATGGCGATGCGGTTTATGGGTAGCTTCTCTGCATCCACCATGACAGGTACTGTGGTCAGGATGGTGCCACCGCCCATAAACGCCTGAGGAGGTGAAGCAAAGGAGGGACAGGAAGCAGAAAGAGATCATTTAGATTTTTTTTTTTTTTTACATGCTGCACTTTCTTCTTTTAATTTTACATATTCTGACCTGAGTTATTAGCATTCTTTACAATTTTGCGGTTAAATAAATAATAAATTTTATGTGATCGCAGTATATTGTTGCATGTGATGGGCTCACCTGCAACGAAGTGCTCTGCACTGGCGTGGTAGAGGCCAGGGATGTAGGAGACGCCATCGTAGTGACCATGCAGGGGTCATGCTTCAGAGTTGTCAACAGCAGAGACTCAGCCTTGATGAACTGGGGCTGCAGCAACACCTGAGAAAACAAACAAGTACATACATATGGTTATGATGCGATAAACACAACACAAAGTAAGCAGCCAGTCTAGCAAACGTACAGGTACTTGTTGCACGTGGGGTGCGATGGTTTGAACTGGTGAACTCGCTGTCGTGGTCAGGAGAGGAGAGGTGCTGGTCAGCCCCTGAATCTGGGCCTGGATGGTGACAGGCTGAACGCTCGGTGGTGAAGGGGTCAAGCTGGGAGCAGGTTGGCTCACAGTGCTGGGGCTGCCAGCTGGGGAAAAAAGAAGAGCAAAAAATATGAACAAATATGTCCAAAACTACGTCTGATTAAAGTTACATTTTTTAATCCCTGATAGAATTTATTCCTGGATTCTTGACTTTGGCTCATGGAGGTAAAACGTACTCAGATATTTCTATCTGCCACTGAATCTCTAGGGGCATGACCTTCTTTTACTTCTCTGGTCACTGTGCAAGGATTTATCTATGACTTTGTAGGCCAAGAGGTGAATCGAGACTGACCCAGTGTTTAGAAGTGATAGCAACACTCAGTGTGTCACCTTCTGTTTCTTATCAGCTCCTCTAAGATGGTCAAGTTTGTTCGAGGAGTAATAAATATTTATTGCACCAATGAAAATACAGATGTGATGCTAAACGTAATGCTGTCTGCCGGTAAAACCAACAAGTATTACAGACAAATTTATTCATATAGTGCAATATGTACTTTGAACATGTGTAACACGTGTTAGCTTCTGCAGGCATCTTTTACACAGACCACTGCACAGTTGAGCAAAGTCTATTAGATTAGGATGAGATCAGCTGAGGTTGAATGACTGAGTGTGCTGGCTTTAGTAAACACTGAAGTCTTTTTAAATGAGTGAGCATTTTGTTTAAACAACAGACAGCTGTAACAACTTAAAGCTGTCACCATGTAGCAAAAAAATTTATATACGTACATCAATCAAAACAAACTCTCTGTAAATATGTGACCTTGATTTATTTAATTTATTGGCTTTAAAAGAAGCAAACCTTATAAATACAGAATAGGGAACATAAATTTAAATTAAAATGGTCAAAGGAGAGAATTTCAAAGACAGGACAAAATGTCAGTTGACACTTTGAAGACCTGTGCACAGGGAATCTTGTCCAGATTTACAAACATGTCCAGTAGAGGCACAAAATCCAACTCACCAAATCACCATCTTACAGTTCTCACCTGTGAAACCGCTCTGACTCGTGTAGTTGCTCCTGGTCTGCTGGAGCTGAGCCTGGGCCTGAAGCTGTGACTGAGTCTGTGTCTGGGGTGGAGTTTGTTGCGCTGGCGAGCTAAAGAGGGCCTGCGGCGTGGCGCTGAAAGCCAGGGTCGGTCCCGGTGAGCCGTGAGGTGAAGCTGCCTGAGCCGGGGCAGACAGTCCGAGAGTGGGTTGGGGCTGCTCCACCTTGGGCTGCCTCAGGGTTGAAGCCTGCTGAGGGGAAGACGGCTGCTGCCTCAAGGCAGTGTTGGACACCTGTGCGAGGGGGGACTGCTGAAATGTGGGAGGCTGGAAGGTCTTGTCTGGGGTGGATGAACTTCGAGTGATAGGAGGGCCAAGAAGTGCATCCAGGTGGGGGCTACTGCTTAGGATGGAAGAAGATGAAGATGGAGGTGTGGTGGTGGTGGCTGGAGGGGAGGATGAGGTGATGGACTGGGTCAAGCTGGGAAGCTCTTGAGTGGGAGGCGGTGCTGTGTATGGAGGGTTATCAAACAGCCCTCCAAACTCCATGTCTTGGTTGCTGATGAGCTGGAGCATGTCTGAGAAGAGAGGAAATTAAAACCATCATTGCTACATGATGACAGTGCAAAAATCTAAAAATCTGAAAGATTCCTACTCCAGATCTGGTGTGTGAATCTTTAATGCTTCAATTATATTTGAATATTAAGAATATCTCTGGATTAGTCCACCTAATTTCTGAGACTTAAGTATATGTGAAGAAACCGAACCTGAAGTTTGGCTCATTTATTAATGAAAAAAGTGACTGGCTAAATAGCTTTAAAAACGGACATGCAGACCACCCAGAGAAGCATGTAAAAGTTACCCGAATACAACTTGTGCAATAAAATACAATCACTGAAAATAAAAGCTTGAAACTGCCTCCTTAAATCAAACATCTTAGAGTGCACTTTCATGAATGTCACTTCCATCCATAACAAAGAGAACGAGTATACCAGCCTTCAACAAACAAGATAAAACTATTCAGGGACTCTAACATAACTAAACAAAACAAGAGTTTAAGGTTTAAATACATTTTTGTTCTGTCTCACAACACAAAATAAGTCACGAATTAGAAACAGGATAAAATAAGAATTTAATTTTCTACATTTTTATGCCACGATAACCAGCAGGTAAACATACTGTACATGCTACAAGTTGTTCACACTGACTAATTATAGTTTTCCTGGAGCTGTGGGATCAAGTCCTTCAAAGAAGGGGAAGGAAACTGGTCTACTGTAACCACACCATGTGAAAAAGCTAATCTGAACTGATGCAACCACTGGGAAATGCTTTATCATAAAATGGAAAATAAAATGTTCACAACAGACGCTGACATGAACCTGCTCTGTTCTCTTTAACAGCATCATTCTGTTCAATAAAAACTCCACACTGAAGTGCATGTTGTGTCTGTGGAGAAACGCAGCAGCCGAGGTTTGTAATTCAGTGTTTTGTATGAGGTGATCGCTCTGGACCAATCAGAGCGCGCCTCAGAGACTTGCTATGCCGCTCAGCCCAAGACACGAAAGAGAGGGAGCCTGTCTGCTGCTGCGCGCGAGGTTACCATCGAGCAGCAACACCCTGGGTTACTGTCGGTTACATTTTGGAAAGTGGCATGCACCGCAGCAGGATTCCCAATACCACCTGCTGAATCCCTTCCACAAATACCCCTTTTACTAGTATCAACACGAAAACCGGATGTTATTAACATTAACAGAAAAAGATTTATTATAGTCGCACCACTCATTATTTCCCCCGGCCTGTGGTCGCAAAAATACAACAAAAAGAAAAAAACCCTTCTGGAAGATTATTGGGCATGAAATTACTCAAATTCTCTCGATTAGCACAGATAATGACATAATGATTTTCATTTCTGTAGCTAATGCCTCCATCAACGACATAAAATATAACTATTAAATAATAACTTTCTCTTGTACAACAAATCGGTACAGGGTCAAAACACGTGTCAATGAGTTATTTGACGAAGTTTTTGTTGTGGTTTTTTTTCCCCACATGTACCCAATAACCTAGGCCTCTCCTGTCTCTCTAAACTGACAGAGGATAGCTTTATTCTTTACATTCTTTAGCAGCTTGTGCAAATGTGATCGCGACAAAAAAGCAAAGCTGCAAACCCAGTATTCACATTACAGCCATAGCATCACGGACACATGTGCAATTTAGTGCATTCTAGTGCAACCCAATACAACTGCATCATACATTCTACCATCAATGAGCTTCTAAATTATACATTTTCGTATTAATATTTATTATTAACGACGTACGGGGTTGTAGTGTACTAGATAAATAATGAGAGATTTTTCTTCTCTCATTTTTATTAATGACGCAGATAAAATTGAAGCTGTTGTATTTGATTGCAGTAAGATTGTCAATATTATGGCTGATAGATATGTTCGTGGATTCATTAAAAATGTGAGTACTAAAAATCACGATAATTAAAAGACATAAATTGTAAAAAGTAAGAATGGACGAGGAGGTTCTTCAATTCCTTAAAAATATTATTTATAAAATTTGTCAATTCGGTCACATGAGGCACTGTGAACTCAGCACGGAGGAATGAACGGCAGTAACCTCTCCATGTAGAGCAGGCTGGGGGCGGGGCGCGCCCACCACCATCTAGCAGCACGTTAGCTTATCGTTTAGCATAGCTTAACCGCTCTAATAATAGGTTTTTCTTAGAGTGCAGTAAGATTATAAGTGTCACTGCCAATCGTGCAAAAAACACGAAACATCTAATGAGACTACTTATCTTGACCGTATTCCAAGAGCAAAGCATACCAAAGAACACTTAGCTAGCTTGGCTAATGATAGCTGATCAAAGCTTACGTTACGCTTCGGGCTAAAACTTAAGTTACTCACTAAAAATGCTTTGTTCGTGTCTACAATGCTTTAGAACAATACAGGGTGTGTGACACAGTAGCAAATATAAACTACCGGTAAATTAAGTGTACACACATGGCTTACCGGAGCTACTATTGAGTCACAAGCACTGTTATTGGTTGAGCTTTTTAGCAGGTGCTAAACGCAAACGGATTAGCTAGCAGCCCGTGTGACTGGAAAAGGTTTTCTTACCGTCAATGTCGCTCAAGAGAGCAGTGTCAATATCGCTGGGATCATTCAGCGACAATGTTGGATCCAGAGTATCCAGCGAAGGATCGTCAAAAGACAGACTGTTCATCTTGTCTGTTGTGTCTGGCTCTCCAGTTGTAGACGTACTGGGTGTTTAAATGCGCTCAAGAGAGAAAATCTCAAAAGTCTCGCATCCCTACATTTGCCAAAACGTCACGTCCCAAGTGTGGCAGAAACACGCGCAAGTAGGCTGTAACTTCGTATTGATGTGTCAACTAACTACACACTCCTACCCCCATGATCGCCCGGAGAAACTTGTCAAAGCCAAGCCAAACACTAGAGCTCAGTGAGTACAAACATGCTTTCACGAATCCTCCGAGCAAATGCAATGACTGATAGACGCTCCAACCAATCAGCGTCTTCGCGTGGGATTCCCACGTTGCACTTTTTTTCCACAGTTGTTTTGATTATTTGTCTGAAGAGGTGGCAGACCGTGCGAAATATGCAGCAATTTAAGAAAATGAAATGAACATACAGAAAAATATTTTTGTAAACTCAACAAACCGAGACATCACATCAAAATACCACAAGGGATCTGTCCGAGAAGTAGGGCAAATTTGATATTTACTACGTGTCCGTCTTAATGGTATATAATAACGTGCTTTTTATCTGAGTTCTGTCGAACCGAATTCATATCAGTTGGGTAAGTCACCAAACTGTGTATTTTTGGGGAAACAGCATGGATGTGTTTATTGTGGGCTTGCCCCAAACAGCCTATGAAAGCCGAGCAGGCGTGTACTAATGAAAGCCAAGCTAGGTTGAGCCGAAGCAGCGGCTCCTCCTGTAGAACCAGTGAAACTGTCCAATAGGAAACCCAGGATCCGAGTGGGGTGATCTGACGTCACATCTTTGGGTCTAGTGATTACATCATGTGTATCTAGAATGGTGGTGGCAGTAGGGAAATAACCTGCAGGAATAAAGTGGGAAAATAACATTAAAAAAATGTTTGGAAGTGTTTGTTTTACCCTTTACAAGATGAACAAATATACTCTCTCAGCACAGTCATACAACACATTTGGAAAGTGGATTTTTTTTTCAGTCAACAACATGCATTTAAAAGTGATGAAATCTTCACAGTGCTTTATTTTCAGCTTTGCTCTCAGTGAATCTATAATGTCAGCACACTGTCACATGAAAACAAAAGGGGAGCCCCATATGAAGCATGTTGAGGAACTAGGTCAGTGAACCAGAGTAGCACTGCAAAGTTGTTGATACTGGGATTGGGCATTGTTAAAACCTGTTATTGTGCTTGGTCATTTTGTTGAGGGTGTGTTTCTATACATTCCATAAGTACTTCACCTCAGGAACCTGTAGGCAATCCTCTACAAGCAATGACAGGATGAGGGACACTTGTTTGTTTACATTTTCTAAGGGTCACTGGATAACAGGTGTCCAGGTGGTAAGAGGGTCATGTGGCAATCATAGGTCTGTACAGTGTAAGACTGAGGGCGGGTTGCATCAGCAATTGTAAATGAAGCAGGATATATAGCCACACAGCCTTTAATTTAAATAAATAACCACAAACAGTTGTGAGGTAGAGGTCACACATTGCTAGTGTTTTATTGGGCAGTTACACACGTGCATCAGGCCAAACAGAAATCTGACCATTAGTAATGGCAGCAGACATGGGACACCCACTTACAGAAATCAAACAAACAACCCTCTCCTCCATGTTCAAAACACATCAGCAAACTTTTCTGCTTCCTCAGTACTAAAAGACATTCAGTTACCCTTTTAAGAAAGCAGTAAATTCGAGGAATACATGTTGCAGTCAGGACATCAGCCTTGTAAAAGCAAATGGAACAAAAACTTTGTTACAGACCCTTAAAAGCTTTAGACATACACAGAAATGTTCTCTCGAGCTCCCTTTAAAAGATTTCCTTTTTCATTTATTAGTCATCTTTGTTTAGCCTTGGCATGGTGAAAGTTTTTAAAGTGAACATAATGGTTGATTGTAAATTTAACGCTATTATCTGAGTTACATGGCAACCATATTAAAGTATATCGCAATACATTACAATACAGCATTGTAAAGCTTGTTAAATGTTAATTGATCAAAATATTTTAAAATATTCTCTTGAAATGATTATGTAGACAAATAATTTTTCAAATATCAAAACTACTTTACATTAATAAGTATTATAAATCATAAATACTTCCTTCTGGCGAAAAGCCTAACTGATAGGTAATTCAACAAATACTTCTAATGCACAACTAAGAGATTTAAACGGAACGCTTTGACAAACAAAGCTTTTCATCATTAAAACACTGAAAGAATTCAAAAAACTGTTAAAAACAAACAAGAGTGTCAGCCAAAAATGGAATGAAAATCAGATTGTTTTTTGTTTTGTTTTTGCCTCACAGTGCGAACGCAGGAACACCAAAAGAAAGACCGCAGTCTGAGCTACTTATCTGATTTTCAGTCAAATACAGAGATGCTTTGCAGCAGCTCCAACTGGAGCCAATGAATCATACAAGAAAGAAAATGTGCAAAGGATTAAAGTAAGTCTTTGACTGCACAAATCAAAGGAGAGAGACTTTTGTTCGTTTGCCACATGCTAATCTCGACAGACGAAAAAAAATAATGATCGGTACAAATGTGATTTGTTGCTTTTTGTTTTTGAAATAAAGTATAAAAATACAATCAGGGATCATATAATACACACACACCTCTGCTTGTTGGATATTTCTGTGAGGGAATACATTTTCTGATCAGATGTAGAAACTGAAAATTCTATTACTATTTTGCTATGAGGTATATAGATTACATAGTATAGATTAAGTTAGGTCTGGTATAAGTACATCCTTTATAATAGTGCAGCGCTGTAAGCTATATGCTTGTTTTAAGTACATTACTAACCATGACTAACCAGTATGCTATGTGGTTGCTTGTTTAAATGCCGCATTATGTCTTGCATCCAAATGTAATTTTGATCACGATTAAGTATACAAGTCCCTCAATCTAATCTATCAGAGCAAGTGCAGCTATACACAGTTAGAAAACATATGTGCAAATCAGGTCTTCCCCCATCCCCTAGAAAAATAGTAACCATCTTATTAACATAAAAGACAAAAACGTTACTTTTTGCAACAAAGAAAACAGACAATAGCAAGGGAAGGAAAATCTTAATCCACCGACTTTTACAACACACGAACACGTCAGGTTGTTGTACGTCAGGTTGATTTCTGTGCTATTTGGTCATCAAAGCCTCGATACTCTTTGGAATGGGTAAAGGTGTTTGTAAAAGCAGACTTGTCTAATCTAGGTTCTTATGGCTTTTCAGAGGACTGAAAAGGTTGATGGGAAATGTTCTCTGGACCTGTTCCTTCCCCTTTGACCGTTTAGGAAACATAACAGGGAATCTTCATTAGTGCTTTTCAGGTTTTTGTGTCTTTTACCCTTTGGTTAAAGGAATGCTGGCATCCATTTGTTAAGTTGAGCTATAATTTAGCTATTGTGTTCATAGTTAGCTAAGTCAGCCTGCTAATGTAAATTACATTGTTCTCCACACTACTACTTAGGAAATATTGAGTAATGACACCCACTGCCATTCAGTTAATGTCTCAATTTAAGTACAGCTTTGTTGAGAGTACCGTAATTTCCGGACTATAAGTCGCTACTTTTGTTGCGGCTAATCTATGGCCTATGAGACCCTCTAAATCTATGGATTTTACAGGTCACAAGTTCTGTATTATTGCAGTTAAATGGTAACACTTGAATAAGTTACACAAATATCCAACTTGTTTGTTGAAATGCTAATAAAATAGAAGCTTCCCCAAACAGCCATCTCTTTCTTGACAATTCCCTCTGTGCATGAACCTTTACATATGGTAATTAAACATTAAAACACCTGCAGCTTATAGTCCAGTGCTGCTTGTATATGTTCACATTTGTTTATTGTCCTTAAATTTAGCTGGTGTGGCTTATATTCAGGTGCGTTATAGTCCAGAAATTACGGTATTTATGGAGAAAAAAGGCATGACCTACCATTAATGCAGAGCTTGTATATAGTTCAAGCAAAATTTTTTAACAATAAATGCACAAGTTAGCTCAGTGTAGTCAAGCGACACATTATAACCCTTATTGTATTCTTCCATATCGACTTGCCTTAAACTTTTCCTTTTATCCTGCAGTAATATACTACATTTAAAACCACATCAGACAAGTAAGGTTGTCTTCCTTTGGTGGTGCGAACCAATTAAGATGCAGGGCTGCGAGTAGTACATCCCACGTTAACAAATTAATACATCCAAATATAGAATAACACAACTGTGCACAGTAAACATACTGGACCTGCATATTAGAGCAACACTGTGGCTTGAGAGCGACAAGGAGGTGGCGATCACTTGCTACACCACAGCCAGCCAGTCAGCGATGAGATGGGACTGGAAGGACCTTTTTTTTTTTTTTTTTTTTTTTTTTTTTGGGAGGAATCACTTAGAACGAGGACCTTTAGAAGCCCTAGAGAGACGGAGAGATCAAGGTTCTCAGAGAGCAGTCTACAAGGCAAAGAGGGTGTCTTCTGTGCGTTCAGCCTTCTTGTGGGAGCCTCCGGGGGCCCGAGCGGGGTGAGCAGAGTCAGCTCCAGGAGGAGATGGTAGAGAGTCCACTGCCTTTGCTCGCTCCTCCAGGAATTTGTCAAATTCTGAAAGGAACAAATTCAATCATCAGAGACTCGAGGAGTCCAGATGGAACAAAATGTTTTGAATACACATATCGTTCTTTACCTTCACTGGTCACCCCTTCCTCTGCACCGTCCCCTTTCTATGAAAAGGAGACATTAGATGAAATTCACAAATGGGGAAAACTATCAGTAATGGGAAGTTATTCGTTTTAAAAAACCTTATTGTGCAATCAGCAACTTAACCAGCTGAAATACGAGTCAATGTAAAGTTTTCAAACCAGTTGAGAAAAATCCACACACAACTGCACATGAAGGTTTCAACAGTCATGCATCCTCAAATACGAGAAGGACACGCCCCGTGCCAACACCACACATGCATCTTATCAGCTGATTAGATGGGACTATTAAAGAGATTATGTTCGTAAATCAGACCTCAGTACAAACTTTTATTTCAGTCATTGGTGGAAACAAGTTAGTCAAGAGTGAATAAAAGTGTGAAAGTTTACGTTAAATTTCTTCAGTTGTATGACATGGGTGAATGAAAAGTGCTGATAAGGAAAAGGAAACAATAACGCAAATTAAAGCGAGGGAAAGAGAGAAAGAGGGAGAGAGAGAGAGAGAGGGGCAAAAGATATAAATCAAGATAAAGAGGTCTCACCACATCAGCACAGAGCCACTCCTCTATGTCATCCATTACAGAGGACTGCGAAACTGGGATCTATGGAGCAAAGCCGTGGACAAACCAAGGGGTAGCACCAAAGCCACGTGACACCCAATCCCGACAACAAAAACAAAAAATGTAAAACGAACACCAAACACACATATATAAAAAGAAAAGAGATCACCAAAAGCTCAGGGGGGAAGATGATAAAACAAAATGACTTTGCTCAACACGCTCGACCTCTCTGAAGTCTGTGCTCTTAAAAAGTCGTCTGTGAGAACAGGAGTCCCAGAGTTGTCCTTGTTACTTCTTTAGTGCTGACACAGCTGAACAGATGTCGACTAATGTCACACTGCAGCGTTAATTATTCCACATCATTAGTTAATTAACAAATTGCTTGAATGTGATTAAATAATTGATCAGATGGAGGAAAGTGACAGCACAGGGACTATCGAGAGGCAGGGCTATCCCACCGTGGCACACATGACTGCACGCACACACACATTACAGGGCACGCTGTGCAACACTGCAAAGCACGCAGTGACAGTGATGATGAAAGCCATGTCAATGTGGATGGATTATATATGTGTGTGTTCATATTTGAGTGGGCACAAAGGCAGAGTGTGTTGCGTTTTGTAGCATTGGAAAAAAAAAGGAAGCTGTGGCTTAAGATTTATGACTGTCCAAAAATTAAGAGAACAGAAAGGTGACTCGATTGCTTCCTCTTTACGAAAAACAGAACACACGATGAAAGGACTCGAAAGTCTGTATTTGAAAAGCTGACCGGAGAAAACTTTTCGAGAGACTCTGACATAAGCTACAAGGTCAGGTTTTCCTCACAGTCTCGCACTAAACAGTGAAGGAGCTTTTCAAATAAAAGGCCAAGGCAGTGGAGCAGTAAAAGTCATTCACAGGAGAAAAAAATGCACATGCAGCCGTGTGAGCAGGAGAAAAAAACGCAGGAAAGTGCACAAAAAAAAAACTTATAATGACTCCAACTTCAAATACAAAGTAAAATCTCTTCTTAAATGTACAATCACAACATTTACATCAAAGTGACTAAATTTCACAACTACTAATGTGGGTTAGTTTGCTAATCTACATCTGTTTAGAACGTGAGATGATATCGTTAGTGTGTTATCTGAGACTCGATGACAGTTAGAGGACGGGTGATGAATACTCTCTGAGACACAGCAAAGAAACTTACATCCCTTCACTTCTGAGCTCGGATGATCGATCGTCAGAACTTTAATGTATAATATTCTTGCTGTGAAGCAGATGTATCTGAACGTGTCTGCAGTGAGGTTCTGATCGGTTAATGAAAGGTGATGGAGATGCGTCATTAAGGGTGACATAAAGCGGAGAGCATCATTAATGGGTCGTGTTAAGCATCTATGTCAACTGAGCACTATATATGTGGGCAGTATGAACAGATGGTTGATGTTTTTATAATTAATTTAGTAGGAGTCAAGATGTACGAGGGCATATTTGTAGGAGAAGTTCTGAACTCAAACTCCTGACGGTACCAGTAAAAACTTTTCATGGAGGAAAAGAACAAATTCATAATTCAAGCTCCCTGATTTTTCCCCTGCTAGTTTATGACTTCATAATTTATGAAATTTTCCTTTATTTTTATATTTTTAATCAGAGTTATTTACTCAACTCTATTACTCTAATACTTTTTTTCTTTTTTTCAGAATAAAAGAATAAATTGTGTCCAACAATTGTCAAAAAACTAAGAAATTAGAGCATTTGACTTGCAACACTTCCTTTTATACCCTTGTAGTACAGTTTTTAAAGATTTACAATAAACTGCAACCACACAAGTAGCGATGGGTTGCAATTTTTTTTACGTTAAAATTTTCAAATAACTGTTTAGTAATATGAAATTGACTAGTTCATGTGACTATTATCTCAACTTAAAAGTGTATTTTTTCAGTGGTACTCAGTCGCCTCTGGCTGTGATGTGACACAACAGTCAGTCAGTGTTCAGAGCATCTGAAAGCTGTTTTCTATTCACGAATCACAAAATTACGCATGAAAAATAACATGACAGCATCAGTGCTGTTTGCAATTAAAACAGGCGCAGCACTGTGAGAGAAAAACATCGTGACTTATGCAGCATAAAAGAGTTCAGGGAGGTTAAAGTTTAAGCTTTGCTGGGTAGAGCTAGAATTCATCTACCCACTTTTTACAGGTCTACCAAAAAACTCCCTGGAAAACCGCAACTTGTGCCAAATGCTGCTGTCAGGGTTTTAACACATATAAAAGGAAACTAATCACATCACCCCTCTTCTTAAAACTCTGCACTGGCTCCCTGTTTCTTTTAGAATTGATTTTAAATCTTTTACTCGTTTTTAAAGCTCTACACAGCCTTGCTCCTCCATCCCAGACCTTATTTTGTTTTTCATTCCATCTCGATCATTAAGATCCTCGAATGCTTCCCTTTTAAATGCTGCTCCTGTCTCTCCAACCTGCGCCTGCCAGAGAGCTTTCTGCTTTTATGCCCCCGAACTCTGGATCCCTCTGCGTCTGGACATTAGCACAGCAGGCTCTAGCTGTTGATTTGGAATAACCTCTTTTCAGCCCCAGACTGTATTATCACCATTATTACTTTTAAACACATTTTTATTATTCTTTTGATTATTTATTTCATTTCAATTATGTATCTATTTTATTCATTTTGTTTTTAGTTTTTAGTTACTGTTTTACTGTTTTTTAATTGTCTGAAAAAACAATAAAATAATTATTTTAGTGCAATTGTTTTATTTTTATTTATTTATTTTTAATGCCTTTATGTACAGCACTTTGTTTCAGCTGTGGTTGTTTTTAAAGTGCTCTATAAATAAAGTTTAGTTGATTTGAGTTATTAGAAGTTACACTGATTTTATTT
Source organism: Labroides dimidiatus (assembly GCA_030710495.1). NCBI lineage: Eukaryota > Metazoa > Chordata > Actinopteri > Labriformes > Labridae > Labroides > Labroides dimidiatus. Next base: position 15,642,728 of record CM061163.1, read on the forward strand.
TTACTCTCATTTATTTTTAGAATTCTTCTCACATACTGATATTATCTGATGTTTTTGCTGTTCTGTGAAGCACTTTGGGCTGCATACCTAAATGTATGAAAGATGCTATGAGTTTGAGTAGATCATATCCATTAGTATATCATACTTAATTGGCCTACGACAAGTTTGCACAGTTGTTAAATGGATCTCTATCCCCAGAACGGTTTTCAGGAGGATGGTATTTATTTACATTCTCCTTCCTGAGGCAGTAATATTGCCCAACACCAAAGTACAATATGTGTTCTTGACATGGAGGTGGATGTTCTTCAGGGGATAAACTCTGCTTGTTTGGGGATTATTCTGGCATGTCAGGACAGGGCAATGAGATGAGGCAGCTCGTGAGCTTTATGTGGGAGATACCGTAAGAGATGAAGAGCATGGGTGATGGTGGCAGACATGAGGGGAAGAGGGTGGGGAAAGGAGGAGGAGGACACACTGAGGATGGAGTCCTCACCATTCCTTGGGTAATAAGCCAGCTGTCTATGGGCAGCTCCTGATCTGCTGGGTTATCATCCCCTTTTACCCTCAGCTGAATCAACAACAGAACAACACCTTACACAAGAGAAGAAAGGTAGCAGGCCCCCAACACAGCATAGCACACAGTGCAGAGAGAGAGAGACAGAGGAGAAGTCAAATATGCAAGAGGCGATTGAGGCCGTATTGAAAAATAAAATAAAATAAAATGGAGAACTGAAAAGGGAAGAAAAAAAGTGTTCATTCCATAAAGATGAAAATAAGGAAAGTAAAAGGAGAAAAGACTCCCTCAAGTAAAATATGAGTGTGAGACACAAAGAACCCTACTGAACGAAGGGATGGTATGCACGGTCACTATCCTGTCTGCACATGTGTGAGTGTCAGTTCAGGTTTCCGAATCAACTGTGTACATAGTGATAAGCATGCAAATAGAGTGCAATATGTCCTCAGGATGTGTGCCAACTAGCATGTGACTTCTGTGTCTGATTATCTGCAAAAATCACGTGTGCGGTTTGATTTAAGCAAAAATAGAAACTGAATTAAAACGTTGCTGATGAGAGATCTACTTGGATGTTTTTGCATGTTAAGATATATTTATAGGCACACCTCACACTCGACAATGTATTTAGTCCATGAATTAAAGGAACAGTCAGTACACCAAAGCTTTTATAATCTAAGTTCAGATATTACTGTACACGGGACACGTGTTTCCTCACTTGTGAGATATCATTACATCCAGGGAGCGACCAACTGCTGAGGACAGACTGGTCCCAGAAGGCTCATCAGCCATGTAAATAACAGCACCCCACTCTACACATGGGTTAAAAAAGCTGTATGCATCCGTGTACTCACCCCTCCTGTGTTCTGTTGTCTCACATCCAAAGCAGAGGCCAGGCTGCCCAGAGCCTGAGGGTCCTCGTATTTGACACTGTGCACAAAAAATATAGAAAACATGATGAAGATAAGCCCAAAGGACGCAGCAGAAAAAGTAAAAAACATAGACATGGAGGGATTTATTCTGAGAAATGCAGGTGGAAATTACTCGCAGGGGGAGATTATGCAGGTAAAGGGGAAATGGGGACATAAAAGTGAAATATAAATACAGAAATGACCTGTAAAACTGCATACTAGACACATATGGTTTGTTTTTTTATTCTTAGAAATTTTACTAAGACCACAGATAATATCAAAGGAGAATTTGGCTGTCCTTCAAGCAAAACTAAAATGAGCCCTACTTCTTGCGTTGTTCAGCCAGAGAGCTGCTCCTTGTCTGCGCAAACATGTCAAAGTCATCTCGATTTGGACCCGGTAGAGAGGACAGGGTGCTGCTCACGCTGTCTGATGCCACATCTGCAGAGACATGATGATGGGGACAGAAAAGTTCAAATATGCACAGAACGCCGCGTTTATGTAAACCTGAACCTGTTTGCCGAGCATGTGGAGACTTTCCAAAGAGGAAAGGAGTTCCGTTAAAGATAGGGAAGAGTGTCGAGCAATGAGTGATGTCGCTGGGCGTATTTCCCATTAGCAGCCTGATTATGAGCCTTTCACACTCTGCTGCGTCTTCAATGACACCGCGGCATTTTATTCTTACCAAGACCAGCGAGTGCGGAGGACAGCGCAGCTGGAGCGGGGTCACGGGCGGGTGAGGCTGTGGCCCTGGCAGGGGAGTGGGGCGGAGGACTGGAGGTGATCCTGGGCGTAACCACTGCAGGGGAGCCTGGGCCCAGGTCTATCAGGTTGTCCTCTGAGGCCTCATTCAACATCTTAGAGGAGACAGACGGGAACAGCCCACAAAAGTCATGAAGTGCTTAAATGGATGCATTTTTCATGAAGTGAAAATGTGCTTTCACATCACTGAGGGTATAAAAAATACATTTGAGGACACAAGACTAGATTAAAACCAGAAAATGGTGCAGAAAAGGTGAAAATTGGTGCATTAAAAATGTTCAAAATGCAGGATAAGAAATATTTGGGTCTAAAAAATCTTGTTTTCTGGTCAAAAAGTCTTAAAAACATCATGAAAAGCAATCCTGATAAAATCCAGCTCCTGATCCTGCCATAAAAACATCCTGAAATATTTACCTTATATCGCCCCCTAATGGAGGCAGAGTTTGCTGACGTTTAAGCCGCACGTAACACTACAGAAAACTGACCAATTATCATCGGACATAACGTTTTTGCATACAAAGAGGAAACACTCAGACACTGATATCTACAGGACTTACACAATTCGAGACAACGTTGTGGGTCAGAGGTTCATTGTCCTGGAGCTAAACTGAGGGTTAAACAAACAGTTGCACAAGACTGGATGTGTGTGAGACAGGCACAAAGGAGGGGAGGGAACAGGAGGGACACGTTGGTATCTAGTTGAATGAACCGCCGACTGATGTCGACACATCATTTGGGTTCACTAAAGGTTGAATGACATCATACTTGCCTCCATCAGCTAGCCACAACACAAACAGACAGAGGATACGGAAAAATCAACGCAAAAATCTGTTTCAGAAATCATTTCAATGTTGGTTGGAGGGAGAAGTAACCCGATCACACAAACGATTTTCTCTAAATGCTCAACAAAAAATTAAAGGGACAGATTTGCGTAGAAGCACCTCCTGCAGCATCCTTAATGTCAGACTGTTAGACAAGTTGCCACAGGCACGCAAATGTAGACATGTTGAACAGTAAAAATAAAAATTCAAATGGATCTGAAGACATGCAAAAGCAAGCAGAGAACAAGAAATCCTGAGAGAGAGACTTAAGGGTGTTTGATACTCACCCCGTTGTTCTGCGCAGTCCTACCCAACCTGTACCTCTCGTACCTGCAAGCAACAAAAAAAACCTTTGAATGTTTTTCCACAAGCTCTGTGAGGTTCAAATGCTTTTCACACCTTTCATCTGCAGACACCTCTTGGAAGAAACATTTTGCCACTTTAAACAGCAGAATATTTAACAGGAACAAGTTGTTGCTCATTTTTCACATGAGTTCTTTCAAGTTTGTGGTTTTTTGAAGTCAAGGGTGTTCAATCAGTGGGAGGCATGTTTAATAGGTGAAATGAAGCGTTTTGTGGATAAGCTGATTTCATCAAACTCAAAGTTTAAACCGTGGATTAAGTGACAGATCAGCTCCAATTCTTCATCCCATGTTGGAACAAGTCTGCAGCTTATATAATGAGCAGGAAAAAAAACTAGAGTTCAACTTTTGCATATTACCAAACAAACGTTCAGATATGTAAATGTGGATTTTCTGACATGTCATGTCAGATCTTGCTTGATCGGTTTGTAGCTCCCTGGTTTGTACCTCTCGTATCGGAGGAAGATGTTGTTGAGGTCATCATTGACGTGCAGCAGCTCCTCTGTCACCTCCTCGTTGGAGACGCGTGAAATCAGCTCAACGACTCTCTGCTGCATGGCTCTGCATGTTCTGTTCAGCTCCTTGATAAACCAAGGGATTCAATGAGAGATTTGTTGATACAAAACAAGATGAAACAGGAGGGACAGTAGTGAGGGCTCATACTGACTGTAGCTTTTCAGACAGACACGCAAAATATTTTTCATATATCAGACAATAAGAGGGGAGAACATTGTCTCAACATTGAAAATCAACTAGACCATAACTTTTAACTGTTTTTTTCAGGGTCTCTGCAGGTTTCAACAATTTAAATTTAACAGCTGAAATACACCAGATGCGTCTCCAGTCTGGCTATGCTTCGTCACGGCAGCTGATCAGACAGGTTTCCATTCAAGTCAATGCGTCACCTCACACTGGATCCGTTCCACTGAGGTCCAGCATGTCACAGCTAATAGGTAGCCATCCAATTTTTCCAACTACCTGAAAAGAGCCTGAGACTTTCACAATAAAACAAACTGTGTCAAAACCGGATCGTGTTTAGCTTCACCAATGCAACAAAACGTCAGAATGAGAGAAGAAACGGCAGGAGGTTTAAGGTTTTACAGCCCAACATGACTGAAGAGAGGCTTATTAATGGAGTGGGAAGTGTGGGAATTCCTCAATCTCGCAACTCCAGCTGCCTGTCAGTCCTGCAGCTTGCTGGACTTAATACGCAGCCAGTGTGACTTGACAAACGCAGTCAACACACAGCGGAGGGGAGCCGGACTGCAGACGCATCTGATGTATTTGAGGCGTAAGACTTTAAGAATTAAGAAAACAATCAAAGCCTCATTTCACATCCATACTGGCAAAAAAATACAAAAGACATTAAGAATAATCGGAGGCACAGAATTACTTGAAAGGTATTTGAATTTATTCACAGCTTCGCTGTAACCGTAGACTGTCGGCGGCGCCCTGCACAGCACACTACCTGGTTGTGCTCGATAAATTCAGAGTGAGCTGCATGGCTACTTTAGCTCAGTTTCCTTAAAAATGGAACTGAAGTTTATGCATTTGTTTTACATCAAACTAATGTTATTACATTTTTAAGGCCTTTCAAAATCCTATTTGAGACATTTTATGAGATTACAAGAGAATTTTTTTGACATTTTTAAGGCCTTAAATTCAAATTATTGGATTTTAGATGTTTTAAGACTTTTTAAGAGCCTGCAGATACCCTGTGTTTTATGAGACAGTAAATAATTTCTTTTCTGCTTGGGAATCTTAGCCCACAACCGGATTCTTGCTGCTGGCACAACTACCTGAGCAGATCTGGCCTCAAGAGATTAAACTCTGCATTAATGTCTTATTACCATTTCCTGGAGTTCTGCCATCACAAACTGGCTCATGATACCTAAAGTGAAGTTGACAGCCCCCCCTGTGAAAATTAAAGACACTACTCCCCCTAGTGGCTGCACATAATTCAAACACTTTCAGCTGTTATGCCATTTTTAAAGCAGTGCCCTCTCTGAGTGAAAATCTGTTAAAGTTTGTCAGATCTGATCGTTTGAAACTGTGTTTTGATTAGATTATAAACAATCACAGTCACAAGAAACAGTCGCAGCATAAGTAGAAGCATATATTTGGATCAGATAAACTTTACAGTGAGGTGTATACGTAGATCTAACCTGGAGCAGCTCGAGGTCAGATGCATCTTCCTGGCCGGGGACCATCTCTGTCAGCATCTCCGACATGACTTTGGTGTTTCCTCTCACGACGTCCAGCTCGCTGCGCAGCCGTGCGATCTAAAAGCACAAAGGGTCATTCGATGTTTGAAAACATTTGAGGCATTTCCAGTCTCAGCTGTTCTGCAGATGTGTTCCGAGAGGGCAGATATCCAAATGAAGCCTTGCTGTAGCTTAAGAAATTGTGTGGAAGTCTTTTTAAATTCAAAGTTTTACGAACTTTACAAGCAGCATTTGTATCTCAGAGATAATTCTGAAAGTGAAAAGGGCTTCGTCAAAGCTCCTCACCTGTTCAGGGGTTGCTGTGATGGGGCTGGGAACCTGGGGACCCTGTGTAGCAGAGGCAGGAGTTGGCGCAGGTCTGGGAGTCCCAACAGCAGGTGAAGCTGGTGCGATGTACTTCATCACAGCAGGGTCTACCTCTGGTGTACCCTGGAAGGAAATAAACACACACCCTTGAGGGTCCTGGTGTGTTGATATATTTGTGAATGTGCTGTGTGCCTCTTGTCTTTCTTCTCACCCTCTGTGGAGTGTGGATGGGAGACAACGCATCCAGGTCTGCCATCGGGAACTCGATGCCTTTTCTCTTCAGCTCCTCATAGATGTGGACGACGCCAGTTAGATCAGGGCTGCTCCTGAAAGCATCCGCCCAGGCCTGCGAACATACACACACAAGGTATGTTTATACGAGATTATCCTCCCATTTGAGTAAATCCAGAAGAATAAGACATGAACGCTTGCTTGGATCTGAGTTTTTGCAGTGTATCGGTTCAATCCAACAGAGGACATCTGGACACCTCACCTGTATGAGGGACAGCACTTTGTCTTGGACGATGGTTGGAGGATTGGTTTTGGGGGAGATGATTTTCACCAACACACCATCAATGAAATCTCTGTTGGCCACCTGGACGTGAAACCTGTGTCCACAGTTTTTTACACACGTTTCCAACACCTGCAGAGGGGAAAAACAAAACAACAACAAAAACATGAATGCAGCCTTATGAAATGCTTTGTCTGAGAATTCCTACTGAAATGCAATCATACAACAAAAAGTGCCAACATCTCTTCTTACTGTGAGTGCCAGCATCACTTCTCTGTAGTTCTTGTTGCCAGTGAGCCTCTTCTTCAGTGCCCGCATGGCATCTTTTGGCCTGGAGGGAAACACCAGAGAGAGTACAGCTGAGCATCTCTCATTTTGTCAGAATAAATGATTTTTCTGTGCTTCCGTAACAGATGCCAGTCTAGCTTTCAGAGTAGCTGTGTGACAAAGACAGAGAAGAATTGTCACACCATCTGTTTCTGCCTACTCTGACTGCGTGACTAGCTGTATCTCCTGAGGCGAGGAACCCAGGCTGCCCATGCATGAAGAGCTCAGGTCGGCTATCAGCCTCAAACTGCCTGTCTCCTCGCTGCAGATGAGATGTAAAAAGTTTGATGAGCTTCTTCAATAGATACAGTACATGGGAAATGAACAGGGTAGAATTCGACAGAGAGAAGCACTCCTGAGAGATCATTTACAGATCATTTAATCATCAGTGCACCAAAACAGTCACATTAAAGAGGGGGTATTCTGCCATCCATAGTTTAAAAACGGGGATAAAGTAGCAATGATCTTCACGAGACTTGCTGAAATGATGTGGTCATCACATGAAGGTCTTCTAACTGGTTCATGACACACCGGAGGGGCCTCAAACATCGAGGTCTTCCTAACTCTGCTTCAGTGGACTGGCCAATCAGAGGGAAGGGGGTTCATGGTGTGGGGAGCCTTAAAGTTTGATTATGCTTTCATGAACATGACGCCCAGAAATTGGATGCGAAGGAGGGAACACGTGTGGCTTTAGTGCTTTTTCACAATCTGAGCTGCGTCCATTCCAAAACTGCGAAACTAGAGAAGAAGAGGTTGTTCACACAGTTTACTACATTTTTCACAAATTCCTCGTCTCTGCCAAGTTCGGCCACGACTTCACCCCAAGAATTATTAATCAAACGGTTATCAAGGTGATCTCTGTATAAATGCCAGTATTTGTTGTACTTCGCACACGAGGAGCCCCTGTTCGTCCGAAGTTAGGAATTTTCAGAGGTGCACGTCACGGAAATTTTGGCTGTGAAAAGGACCGTGCGAGGAGGCGAGGCTGCTAAAATGACATCATCCGACTTAAAAGAAACAGCGGCATAAAAAAGGGGTTCAGATAGAGACTGAAATATGGAATCAAGGTTTCTAAAACAGCAGTGTAAATACTGAAATATGAGACTGTTTGAGGATAGTTGCTCATTATTTCACCAAGTCAACTCCTGCATAAATAAATGAATTATTGTTTAAGAGTCGATACAGCAGCACGTGTTACACGTTCACAAAAAGGTTTTACTTCTATAAAAATTTCATGAATAAGTCTGACCAGACCTTGACTGACTCAGTGATCATTTTGAGGACAAGAGATCCTGTGTTCTGTATGTGTGTGTGTCTTTTGTTGTGACAGAGAGAGCTCTATATAGCATGCCAAGACAATGAGTGTGTGTAGGCATGAGGAATGTGAGAAGCAGGAAAAAGGAGGAAAGTGAACAGCAATGATGGAAAAAGTCAGATTCCTCTATTGTTTCTCCTGAAATCACACTCAGGCTCGGACGATTTGAGGTTACATTTACACAAAAACTGCATGATTAATATGCCTAACTGAAAGTAAAGTAAAGTAAAAACTTCTCTGGGAGATAGATGATTTGTCTTTTAACCAAACAAATAGTTATTTGATAAATAAAAGTACTAAAATTCTACAGGTATCCATAATGACATGATCTTGAGTTGTCCGAGTTGTTGTAAAAATTCATATTAAAAAAACAAAACAAAAACAAAACAATACTGCGCCTTTAAGAGATCCCATTAATGCGTTCACACACAAACAAAGAATCTGTGTCTTATCCAAAGTTGATCTAAGTTATAACAGTTGTTAATTTTTGGAGGTTGTGGCAGCTCACCCCTCCTCTGTCTCGTTGATGATATCACAGATCTCCATGTTGAGGGTCCAGTCTTCATTCTGTAGACCTCCATCTGTGGCCTTCTCTGCAAAAAAAAAAAAAAAAAAATCAAAAATTATTTATAAAATCTTGTTTCTCTCAACTGTTTTAACACATTCATTTCTAATGCAAAGAATCACATCGGGAGTAACTTTAAAGAAAAAAATAATTACAAAATAAAACCTTTGACGAAAAACTAAAAAATAGGACAAGAACTACAAGAAGTCGTTTCAGTAGAGTGAAGGTGTGGCCAGACTGTCCTGGAGAGATCCAATAATAGCCTCATGGCAAACTAATCGGTTAAAGGGTTGGGATGAGGTCTTGGTCAGGGATCAGGACACAGATCAGACGGGTACAGTTCTTATTTACTGTCCTCAGCACTGCCTCCTATAGAAAACCTTATGTAATATAAATATGGTCACCACATGTTCCTGGGATCTCCAAAGCTGTGATAAATTCACTGAGAACAAAGCAGTGAACTTGAAAAAGCTGAGAGAGGAGTTGGTTTTTTTTTCTCCAATGACCAGCTTTCTCTTTCCACTTCATGCTACCATCAAAAAGACTGAAGGCAGAAAACACTGTGTTTCAGACTCTGGAGCTACAGTGATGAATCGACTGCGTTCTCTGCTTTCCCACTCCCTTCCTCTCCTCTCTGCTGAATTCATCCATCATGTCTGTGACAGCGGATGTCTCCCAGGTTGGCAGTCATGTGGGGAGAGATTCAGAGTGAAACAAAAAGAAGAAGGTTTTGAGTCAAAGTGAGCTGTGAGTGACACCCAATAGATTCTCATTAGATGACTCTTGAGCTTGGACAGGAGGAGCTCCTCTTCCTGAGGCCCAGAGGCCCCAAGAAGGCTGTCATGCCCTGGCCATGAGCGTCTCACTGGGCTGTTTTGCTTTCCTTTTGGGGGGGCTGACTTTTGACAAAACTGACAGCTATGACTAATGCATGCTCTTCCCCCTGTGTCTGATCAACTTGTCACAAACTGGGGAAGCAGACAGACAGGAACCTTCTTCTTTTATTCATATATCTCAAAAACAATTATATTTAACAAAAAGCCATACTCTAAAAGTTAAGAGTCAGGGACATCAGATGTAATCCCTTCCAGAGGACACCCAGGGCAGAGTAAGGGGTGAACAAGAAAGAGAGAAAAAAAATCTGATCTCATCACGTGTAATAAGCTGACACAACACTGTACAATCACAACCTCGCTAATGATGTTAAAAGACTGCTTAGTGCATTCATTCATGGTGTTGTGTCAACCACAACCCCCTCCCAGTCCTGGGAATCAACACCACACCAGTGAAGCCAGTCCATCACATGGCTTTAACAGTGGCAGGCTGTGCCACGCACCAACAACTCTCTATCCCTCTGTGGCGCCATCGCTTTTTCTTTCTCTAGACATTTTCCGCTCTTTTTTTGATCAAACTAACCCATTTTTTCCTTCTTTTCTGTCACTTAGAAAGAGTAGAAGTATTACATTATCTGCTAACCACAAGCTAGTCATGTGGGTCAGGGGTGCCCAAACTTTTTGTTCTAAGAGAACCACATTAGATTTTGCAACAATAAACAAGGGCCAGAGGCTGACATTTATTAATCATGAAAATAAATGTGAATGCTTAATTTATTAAATGTTTATCTTTGTGAATTCTCTAAAAAAAACAGAAACTTAATGGTGTCAGACATCCACACATCATCCCAGACCTATGAAGTCAACCCTCACCTGTCCCTCAATTGTCTCTTGATACCAGATTATAATATGTCAGTTTTCTGCAGTGTCTCGTGCTGCGGAAACGTCAGCAAAATCTGCTTCCTCTCAGGGAAAATCTTCTCCATTAGGGGGCGATATGGGGGAAATATGCCAGGATGTTTTCATGGCAAGATCAGGATCTAGATTTTATTATGAATAATATATAACATTAATCTCATCATGTGTCCTCTAGTGTTTTTTAAAGAATCATTTTTTATTATTTTTTTTATTTCCCTGATGCACTCATCTTTGTAAGCTCTCCATCACTGTCTAAGGCACTTCAAGGAAATAAATGCGCTGTGAGTTTTTCACAATGCATCCACCCACATCAGATTTTCTCTCAGTCTATCTTTCAGTCATTGTTTCATTTAAGAAGATCTTGGTGCTCTGCCACTATTGTGTAAAGTCCTGCTGCATCAGGGACACGCAGACACCTGGTTGCACAACCCTGCACAGGGGAGCAGTTTTAGGACAGCGATCAGAGTCAGGCTAAAGTAGCAGGTTGCTATCTCTGTGAAATGTGGAAATCTGAGATGGGCTGCATAAAATGATCTGGATGCATGAACCCTGAAACAACATGGCTTGCAACACTCAGGGCCAGAGGTCATACCTAAGGCTCTCTAAATCTCAAACTTGTCCCTCCTCTTGGAGAGATAAGCTGTTTTTCCTTCCAGTGATCTAAGAAACTTGATTAAAGCACACCACTTTCTGTCTGTAGTGAGTGGTGGAGGATGTGTTTGGTGCCCTGATATCTACACAGGCTGTTCCTTATTTATAAAACAGCTTGTTCTACTTAAACTCATAGAAGTAAATATGCTATCAATAAATGCTCCTAGGAGAGCAACTGCATTGGTGTTTACACGTGTTTGTGAGATGAATAAAGAAGCAATCAGGAAGTAGAGGATAGCCAACACCTAGGGCTATAAAAAAAGAGTTAATTTAGAATATTTAAACAAATATGTTGGGCTCTTAGGCAGATGCTTGGGCTGCATGTTATTGGGAAAATCTGGGAAAAATAAATTGATACATTCTTACCACTTAGACCTACTAGCTTTTTTTTAGCCTGAAATGAAACAAAGTACAACAAATGTGGCACCCAAACTTCACTTATTTATTTGTGTATACATGTATTTTTAAATCTACCCCCATGTAACCAGAAGATTGAATTCTTTTTCCTTTTCTGGGAAAAACAACACTGTAGTTATTGCCTCAAAATTAAAACTATTAAAGTGACAAATGACAGCTACCGAGCAGACATGGGGAAAAAAAACTATATCCAGCTCAAACAAAACAAGATCAACATTATCTTTTACATTTCTTAACAACACTGTTGAATAGTTTTGATGAGTAACACAAATATTTGGCATAGTTACTGCATCAATTTCTTGCATGATGCCTCTTTGGCAAAACAAAAACACTTTTGTAGATGTCTGAGAGAAACCCCTCTAATCATGCGTTTCCTTTTCTTATGACAAAGGACAGCCAAGTCAAGGTAGGGTCAAGTGTTCAGGGTTTGTTTTCCATGCAGACAGTTCTGCAAACGAACCACAAACAAGCACAGAGGAAACCACACCAAACAGTGTGTTTAGCACAACACAGGCCCCTGAGATTCACAACTGAAACCAACTTGGCTGACTAAACAGTGCGGTCATCACTTGTTCAGGACTTTTTGACATTTTGAACCTTGACATGGCAAGGGTTCTGCAAGTCACTTTAAACCGCGTAATTTCACTTACGAGCCTATCCCATTTCATTCTCTCCCTCGCATCCGACATATAAACGGAGTTAGAATAGGTTAGGTGGCTAACATTAGCTGAAAGCCCATTCCAAGTAGATGACGTTTGCTGCGATGATGCTTGCTAGCAGGCTATTTCCACTGGCGACACCTCAGGGTACCATTAATCCCGCTAGAGATCAGACACTGTCTGTCCATGCTCAATTTAAACGTAGCAAAGCCAAAAATCAAATCTCTGAAAAATAATGTTAACGGTATCGTACCTATACACTGGCCCACAGGAGTGCTGTATGGATTGCCAAGTAAGAACTCCATTTTGACAACAAACTATCCGCTCGGGAATGACAGAAGCTGAGGCCCACAGGCTGCATTACTATGTCCCGCCTTCAGCGTAATCCTATTGGCCAAGTGAACACGACTTTTAACACAATTGGTTGTATTCGATACAGTCAGCGTGCATCATGGTTGGGGGCGGGGCGTCTCATGAGGGAAAATAATCCCTCTCTCCCGTCTGCAATAATGCAAATGCGTTGACTTTTAAACGCCGATTCTAACCCGATTAAGCTGTCATATCCTTTACTGAGTCATTGCTGACGATTTAAAAAACAGCCAGACATACAAAAACTAAACAGAATAGGATCACATTGTTGTCTATAAATAACAACATATGACGAATTAATCCACTTACAGAACCCACAGATGATATTTACTACCTGGATAATTCTCCCAGTACAAAATAATTACATTTGCTATAGATATAATGAATTAAAATGAACATAAAATCACTAAACAGATGAGCATGTTTTAATTGCTTCCATGCACATGATGCTTTGAATCATCTTTGTCACGCAGTGATTTACACACAAAGAAGTCTCAAAAAGCAAAGGGTGTATTCCTTTTGCACTTTAACGGTTGATGAGACCCATGGGGCAGAAAAAGTACATATTTTGGGTAAGGTGAAAATAACGACTAGTCACTGGGGCCTGACTCCAGACATAGAATGTATGGAATTGATTCCCACGGGCAACCAGACTTGTCCTCCTTAATGCTCTCCTACAGTTAGGTTATTTTAACAAATCAAAGCCATTTTTTGTTTATTGTGTAGGTCACACGACCGCTCCTCATCATTACTGCACCTAGCGGTTTGTTTTCCCACCCGGCAGTGTGAACCGGATGTTACGTTTTATGAGCTGCCGAATTGAAGCTGTGTTCAAAAACACGTATGTGTATGTGCACTTAAAACTCCACCAAACCAAAAGAAAATATCCGCACAGAACATCTCAGTATTATCTGAACTAACGGATAGTTGGATTTTTTTTAATCGATATCAGATACTTAGATTGGTAAATCAGGATCAATTGTAGCCTATGGGGAAAATATGTTAAAGTACGTGTGTTCGTGTGTTCTTGAACGCACCTTACTAATGAGCAGTTGCTATGCAACGTTGTGTTAGCATAGTAAGGAAATAGGTTATATTCTGGCTTAATCGTGTTAAATAACGTGTATTATCTATTTTTGAAGTACTTTAGCATCGTTAACACATAAAAACAAGGTGTTTAGTGAATGTTTATCATGTTTGTCTGATAAACCCAACAGTTTCAGCTCCAGACTAACCAAAAGTTTTCTTCTTAAGGATTTTAGCAGAGGGAACATTGAATCCATGGATAGTCTCCGTAAGGAAATTGTGCCCATTTCGATTGACAAAAACATGCTAAAAGAGGCAGTCATGGGACAAACTACTGAAGAAGAGGAAAAGCGCATAATGAAGATGGAGGGAATCCACTTCAATGAAGTTTTAGAGCTTAGTCTTGGAAATAAAGGTAAAATGCATAGATATAGTTATAATTTGATTTAATGAAGAGGTGTTCAGGTGTTATGTAGTTTCTGGATTTTCCTTTTTCAGATATCCTGATGATTGCTTACATGTGGGATTTCACATCACTCGAAAAGCTTTATTTGGGCCACAACCTCATAAGGAAGATTGAAGGCCTGCACCATCTTTTCAATCTGAGATGGCTCAGTAAGACTTCTCAATTGCTTGTGTTTAATATCCACCATGCTACAATGACTGATGACTTTCCCATGTTTGTGGTTTTCAGATCTGTCATTCAACAGCATAGAAAAAATTGAGGGCTTGGAGTCTCTGCGTAATCTTGAGGTTTTGGATCTATCCAACAACAGGATCACTGTCATTGAAAACATGGACACACTTGAGAAGCTCACTGAAGTCTGCTTTGAGAACAATGTCATTGGACAGATGCAAAATGTAAGAGCCTTTTCTTGCATGAATATAACACCTTTTTATGCTCCAAAACAACTGCGTCACATATTAGTTTAAGAATTTAATGTTACTGACCAATTTAATACCAACTGAACACATTTTAAGGTGCTTTACCTCAGGAAGTTTAAGAACCTGGAAACTCTCAAACTGTCTGGAAATCCTGTCTCTGGGGAAGAGCAATACAAACTTTTTATTGCAGCCTATTTTCCAAACTTGATGTACCTGGACAACATAGTACTTGATGAAGATATAGTAAGTAGTTTACATCTTTCCCTGAAACATTTACAAGAGTTTGTCTTTCAGAACATGCTAAAATTTCTGTCAGTGGATTATCAACTATATGTGTTTATGTTCAGAAACAGCAAGCAATCATGAAGCACCAAACTGCCCGGGAGGAAATGAGATCTGATGCCGAACATGAGGTATAGAACATTTTAAAATGGCAACCAAGTACATTCCAGTGAGCTTTTGATATAAATTATGTGTTGACAATTTCCTTTATGAGCAGAATGACTTTGCAAGGTTCCTGAATGGGTGCTTTCCCTCTGGGAGCATGTTCAAAGATGATCCAGAGGCAGGGACACTCTACTGTGTACCTGAAATGGCTCAAGAGATGGAAAAATATCCTTTTGTCTCATTCATTTAAAAAGTACAACCTTTGGATAAATGTACAGAGAAGAGTTTAGAATTCAGTTGAAGTTAATTGAATTGTTAACATGCTACTGAAACAGCCTTTTTGAATATTTTCCATTGAAGATTCCCAACAAGTGCTAAAAAACAGGGATTCTTTGCTAGAATACATGTCCGTGATAGGAAAAGTGAGAGATGGTGTCACTTTCATCGACGACATTTTTCTTTAACCATATGTTTACATTTGAGGGACAAATTCAAGAGCTGTTTACGCAGATAATTACTCTAAGTTTGGCTGAACACAATCAAAGAGAGGCCGAGGTGAATTCCTTTGTCAGTGTTCACACTGCAGCCATGGAAGACTACAAGAAGAAAGCTTCTGAGATATTACAGCAGAACCTTCAGGTGAGCAGTGAGGTTGATCGTGTTTTATAAGTCAGGACCTGTGTCATTTTAAACAACGTCAGTTGTGTTCACATCTCCGTAGAGGATGATGGAGCCGCTTCAGGAACCAGACTCAGACCAAAAGAAAAATATCAGCCGGCCCTGCAGCAGCCTCATGGAGAAGGAAATTCATGTCAGCCAAACAGAGGTTGGGGTGCGTTCCACACTGGTTTAAAGAGACATGTACTTGATCTTCTTCATCATTAATACCACTTGTGCTGACACATCTGCAGATTATGGTGGAGCTACAGCAAATATCAGATCCAGAACTACTGAGCCAAAGGATCAGGCATTGCAAGAATGAAAGCAGCCAGCTCTCTCACAGCCTCATGGAAATTGAGTTTCTGTACATCAGCCAAATGGAGGTAGGTTTGCATTCAGAACAATGTGTTTACACCTAGGCTTGGATACTATTGGCCTAATAAACCCTTTTACAACCCTAATCCCACCCTGAAACCCTCTCTTCATTATTCTTGAACTGTTTGAAAACATGTGAAAAAAAATAATGTTATCATTATAAAGTTAAAAACACATTTCTCTATATTTTTTCCAAGAACAGATCATCTATTCCAGGTCATTGATGCAGCTTTACAGAGATAACACCTGAGTTTCAGTCAGTAAGGTCTTTTTTGTGAATCTGAACTTTGCCAACATTAAAGCCTTTTCTTTTACGCAGGATATTATCAGAAAGTTGGACCGCAACCTCGCGGACATGGTTTGCAACTTCAGCGAGACAGCTGAGGGAATATATCCTTTCAAACTGTGTGCCTTCTCAAGAACCCTGAATCATCTCTAAAAACCATTTTGTTATTTTTCTCAGGATCTTTTCTTACTCGATAACAAGACACTGAGGTACCTTATGCATATGTGAGTGGGTAAAAGGTTACTCACAGTCCGCTGTTCTTTAAATGTCTGTTTGAAAGAAGCACAATTGCCTACGCAAAAGTTTTGTGTCAAATTGTCCCTTTCTCCCTTGACATACTCATACATTTACTCAGTGTCGAGATGTGGAAGATGAGTATTATGATAAGATGCGGAAGGTTGCTGTCACGACTCTGGAGAAAGTGGCAAAAGATGATGTGGAGGTGGAGATGGACATGACAGAGGATGCTATTATGGTGAGTGATTTTTCTTTTGGATCACAGTGGCAGTCCAAAATATGGAACAAAATATGGTTACTTAAGAGTTACCTCAGTTAGGAAGATGGTGTCCTTTCAAACCTGTGCTTTGTGAATGCAGCTGTTCACAGACAAAGACGCAGTGATGGATGCACTGGACACTGGCCATGCAAACCACCTGCAGATAATAAATGACACAGAGACTCAACTGCTTGCTCATGTTACTGCATGGAAAGCAGCGCTTATCAAAGGGGTTGGTAGCCAAATTCACTTTAAAAAAAAAGCCAAGTACAAACTTTATGAAGGTCTTGTTGACCAACATCTCATCCGTAGTGGACATTTCTTTCATGTTTTTCTTCTATCTTTGTGGGTTATTGCAGATTCAAGACAAAGAGCTTCTTGGGAACCAAGCACGCCTCGCAGATTGCCATGAATATGTGGTCCACTTGAGGGATGAGCTGGAAAAATTGCAGATGTAACCTCAGTTTAACACTTAGCTCCCAGTTAGAAAAACAGAGGACATTTTCACAGCAGAATTTTGACGAAACTCAGAATGCATTAAAACGTTTTTTGTTGTTGTTGTTGTTTTTTCTCTGCTTGTGTCCATTATACAGTAAAAGTTTCCTTTATTATTCACCACCCAACTGTACAAGCCCTACATATGCTTTAGATCCATGACCATGACCACTTCTCTCTAATTTAAAAATAACAGTAAAAACGGATAAAAAAAAATCAGTAAAAACACTTAAGTTGTCAGATCCATAATTTTGAAAATGCTACAACCGTCTGAGGCTGTAAGGAACGAAGATGAAAACAATTGTTAGAGAAAAGGTGGAAATAAAATGTTTGGAAAGAAAATATGTCACAATATTTGTGATTTGTTGTGACATTTATAAATACACCTTGTGCTTTCAGAACCAATTAATTGCGGACGAATACTTACTTAGGGATTAAAATATTAAAGACCGCTTTATCTGTCTCTCGAATACTGAAGGGTAACAACCCCGGGACGCGTGAAGTTCAGGGAAGAGAGATTCCACAAATGACGTTGCATTCACGTGGCATCAGAATAAACGAAATATGACTTTTCAATCATGAAAGTGAAGGGCTCTCCAAGTCGAAAACTGCTAAATGTTTCCTATAAACATGTCAGAAAGAACATTTTGCCTAACAATTTATAATTTGTTTATGAATATAAAAATATGCAACATTTTTACTACTTTAATATTTCTCATTTGGCTTACGGCGTGGCTGTGAAGGGCTCTTGTATAATAGTTTTAAATAATACCATACAGAGTATTTTATTTTCATCTTTTTTATATATATAAAATACACCTTGAGGCTTGGAACACTAAAGTCGGATGAACGACTTCTTGACTGGGTCAATAGACGTTTGAATGGGATCATCCGGTGAGCACTTGAATGCAGCATGAGACGTCGCATAGTGTAGTATCCCTCTCCAGTAGCATTTCCATAGACTAGCCTCCCAAATCAAGGGAAGTTGACTGACTTCAGGGGCTTAACGCAGTGGCAGATCCTCCCCTGTCAGTCTCCCTTCCCTCTCTCTCTTGGTGTTGTATGCTCTGTCGTTAAGTTCATGACGGTTGCTGACGGTGACACTATTGCGCTCATTATGCCTGTCCGAGCAGAGTGCTGCAGTACCACCGGCTTGGCCTGCCCGTCCCCGGCCTCTCTTTTTCCTCCTGCCCCGATCAACACTTACCAGCCGGGGGTGGTCACCTCGCTGCTGTACAGCGGTTCACAGTTTCGGGGATATCAGAAGAGCAAAGGCAACTCCTACGACGTTGAGGTTGTCCTGCAGGTAATATTTTGTCAAGTTCATATCCTGCTTGATATTAATGTTAATTTCGTTGGCTGTCATCTGCGAACTCAGCGTATTTATTGCCTAGTTGCTAACTTGGCTAACGTTAGCTTACTGGGCTCATTTTTCAGCTGGTTGGCATAAATTACTAACACACTGACCTACTTTTGAGCTAGCTCGGGCTACTTTTTCTGCTTTGACATTACGATTTAAGACCAAACTAAAGAAATCAACTTTTCCTCAGCTATTTTTCAGAACACATATCACCCAAACACGTAGACTTAACTTGTACCTCTAACTCCCAAAAAGAGTCTTATAGCCCCACAAACAGTGACAGCTATTATGCAACCATACTTACTGTAACACATATCTTCATTTCAGCTCTATTCATAGACTTTTTTTTGTCCCATAGGAACTCCAAATAATGTCAAAGCACCTGCAATTTAGTGTTTTTTCCACAGCTATTTATTTACATTTTTTAATAGCTAACTGATTAATTAAATCCTTATTCTAAGTTAAATGCATTCTTGCATATACTTTAAACATCAGAAAACCTGCACTGTGCAAATAAATGTTAGCAACTCCTTATTTAATGTGCAATATTTTACAATATTTGTCTTTTACCCTTTTTTTTTTTTTGTCAGTAAATGACTTTCCCTAATCCTTTACTGTTGTTTGACAACCGTTCATGCACCTGTGATTGTGACCCTTTTTAAAGTACTCTACATGTTTGTCTTGGGCAGCATGTCACAATGGAGGACTCATATTTGTGTGGATACCTAAAGATCAAAGGCCTGACTGAGGTAAGCTTTAAAACTAGGTCAGTTATACTGACCTTTATTCCATTTAAAGATAAATGGTTAACACGTAGCAGCGTGTTGTAACTGGTTTTCACTTGTTTGATACAAGCTACGTTATGTCACTCTGGATAAGACAAGTATGAGGTTCAGCTGCTACATTCAGGTCCAGACTAGAGTTCGTAGCACAAGTGTGTCAACTGTATACTCATTACATTATGCAACATGTAGAAGGGACAGGCTAGCAGGAGTCCGCAGTGCATTTTTGGCTGTGGCAGGGCGGTGTGAAAGATGAGTAGAGGTTGTGTGTGGCTGCAGAGGTACAACTTTCATTTAAACCAACCAACATTTAAAGAAGAATCTGAACCTTTTTCATCTCCAAATTTCTCTTACTTTGTTTGTTATTGCAGAAAAATAAACAACATCCGAAATAAAGATAATTCCATCCCCTGTTTGACTTTTCCCCTCAACAGACTCATTTAGATAGTCAGCACTTTGGTGGAAGAAGATGCTGAATGGAAGAAAGTTTTAATCAAGGTTTCATTTCCTCTCTCCCCTCTTTGTGTGAAAGGAGTATCCAACACTCACCACATTCTTCGCCGGTGAAATCATCAGCCAAAAAAGGCCGTTTTTAACCAGGAAGTGGGATGCAGATGAAGATGTGGACAGAAAGCACTGGGTATGTCTGTATTTTCTATTTTTTTGTGCTTAGTGTTTTCATGAAACCCTGTCAAAAAATAGCATAGGGCAGTGTTGATAAAATTTGGGCTGCTTTTCACAACATTTGACAGGTTTTTAGAAAATATACTCAAGAAAATATTAACAAAATAGTTGCCATTATGTGGCAAAAAATAAAAACTGAAACATTTTAATAAACTGTTGTGTCCTTTTAGTCTTATCATAAGTTTATCTGTTTTAAATTGGGGAGAATCTTTCAAATTTGACATCACTCAGTGAGAGCCATTGGTTCTGTTGTGTGTTGACCGTTGTTTAATTATTTCTGTACAGGGGAAGTTCAAGCCTTTTTACAAATATGCCAAAAGCTTTAACTCGGATGACTTTGACTACGAAGGTCTGGACAACAGCGACTATGTCTTCATGAGGTGGAAGGTCAGTTCATTTCAGAGGCGCTTAAGATCACAGATGTCCTTTCATCAAATTTAAAGATTTAACCTTTATTCTGTTTTCACCTGCATCCTTAGGAGCAGTTTCTTGTTCCAGACCACACCATTAAAGACATCAGCGGTGCCTCTTTCGCTGGCTTTTATTATATCTGCTTTCAGAAGTCAACGGCTACTATCGAAGGCTACTATTACCACAGGAGCTCTGAATGGTAACTACAGACATTATAAACAAAAAATCGTCTTCTGCACTGATGCAGTTTTTTCTCTTTGATTTGACTTAATCCTCTGTTTTTACCTACACCTGCAGGTACCAGTCTCTAAATCTTAACCATGTTCGGGAGCACAGTGTGCCTATTTACGAGTTCCGGTGACAAACACACAGATGAGCGTTGAGTCGGGCTGTGGACTGTTCTTGCTGCTCTGTGATTAAACGAGGCGGGATCAATTTAGAGCCCCTTAAATGAAAAGACTGGAGCTGATCCTGATTCCTTTCTGCTGGGAGCTCGTCCTGTGATCAGATACTCCGCTGACGGACTGAGAGAAAGACGGCAGAGGAACGGAGAGAAGAGAGCGAGGAGCTTGTGAAAGATCAGTGATGGATGGACAGTTTTTACAGTTAAAGTAAGACTGCTGTTTGCCTTGGATTTAATTTTGATCCTCGCTTTTGATCACTACTCTTATTTTCATTCTGTGCAACCTGATTTCTTCATGCTCTCATAGGATCCCTGTAGTTGGGATTCGAATTAGGTTTTACTTCAGCAGAGACACTACAAATAAATGCCTTTAAGGTAAGAGCTGTGAAAGAATAGGGTGTTAAGTCGTGATAAGAGATTTATCCAGTAAAACTTAAGTTTTTGTCTTCTTTTAAAGACATATCAATCTTGCAGTCTTTCTCTGAAGCCCTGAAGTAATTTGTGCAGAGTTTAATAGTGGGTTTGTTGCCAAATGGTTGCAGATTGTTGAGTTTCTACTTCAGCAAGGTATGTAAGACTGTAGGTTACGGTCTGGTTGCTCAGGGATAGCATGTTTGGTTAATAATGTATTGCTGAAAAGCAACAGCTGAATGTGGGAGGTAGCTATGATCAGGCATTTGAACATCTCATCTAGAATAAAATAATAGTTATCACCAAAAATAACCCCGTCTATACAGAAATCTCTCTGCCTCACATCTGATATTTCTATGCAAGCCAAAGGTCTCTAGTAGGTCGATATTCTAACACCACTTTACTGCTTCATTTGTCTTCCAGGGTGTTTGATTTATTTTTTCTTTGTCTTGGATGATGTTAAGTTAAAAAAGCATAAGAAAATGAGTTGATTTATTGAACTGATGTGACCAGCATCGAAGCTCAGATATGTGAAAAAAAAACAAAAACAAAAAAAACATTCCACCTCATCGAGATTTGTCCGCCAAGTTAAAAGTGTCAACATGTTGGAGAGAAGAAGAACAGCAGCTGAACAGTCAATGTGGCATCTAAATTCAGGAGCAAATTTTATTTCAGGTCTGCTGATGGCTTCAGTCATTTTTGTATCCTCATCTACAGAAGAAGATCAGTGATGCCCACAAAGTCGTTACTGTAGTTTTAATTATAGTTGAGTCGCTGGATGTAACATCAGCACCTGTTGTTGGCTGAGCTGAAAAAGTACGTAATGCTCCTTTTGCAGCTGATCACGATGAGTCGAAAGTTTAAAAAAAGAAAAAGGTGACGAGAGAGAAACCCGCCTTTAATGCTTTAGAAACAAACCCTCTGCCTTACACTTTTAAATGTTTAAGTTCATTCTTGTTTTTAAAAAAAGAATGTTTGTAGTTTTATTTCAAAATTTCAACAAAATTATTTCTGTGGGAAAAAGAAGTTGAACTTTTCTCGGGAAAAGGTTGATTTAAGTTGTTGTATTTTTTTTCCTGGAGACTGCATGTACTCCAGCTTCCTGCCTGCTCCATTGTCACTCATAGACTTTATGCTGACTCGCCTGACTGCAGCATGACTCAGTGGATTTGATGGGGGATTACTGATGGCAGTATAATTTTTTTTTAACTTATGTTCCGTTGGACAAAGTCCAAAAGACTTCAAGATAATTTAGCTTTTTTATGAATCATATAAAAGAAAAATGTGCAATGTCAGAAAGAAATGATGTGGGAGTGTGTCGTTTAAAGGAGATGATGTATGATAAACCTGCAGTGATTGTGTGAGGAGGAATAAAGAGTGTCATATTTTATACACAGTTGTGTGTTGTTTAATTTCATTTAAAAAAAAGAATCAGGCAGGGAAAAGAAAGAAAGGTTACCGCTAGAGTCCAGCTGTTCAAATTTACTTAATCTGGAGCAGAATTGTCCTGATTTGGGAGAACTATTTTTCATCATCCAGAAAAAAACAATATAGTTGCAAACTGTTTTTTAAATGTGATATTTCTGATTCAGATAAAGACCCACAACAAATAAATGGAGGTAAATATAGTAACTATAATGGCTACCAGTATTGGTTTAATTTACAGGAACAAAAATCTTTCTCTTTTAATTTGACTCCTATGTCAGTTGACTTGAACAGTCTATGAAAAGATCTCCATAAATGACCCCGTTTTTTGGTATTCTTGTCCCACTCAAAACTGCTTTCTCTTTTGATTTCTTTCTTTCTTTCTTTTTGTGTTTTTCTTTTCTTTTTTTAAGATTTAAGAACAACCTGTTTTCTTATGGTTTTGTTAAATTCAGTTAAATAAATATAATAACAAATAAATAAATGAAAAATCAGTTCCAGACTATTTTTACAGTTATTCATTCTTGGTTAGAAAATAGCTATGAACAACCACCAGATGTCAGCAGTGGTCTAAAAAAGTCTCCAGGTTCATTAGTCTTTCCAACATCTGGGACTCAAAACTGTACTCAATTCAAAATATAACTGAGAGCACAGCTGTGATGATCCTGTGCTTATTACAAAATCAACTAACAGTTGGTGTTAAACTAAAGAAAAGAAAAATCTGCAGGCTTCCTTTCTTGCATCATCATATGAACCAGTTCAGTGGAGTCCGTGAGATTTCTTTCCAGGAAAAGAAGAATTCATTTCCTGCGTTGTTCAGGATTGTTTTCAGTATTAAGCAACGAGGCAAGTCTTAGAATACAATCTGACTTCTACAGAGCTTCAAGAGTCAAAGACTGGGCTCTTTTTTAAAAAAAAAAAAAAAAAAAAAAAGCTAATGATCAAGTCAGTTATAGGTTTCCCAAGAACATTATAAATGATAAAAATGATGGGGAAAAAAATGCAGCTCATGTTTGGTGTACGTGCTGCAGGTAACGGAACGGAGGAGGCAATGTGTAGCTTACGCACAAAAACACAAAGGAAAGAAATGTGAAGCATTTCTTCCTCATCCCACTTTCACAACGCGAGATTCTTTCCAAGAGTGGTTTGAGATGTTTGGTAACTTACTCACAGTAACTTTTTCTGTAAATAATCAGAGCAACTCAGTGAAAAGAAGCATTTGTGCTGCAAAAGATTCTGTTTTTAGACACATCTGATATTAGTTTAGATAATGGTTTTAAAAATGTTTTAATTAAATCTATGAGATAATTATAACATTAAAAAATTCAAATCAGGGAGTATCAGTACTTTGCTAAGTCATGGATCCCCTCCTAGCAATAACCTGTAGAAGAGAAAGCCCTCTAGCTAAATTTTTTAAATTTAATGACCGTTCAACTGAAAAAGATTTCAAGTTTGCAGGGATTAAAATATGACAAGATTTTTGTTGAACTATCATTGTCACAAATAAGTGATTAGGTCTAATAACTAAATAAACAAACAAATAAATACTGGGGGGTGGCGCTGGGGGACTTTTCGCCCAGGACGCGAAACTTGCCAAGACCGCCTCTGGACACATCTGATAGGTTTTTGTTAAAAGTTTGATAATTAAAGCTTTTATTTGTTAAGATTATCACATGTAAGTTTCATTTGACTGTCAGTCATTTTAAAGACGCGCACCATGTTGCACTGAGTCATTAGAGCAAGTTTCCACTACAGGGAAGAGTACAAATGCTGAGAGGATGGGCCCTAACAACATGATGACTCCTCTGCTGCCATTCCTTCTGCTCTGTTCCACATTCACTCCACAACTCCTCATAAACTGCAAATTAAGACATGTCAGGTGCGTTTTATGTGTGTTTTAGAATAAGAAGAATATAAAAATGGGAGCACGTGGATGTGTTGCATCACCCTGACACCCTAACAGAACAAATTCCTTACATTAAAGTCGCTAAGGAGTCACTACGCTGGAGCAATGCTGGACTTTCCTGCAGGTGACGCGCACATTTTCCACCTGCGTTTTACCTGACTTACGAGGCCACACCTTTGCTACGTAACGACATATAAAAGCACGTGCTCAGCATCCCTGCAGCAATCTTCCACCAGACAGCGCTGAGAGTTCACACCTGCACTACCTTCCACACTTTGACTCTGCAGCATTATCATGGAGGAGCAGCGGTATCCCATGAGTGTCCGCCTGATCGGAGTGATGCACAAGGAGAAGAGCAAAGTGAGCGCGGGGGGAGTTTCTTCATGCGCCGAATAGAAAATATGTTTTATATTGTGTGATTAATCTGCATTTTCCCTCCACAGATGTACATGACCTCCGTGCTCTGGTCAGACCAGAATGATATTGTCGTTTACAGAACTTTTCGGGACTTCGTAAAAATGCACGTAAGTTTACGCTGAGATGTAATGCAACTCTTTGGGGTTCGTTATATCTTGCACACAGGCAGAAAAAAAAACTATATTTCTTTTGTTTTTCTTCAGAAAAAATTAAAGAAAGCATTCCCTGCAAGTAAATTCTCAAGATCAGACCGAGTCCTCCCCAAATTTCAAGGTAAGTGCGCGTAATGCTCTGTGAATTTGAGCCGAAACGCGCGTCTGGGAGCTTCCATGATCCTGACTACCTGCGTTTTTTCTTTTAGCACAAAAAATGAAGCGCCAAGGCACAAAGAAGGGCCCAACCAAGTCGCTTGTGCGGCTGAAGTCGTTGCAGAAATACTGCACTGAACTTTTGAGCTGCGACCCGCGTGTCACGCAGTCTGCAGACCTTATCCAGTTCTTCCACCCCAAGGACCAAGACCTGCAGCCGGATTTCTCCAAGAACAGGTGAGAGAGAGATTCCCCCCCGGAAATATAAGAAAGATTTTGGTCTTTGTTTGTTATTATAAAATATAGTAAGAAATGATTTCTCGATGGCACAGGGGAAAATATACAAGAGGACTGAGGCCACTAGAATGTATTTCTGAAGCATAGGCTGGTGGAAAATAAATATTTATTTCATGGTTTTCTTAAAATCTGACTTTTAAAGAAGAATTCAATATTTTGACTGAGAATTCAGAGAAAAAAGCCGGAATTCTGACTTTAAAGTGGGAATTATGAGTCAGAATTCTGAGGGGGAAAAGGCAGAAGATAAGATTTAAGTCAGAATTAAGAAAATAAGAAACAAAAAAATATTTTATTCTGGCCTTGCCTTCACAATTTTTTTCTTTAAATGGCCCTTTTATGTGGGGAAAAAAGCTACACCCTCTCATCCTCTGGATCATTTTTGTCTTTTAACTAAAATACACATCAAAACGTTTTATTTTCAATGTTAAATATTCTAGTACAAGATGTACAAGGTAGAGGGATAACTACTGTTATCCTTTTAATCTACACACAAAAAATAATAACAAAAAGAAAAGAAAAGAAAAAGTGAGTTGAAAGCAATAATCTTAAATTCAATTTATTTGACCCTAAAATTGTTTTCAAGTAACCTGATACATTTACATGGAACCAGGTGACACGATAAAATTAATTTATGTCAGTGTTTCATTTTTTTGAGTGTACCATATTATGACAGGACTCCTTGAGTAACTGAGTATAAACTAGTGCTTGTTATCTTGAGTGCATGTCCTTGAGAGCTAACCTGCAGCTCTCCCTCTCCTCAGCGTCATGATCATGCCATCAGAGGATGAGCTCCCAGAACAGAACCGCGGAGGTAACGTGACCCAGCCGTTTGTCACAGAGACGTACAGATGTGTGGCTCCATATGAGACCAAAGACACCAAGAACAAACCTTTAAAAGTGGCGCTGGATGAAAAAGTGGATGTACTCATCAAAGACAAAGCAGGTGAGGAATCACTGACGCAGACCTTGGGGTACCTGAATACGTTGAGACCTGCTGGAGGCTTATTGTGTGGTTGTGCTGCTACAGGGTGGTGGCTGGTGGAGACTGACGACAAGCGCATGGCCTGGTTCCCTGCACCGTACCTGGAGAGGCTGGAAGATGATGAGGATGATGAGGATGAACGAGATGGGACACCTGAAAGAGGTACTTATAGTTTTAATGATAAAACCCGAACCCATTCTGCAGCTTTGTGAAAATGCAGATTGATGTAACTTCCTTTTTTTTTCCAGGTCTGCTGTACTGTACCGTCAAGAGCTACAAAGCCACCAAAGATGATGAGATAACTGTTCCCGTTGGCAGTGTGGTGGAGGTCCTACAGAAGTCAGACAATGGATGGTGGCTCATCAGGTATTCAACATTTCAGCATCAAGCAGAATCTGTGTTCACGCTCATGTTCACTTCCTTGAACACAGAAATCAAGATGTTCAACCCCACATTCTTGTTTTCTTCCACAGATACAGTGGTAAAGCAGGTTACATCCCCACCATGTACCTGCAGCCCTACAACTATCCTCACATCCGCATGACGACCCAGCAACAAGATTTCCGGCCCTCCTCTCCGCTCCAAGTCCCGAACCTGGAGCAGCAGTCGCGTCAGTTCAGCCACTCACAAGGAAATCTGACGCTTCTTTCACCCGTCAGGTCGTCCTCACCCCAACCCCTCCAGGCTGACAGCAGGCTGAAGTCACGCTCTCTGAACCTCCTGTCTGACCAGCCTCCTCCTCAGCCTGCCAGGGCCATCACTCCAAACCCCACATCTGTTGCCAGAACCAACATCACACCTTCAGACTTCAGGCCTCCTCCTCCACCAGCGATCACGGTGGAGATGGACGGAGCAGATGCACAAGGAGGCAGGAGCTGGAGAGAGGAAAGTGAGGAAAGCTTTTCAGGCGACAGCACCGACTTTAGCTTCAGCGATGACCTAAGCTCTTCATCTGCAAGCTCCACCATCAACCTGAGCCCGAGTAGCAATGATGACCAGATCCGTCTCAGCCGCACACCTCCTCCTCCATCCAGCAACCGCCTGAGCCCGACAAGCGCCATGGAGGGGAGACTGATGCCCAGCATCTCTGATCCAAACCTTTACAAGGGCCCATCATCACCTAAGGTGCCACCCAGACCGCAGGCCCAAGAGATACTCAAACGATGCACCACCATCACCCGCAAGAACGCAGCCAGAGGAGGAACTTCACCCACACCACCTGCGATTCTGACTCGATGAAGTTTCTGTTGATGCTGATGTCGGCTTTACGGGAGCTACAAAATGTGAATGAACTTGGAAAGAGGACTGTGGACATGAGAAGAGTGGCAGAACTTTCTTAGTACGATGAAAAAAATATAAACACAAGATGTATTTCAGTGAATTATCTTTTTTTTTTTTTTTAATTTTATGAATAAAATATTAAAGTTGACACGATCTTTGAAAAAAGAGCCAACAAATATTTAGAAAATGTACAATGTACAAAGCTTTGTTTACTTAAAAAAAACCCTGCAAAATCAGAACAAAGGTGATTAACTAGAAACACGAAAGATTCCTCTTTGCTCCTGTCTGTCTTACATGATGAATATTTTCCACACTGGAAACCTTGTGTTGTGCCTTATATGCATTTAGACTCTGTGACTTGCAGAGAATAAGAAAGAGGGAGAGAGATTCTGTTTCGACGGCAGCAAAAGTCTGAGATGAAAGCGTCCGTAGGTGGATGCATGTGCAGAAAAGTCTGTTTCTTGCTTTAGAGTTTTCAGTTTTGGATACTTGTAAATAACTGAATACTAGGAAAAAAAATCAAGAATCCAATGATGTTCTATTTCTGGTTGTATTCATGTCAGTGAAGAGAAATTAAAAGATAAATCTGGGAAATGAAACAGTGACTTGTTGTTCTTCTATTTTACACCTAAACTTGCATAACAAACCTCAAATGTGGGGCAATACAGAAACTGAGATGGAGTACACACACATATATATATATATATAGCTTTGAAAATATGTCCTCAGATGTCAAAATGCTTCCAAAGCCACAGAAATCAGCCTACCCACATGCTAAATGAACATTTCTATTCACATGAAAGTCTTACACTGCAAAAAATGGACTTAATATGAGCCAAATTCAACTTACAAGTCCAGGAAACTGTATTATTTAAGGATATATGAATAATTAATTAAACAAATAAATGACACCTTAAATAGCTTGAAAAAATCTGCCAATAGGGGAAGAAAAACTTGCTTCTTAAGTTTCTTGAAATAAGAATAAAATCGTAATACAAGAAATTTAACAAGTATATATATTCTTTAATCTTTATGGGAAATTCAAATTCATATGTGAAGTTTTTCTCCACTTTTCAGTTTGTTTGTTTTGTTTTGTTTTGAACTAAAAATAAGCCGTTACACTTGCTTACAGTTTATTTTTTGCAGTGTAACACCAGCCCTTCTTTAATGTCATGGTTCCCATTAAATTGAACATTTTCATTCAGGTGAAGTCTTAACATTTGGGTTTCTGCAGAAAGCAGAAAGACGCAGTACCTACATAAGTTCTTCTTCCTGTTGGTGTTTTCTTCTCACTCAACCAGTCCTGTAACAACGTCAAAGCTCATACAAAGTTGTGGTTTGTTGTTACTTTGTGCCCGTTTTGTTCTCTTGTCCTCTTTGTTTCTGCACAAACATGAGATGTGCTACAGACTTTTTCCGTGGATGGAACTGGTGTGGCGTCAGTGATCAGGCTGATCGGGATTAATAACTGCCGTTATGTTTTGACCAATCAGATTTCAGCAATCTTATCCAACAGAGAAGGGTAATCTTAGACCTGTCTGGTGGATACTGAGGTCCTTTAAACTAAATGTTTGTGAAATAGGCTTTTGTTTTAATCCCATCAAAAATTCCCTGTAAATCCCCAAAATGAGACAATATACAAAGGCTACACACCCAGAGGCAAGGCAGTGTGAAACAGTTTAGTTAAAGTTCTCAAACTGGACCTGAGTCACTCTAAACAAAGGCTCAGATCACTTCAGATCTTAATCACTATTTTGTGACCTGACAGTCAATTGTCACAACTACTAATTTTTAATTTTAGGCTCTGTAGGCGTTCTCTCAGCGTATAAATGATGAATTCATACCCTAAGATGTTACTTAGGAAAGTAATATATTTTAAGTAGTTTAATTTGTGTAGAAAAGCAACTCATTTCAAATCACAAAGACCACTTTTTATTTTTATGAACATCAGCAGTCATTACATGAAAAAAATCTGGGTTATATAAGAGACCTTGTCGAGCCGGTAGATCAGGAAAACACAGCACTGCAGGAAAAAGGATCATTGCCTGAGAGAAAACAATGAATTGTCATCCTTTCCTCCTTCATGTCTTCTGTGTCAGAGGAAATCAGGCTGATAGTTTCCTAGTACCTGCTCAGACTGCGAAAGGACGACCCGATGCACAATTTAGTTTTTTGCATGGGTGAGAAAGTTGTTTGACACCCAGAGCAGCAAAATATCTCGATCATCATTCCACACCTGTCTCTGTGTCGCTTCTTTGCCACAGATTCAATGCATCACTGCAGCTAATGGCCCCAGATGAGTCCTCAGTCCTCTGTCATGAGTTTGGAAAGCTACGTCAGCTGCTGATGGTCTGGCATTGTGGGGTTGAAGAAACTTGGGGACATTTCATCACTTTTACAGTTTCTTCCTCTTCTTCTGAACTCTCCTCGCTTTCAGAGTGGTGGTTCCCGTTTGTTTTGGTGCTCTCTCCGTTGTTAGCAGATGCTTTCCTGGTGACGCTGACCTCATTGTCATCTTCTTCCTCTTCCATTTGACAGTTTGGATCTTCATCCTGTCCGTCATCGACATCATCTCCATTTGGTTTGTCCTCATTGGTGCTGCTTGTTGTTTTCTCCTTATCGATTGTGAAGAAAGGCTGTGCAAGAGGAGTGGTGTCCATTTCTTCATCTTGGTCCATGCTACAACAACAACAACAACAGGGTTAAACCATAAATAATATTTCTCCACAACATTTAACAGAGAAATGATGAAACCTGTTTGTAGCAGTATGTTGGTAAAAGTTTCACCTGCACTAAACCTGGCAGCCCAGATGTGTAAACTCACATGATCTTACATAAAGCCTCCAACAGGACAAAACAAAAAGAGGTATCATGTCTGTTTTAACGCTAAAAATGCTGCAAGGTAGCAAACTGAACCACATTTTCATCTATAGGATTCCTATGACACCAAAAATATGACAATGATGGCCTTTGTGTAAGTTAGAGCTGGATCGATTACATGTTGTACTCTGTCACATTTCACCCACTCTTGTTACCAAGCTGGAAATAAAAGTGTTGTACTGAGAAGAGAACTGAATGCTATTCACACTGACCTAAAATCTGTCAGAACAACGAACTCACTCGCATTGATTTGAAACTGGGCTAGTGTCTGTTAGTACAAGGGCAGCTTAATCCAAGAGAAAATACTGCCCTGTACTAGTGGACGTTAAGACACAAAGGCAGGTTAAGCATTTAAGGAATGCTGCAACACAGCAGCAACATAAACACAACAGGAAAACACTGAGGCATAATGGCTTAAGGTAAAAAAAGAGGCCTTCAGGAACTTTTTTTCCTTAAAGGGAGAGTTTCACAG
Source organism: Labroides dimidiatus (assembly GCA_030710495.1). Classification (NCBI taxonomy): domain Eukaryota; kingdom Metazoa; phylum Chordata; class Actinopteri; order Labriformes; family Labridae; genus Labroides; species Labroides dimidiatus. The sequence goes on from CM061163.1 coordinate 15,673,820, forward strand.
GGGTGACACCCCCCCCCCCCCCCCATATTTAACAGACAAAATAGCCTTATATTATTTATCTTATTTACATGACAGGATGTCATTTCTGTCTCTATATAGACTTGTGCTCGTTTTCCTCTGCTCTCTGTATCGAGCACGGCAGAGTTCCACCTCCATGCACCCGCGAGCACCCACAGAGACGAGAGAATCAGAAAAAGTAATGCAAAATCACCACAAGAAACACAGACATCAAAACTTTAAAAGCTCCCAGGGCCATCTCTGTGAGGATGGCACCCCCCACCCCCACCTCTGCCGCCCCAAGGCTGTAAACTGAGGAGAAACACTGAAAGGCTATAAGAGCGGGAACGACAGGGTCAACCAAGCTTGAGACATTGCCACAAAGAGAATTAGATTCATAACTGAGTTTGTGAAGCAGATGAACGCCTCCCTACCCCAAAAATATTTTTACTGTAGATTTACATGAATCACAGAAACACAGAAATGACCTATTTGGATCAAAAACAGTGAATTTTGCCGAAAGGCGACAAATTTGCACCCCTGGTATCATGAATTATAAAGAAAAAGAAAATACAACTAAAAGAAGAGAAGGTTTATCATCACGGGAGACGACTCCTCTGGCATACCATGCGCTCTCTCACCTGGATGAAACTCCAGCCACTCTCATCTTCTGCCACATGTAGTTCAAGAACATGGACGCCTGCAGCAGTTTGCCGATCCTCTGCATGTGCCTCTCTGTAAAAGAGACAAAGATGAGTTCACTTTAAGGTTATCATCCTTGCCCTCTTTTCATTCATTCACCTGCTGACGTTTAAATTCTCGTTTTAATCGCTCAAACATGCCAGCTTGTCACGCTTCAGCCTTTTCCCAACAAAACTGTTCACACCCAGTTGCATTTCTGTTTCTGCACGCCTTGTCCTTTTCACTATCATAATTATTCAGATGCATTGTGATTTTTTCTTCTTTTTAATATATCATCATTAGCTCATCAAAGTGGAGGTGTGGTTAAGGCTTTTCTTTCATGAGCTGTATTTATGGGATACAACGAGTCCTCTCCTCCTCTGGCTAACCTGTGTATGGGATGAGTCCCTCCAGGTGAGTGCGCGCTCCCTGGTACTGCAGCATTTCGTCAGGCGGCAGGTGTGTGAGGAGCACCTGCAGGACGGCCTGGGCATCCTGACAGTTTCTGGCGTTGGTGTTCCAAACCACGCAGTAGCGCAGCAGTGATTCTAGGAGGGGTGGAAGTCAAAGAAGGGTTGGGTGGTGTCGTACAAAGAAAATAAAAGTGAATACATTTGGCTCTGTCAGGTGTCGTCTCCCCAGTCTCTTGAAGTTCCAGTCATTATAAAATGAATCCCCCTATCTTTAAATGCCTTGTGTTATTCAAAGATAATAATAAAAGACATATTTCAAAGACATCTTGTTGATTAAAGTAAATTTATAAGCTTTATATTCAGATTAATTTATTCAACCATATACCACTTTGTCTGTAATATTTCCTTTCGTATATCTGTGAAGGACAATAATGATCCTTTACCTTTTTGATCCACTCGAAGCTTCAGCAGCGTCCGCTCCAACAGTTCCTTACTTTCCTCTCCTTGACGAATCGCTGAAAGGAACAAGGAAACAACTCATCATCATCACAGATGATAAATATCAAAACAATATAATCAATGTAGTCTGATCACAGCTCTGACTGATTAATCACACACCTGTCTGGGTTGTAGGATTGACCACTGCCCCCCTAAAACGCCTGAGTGTAAGTGATCAAGACTCGTTTAAAGGGACTGTGAGGACTTCCTAAGTGATCTTGAAAAAGTCTCACCCCCAGATATCTGCCTGATCATAATCCACAACTTAAAAAGAGATTATCAGCACCAATAAAGTTTATTTCTAAATGCTATTTCTTGGCTTCCTGATCGGGTCGGACAGGACCGGATTGATTTACAGCACATTGAAGTCTATATGACAACACCTCGCTGGCAGACGAAGTTTAGTAGTGAGAAGAGAAGTCTGTGTTTTTTCTGCTGAAAACGATTTCTGGGATTAATTTTGTAGCGATGGTGGACTGTCAGACAGAAAAAGGACGTCAGAGCAGTGGAAAGCTAAACAGGAGAGTGATAACACGGGCTAACTGCTAAAACACGAGCTAAAGGCTAAAACATAAGCTAAAGGCTAAGCTGTTTGTGATAATGTTCATTCCAACCCACATGCAGCGGTTATTCTGCAGTGATCTGATCAAACTTAAAAGTCTGTCAATAAAATGAAGAGTGAGGTTAAGTTAGCTCTGATTGGTAGATAAGCAGGACACAAGGATTCGCTAACGTTACACATTAGCCTACATTAGCCTAATTGTTGTCACATTTCAAACAACAGCGCTGTGTAACTATTGATAAATACCTTACCCTTTTGCTCAGAATCTGGTAAAAAGTTGTCTTCTTGAACAAAGAAAAGTAGCATTTAAAAAAAGATCAGATCTCAATTCATTTCCAAAACAAACACGCCTTGTTAAGAGGTCCGGTTTTGCATTTTCAGCCTAACCCTGTTGTGTATCACATAAAAATGAGTGAGTCCTGTGGTCTAAAGTGAGCATGGTGATGGGAAAAAAGGCCAAGTCAGAGGTGTTGAATAATATCTGAAGACACCTGAGAACCAGTTTGTGGATACACACCTGACACAGACACTATTATTGTTCATTACACTATAAACAGAACACAAGTGGAAACTGTTAAATAACTTGCCAGGATTAAGAAACAGATTACAACATGACTAGATGGATGATCGATACCACTTTACATCATCTTACCCAGACTGAGAAGAACAAAAGGTTGACTTGTTACTTAACAGCATGTTTGCTGATTCACCCCTACATCCATTCAAGTGGTAAACCCTCAGATTACGACAGATAATCCCGTTTAATACGCTGACTTTAAAACAACCTGTGGAACCGAGAAAACCTCCAAAGTCCAGAAGAGGAGTTTGCCTCAGACTGACGAAAGCCACTGCACATTTCTTGTTTTGTTTTTTTTTTCCCAAGAAGTCACTGGACAGGATGAAATGTGCCAACTTCTGGCAGAGGCATCAATGCTCGAATGACACAACTCTTAAAGAGTGCAGCCGTCCAGAAAGACGGATGACAGAAAGACAAAACAGCAGGTTGTAAAGGTAAAAACAGGAGAACGGGCAGAGGAATGACAGAAATGCAGAGCGTACAGCTGCACAGACTCCAGGAAAACAATATTTAAATTATTTACATGGAGGAGAAAAGTCAGACGCTGATAAAGTATTTTTTTTATCCGATCTTTCCCTGATTTCCTCTTGAAAGCAAGCAGCAGCAGCACATTTGGTACCTTTGATGACAGTGAGCACCGTGTGGGGCTGATCCAGAGAGATGGCAAGACCCAAAGCCTTCAGATATTTCTTCTCATGGAGCAGGTTGGACAGCTCCTGCTGCCTTTACACAAACACACACACAGACAGGTTTAAACACAGATTAAAAAAAAAAACATCTGCACAAGGATTCTTAGATTTTGACGTGAGATGTCCTTTGGCTTTAGCGGGTTTTGCAGTAGTGAAACAGGACTTCTCAAACAAAAGCTAAATTGTACAAAATGTTCTCTATAATCAGTGGGCTCTTTGGTCATTACAAAACAGGAGGCTGAAAGAGGAAGGAAGGAATGCTGTGCAGTCTTCGTTAAAACAGGCTGTAAAAATTCCTCCAGAAACAGAAGATTTGTTAAAAATTGTGATAGATTAAGTTCCAACAGCTATTTTCATCGCAATAGCATGATGGATTATGGTGCCAGTAAGAGCACACACGTCAGCGTGTAAATATATACACATTAAACCAAACAAGTGTCTGGGTCCTTACATTCCCTCTCTCTTATCAGACCTGACCCTATTTGAGGTCTGACCTTTGACCCGGTCGGGTCCACCTCAGCCTAACACAGTCACACACAAACCGAATTGTGCAACAAGAGCATCTCTGGCCGCAGACAGGAAGACGACGAGGCTCTGTTTGTCTACCCTCTTAAGAAGGTGGAACAAATGACGCGAGCCTGCTCATTTTTTATGTCTCAGGAGGTGTAACTCACTTGAGTATCTGATCCTCCTGCTTGGCTTGCTCCTCTGCAAGCTCCACTTCAGTCACATCCTGAAAGGAGAACAAAAAAAGGACAAATTGAGATAAACAGTTGATCCCTGAGGATTGTTTTTTAACTTTTAATTCCATTTGAAGAGAAAGGTCAGTTTGAGGAGCATTTTTATTTTTTTTTTGTGAGTAAAATGTCTGTTAGCCCAAGGCGTCGGTGGCGCCTATTAGTGTTTTCTGATATTTTGGGAATCAAAAAGAGATTTTGCTGTCTTTGTTTTTTAGCCCTGGGCTTGAAACTTTCTTTGCCGTTTTCTAGTTTTGAAACTTCACTAAATTAAAGCTTTTTCAGTTTGACAGCACGTAGAGAAACACCGCCCCCTCAGATCACACCTACCAGCCACACTTTGATGGTCGAGTCCGCCGAACCCGTCACCATCTTGTCGTCTTTGCGGCTGCCGTGGAGACCCCACACTTTGTCCTGGTGGGCGTCTAGCGTCTTCACACACTCATTGGTCTTTATGGTCCACAGCTTCACTAACCCATCGGAGCCGCTGAGAGAGAGCAGAGTGAGGAGAACTGAGTTCTTGTTCATGGAAAAAAATATTAAGGTATTGCATTTGGTGGATGTTATTCTCTTTTTTTCTGACATCCTGAAGCTTTAGTTTCATTCTTCAGCTGAGCACACAAGTTGTACAAAAGATAAAAATGTATATAGTGTGGGTTGTGACACGATGACCGTTTCCCTGTAAATGTTTTCCTTCCACATTCCTGAGTTTTATTAGCAAATGAGAATTACATAAGCGAGAGATGATACAAGATATAAATCACTGCTATCAGACACCTGAGATCACAAGAAGCAGGAAAGGATTTTAAAGCTCCTTTTTTTCCTCTTTCCTTTTTTCAACTAAATAATGTGCAAGTGTAATTTTGTAAGAGGATGAAGTTACCTGGTGAGGAGTTGAGTGCCTCGGCTCACAAAGATCACCTTCAAAACGGACGCGTCGTGACCCTCGAACGTCTAAAATTAGGAAATCATTTTATACGATTCTGCTTTTGAGCCACAAGAACAAAAACACAAATGTATTGGCTGTCATCATACGGAAATCTTCGGATTTAAATAAAGAAGAAATGAAAATCTTTGCTGTTGAACCCCAAACTAAAGATCTGGTTAAATTTACCGTCTTGTGGTGCACCTAACTATCTATACAGGTCGGCTTAAGTCGAAATGTAAAATGGCCAAACACACGTAACTGAATTTGAGGTTGAAAGAGTGTGAAATGTAAAAAAAAAAATATAGGAACGTGGTAAAAGATAAACACGTTTGCCTTCTGTATTTCGTAGCCCACCTTGAGACAGCCAAAGTCTTGCAGGCTCCACAGTTTGGCGGTGCCGTCAGCGGAGGATGTTGCCAGCACTTGGTCGACAGGAGAGAAGCAGACGGCCCAAACGCCGCGCCGGTGGCCCCTGAACACCCCGAGTAAGCTCACGCTCCCCTCTTTAGCTAAAGACCACAGCTTGGCTGTGCGGTCCTGTGAGCCTGAAGCCAGCAGCTTATCGTTCGGCGACACTGCAACACTGTTTACATCCTAAAGGTGAAAATGAGGAATAAATGAACAGGAATGATCGAGGGCAGGAATACAGTCAAAAGAAAGACTGCAAAAAAAAATATGGTGGTGAAAAGTGTGAATGAACGTTTTATTCCTGCAGGAACATGCTCAAAACATCTCTCACTGCACAGCCTCCAGTGTCACCATCAGTCGTGACTGACGTGAGATACAGAGATCGTTTACATGACAACGGGAGATAGCTAAAGTTACAGGCACTGTCGAGGACAGACTGTCGATTGTTACACTTCACATCTTTGGTGAGGAGAATGTGGGCGTAGCAGGAAAATTACGGCATGTAGGAATTCCTACTTCCAAGATGTTTGCTGAAGTTCATCGACTTCCTGGGTGAGACAGAGGGCAGCAGGTTTTCTGCACTTCCTTATAAGAAGAGGGGTTCGCATTAAAGGAGCGATGAGGAGATTTAACATGCAGGTCAACTGTTTACATGGAATGTGATCTATTCTGATCTGGTGTTCACATGTTCCACTGCATTTAATCATAACAGACGTTTTACAGACGTGTGACATGTACAGATCTATGAAAACATTATCAAAGATGCTGTTTAGCCTTTTAGTAGCCAGTCTTCAGAGTTTTCCAGTGGTTCCTCGTTTGTTCGATGTTTCGGTCAGACTTTTTTTTAAATGGTTCAATATTTCTTGTTTTCCCACTGTGTGATAACGTTGAGTTCTTTGAGAGTTTGTATTAAAAAGAAACTCTCCGCTGCAGACCAGTTCTGTGAACTCTGTTTGGAAGCGGACATATTTTCAATGCACAGACGTAGCACAGCCCTACAACTTTCCGTTTCTTTGTTTACATGACAAAACTTTGCTTTTGATCGGTTTGGGAAAAGGAATATTCTACCCCTGTGAAACCAAAAAAAAATATTGGGTTTCAGCCTGTTAATTCTGAATGAGGTGTTTATATGGAACATTTTTATTCAGTTTGGGCTTGTGTGCGAGTGTGAAAACTGTCATAAGTTTTGTTTCAGGAATCCATATCTTCTAATTTATAAAAGCAACCAGATTACTGTGAAATCTTAAATCGTGATTTTCTAAGAGTTTTCCCTTGAAGTTAAGAGTAAAGAATCTGGTATGAATGTAATCTGTGAGGCATCTCAGCTCTAAAGAGCGCTCTTAAAATGAAAAACTGGTAGGAGTTATGAGAAGAATGTCTAAGAGGAGAATTGCTCTTACAGGAAATTTTGAATCTTTTCACTTCTACCAAAAATAAGCCTTTAACAAATGAGACAGACTTTTTAACTTGTGAAACTTCAAACAATGACTTTTCTTTTTTTATTCCACAGAAACAGAAATAAGCTGAGCTGTACGTGAGCAAGCAAAAAGACAAAAGAGCAGCAATGTGCTGTTTTTCCTCCAATGAGAGAGATTTCAAAGTGAGAGCAAAGTGTCAACAATGGAGAGAAATTTCAACACGCTTTCTTCAAATGACAGAAAAGGGAGCTGAAACCAGGAACTCCAGGAGAGAGGCTGAAAGTTTCACATTCCCACCTCCTTCATTTGGCTAAGGATGCAAAGACAGATGCACATTTACACCAAAACGCTGTGAAAGCACCTTCAAGTTCTCCCTGTGCCATAAATGTTGAGCGTACACCAACACACCTTTTCAAGTGCACATAAATTTGTCATCTCAGGAATTAAAAGTTTTAATTTCACTGACAGCTAATCGGAAAAGTGGACGTCTCTGTTGTGATCATGGAGAAGCTGTGGAAGTGTTCTATAAAACCCAAGATGGTGTGCACCCGGAAAAAAAGAAGAGGGAAGATGTTTCTATATTTGAGCAGTTGTTTTTTTATCGTGCTGGTACCTTATCATGAGCCTTCTCAGTGGCGCGGACAGTCAGCTGATGTATTTCGCCCCCCGTTGTTGACAAGTCTGCTGGGAGATCCCAAACTTTCACCGTACAGTCCTGACTGCCAGAAACTATGAAGGATGCTTTCATTCTGGTGGGAAACACGTTCAGAGAAATAAGATCTAAATACGATGTTTGCACTGATTTACTTTCATATTAGAATGAGTCGTTTTGTTTCTGGCCTGTGATCCGAGAAGATACAGGAAAGTTACCTGGAGCAGGTGACTGAGCCTACATCGTTGGTGTGGCTGGAGCCCTGAGCCACACAGGTCACCTGACCAGTGTCACCGTCCATCTGCCACACACGCACAGACCTGTCCTGAAGACACACAACATGCAATGTCATGTCAGCTCTAATGTGGTTTGTTAGAGCCCGATATGTAATAAAACCCAAAATGTAACAAGATACTGAGCCCAAAACATAATACCTTCATACATTTTGGTTTTCTTACTTTTTTTTATTATTATTACATTTTGAGTTGTTGTTACATTTCAGTTACAAATCGGGCTCTAACTCCATTTTTAATAGCTTCATGTGTGTTCATATTTCTGTATCTCAGTTGTACATGCAGAGGCTTCTTAAACACAGCTCAGTGAGAGACATATCAAAGTGTCAGTTCTTTGTGTGTAGTGTTGATGGACACCGCAGAGACGTGAGCTCACCTTCGCACAGCTTGCGAAGAGGAAACCTTTTCTGAACACGTCCAATGAGAAGACAGTGTCTGTAAAAGATCAGCAGATTAGAACAGCTGAGAATGTCAGAATAGATAATCATCAATCAGACCTGCTCAGCCGGTCACACTGATCTGACTTTGTTGGACTCTGGTTTCCCTGTTGACAGGTTTCATTCCAATCATCACGACATGTTGAAGAAAGTGTGTTATAATTTGTAATCACTGCAAAAAAAATGTATCAGCTTACACGTTACCCACTAATAAACGGTCTTTATTGTACATAAAGAAAGAGTTTGACCTTCCAGAAACAAAAATATTCTGCGAATATTTCCATTAATCTAAAAAAGGTTTTCCTTCCTCATGATCCAGTTTGTCACAAGCTTTGAAAATTCTGCTGCAGTTTTTTAAACATACAGCAATCATTGTTTAATAAACTTCTTAAGAGGGGCCGACACTTTTTGCAGTGTTTGACACAGAGATTAAAACATGTACAAGTTGGATATTTGAATCAAAGCTTCCAAAGAGCATCAATCAGTCACTTTAGTGCTCTCTGCTAAAAGGATAACCCATCTGGAATGTTTCAGTTTTAGATTTACATGCACAGATGCTGCCCCCTGCTGTTCACCCACCTGTGTGTCCGTACAGGATCTGGCAGCTGTTGGTGAGCAGCTCGAACACCTTTAACTGGCAGCTGTTGGTGGCCACCACGATGTGGCTGTCGTCTTTACCCAGGAACTTCACGTCTAGCACCTCATCGCTGTATCCCACAAACTATTCATTTGACAGATAAAAGGTGAAAGGAAAACACCAATAATGGATTTAGATTTGAACTTTTTGATGGGAAAAAAAATCTGCTACTCAGACCTCTCAGTACTCACCTGCTGCTGTGTGCTGAGAGCAGGCAGCTGGTAGAGCACAATGTTGTGCTCTGCAGTGACTGTCGCCAGTCGTGAGGAGCTGGGCAGGTGAAGGAGGAACGTTAGACTGCGGGGGTCGTCATCCTTCTTTTCATCCTCCGCCTCTGCAGAGACGGGCAGGGTCTGGGTGTAGACACAACGTGCCGTGCTGGCCTCCCACACTCTCAAGATACCTACAAGGGAGTAAAGAGGAGGGTTGAGTTACAGAAAACAACGATACAGTTGAGATTTTAAGGACCTATCAGGGGAGTCACCTTTGCTCCCAGCTGTGATGAAATGCAAGTCTTTGCTTTTGACTCCAATTTCAGAGAAGTCCTCACTGTCAGGTAAAAGCACAACACCTTCCACAGCCTGAAAACAAAGACAATGCATACACAAAAAAATATATGTATGAATTTAGAGGATTTGCAAAAGATATTATTTTGTTCTACATTCTCTTCGTAGACCAACCTCGTAAACTGGTACAGTTCTTTTGGCTTTTCTGGTCTCCAGGTCCCACACCGTGCAGATCTTATCTCTGCCAGAGCTAAAGTTAAAGATCAACACACAAGGTGAGTATGAAAAAGACTAATTGAGACACTCAACCATTTTGAACATTGTATACCCTTTACCTGACCATGGTGCCTCCATCAGGGCTGAAACTGAGGGCGGTGACGGCGCTGTAGTGGCTCTGCAGCACAAACACACACTGACTGGAGCGTAGGTCCCACAGCCGGATGCCACAGTCCAAAGAAGAGGAGAAGAGCTGCAGCCTGCTGATGTCTGGGTGGAACTGGACCAAACTGCACAAGTACAGAGAGGATATTTACTTTATTTCAGTATTTTTGGATGTGCAAAGCCAAAATCTGGGATAATTCTTTCTAATTATCTGTTTACAAATTATCTCAAACAATACACTGATATATTTGCTTTACATTATTTCTTTTTTAGGCCTTTTTGGCGTTTTAGACAGGACAGCTTAAGAAAGAGAGAAAAAAATTAGGGAGAGAGTAAGGGGATACAATTCTCTAAATCATTTCAGGACTGAGAATCAATCCTATGATCAGTGCACCACATTTATAGTTCACAGATATCGATACTTACTGCACAACTCCAGACGATCCTTTAAGATTGTGGGTGCAGTACTGCTTCAATACATCCCAAATCTTTATAGTGCCATCACAGCCACCTGCAATATGCCAAGAGGACGTTAAAGTTATAATGTACATATATATCAATAACACTGCTGAATATCAGAAAACCTTTGTTTGCTGACCTGTAGCCAGGAGGGTGGAGGTTGAGTCAAAGGTCATACTGGCTACAGGAACTGTGTGAATGGCCCTCCAGGAGCGGGTACACTGAGCTTGCTTCCAGTCCCACTGTTTTAGCAGCAGCGCTCTGCTGGCTGTTACAAGCAGCTGTGGTTGGACACGGAGCACAGACATGCAAGCTTTTACAGGCAGTAATGATGAGTTAACACCACAAAGTCTGGCTGAAGCTCACTGAAGTATGGGAAGAGTGCTCACTTTACCTCATCATCACAGCTCAGGGCGAAAGATGTGATGTCCTCTTGATCATCCTGCAGGAACAGTATGAACAGACACAATGAAAACAATCATGGTATAATCAAATGAAGAAAAAAAAAGAAAAATCAAGCAGAGTAAGCAATGTATTACACTTGTTAAGCTGAAATCAGACAATTGTTTGTAATTTCAATTACATTCATTTTGGACTTACGTGTTCCACACAATGGATAATCTTCCCGGTGCTGATCTCCAAAACATTAACGCGGGAGCCACAGGTGCAAAAGATGTACCTTTCATCTTTACTGATCTACAAGACAAACAGAAAGGAGCAGAAGATATAAGCTGATTAAAATCTGTAAACTTTTTTTAGTTATTGCTTCCAAGGCATAAGAAAAAGTTACAGTTTGAATGATTTTTAAGCTCTTAAGTTCCCCACCAAAGATCATGTATCATTACTTAACTACTTTTTTTGTTAATATGATACTTTCAGGCTGGATATATTACAATAATTAACTTAGTGCAGACAAATTGTGCCAACAGGGGCACTTTGAGTATAATACAACGAAGCATCAAACTCACCTGTACTTTTCCTCCTTTGTAAAATGGTTCGATTTTGCTGGAGACAACATAGCTGAAACAGAATGTAACAAAAAGTAGTGTACAACTTGAAGCAACTTCACATGACACATTAGCCTAGCTTCGTGCTAACCAGAAAACAACGTTCTAAGGCGTACGAGTCAACGTGCCATGCGTCAAATGCTTACTTCGTTTTGAACTGAAGATTGGCGCCTGCCATCTTGTTCACTGGTTATCCTTAATCCGTAATATTTTGGCAGTGGTGTAAATGTAATGTCTAATTTCTCAATTCACACGTTGGTTTCAGTCAACACATCCATCCCGCATGTTGATGATCGCGTCGCACGAATATTACGTCAATAGAGCGCACAGGTACGTGATTGGCCAGGCGGCTGTTTTGCCACACGATGCTGTAAAATCCAAACATGTAGGCTAAATAGTACGTTATTTATTGAATAGCTTAATGGAAACTTCACTTTATAAGTAAATAAAGTTTTAAATTAACGTACATGGATTCTTTCCGCTAATTAGAGTTTAAAAGTAACACAAATATCTATTTTTTTTGTCTTCCAGGCTGTCAACAATAGACTGAGTAAGAGCTATTCAGCTGTAAAAGCACCTGTTTGACATTTGGGGTCAAAGCTTTGATGCTAGAACAGCAGGGAAGAGACTCGTTCAGCGATGAGCACCATTATCTGACTTTTATAATTTACGGTTTTCATTTGTCCACACGCGAGCACACGCCACGCGAGTGGTCCCACCTTCATGTTTTGTCAGGAATATTCATGTGTGTTTGTGCATTGATAACACGGGTGTGTGTTTTGTTGGTGACATGTGAGTGTACCGATATGGAGTAAACCGGCGTAATGGAAAAACGGTGAGGACTGGAGACATCATGGTGAGTAGACCACTGCTGCTTTTATTTATTATTTATTACAGAATTAATGTTTTGGTTTTTTTTCGGATTTATAGATTTAGCTATAAAACATTTACCCTCAACCTGGCAAATCGTAATGTATTATATATGTCAACTCTACAAATTTCTTCTCTTTGAACAAAATAGTTCAGAATGAGTCTGGAGTTATTTTTAAAAAAATATATATTTTAAAAAAAATGAATAAAAAAAAACTTATCATTTCCTGAAATTCTTTATTAATCAAGTTATTTTGTGAAGGTAAAAAAAGGTCCAGGTGGGTGCATTTTGTCTATTTTTTTTTTTTTTTACTCTAATGTCACCTGCCATGTGACTCTCCAGAACAATCCTGTATTGTCATCTCCAACCTTTATGTTGAAAACACTGTTGACAGGTTGTAGGTCGTTATAGTCAGGAGTGGAACAAGTAGGCTCCCAAAAATATTCCACTCAAGTTACAATTACTTTGATGACACTGATTAACTGAAGTAGGAGAACATAGCATTAATATTTTTGTCAAATCTTTTGTGATAATTGGTCTTTGTAGATCTATGGTCCATTCCTAGTCATGGCTGGCTATGCAGAGAAGCTTGTTACAGGCCAAACAAGGAGTCCAACAACATAATATATAATAAAATTAGGTATAATGAAGCAGTTTGATCCGAAATGAGACAAATTCACATTGTAAGATTCAGAGTTTTTTTGGAAGTGAGCCGTCATCATCCAGTTGATGGAGATCTTGTATATTTCTTGTAAAATAAATTCTTTTTAACTCAGTAACTGAAACTATCTAAAAAGTGCAGCACTTTCCAGATAAAATACTTTTGTAGAAGTACTGATTTTAAAAAAACACTCAAAAATTAAAGTAACTCAAAACATTTCTATGTATTTACTTTCCACCCCCTAGTTGAAACGCTTTATTTAATAGCTGTAGAGAAAATACTCATACATCAGTCTGTTTATCCCTTCAGCTATCAAAACTGCAATGTCTACAAAAGCTATATATTGCTAATTATAGCCCAAAATAAATATGTATTTTTATTTGCCACATCCAGGCAGACCCAGAGGTGTCGACACAAAGCGGGGGTTATGATGTAGAGCAGTTTGTGGACACTCCAGACTACGACCTGATCTGCACTATTTGCCAGGGTGTCCTCAGGTGTCCAGTGAGAGCTGCGTGTCACCACATCTTCTGCAAAAAATGCATCTTACAGTGGCTGAAGAGGTACAGTCTGGATTGCTGGACAAGAAATGAGAAATGTTGTACGACAAAAAAAAAGTGTCATTGTATTGTTGTGAGTGTCATACAGAATTACAGGACCAACGAGTGTTTAACTTTTGCAGACAAGAGACCTGCCCCTGCTGCAGGAAGCCTATGAACCCGAGCTTGATCTTTGTCATGTTCAAGCTAAGCAAATCTATTGGACGCATGAAGATCAAGGTAGGAAATGCTATCTCACTTCTTTATGGCTAATCATCAAGTTACCTTTCTTCTGTTTGTAAAAGATGCCCAAAAGATGCTGCATCATGACAAATGTGAATCATGGCTTAAGGCCTTTGATCTCTTTGAATTTCTCTGTCTGGTCTCAAACAGTGTAAGAATGAGATCCGTGGCTGTGCACAGACCTTCCCCCTCTCAGAGCAGTACTGCCACAGCATGAGCTGTCTGTACGAGCTCATCCCCTGTCCTTACCAGGGCTGCCGGGCGCAGCTCCTACGCAGAGACCTTGACACCCATGCACACCACTGTGAACACTGGCGTCAGCCCTGCCACATGGGTTGTGGGACAATACTGTCCCATCGCACCCAGGCTCAACACAACTGCTACAAACAACTAAGGCAGGAGTACGAAGCCAGACAGAGGAACCACAGAGCCATCGCAACTGCCCTGCAGAGGAAGATGAGGAGGATGCAGAGCACCATGGCTCATATGAAAAGGCAGATAGGGCTGATCTGTGAGAGCCTGGAGGTGATGGATGATCTGAACGAAGTAGAGGAAGAAGACCTTGGAGAGAGCAGTGGCAGCTCGAGAGGGACTCCGGGTAGTAACAACAGCAACTGCTGAAAACAAGTCACACCTCAGTGCTACTGGTTGGCTACTGCTTTGTATAATTCTGCGTGTGTTAATTTCTAAAACAGTGTGTTTTTGAATCTGTAGGTTGGTATATGATCAAATATTGTTAAAAGAGTGAATCTGTAACATTTGTTATATTATTATCAGTATTCTAAATAGAGTGTTTAATGTAACATGTCATAGGCCAACTAATCTTCACTCAAAAGTACTGAAAATCAAATCTTGGATGTAATCAAAAAAGCTGATGAGTTAGATTTTTTTTTTACTTATCAAAAGACATTTTTAAAAAATAATTAAGAGTCAAAAATATATACTCTAAATTTTTGTTACAGTGACTGTTATTTTTTATGCCTTAAAAAAGCTTTTGCTTTTTTGTGCTCGTTTGCTTCAACTACCTTTATATAAGAGTGAAAGAGATGCTGTTAAAACATCAGTTATTGATTTGTTAACTTCTAAGGCCTGGGTTATTGTGAAATAAAGTTTATGTGAATCTGATTATTTGCTGAATTCCACACTCTTAAAGCTTAATCTTTTATTACAAATCACATACTTTGGAAATGGAAAGAAAGAATAACTTTGCTTTGGTTTTTAAGTCAGCCTTGCCAGTAGGGGCAGTAATGCGCAGAGTGTAGTAGTGTGTGTTTTTTCCCGAATGAAATCTCGCGATAACACGAGGGTATAAAAGCCTATGGAACTTTTCATGGGTCTTCTTCCTGTAAAAACGATCACGTAAGTCCTATGTAGCATATCGTAGCCTGACTTGAATCCTCTTTCATCTGAAACATCATCCTACCAATTGTATTACTGATACCCCCAAACCAAGGCTCTAATGTTAATTTTACTATTTTTCTGAATATTTACGGGGTCAAAATGGCATGATCGTAGAGATTTGTTCTTTTAATTGGAGGTCCACCATGTACAATATGGCGGCGCGCTAACTGTTGTGTCCAAATTCGAGTTAGAGATGTGGTAATGAAAGCTTCAATTAGCTTTGAGAAACATTGGAAATATTTATCATGGTATTTGTTTCATCGTGCAGCAAATGGCGGACGACGCCGGTGGTAGAGGAGGTTTTCGCGGAGGTTTCGGCGCTGGTGGCCGCGGTCGGGGCCGTGGACGCGGCAGAGGCCGTGGTAGGGGCCGCGGTGCCCGGGGTGGAAAGTCTGAGGACAAGGAGGTAAAATAGCTCTCAAAAGCACTTATTCAGATTCTGATTCCACGTGTTGCAGTCGGAGCTAGGTTTCACCCAGCTTTCTGTTGTCTGTTAGTGGGTGCCGGTCACCAAGCTGGGCCGCCTTGTTAAGGACATGAAGATCAAGTCCCTGGAGGAGATCTACCTGTACTCTCTGCCCATCAAGGTAAGCAGTATGTCAGAGTAATGAACTGCTTCCATCTGAAGCAGACAAAGTCCAGTCGTGGCACATGTTTATAAATTCAAGCTACATCGAATCCGGATGCTGAAGTCTCGTCATTTCCGTCTGTAGGAGTCTGAGATTATTGACTTCTTCCTGGGTTCTGGACTGAAAGATGAGGTTCTGAAGATCATGCCTGTTCAGAAACAGACCAGGGCCGGTCAGCGCACCAGGTTTAAGGTAAGTTCTCATAATGAAAAGCTGAATTTTTATCCAATTGTGATGATGGTAGAGATCTAACACTGTACCCCTCCTGCTGCCTTTTTAGGCCTTTGTTGCCATTGGCGACTACAACGGCCATGTGGGTCTGGGAGTGAAGTGCTCCAAAGAGGTGGCCACCGCCATCCGTGGAGCCATCATCCTGGCCAAGCTGTCCATCGTCCCCGTCAGAAGAGGTTACTGGGGTAACAAGATTGGTAAGCCCCACACTGTGCCCTGCAAGGTGACTGGACGTTGCGGCTCTGTGTTGGTGCGTCTCATCCCTGCCCCCCGTGGTACCGGCATCGTGTCTGCCCCTGTGCCCAAGAAGCTGCTTATGATGGCTGGTATTGATGACTGCTACACATCTGCCAGGGGTTGCACCGCCACACTTGGCAACTTTGGTAAGAGCTTTGTCATGGTACCTGCAGCCGTAAACGGTTTTCTCCATGCTCTGCTCAGCTTCACCTCTGAAGTGGTGTAGTTGTCGTTTTCTGGAGAGAAAGAAACGAGTATTGTAATGCACGGCAGAAAGACTGTTAAAGTCGTCTCTTCTGTTCCCCTTTTCAGTACTCAACAGTTGTGCATAGATGAACTGAAACTGTTAGATTGTCAGAGTTCCACCTTTAACAATAACCTTTTGATTTAATCTTCAGCCAAGGCCACTTTTGATGCCATCTCCAAGACATACAGCTACCTGACTCCTGATCTCTGGAAGGAGACGGTCTTCACAAAGTCTCCTTACCAGGTACAGTACACTGCACTTGAAATATGTCATGTTGTTGTAAAAATTGAGATTCTTATATTGACGGACTTTCTCCTTTTTTAATTTTCAGGAGTTCACTGACCATCTTGCCAAGACTCACACCAGGGTGTCTGTGCAGAGAGGACAGGCTGTCCAGGCTGCTGCCTCCTAAACTTTTTATACAGAGAAATGTTGAATAAACATTCTGAAACATCACAATGGTTTCTTGTATTTTTACTCTACTCAACAGCAGGATGGGTTCTGTATAACACAGGAATTCAAAGATTGCCCTTTGCAACATCAAAGGTTGTACAAGCAGGTAAACATCCATTACATCAGATCAGATATGTTTTGCACCCTTTTAACTTTAAATTGAAATGTACTATTGAAGTTGTTTGTACAAGGCACATTTGATGAAGCAGATGAACAAAAAGCTTTTTTTGGTGCCTGACCCATCAAAAGTGAGCTAGAAAATTCAAATCTTTTGAAACCAAGATGTTAAGTGACACTTTCCACAAAACCCCCCCCCCAATTTTTTTTTTTTTTTTTGGTGTCAGTTTTGATAAACATTTTTATTAAATATGCATTTATTTAATGCAGAAAAAACTTTGAAATATTTAGCCTTGATGAGAGATGTCTGTGAAACTCGTGTATCAAATATGAATCGTTTGGCTTTAAACGGTGGCTGTCTGGCATGCGTGCTTTGCTGTTGGTTTAAGCTGGTCTGTCTCTGAATGACATATAGTAAAAAAATTAATTCTGAACTACTTGTAAATATATCCCCTGCTAATATAGACCTGAAATGTGATCTTTAATCGATTAGCTGCCCACATTTGGATCTCTCATCTTTTCCCCCATAAGCAGTATGCCAAGTCATGAATACTCAACACTAAGATTAACTGGTTGATCTGCTAGAACACTCCTGTTCTTATTTTGCTTAACAGGAGGGGCGACACAAAAATAATAGACTGCAAAAAGAAAAAAACAGCAAGAAGCAACATTAACTGTCTGCATTGTCAAAACCTGCTGCGTTAGATCAATAATCTTATGTTTTAAAGGAAAAGCTGCACTTTAAAATGTATGGGACATGGGCAGTTTTTGACACAACTTACTAAAAAGATATGTACTGATTTGTCTAAAAGGTAGTGTGCAGTATGTAAAGAGTAAAGTGTACCACAAAACTACATTTAAAATGTCTGTTATATTTAAAGTGAAGTTATGTGAATGTGAAGCCTTGGTTTTCAGGTTGCTGCACTGACTTCCAGAAAGACAAAGCACCAAGCAGGCAGGATTTATCACATAAACTTTATTTTACAATCTTTACACAGCACAGATAGTAGGGAACCTCTCTCTTAAGCATTTTGGGCCTGGGCAGCCATCATTCTTTCTTTCTGCTTCATGAGACACAGCCTCGCACTTGCATATGCTCCCAGATCTTCATCTGAAAAAAGACAGATCATAAACATAATGAGCAGTTGAACAAAATGAACAATAATCATAAGTAATTTTACCTTAAAGTCAAAACAATGTCAGTGAAATGTTTGCAAGCCTTTTTTTCTTTTTCAATTTCTTACAGAACAAAGTTGATCTGAGTTTATTTTGCACGCATTCTCATTTGTCCTTGCTATAAACGGTAAATTACTCACAGCGTGACCTGTAGTTAGTGGATGTCTCAATGAGCAGCTGCTTTTCTTTTGCACAGTTCTGTGCGGCACTTGCTCCCTCTCTCTGCAGGCAGGCTCCAAAACGCTCCTTGACCACCTTGATTATTTCCTGGTCAACTTTGCTGAGGGACAAAGAAAACAATACTATGAATGTCAAATCTTCAAAAAAAGGACCATGGTGAGCTCTGATCTGTCTCTGCAGAAAGGCTATAAGAGAAAATGTGTCTGCGATGATAGCAGCCCTCTGGGTAGGTTTAATTGATGCACCAATTTACAGAAGGATGTAAACACACAATATTATATCAGCATTCAAGACACAAATTAAGCCAATAATCAAATGTGATTGCATCTCCTCTTCAGGAATGATTTTCTGCAATACTGGATGACTCATTTGCTAAATTTTGACAGCAGATGTGAGGCACAAAAACACAAGAGAGAGCTGGTTATTGATTGACACCAAGTTTATCCTGCCCAGTGCCAAGACTGTTGATAGACAGGCGAGAGATCAGAGAAGGCCAAACAAGCTTGCTGGAAAAATTCGCAATAGATCTTGCAAGCTTATTTAAGTATGATAATGTTATTGTAGTAATGCCATAAAGTTGTGCGATTAGAGAATGGTTGAATAATTTAAAAAATATTTTTGACAAATCTTGTCTCGGCACTTTACTTACAAGTCTCTCTTCCATTGCATCTCAGCCTCATAATAGCAGACGTAATCCCCCTCCTCGCACTCCGTTAAGTCAGGAACACGTCGGAACTTCTGGTGGTAGTACACGGGCCTATTCTTGAACCGAAGGCTTTCAAGAACACCTGGATGAAAAGAAACCGTCCAGGAAAGAGTTGAAGACACAGAAAAGAAACGCGGGTTGCATTGTGGTCCTTCATGCTCTGAAGGACGCTGGCTAGCAAAACACGTCTCAACTAGCTAACTGCTATCACTAAATACAACAATTAGGAGCCATGAGAACAACTGGGCGTTACATTTTTTTATAATAAAGTAATAACACGATATACGAAACGAAACACCAGCATCCGGAAATTAGCAAAAACAGAATTGTCAGCTCCTGATCGCTATGCTATCCTATTAGCTGGCTAGCAAAGTTAGCTGAAGTTACCTCTGAATGAGGTGACAGGCAGGTCCACGGCGTAATAGAACATGTTAGCCACAATCAGACTTGGATTTGGCAGTGAAGTCTGTTTATCCACAACCGGAGTCCGCGTTGGGGGCTCCGGGTATGCATCTCTATAATGGTCTTGAGGCATATTTTTGCCTTTAATTCGCCTCGGACTCAATACGACCTCGAAAACCCGACACTGGTCTCGCGCATGCGCAGGACAATCACAATGTTGACGAATTAGAGGTCACAACACTAAACCTTGAATTCACTCCAAAGTGCTTAAATTCGAGTCATTAGAAAACATTTATTCGATACAAATATTGTCCCCAGAGAGGAAATGCCAGTAGCCCTACCCCAGGATTTTAAAATCGTAAAGTTCGAAGGGTAGAGGTCACAGTTGAAGCTTGTTGCACCCTGTTGGTGCAGCAGAGGGCGGTGCAAAACTATTTTGTCACCTGTTTTGGGGCTTTAGTTACCAAGAAGTCTTCAAACGTAATTTAAAATGTGAACGATCTGTCTAAAATCCGATGTTGTGGAAAAAATAAATAAATAAATAAATTTAAATAAATAAATAAAAATAATGATAATAATAATAATAATAAATGTTATTGGGGTTACAGAATGGCATTTGATAACCAAATAAATTGCTTTTAAATGATTCTAATTGATGACTGTAACGGGTAGACCACTTTCACACAATTAATCCTGCTATCATATGTGGCCTGTTGCTCATGAAATAGATGTAAGCATCTAGAATTGAGATTATGTTCAACCTTTAAATCTCTCAAGACAGTTTCTTTTGTGAAACACCATAAATGCAGTGTATATTTATGTAAATATTTCTCATTTTTCATACTAATATTTATGTTTGGAGCTGTGACATAATGTTGCACTGCACTTGATTTCTTTTTTCCAGACACTTCTATTACAGGCGAGTCAAGTTGTTCTGAGAAAAAAAACAAAACAAAACAAAAAAAAAACCTTAATTTATAAACTGTAAATACTTATAAACATGGTACAGAAATAAAGTTGCTGTTTTATTACTGTTTGGAGGAGTAGACTGTCCCTCATTTGGTGGAGCAGGTGGATATCAGCTACATGACAATGAAAACTTTCCTTTTCTCCTCACTTTCCTTTCTTGGTGATATGTTCCCGTCCACTAAGCCTCCTCACCACCTAAGACCCTTGACTATCCCCTCTCCCTCCTCCTATGTCTTGTCAGAGCTTGGCAGAGCCTGCCTTGTCTGAAAGCGAATACAGCTCCTCAACTGGGCCAAACACCAATTTAGAGTCCTACGCTGTGTATCATCTTATGTCTGATCTTTTCATCAGCACAGGCCCCTCTCTCTTTCTATCTCGTGACGGGACAGTGAACAGACATGGTTAGTGCTCCTCATGTGTTTGGGTCTATTTTCCCATAAAGGATAGATTAATTTGCTGTTTTGTCTGTCTGTTAACCTCTAGTTATGTTTTTGTGTTACTTCTAAGTTGTGATGTTATGGATTTAGGAGAGAAATTTAAGCTTTTTGAAATGTTGTTTTGCAATGGCTGCCCTCATGAGGACCACGTGTACTTGACAAACGGCAACTTTTTTCTATTTGAAGTATAGCATCTTAGTGTTTGAGTATCAGACATTGTTATGTTTTTTTTTCTTTGCTGTCTTGGTGTTCTGTGAAGTGTCAATTTGTTGTTACTATTTTTTCCACTCTTTCTGTCTCCAATGTCTCAGTCTTTGAGGATGACTGTTCCAATGAGTCATGCTCTGCTCTTAGATTCTGTTCCTAAAGAGACATTTGTTTTTCCTTTTACTGTTGCCAAATGCGTTCTCATTGGTGGACTAATTCAGGGTCTCTATGAATAATAAAGTAACCTGTGGTCAAAAGAAACTCTTTATGTTTAGTTTTCAGAGATAACTGTGCTTTATCAGTTAAAACTGAATGATTAAATGATGATCTCTGGTCTCTGGTCTGGATTTCTGAAATTTCTGTAATTTGTAAGGTGCAAAATGCTTACAATATAAACAAGAAAAAAGAAACAAAAAACTGCACAATGTAAAAAAAAACAAAAACTCAGTGTTGGTTTAGTTTTAATAAATGGGGACTCTGTTTGACTTATGCTGTTCTTCTAGTCCCATCGCAAATTCCACGCACCCCGTCATGGGCACATGGGGTTCCTGCCCCACAAGCGAAGCAAGAAGCACAGAGGCAAGGTGCGCACGTGGCCCAAAGATGACCCCAGCCAACCCGTCCACCTCACTGCCTTCCTGGGATACAAGGCTGGCATGACACACACACTGAGGGAGGTGCACCGCGTTGGCCTCAGTATGTGTGAATGGACAAATGTTATTTTCTTTGACACATTTTAACTTTTCTCTGCTTTAAATTGCATAAAGCCATAATATAGCTCATGAAATTTGTGATAACTTAAATCTTTTACAGAAGAAATGATCTATTAAATTGTTTTAGGATGTTGAGAATATTTTTAAAAGTTTGTGCTGTTATTTTTAAACTCTCTTTTTGTTTGCGTATTTCAACATTTACTCAGCTGCAATCACTTTAAAAAAGTGATTTCAATAGTATCTTACTGCTTGGTCACTGCTTTACTGCATACTATAAGTTTTTCACACATGTAATTTTTTCTGTAGAGCAATCAAAGCGAGAGGAAGTAGAAGCAGTCACCATCATTGACACTCCTCCTATTATTGTGGTCGGTGTGGTGGGATACATCAAAACTGTCCGTGGTTTGAGATCCCTCAAAACCATCTTTGCGGAGCACCTGAGTGATGAGTGCAAACGCAGATTTTATAAAAACTGGTGTGTGAATAATCACAGTTTCTCTCTGTTTATGTTGCTTCTCAGTTTACACATTTGTCTCTGTTGTTAAATAATAATTTGGAAAGGTTATCAAAAAGCTTTTTCTGTGTTTCAGGGCCAAGAGCAAGAAGAAGGCCTTCACCAAATACAGCAAGAAGTGGCAGGATGAGACAGGAAAGAAGCAGCTGGACAAGGATTTTTCTATTATGAAGAAATACTGCTCAGTAATCAGGGTTCTTGTTCA
This sequence comes from Labroides dimidiatus, assembly GCA_030710495.1. NCBI lineage: Eukaryota > Metazoa > Chordata > Actinopteri > Labriformes > Labridae > Labroides > Labroides dimidiatus. The sequence goes on from CM061163.1 coordinate 15,696,238, forward strand.
CTCTCAGGTAGGCCAGCCAGGTAACAAATAAACACAGCAATACACATGATTCACATGGGACAGTTCAGGGCTGGGAGGCTCAAATACTGCTTTATTATTGTTTCAGAACTGTACAAACAGCAGATCTTTGTTATCAGTTCTTATAATGACCTTAACGAGGAGTTAACAACTTTTTTTTTATCCAATCTTAGACTATATGACACTATCAAAATTGCTATAAATGATTCAATTCAGTTAATTTGTCAGATTATTTATGTTTAACCACACACAGCACACTGGACAGCACGACCATAACATCCTTTGAGCTTCTCCCTGAGGTCAGAGAAAAGGTCAACTCTTCCTTATGAGATTCCACCGCTCTAACTTCCAGGAGCCGTTTACTGCACACCTCTATATGTCTCCAGCTCAGCCATGCATAAGGGCAGAGGTGCCTCATACCTAACTCACTGCATGCAATGGAAAGCGAAGCCGCCACATTCCAGATCTCCCTGCAGCCAAACAGCTCCAGGCCATGACGCTCCGCCTGTGGGGTGCTCTGCAGGGTGATGTTTCAAATGGCAGTTTAAAAATAATTTTCAGCCCGGAGCTTGTCTGCTTACCCATGCTTTGCTGAGCAAATACGTACATGTATATATGGATAGAAGCAACAATAAGAGGGTTACGGAAGACTTTAACCATAATCAGTGCTTCTAGTATCAGTCTACCTCTCAGCAGGTTTTAGCATCAGAAGTGGGAACGAGATCAAAATGTGCTCTTAAATATCTGATCCATGGTGACAGCCTGCTGTTAGTATGAGTCGTTCAAACATGATCCTGTGCTGAGTAATACATCTAAACATAGAGGGCTGGTGTTGATATCCTATAAGCATAGTAAGTTCAAAGGCTTTTCAGGATTTATAGAGGCTCACAGCTGCTGTTTTTCTTTTTTTCCCCATTTGCAGATGCGTCTGCTGGCAATAAAACAGAAAAAGGCCCACATCATGGAGGTGCAGCTAAATGGAGGGAGCATCTCAGATAAAGTGGACTGGGCAAAAGAACATCTGGAACAGGCTATCCCCATATCTGCTGTCTTCTGCCAGGATGAGATGATTGATGTTATTGGAGTGACCAAGGGTCATGGCTTTAAAGGTGAGAAAAAAACAGCTCAAGTCAAGGATTTGTTGGATAAATATGTTTGGAGATAAACTTATGTTAGGCTCTTTGTGCTGATAGGTGTGACAAGCCGCTGGCACACGAAGAAGCTTCCCAGGAAGACTCACAAGGGTCTGAGGAAGGTGGCCTGTATTGGGGCTTGGCATCCAGCCCGTGTGGGGTACACTATCGCTCGTGCTGGACAGAAGGGCTACAACCACCGCACTGAGGTCAACAAGAAGGTAAGCTGTTAGTACAAAATAATGATCACATCCATGATATTTAATTTTTTGTTGGTAGGTTTACTCCAGTTTCTCTTTCCTTTCTTCTTTTATCCTCAGATCTACCGTATTGGAAAGGGAGTGCACATCCAGGATGGTAAGGTGGTCCGGAACAATGCCTCCACTAACTACGACACCAGCCAGAAGACCATCACACCCATGGTACTCTTGTTTTTGGGTTTTTCATTTGTACCAAAGGGGGCAACAAATTTGTTTCAAGTCTATGAATTCTGCTCCTGCGTTTTGTATCGTATGTTGCACTAGAAGTTTGCACAATAATTTGTTTACCACTTCCCTCTCGTCACTTTTTCTCTTCAGGGAGGTTTCCCCCACTACGGTGAAGTGAATAATGACTTCTTGATGTTGAAGGGCTGTGTGGTCGGAGTTAAAAAACGTGTTCTCACTCTCAGAAAGGTGCAGTGTGATTTTGAAAGTCTTTTACTCATGAAACACTGTTTTCTGACATTTAGAAAAGATGTCTAATGTACTCTGAAAGTCACCATTAATTTCAAATGGAGCTATGTGTTCATCCTCGTGCGTTCCCCTCCTCCAGTCTTTGCTTGTGCACACATCCCGCAAGTCAAAGGAGTGCATCGAGCTTAAATTCATCGACACCACATCCAAATTTGGTCATGGCCGCTTCCAGACTGCTCAGGAGAAGAGGGCATTCATGGTGAGTGTGAGAAAGTTTTGGCGCACACACAAATCTGATTATTAGACCACCTGAAGCCTGCTGCACTACTTTAGCACTGACCTCTGGTTTACCTGCAGGGGCCACTGAAGAAGGACGCCCAGAAACCACCGCCGGAGCCTCTGAGTGAAGAGGCCTGAGGGGAAAAAAAGCTTAAAATCTTTATTTAATTGTCTTAAAAATAATAAATCTGAGCACAAATGCATCCAGTATTTGTGTTTTTACACTTATGTGTGTTTCTTCTGTGTCTTGTGATATAAATCTATCAAACGTAACCTGTTGTGTGCAGGTTAGAATCAACAATTGACACTGAATGGTTTTCAAACAGGTTTTAATGCACGGATAAATCCATGAGCAATTTGAGACTTTTAAGAAACAACATGCACCGAGGAAGCTTTGACGGAACGAAATTATAAAAACATTTCCCTGTTTTGGTGTTTTTTGCTGTTTGTTTGAGCCAGCAGAATCCCCATGTGCATTCTTCAAAAACAGAGTCATACGCTTCATCATGGTTTGACATGCAGTGAAAATATAAAGTCTTGCCATCAGAGTTAAAAAAACAGACAAGCTCCCCTTTCAAAAACCAGTGGTCTGACTGGTTTTAGGTCAATCGTCCTCACAGTAGGGGGCGCTCTAGCACCATACTCTCAATCCTGAGGGCTCTGCAGTGTTACCCTCTGGAGGTGTCCATCCTGCACTGGTTTCAGGTGTCTCACTCAGGATAAAGAACCCAGCTGCAGCATCCTCTGCATCCAGCAGAGATTCATGCCAATAACTGCAAAACACCTGTTTGCATCACATAAACACCATCTGTGGCTACTCCGACAGGTACTCCTGGGACTCCATGGAGGACTGGTGGGACGAGGAGTGGATGGAGGATTGGTGGGATACAGACGGGTTGTCAAGGCCAGATGTCATCAGGGGAAGATACAGATCGTCCATGTTTGGCATGACGAGCACTTTCTGTTTTGGACAAGTTGAAGTTACCAAGGATTTTCGTCATGTAAATTCACACATAAAGGGATTTGTTAAGACAGTAAGTCCTTCTAGCAGCATATGGTAAAATCATGCAGAGTTTTAGTTTGAGTTCATTTTACTCACCTGGAACTCACACTGCAGTTTCTTTTCAATCCACTCTGTGACATGAGTGAAGGTGACCTCCCTCTCTCCAAGCGTGGGACGCACATGGAGGTCTAACCTTGGTGGCACCCGGAAACTGTACCTGAAGAGACAGAAATAGAGTGAGCGAGACAGAGCAGTAAATTTATGGTTGGAAATGACTAAAAGATGAACTGTACCATATCCTGTCGGTAGGGGGAGGTGGTATGTTGACAGCCAGAGTGCCAGAGAGCTCCAGGACCTCCACACTGAGCATCAGAGGCATGTTGGAAACCTCAGCTATCTTCTTTCTGATGTATTCGTTCTCTGTGGCTTTCTGGAAGTACTTGGACTTTGCTATTTTGTCCACAAATCTTAAGATTTTCCTACTTGTGCTGCCGCCAGTGTGCCTGGAAGAGGAGGAGGACACAAATGCAATAAAGGACTGTGAAGTATGTAAAAAATGAAAACCAACATACACATTGCTAATACTGGTTTGGACCCCCTTTTAGCTTTCAGAACTGCTTTAATTCTTAATGGCATTGATTCAACAAGGTGCTGGAAACACTCCTCAGAGATTTCAGTCCATATCGTTATGATGGAGTCCCACAGATGCTGCAGATTTGTCTCCTTAACAGCCATGATGAGAGTCTCCCGTTCCAACACATCCCAAAGGTGCTCTATTGGATTGAGATGTGGAGGTCATTGGAGTCCAGAGAACTCATCATGTTCAAGAAACCAGTTTGAGATTATTTGAATTTTGTGACACTGAGCGTTATACTCCTGGAAGTAGCCATTAGAAGATGGTACACTGTGGTCAGCAACAATACTCAGGTAAGCTGTGGTGTTTAAAGGCAGGGTTGGTAGTCAAGGAAAACTAGCATGAATTTGAATGTGGCATCTCCTCAGGACTTCGTTTAGCCCCCTGCCCTCCCGCACTTGGAACTCCTCCAAAACAATGCCCCCGCTCACATGCACGAGCGCCACTGATTCACGACCATATGATCGGGACTGATTCAAAACCACAGACTCAAACCGGTCCTCAGCGCATTGTTTTTGTTTACACTATGTTACCAAAGTACTTGGATCCCTCTAAGCTTGGCTATGCACATTGAATCAAGGCTAGTGCATGCCGGCGAAATGAATGTGCAGGAGGCAGGCAGAATGGCAGGACGGGATTTGATTGGTTTCACAAATTGGATCCCAAATGCTAAGATTGGTTGGTATTTTCCCAGGTTTACTCCTACTGTAGAAAGTGGATATTTTTCGCTCTATTTTCAGAACACATCATGCATTGATTCCCATTAAGACATGAAGATTGTTTTAACCAGTATAACAAAAAGTCTATCTAAATCTCATCACTAACACTTCCTTTAAATCATGTTCTGTTGGTTCCAAGAGCCCCTAAGTGCGCCAAGTAAAACCCCAACATTGATACAAGGCAGGATGGATCCATGCTTTCATGTTGTTTATATCAAAGTCTAATCAGACCATAGTATGTTGTCCAATCCTCTTTTTTCCTGGAGCGCCTTTGTTTCGTGTAATCTTTCTCTAAATCTGTAACAGGAAATAGCAATAGAGTTTGTAAATTTACCCTTCAGCTGTTACTACTGTGCTCTTATCTCCCAGAGACCCCTGTGTCTCAGACAGAAGGACCTCCTCTTCATCAGAGGAGCCCGCACTGGATGACTCCTCATCACTATCAGCGAGTATACACAGCCTGGGCTTCGAGCTGAAAAACATAACAGTTCTATTTAGTATAAACTGTGTTGAAGCCTCTCTGTCATTCCATCCATGAGGGAAATAAAGCTGAGATAGTCCTGACCCCACTTGCTGTGTCTCTGGTACACTGTGAGCCTTGTCCTCTCCATCTTTACCCAGCTTACACAGGTTCATCTTGGTCTCCAGGGTCATCTGAAGGCAGCCTGTGTACACCACCTCCAGCTCCAGCCACAAGCCTGGGGATAAAGGAGAGACAAAAATGCTTTGGGCTTCTTAATAGACTTTGATCTGAAGCCAGATTCAGTTTGGAGGCTTCAACAGAATCCCTTCCAAGTCAAGTCTGGCTTTGCTCTTATGTTGTGCCAGAAAACACTCAAGACAAATAGAGGAAAGCTCAGGAATGTCATTGTCAGTTGAGTGGAGTCAAATCAAGAGGGTTTCGGATACCTCAGTTAGGAGACAATGAAAAACTTTTAGGGTGGTCATGACAAACTCTTTGATGAAACAAATGGGATCATGGGCAGAGCTGACAGTACGGATGTGTTTGAGAAAAGAGATCTGGGTACAGAAAGTTGTTTGCTGTATCCTACACATACACAGCCGAGCCATTAACTGTGGCACTGGAGTAGATGTAAGGTCAGGCCTACAATCAGTCCATTTCACATGAAGGTAATTAAATAATGATCGTTAGAAACCTCTATGAGGAGTTTTACCCAATGGTAACCTTTAGCGTTGAAAAAGAATGTATAAAACTGGAGTTCCTCAAGACATAAGGGATGCACCAATCTGATCCTGGTGTCGGGTATCAACTGGATCGAGCCCCTCAAAGCTGGATTGGCTATTGATAGGAAAGGGCTGATGCGTGGTACCGATCCAGGCACCATACAGGAATCATATTTTGTACTAGAATTTTTGTCGTCACTTGAAGAACTTGACACTAAAGTTAAATTATGATTAAATCAAAGGAGGTTTTTCACATTATTTTCTCACAAAATTCTCACTTTATTTACAATTTGTGGTTTAAAAAAGTTGTGTAATACAGTTGTGTACTGGAGTGTTACCTCGGATGTACTTTGTTTTTTGTTTTTTTTCAGCGTTACCAGTTTACAAAGTATAAAAGTTTACAAATGAATAGTAATTTATGTGAGTTCTGAAGCATTGCGTTTACCAAACTGCTGGTAAACATTTAAACACTTATCCACCTTTTTCTTCACAAGCTGATGGATGTTGACTTCCGCCTGCGGTTAACGACTTCCGGTTGCCGATTTTACTTCATTTTGTAGCTTTCTTACTTTTAAAAGCAGGTTATTAGAGCGAGTATGACAGCTAGCTGACATCATCAGCTTTGTGGTTTCCATGACGACGTAAACAAAATGTTGATCCGGATGAGCAAAACCAGCAATCGCGATGAACTCTGGGTAGTAGAGTAGTACAGTAGTACAGTAAAAAGATGGATAGATTATATAAATATCAACTTTTCTTGTCCCACAGTAGGGCATGCAGATTATTGTTTAAACACTGGTATCGGATTGATATCAATCGATAACCAAACTCCAGGTATCGGTATCGGTATAGGTATCGGGACCAGAAAAGTTGGATCCGTGCAAGACAAAGGCAACGTGAACAAGATCACACACACATGTACCTCTACGGTCCAGGGTAGGTGTGGAGGTGCTGAGGACTTGAGGTAGACAGGTGCCCATGTCCAGATCAGCTAGAGTCAGCTCATTCATAAAATACGGCAACTACAGAGAGACAAACAACACCTAATATGAGTTAATAAGATGAATTCATGTTGGATGTAAAAATATCAGATCTATGCAAAGCAAATTAATCTGAATAGAGCAAAAGCACAGAAAGGAAATCTGCGGAGTGTGTGCATAAGGGTGTGTGTGAGAGAGTGTGTGAAGGACAAAGAAGTACTACAGTAAAGTTAAAAGGATGGTGTGTGTCAAGGAGGAAGAAATGAGTAATGAGATGCTGCGGAGCCATCAGTGCTTTTCTCCTCTCTTCCACCTCCAGCCTGAGGAACTAGAGAGAGTGCATTATCAGCAGACTGTCAGATACACACAGTGTCCACACACACACACACACACACACACACACAGGAAACAGAGCTGAAGTGCTGATATGCCTAACGTCCCCTCTTTTGACCTTTGTGTGCAAACCACTGCTGATGTGTTTGTCCTGACATCCAGCGAGGATTTGACCTCCTCGCTCTTGTAGAGCAAAGTCATTACTCAGACAGACAGTGATGATGCTGCTCGTGATGGTGAGAGTGTGAAGATGAAAAGCATAACCAGAGGCATCAATCAAAAACATAAACCACCCTCCTCTCTCCCTCCTCCCCTTACCTTGATTTTGCTGAGTTTCTTTTGGATCTTGTGCGCCACCTGATCAGTCCAGTACTTCTCTCTGAGAAAGTCCCAGAAGATGCGTCCCACCATGGAGTTCACCCAGATGGACTGACCTTCTGCAGGGAATGCACCCATCCCTGAGCCTGCGCTGGGCTCAGCTCCAGGTTGACCTCCAGGACCTGGATCTTCATTGTGAATCTGATGGGGATAAGAAGTAGAAGAAGAAGTAACTAAAACCCTTATTTACACCAACTCTCAAATTAAGTCTGCATTTTCTTTTAAAAGCCAGAACACATGCTCTCTTCAAGGGGTAGCACAGCATTAGCATCACAGTAGGATATAATGTTGATGCATTACAGTCAGTTTCTATTATTAATATCCTTCCAGGATGGTGAAACTGTATATTTCTGCATATTGACATTTTGTTTAATAAGCTGGATGTGTTCTGCTGAGCCAGCATCCTGAACAAGTCTGGCTGATACTGACCAGCTGTGATCAAGGAACAGGGACTGCTGTCAGAAAGGATGCAGTAAAACCTGATATTAGCTCTAAAAGTGTTGGTTAATGACCTTCCTCTGCGCTGTGGGGCTTCCCTTGTCACTGTTGCAGGGGCTTGGGACGGGGCTGCAGCTCTGCGTTACGATCAGCTGAGTCATGTAGTTGCTGTAGTCCAAAAGAGTTCTTGTTTTCATGGTTCCTGCCAAGTCGTGCAGCTCCTCTGGGAGTTCTTTAGCGGTGTCACCACTGCACAGCGTTTCTGAATGCAAGGGAAGGGAAAATTTTATGTAGGATAGTACAGTGAGATTCTGTGCTGCTTTGAATGCAAAGATTGGTGTGCTGCTGGAAACAGATGAGAGCAGCATGAACATTAACAGACTTTATTTCATGTTTTTTATATTTCTTTTTTGTGAATTTTATAATTTCATCTGCAAGACATTCTATTCTATTCTATTCTATTCTATTCTATTCTATTCTATTCTATTCTATTCTATTCTATCCACCTTTTTCCTGACATAGTTCATCACGAATGCCGGTTTTGCTTGTCTGGTTGAATGTTCTGTTTACGTCGCCATGGAAACCACAAAGCTGATGATGATAGCCTAGCTGTCATACTCGCTCTAATAACCTGCTTTTAAAAGCAAGAAAGCTACAAAATGAAGAAAAATCAGAGGTGGAGTCATAGTGTGGATGTTTTAGAAAGTTTACACTGAGCCCTGTCTAGCATTAATGATTTCATGCGAGTTGTTTTGAGCTAGCTTGCCGGTGGCGGCAACCGGAAGTCGATAACCACGGGCGGAAGTCAACACCCATAGGCTTCTGAAGAAAAAGGTGGATTCTATTCTATTCTATTCTATTCTATTCTATTCTATAACCTTCCTAAAGTTTTATTTTCTCCCAGTCAAGTAGAATTGTTTGAATGTGGGCTAAAAACTCTGTGCTAAACTCCTTCCTGAGCCACAACATCTCCTCACCTGTGTTCTCCTCCCCGCTCACACTGCTCCTAGCTCCGGCCCGGGAGGCATACAGGAGGTGCTGGAACCACTCCTCCTTCTCTCTCCCCGTGCGGCCGAACAGGTACAGAGTGACAGGGAGCTGGTGGTCGAGGACAGTGTGTGCCTCTCTCTTGTCGTCTTCTTCCTGCCCCTCAAAGACACTCTCCTCTCCTACTCCACCTTCGGCAAGAGTGATGCAGACGGGGTATTTCTTGTTCCAGACCCGCTTGCGAGCCAAACCAGGCGGCAATAGGGACACCTATGGGGGAAAAAAATGATACAGCTGAAGTGTCTGTTTTAAAAATGTATATTGTCATCAGCACAAAATTGTTTCTGCATAGTAAGCACAAATAACTGGGATTACATTATGATGACATCACCTCGCTGCATTTCTGCAGAACTGAACAAATCACACTTCCTTTTGGAGGAACTGCACCCTGAGGCTGACAGGATTAGCTATTGCACTTTTGAAAATGAAGAAAAATGTTTAACTCTAGTATTATTTTTTTTTGCATGCAGAAATCTAATCCAAAGGGTGACCTAGCCTCCAGCATCAGTTTGCTTGTATATCTGTATTATTCTGTTACCCTTTAAAGAGATAATACATCAATAAACAGCAGGGACAGCAGCCGGGTCAAGTTTATTCAGCACATCATCACTTCAGCAGCAACCCCTCTGGTCTTTCACCTCCGTGTTAGATGACATTGTGGGTGCAGAGAGATGAGAGTTCAAGTGAAGGGTCACTCTGGCTCTCTTTACTCTCCTCTGAGGGCCGTGACCCCCAAACAGGACCAGAGATGAGAATATTTTGGTCAACAAATGCACTGACCTTACAGTTAGCCAGCTGGTACGTGCGTGTGCGTAAAAACACAGCCTCGTGGGACGACTCGTCGAAGGACGCCCACCGGGGGATGTTGGCGTGTGGGTATGCAAGGCGGAGCTGGCTTCCCTCCAGGGTGACAAACACAGAGTGGAGCATGGAGGGGTGAAAAGTCTCAGCATCATAGCTGTGTGTTTCATTCATCCAGCCCTGGAAACCAAAAGAGCACCGAGTTTAAAGTCCTACAGAAGCATCAGTAGCAGTCACAAATATATCAGCTTTATTTCTGGAGGAATGACCCACACTGAAAGCTGCATTTAAAGCTTTTAACTAAGTGTGTATAAAGCACTTATCATAGTCTCCACTCAGGCAGAGGCAATTCACAGCAAGTGCTGCGACAGCTCAGCTCTGCAGGAGGGGAAACACGAGACATGGCAGGATACATCTGTCTCACTCGACACTGTGGGGGAGCCTGCTGTTTGTTACTCCTCTAACCTCATAAAGTTTTTTTTTACTCTGAACCTGCTGACTCTGCATTTATGGAACAAAACGCCAGTTCCATTCTCTCAACCTCCGATGTAGCTGGAAAAAAAAAAATCGGCAGTTCCCCCAGCATCCACTTGAGGCTTGCTGCAAAAGGGTTGAGGTTACAGTTTTATTGGTCAAATGTCAAAGTTGAATTTACTTAAACTTTATTCAGTTTGCGTATTTGAATTATTTTGCACATCTGACTCAAAAGAAAATGATGTTTAACTTATTTGTTACCTCCAGGAACTCTTGACCTGCAAGCTCCCCATCTAGTGGATCGATTTCCAAAGGTCTGGATTTGTTCAAGCGAGAGCCCTTTTTGCCTCTGGCAGATGAGCGCCGAGGGGCAAACATATAAACCACCACCAGGCCCAATATAAAGCCACAAGCAACCCCTACAGAGAGACCAGTCATATATGAAGACAGGGGTAACACGAAGAAACCATAGGCCAAAAGACCCACTGGGAAGAGCCAGTGAAAAGGCAGTGACGGGCTTGGAAATGAAATTCTAGAGTGTGTGTAAGCTCTATGATGAGTCCCTCTGGATCCATTCTGAAGCTCCACGACCTGAATCATGTCCCCATAAGTCTGAATTTCCAAACGGCTGTCTCTGTTGTGTGTGTGCTGTTCAGGGGATGTTGAGGATTTTAACAACGAGCCTTGTTGGAGTCTTCTCAGAGGGGAGTCACACACACTTCTTTGATCGCTATCGATTCTTCTACGGCACTTTAGCTCTAAATCTTCACTTCCGCAGCTGCCTTGGGAAGCTGTTGAGTCTCCAGATCTCCCTTGCTTGGGGCTGCTGGAGCTTTCGTCCCCCATGATCTTACTGAGCATGCTCAGAGGATCCTGCATGGCCTCAGAAAACTTCCTCCGTGTGTCCTCAAGCTCAGCGATCAGCGAGCTACCCCGAGGTTCCACAGGAGGCACACAGCCAGGGGAGGGAGGTGATTCCCAGTCGTCCTCAATCTGTCCACCCAGTTCAAGTCTGGCCTCAGGGATCCTTGGATGAGTAAGCTGCTTCCGGGGATGCAAATGCAGCTTGGAGTCTGACTTGGAGAGGTTGACCTCTGGCTCGACCCTGCGAGAGATCTCCGTGCTTAGAGACTTGACCAGGCTGAGAAGAGGTTTGCCTCGCAGAGAGCCGGTCTCTCTCGGCTCCAGGTCTGTGGAAGAAGATTTGACAAGGTTGCCGGAGATGAGAAGTTCTGCAGAGAGATCAGCCAGAGAGCCCGGGGATGAGGGGGAGTGGGACAGGAGTGGCGGGTGGGAGCGGTGGCCTTGGCTCAGATCCAGTTCCATCCCTAAGGTGAGGTCAGGCTGGCTCTCCCTGCCTGGTGGCTTGTCTTTGGAGAAGGCCACGATGGGACCTTCATCATGGTGGTCCAGGCTGAAAATGAGCTTGCTCTCCTCCATGCTGATGAGGGGAAGCAGTGAGAATCAGCCCTGCGGAGAAGCTGTCCTTGGAGACGTGGATCCTGACCGCAGCATTTGTAGATTGCTGACATCCTCTTCATTTAGCTTTAAATCCATCATGGTTGATGCTGAAAAGAAGGTGAAAAGAGTAAATATATCAAAATACTAATGTTCAACAAACTGCAGATTATTGTGATTATTTAATTTAGTAGTCTATTGAAACAACTTCTCAAACCCTTTCTTCCAATCACAGCACGTCACTTGACTTTTAGTCTCTCCGCTGCTTCTTAGCTGCTCTGACCTCCTTCCTATTCTCGTCGTCTCTGCTCCCTCCTCTCCCTTTTCTAATTGTCTCTCTCCTTTAACCTCCCCGCCTGGCTCTCTAATCCCCTCCTGCACTTTCTGCTTTGTCTTTTTTTTTTTACTTATTCCTCAGCGGGATCTGTGTTTCACTCTGCTTGTGTTTGTCAGTTGCCAGTTCACATAAAGTGCTTTGTTTCTGGAATTATTGTACGGAGTCGTTAGCACTGAGACTTTAATCCCAGAGTCGTAGTTAATCCCAAATTAGAGGCAAGGATACAGTTCATTAGCTATGATCCCTGAAGATGTTTGTGCCTACGAGAAAATTTGGTCTCACTCATCTTTCTAGTTCATCTCTTTAAAATCTATTTCCAAGTCACCCTGCTACCGTCTTCTGCAATTAACATTTAATAACTTTGCTTTAATAACCTGGTAATCTCTGCTAATGTCACTATATTGAGTCTGTTTTTTTATTAGTGGTATATTTTTACTTTTGTAATGTGTTACCAAGTGTTTTCTAGCATTTACACACAAGTCACAGACAAATTTCTGCCTGTCACACGCAAATAACGGACAGTAAAGATGTCTTTATGTTATTCAGACCTCCTCAATCATAATCTCACTTCTTTAAATAATAGTGAGCACTTTTTAACTTTTGAAATCATCAATCGAAACATGTCTGTAACATGCCTTTTATATTTTGTTTGTATGGGACATTAACTGACAAGTATCACACAGCCTGAATCACAGAGTCACCAGCTCAATGCGACCCAGACTGACAGTAGATTAACTGTGATCCTCTGTATTTAAGAGGCTTTTAGGGCAGGAAATTAAGAAACTTGGCGCACAAATTAAATCTGATGAATGGGCAATCGGTGCCCTTGTCTGTTCCAGATATCTTTTCACTTATGTTAGACTTCACTTGTGACAATTATCCGCTGCATTTGCATGATAAAGTGTTAAATTTGGTCCGTTTATGAGCCAAATGGTGCATCAGGAAATTTGAAACATGAGCAAAAAGACCCATATCAGTAAGAGTTCTGTTACAATTAGCCAAAGATACCTTTTGTTTGATAGGCCTTTTCCAAGTTGCCTGGTGGTTTTTATCTTCACAAGAAACTAGTTTAACCTTCACCTGAAATATCTGGTTTTATGTTGTCTCCCTTTTCCCCAAGCAGCTAGTTTGCAACCAAGTAGAAACCTCTGGTGTCGGACTATGGAGCCACTGCGGGAGTGCTTAAGACTGCAGTTCCTCGAGTGTCCACCGGAGGCCTGCTGCAAAGGCCCAGGAAGTCTCATTCACACCATGATAAAAATGTTTATTTTAACAACAAATTAAGTTTTTCTGCAGCCTGGATCAAAAACACAATGGGTTGAATTGCTTATTTTTTTGTGCGTGCACACTGTACAGGAACTGATTGTTTTAAGGTTAAGTCTGCATTTCAAATATGAGGCCAGCTTCAAATTGGAATTGATGTGAATGTGTCATGCAGTCTTTGGTTGAGACATGGTTCCTGAAGACCTCAAAGAACATGAGAAAAGGATGTGGAAACATCAGATCTAACACAACAGTGTTGAATATTTCATAACTCAAATTCAAGAATCTGTTCTGCTTGACTGTACGGGGCCTTCATTGTTTGGTTGATAAGTAAAATGTAAGTTTTGGCTTGAGAGAAGGTGACAATCCTAAAGTTCCACTAGCCAAACAAACCACACTTCTTTGCATGCTTTGGCTCCAACTGCACAATATTTCAGTGCCCAAGAAGGTAACATTTTGGCTTCACTTCTTAAAGTAGGAGGAGGTGGAGTCACACCATCCATAAAAAACATTTGACAAAACAAACGTTTAATTTAATTCTGTAAAACTACGAGTGTTGTTTTCTGATCAAGAATATAATCATGCTCTCTTACTGTCTGACCTCACAGTTAAAACCGGAGAAAAGTCAATAGCACTGTCCCGTGTTAATAATTCTTCATTTCAGAGGCCAAAATTGGACATTTAAACAGCAGCAGGAAACATGTCAGTCGTATGTTCTGGAGCTGTGATGGCCTTCGCCTTTATGTTGTGAATGCTTTGCCTCGAATGAAACCAGTTGTCAAGTCTACAGATTTCTTAAATGTTGGTCACATACAGAGTATTTACCCTTCTCACTCGTGCATTATCTCCTCACTGCTCTGCATGCTGTTTATATGCAAAGACATTCCTTTTAGCACCAACCTGCTTTTCAGCTGTTTGTCAAATCTAATCAACCTGAAACTGCTGCTCCGCCAGTGCTTATCCTCCCTCCAGACAGCCCTGCATTACCCTAATCAATTTCTACTTCAGAGTCGATTTGGATCGGTTCTTGCTGACAGGGAGAGTGAAACCTTTGCAGCCCTGTGGAGTACACAGTCAGCAGGGATTTGGCTGCCTCCCAGTCAGGGCTGTGAATGAAATTCTGCAGGGACAAGAAGGAAGAAAAAAAACTATCAGAGGACTTCTGCATGAAACCCAAAAACTTGGGTTTGTCCCTTGAGGATAGAAAAAGAAGCAGGCAGCGGTTAATTATTATAGGGGAGGAAATTCTAAATATAGTGAATGCTTAATGAAGGAGAGGCTTGAGAGTCTTTGATGCCTCACAGCTTGTTCTGCAACATTTTTTTGCGTTGCAGAGCTAACTGACCCTTGCAATTCAGCACAGGATGACAATTAAGTATTTAAATAAGTGAACTGCGGGAATATATCATAGGCTGGGAATTAAACAAAGCATTAAAGCCAAATTTATCCATCTTTCTTCCACGCACAGGTTCCTCTACCCTAAGGAATCAAGAGATCCAACCTGCATATCTGCATGTGATGGGACAGGTACATTCAGGGGTTAATCAATGAGGATTAAAAGATGAAGAAATAACATGACCAGCAGAAAATCCTGCTTTGATCCATGATGTCACCAACAGATTGAAATCCTGCCTCTCTGACCTCCTGTTGGCCTCTCTATCTTTTCCAAACAAGCACAAAGGATAGAGGATAAAAAAAATGAGACCGAATATTTGCTTTCTTCGCAAATTTAATTTCATAAAATCCCAGAAATATACTGTGGGATTACGTGACTATCTATCTGTTCAGCCCCGCATCACTCTTTCAAAGAAGCTGGAAAATAATACAGATAAATTCTTGTGCTGTGATCTTGTCCTCAAACTAACATTTGACCCTGACACACTTGGCAGAGGACTGATTGTCTTGGTGATCAGTGTTTTCAGAGCTTGATGTCATTAAGTCGTCATGACTGTCTTTCTTTTACTACAATAGGATGATTCATAAAACTAAAAACCACACAGGCATTAAAAATACTCCTGCTAAACTTTTATTTGTTTACAGGAGTGGGAGCAGTTTTGAAAAGATGCCAAATTTATCACCACATGGTCTGTTTCCTTCAAAATAAAGGCTCAAGAAGCAGGCGTTTTCTTACCTAATCCTGGCATGTTTGACCAGCAGCTGCTGAAGGTTTGTGCAAAAATGTGTTTCAAGCTCAGGCTGCAGTGCTCAGTCTGGATGCTGCAGAGTGCGGGGAGCTGCACAGGGAGATGCGCACCAGCCGCGGGCAGGCAGACAGGCAACGATTTTGAGCCAACTCCGCTCGAATTTGGAGCCGATCTTCGCTGCAAAATCCACCGAAGTCCCTCAAAAGATTTTTTTCCCCATGCAGAAGACAGTTTAACTCAACCAGCGTCTGCACCTCGGCAATGCTTTGCCGTTGCTGTTCAACTTCCGCGTCATGAGGCGTCAAACCCAAAGGAGAATAATGTGATTATTGGTGTCCTGGCCGCAGACTGGACGAATCCCTAATCCAGATTAGACAGGAGAGGCCAACAGTTGACGGAGCGACTCCTCCTCTGTGCTCTCTGCAGCGTCAAAAACACACACTGTGCTCAACTCTGACACCGCAGTCCAGTACGCAGACTTATGTAATTGCACGACCTGAAAAATAATGCATGCAGCTGAAAAGCCTCTTATTTATGAGCCAGAATCCTCATCTAAAAACATTGATTATGAGGATTCAGGGATGTATAAAAGCTGTCTGGGGGAGAGAAAGGGTTCATATTACGTGATTCATTTCACTTTGGGACATAACTCTCACACTGAGCACAGATTTCGACGCGATAAAGTTAAAGAGAACAAATGTTTCTAATGACGTTTTTTGCTAGAACTTCCTCTTCTCACCTGAACGTTTTCTGACAGCAGCATTAGTTCAGGGCAGCATGTCGGACTTGAAGCACCAAAAAAAATCCAGTCACAGAGATGAAAACCTGACCCAGCATGACCAAGCATATATCTGCAAGCTGCAGAGGAATGCTACAGCATGTTATGGACAGGTTAGCTCACACAGATCATCTTCAGGGCAAAATGATGGAAAAGCTCTTCAAGGAGAAGCATCATCAAAAGGAAAAAAAAACATCTTCAAAGTGACATTCACACACAAAATCTGTAGTATGAAAAGTATTTTTTTTAAAAAAGGAATCAATCAAAAAACGGTCAAAGAGAAACAAACAATATGAGACAAAAAACACCTCGAAAGACCCAACATCAAATATTTTCAAAAATACTTAGAGAAAAAAAAATACAAAAAGTTGGAAGACACCTATAAAAAGTTCAAACATAAAAGGAAACCAAACACATGAAAATGTGACAAAACATACACAACGCAATCTTAAAGATATAAAGATACATATACTACAGCAAGTTCAATGGAAATGTATGAATGAGTAGCTTATGTTGGACCCTTTGAATTTCCGTTAAAACAACATACATGCATATACTACCACCTGCTGGCCAAACCGTGAAAATGTACAACTGTAATCAATAAACAACTTTGATATTATTTTTCTATATTTCTATATTGTATTCCTGAAGTTCATTTATCTGTGGCCCTGTCTGCACAAAACGACATTAACTTGTTTTTGAATATTTCAGTGTAGATTATTCTTATTCTTCAATATCATATTGAACACACTGAACATAAAGCAACAATAGCATCTGTTTTCAGCTTTGTACGTCTGTCAACCATAAATGAAACAATAACACTGACTGAAAAGGAAAAAACTATAAATGAAGTGGGCCCATCATCGATCCTTGTGGAACACCTTTAATAGGTTACGACAGTTAAAAATTCACAATAAAGTAAAATGTTTCTTATTTCTGTTTAAAGAAAAGAAAAAAAAAACAGTGTTCTTGAGTGGATTTGAATCAGGTACTTGTCAATAGTGAATATTTTTCCCACAGGAGATCCCAGTCAGCTATGCCCCTTTATGACAGCGGTGTGAGAACACACAGGAAAGTAATGCACAAGTTTCTAAATGTAGCGTACAGTTAAACCAACATTGTTTGATTTTCTTAATAGCACAGCTAAATGTTAGCGTAAACTCATCTGCAGAGGTTGGTAGCCTGGCTTCAGTTCACTAGCTGGTTTTTCAACAAAGGGAATGAGCTGACCAAGATCCTCGGCAGGAAATAGACTTACTACTTACAAACACCTCATATGATCCCTCTTCAAAAACCAAAGCATCCCTTTAATCAATATGCACATAGTTTATTAACATTGAATACATGTACAGATGTTTTTGGAGTAATGATTAAACATTTGAATTCTTGAATCCGACACAGGAACACACGTCAACTCTAAGAAACTCAAGGGGTTTTCGTGCATGTAGAGGATAGTTAGTGCAATACTTACAACTTTGTCAAAACGGCTCCCTCTTATTGTATTTTCATTGTTTTTATTAGATCTTACTTCCTATTTAAGAATGCTTTCTTGTTCCATCAGGAACCACTGGTGTGAGCTTGTATCATCTCATGATTCCGTTTTTGACTCATGTGTATTCTCCTCTTGTGAGCTAGGAGATTTTGTTTCTGGCTGAAAGCTCTTCCACAAAATTCACAGTAATATGGTCTCTCCCCTGAATGGGTCCGTTTGTGCACAGTAAGATGCCCCTTTTGGACGAAGGTTTTCCCACAGTCTTGGCATCTAAAGTCTCTAACCCCTGTGTGTATTTTTGAATGCGTTTTAAGACAACCTGCACTGGCAAACTTCTTTCCACAGAAATCACAAGCAAACTTCTTTTTGTACGCACTTTGCAAATTATGTAGGAACTCAGTCATGGACTCATTAGTCTTTTTATGCCTTGAAATGTGTTTCATAAGCGGACGGATGTACTGGAAACCCTTTCCACATGTAGGACAAACCAGGAGGCCATTTGTTCTTCTAGTGGAAGAATTTCCACCAGGCTTTTGTCTCTTTATCTTTGTCTTTGTCTTTGCTCCTTTAGTCTGTGCCCACTCCTCATCGCTTCCATTGCTATCAACCTCAGCTTCAGAGCAGTCCGAAGACACAGGCTTCTTATCAGAAATTTTCGTCTCTGACTGATCTTGTTCCCTTTTCACAACGTCATCAGAAGGAAAAACAACCACCTGTATCTCACTGTCCTCCCTGAGTTCTTCCTGCTCAACTTTTAACCCAAAATCGATCTGGACAAAGCCTCCCGCTGTAGCCTCAGATTGGTCTTGGACCTCAGCGTCGTTCAAGACAGACTCTGCTTGTGTCGATGGATGTGATGAGATCTCCTTAGGCTCATTCAGAGGACTTGTGGTCAGCTGAGGCTCTGTTGATATAAAGGTGGTGAAGGCATAGATACCAAATGGATACATTAAAGTTAAACCAAATCAACTGAATGATACCAAAAAAATGTTGTGGTTAAAAAATTAATTTAAAAAAAGAGCAACAAAAAAGAAAGTAGCTTCCAAACTTACAGCTAGTGGAGCAAACTAAACAAGTAACAAAGGAACCAGTTGTGCACTTTAGCATGACAAAATGTCGTTTAAGACATCGTTATTTTTTCTGTTTATCCAAAATTTGTATGAGCAAACAAGGAAAACGAACTTCCCTTTTTCTTACAACACAAAATTGGATAAGATCCAGATCAGAATTATAAAACTCGAACAAATCAAACACATACTAGATTATCAAAACGATTTAAGGGGCACAAAATAGTTCCGACTATGGAGACAAACCTGAAATCAGATGCAGACTGTCCGGCTTTGGATGCTGGCTGTGATGGTTTTGTTTGGGTTGCTGTATGCGGGCTTCGTGCAGAGCTAACGTTATGGTTTTCTCCACCTCTCCGATGATCTCTTCTGCTGCTGCGTACAGCCGCTGATGGACAAAGGACCTCAACTGGAGCATGATTATTGTGGAAATACATAGAAAACTGACGAAACAGCTTTCCCCGCAAGAACAACGAAACCAAACGGAAAATCTGCGAAATTTACCGTAACACGGAAGCAAATGTGCGTCACGTGACGACCGTCGGAGATCTTATATTGCGAAAGATTGCTCACTCGCTCCAGCCAGTTGTATTAAAGCTCATTTTCTATAGCGTCCGTATGGAGCCATGGAGGAAAAAAACTGTCCAAAAGGGTAATCATAACGAAATAGTTGCTCATAATTATGATAAAATATTTTATGCTTGGCTGTTGACAGCATTTGTGCTTCCGCATGTGCGACTTCACAATAAAAGCAGGAAGTCGAAACCGATTAAAGGTAGTACGGAAGTTTACATTTAAGTTTAGCTTAATCACATGGTCCACGGTTATAATTTTTAAATGCAAGACGATATATTCAGCTATTCTTCGTGATATAGACAACATAGGGCCTATGACGTATTACAAAAAAAAAATACATTTTCACCATTTGTTTTCTATATGCAAAGGCAAGCGTCTGTAATTTACCTGCATTTGCAAACATATGTCATTTCCTACACAGAGTTATACAGAGGTATATTATCATCGTTTCAACACAACGTATAGCCGTTCTGCCCTTTTATTCTGAAGGCCGACGTGCTTAGCGGATGTGTCTATGTTGTAACAAGCACGCTGGTTTAGAGAAACTTAAACGGACTCACAGAAAAGCCGGATAAACACACCGACCTTAAAGCAGAGAAGATGTCGTTTTGTAGTTTCTTCGGTGGGGAGGTCTATAAAGACCATTTCAAACCAGGTACTATAGCAAATTTTATTAATTTATTTACTTTAAACTTTATTTATGACTTTCGGTTATTGTCTTTAAACTTCAGTCAAAGAGGGACCATGCAACAAATCAGTTAGCAACAATTAGCTAACGATTTATAGTACCTTAAGCTTTGTATTTGTATATCAGACTTTATTGGTAATTTCTAATGTCGACAACTTGTCAACTGCGCACATCCATCGCATTAAACTTGTATGTTGGGTATTAAATAGGTCAGCACGTCAGATCGACGCTTTTGTAACCTGTGCCCAGGTTACACAACAACTGGGCAAATTTGATAGTAAGATTACGCTTAGGTTACACCAACATTCAAACTCAACTAAAACGTAATCTAAAAAAAAAAAAAAAAAAAAAAAAAAAAAAAAACTTGCCTATTGCTGTAGTAATAAAAAGAAGCTTTTAAGTAATAAACTCTTCTTTTAATGAAGGATTAACAGTAGTTGGTGCGTAGTTGATGACATGTTTGTTAGATGGAGAGTGACCAATCATGACATTTTCTCCAGGATTTGTATTGAAACAGTTTGTCTTCTTGCACAACAACCATCATCTCTTTTCACCTCTCCTGCTCAGGGATCTATGTTTGTTCCAAATGCGACCACAAGCTGTTCTCCAGCAGATCCAAGTATGAGCACTCGTCTCCCTGGCCAGCCTTCACAGAGACTGTCAGTGAAGATAGTGTGTCCAAACATCAAGAGAGGCCTGGGGCATTCAAGGTACATGCAGCAGAAAAGACTTACAATATTTCTTGCAGACTTGGTGATGATTTTAAGACTTTGTCACCATAAGTGCGCTATTATATCAGCAACACTGTGTAATGTGAATTCAAATGTATCCACTCTTTTCATATATTCAAAGTAGTTATCCTTACAGACTTGTGATACGTTGTTTCAGGTGCGTTGTGGGAAATGTGGAAATGGACTCGGCCATGAGTTTGTAAATGATGGACCATCCAAAGGTCTGTCTCGCTTCTGAATATTCAGCAGCTCACTGAAGTTCATCCCTAAAGGTACGTCAAACAGATTATAACATACCAACAGGTTGTGACCTTTTTTTGTACCTTGCTATGTCACTTTATGGAACTGAAGTTCATATTACTGTTACAGTATCAATTTATCTGTACGATATGACACAATACTGCAAAAAATACACCTTCCTTTCTTAGTTAATCAACCTGTGAGTACTGATAAACTTCTTTCCTAACAGTAATATTTTAAAGTCAGTACTAATCTCAATAACAAAGGTTGATAAATGTTCAAGACAAGGTTGGACTAAGACACGTCTGTCCACTTCTCCATAGATAAAGTTGATGGACTGTAAGTGAGCTGTTGGAGGGAGGTGCTGCTGGACATGTTGGAGTCCTTCTGTGCTGCTGAAGGTGTGGTCAGTGGATGAAGTGTTCTGGAAAAAAAGCCCGATTAGGGAGCACCAGGGCTCTGATGAAGGATGACCCCACTGAACAGCAAGAACAGAGGACCAGTCACTATACTGTTGTTATGCAATGATCAGGTTCATCTGCTGGATTGACTCACTTTGATTACACAGTCACTCTCTTATCACTTTAAAGATGACTGATATGTATTTATAGTCACTGAGACCAAATCATCAGAGAATTCTTCTTCTACTTTTTTATTTACCGAAAGAATCAGGCTGTTATTTATTACTATGACTGAAATATAAGATTAGACAAACCTTTTCAAGAGTACACAAGCTATTTTAATAACAGGTACTTTCCTAATGGCCTTTACACACTGGGTTTGTTGTGATAGATGCAGAAAAAATGTTGCTATATTTTCACTTTTGAGGGGTTTTACATAAATGTGTCACTATCATTGATATGCAAACATCTAAAATAAATATTTTCTTAGACTGAAATAAATCACAAATCTGACTTAATATAATAATTATGATTACTTCTTTTTATAATATAGCTTTGTAGTTTTAAAGTTTGAAGCCACACAACTTTTACTACTTGTACAGTCCTCGTTGATACTTCTGCTCATTTAGGCAAATGCTGCCATCTAGTGGAAGTAAGGAGAATAGTAAGCAGCCGGATAAAAAGAATTTGTCAGCCTACCTGTAGCCTACCGGTAAGGTACACTTTAGTTCGTTTACTTTAGCGGCTACCGTTTAGCCGCTGATAGGCTGACAAACTTCTATCTGTTGGGCCACCGACTATCTGCTAACCCGCGGATTAGAGGCAGTATACATCTACACCCAGTGGCTGGAAGCCGATCATGGCAACACCTGTAGGTTGAAATCAAGACAAACACGTTATTAATTAATTCGTTATCACGAGAAAACGATCTTTGTTTTCTCGAGATAACGAAAAAAATAATTCATTATAAGGAGAAAACGATCTTTGTCCATAGCCGACCTCGGCTTACGTAGTTGTAGTTTTTACAACTTTTCTATTTCTCCGAGTACTGAAACGATTGA
Source organism: Labroides dimidiatus (assembly GCA_030710495.1). NCBI lineage: Eukaryota > Metazoa > Chordata > Actinopteri > Labriformes > Labridae > Labroides > Labroides dimidiatus. Next base: position 15,718,570 of record CM061163.1, read on the forward strand.
ATGTATTGTTTGAGTTGAAAACTATAAATTAAGTTGTTTTTTTCCCGGAGAATTTACATTTAGGAATTTTACCATGATGAGAAGAAGATTTATAAAGTATAAGTGTTAATCATCAGTATATTACTTACAAAGAGCCCAAACGGCAAATATTTCCACAGAAAAAAAAAATCTCCATCAATCTTTTCAGAAATAAAACCACATAGTCGCGCCAGAAATTCTTCACAACTGGTTTAAACAAGAGTTCTCTTGAATTCCGGCCGTGTCAATCATCTTCAGCGTTCACGCGCAATGAATCTTGGGACATATGCGGTTATGAATGATCCACTGGCAACACTTGGCCAGCACCCGAAAAATGGGCCGGATTCGCGGAGAAACGGGTCAGCCTTTGACACACCACCGTGACGTAATCGGTCTTCAAATTGGACTTCCGTTGGCTGCAGCCCCTAATTGAGACACAGCCACCGACCAAAGAACAGAGAAGATGTCCTTCTGTAGCTTCTCCGATGGGGAGGTCTATAAGGACCACTTTGAACCAGGTACTTCAACAAATTTAATTTATTTATTTACTTTAAACTTTATTTATGACTTTCGGTTATTGTCTTTAAACTTCAGTCAAGGAGAAGCCATGCAACAAACCAGTTAGCAACAATTAGCCAACGATTTATAGTACCGGAAGCTTTGTATTTGTATATCAGACTGTATTGTTCATTTCTAACGTCGAGAACTTGTCAACTGCGCAACCCATCGCATTAAATTTGTATGTTGGGTATTTAAATAGTTAAAACGTCAGATTGACACTTTTGTAACCTGTGCCCAGGTTAAATACTTACTGGTTTAACCTATGGGGTTAACTTGATAGTTATACGCTTCGGTTACGCTGACATTCAAACTCACATGAGAAGTTATCTATTAAAAATGAGCCCAAAATACTCAATGCCATCTTTTTTCTATGCTGTAAAAAAGAGGGATAGAAATAATAAACTCTTCTTTACATGAAGGTAAAAAAACCAGTAGTTGGTGCATACTTGAAGTCATGTATGTTAGATGGAGAATTACCCATCATGCCGTTTTCTCCAGGATTTGTATTGAAACAGCTTGTCTTCTTGCACAACAACCATCATCTCTTTTCACCTCTCCTTCTCAGGGATCTATGTTTGTTCCAAATGCGACCACAAGCTGTTCTCCAGCAGATCCAAGTATGAGCACTCATCTCCCTGGCCAGCCTTCACAGAGACTGTCAGTGAAGATAGTGTGTCCAAACATCAAGAGAGGCCAGGGTTACTGAAGGTACATGCAGCAGAAAAGACATTTTTTGTGTAGACTTGGAGATGATTTTAAGCCGTTGCCCCAATAATGCATCCACTCTCTTCATATATCCAAAGTTGTTATCCTTACAGACTTGTGATACGTTGTTTCAGGTGCGTTGTGGGAAATGTGGAAATGGACTCGGCCATGAGTTTTTAAATGACGGACCATCCAAAGGTCTGTCTCGCTTCTGAATATCCAGCAGCTCAATGAAGTTCATCCCTAAAGGTACGTCAAACAGATTATAACATACCAACAGGTTGTGACCTTTTTTTGTACCTTGCTATGTCACTTTATGGAACTGAAGTTCATATTACTGTTACAGTATCAATTTATCTGTACGATATGACACAGTACTGCAAAAATTACACCTTCCTTTCTTAGTGAATCCACCTGTGGGTACTGATAAACTTCTTTCCTAACAGTAATATTTCAAAGTCAGTACTAATCTCTAGAACAAAGGTTAATAAATGTATTCAATTGATGCCATTGGGCCATCTTTTACAGCTTGTGTTTGGTAATGTTTAATAGTTCATTAATGTAAGGGATGTTAGGTTCCTGAAACAATAGAAAGCTGCAGCAATTGACAGACATTTTAATACAGTAAAAGTCCACTGTTTTTATTCTTTTTAGAGACAAATCTTGCCTGCAGTCCTCAGGGACAGAGCAATCCAAAAAAAAACAACACTGCACTGCAAAATTTGAAAGCAAAGCAAGTTTTTATGTCTTAATTTATTTTAAAAATGGTCGCATTAGACGTAATATGAGGCAAATTCACTGGATACGTACAGAAAAATGTCTCATTAAATGACAAAAAATGACACCTGAGCTGGTTGAAGTACATTTTTTCTCGACTTAATAACTTTTAACAGAATCATTGCAAAAAAATGCAAAAAACCTTGCTTCATATTTGATTATTTAGTGGCTTGAAATTTTTTAAGACAAGGTTGGACTAAGACACGTCTGTCCACTTCTCCACAGATAAAGTTGATGGACAGTAAGTGAGCTGTTGGAGGGCGGGGTGCTGCTGGACATGTTGGAGTCCTTCTGTGCTGCTGAAGGTGTGGTCAGTGGATGAAGTGTTCTGGGAAAAAGCCTGATTAGGGAGCACCAGGGCTCTGATGAAGGATGACCCCACTGAACAGCAAGAACAGAAGACCAGTCACTATATTGTTGATATGCAATGATCAGGTTCATCTGCTGGATGGATTCACTTTGATTACACAATCACTCGTTTATCACTTTTAAGATTACTGATATGTATTTATAGTCACTGAGACCAAATCATCAGAGAATTCTTCTTCTACTTTTTTATTTACCGAAAGAATCAGGCTGATGTTAATTACTATGACTGAAATATAGGATTAGACAAACCATTTCAAGAGTACACAAGCTATTTTAATAACAGGTACTTTCCTAATGGCCTTTACACACTGGGTTTGTTGTGATAGATGCAGAATTTTTTTTTGCTATATTTTCACTTTTGAGGGGTTTTACATAAATGTGTCACTATCATTTATATGCAAACATCTGAAATAAATATTTTCTTCGACTGAAATAAATCATAAATCTGATTTATCACTTTATTACTTGTTGCTTCTTTTTATAATCTAGCTTTGTAGTTTTTAAGTTTAAAGACCCACATTTTTCACACCTTGCACAGTCCTCGTTGATACTTCTGCTCAGTTAGGTTAGTGCTGCCATCCAGTGGAAGTAAGGAGAATAGAATCTGGTCTTACACAAGTAGAGAGTAGCTGTTGACACTTGATCTGAACAAGCAGGTTCGTTCTAGCTTTAGCCGGGTGACTGGTTTTGGAAACACATCTGAAACCCACAGAAGTTGGGAGAATTTCTTCAAAGACGCTGACATCTGAAATGGATGAAATGTCATATTGTTCTTTTTATGGTGGAGAGGAGTACAAAAACCACTTCCAACCTGGTGAGTTTAAAAGAAGCACACATGCACACAATTTAAATGTGAGTCTGTGTGCCTTTGTCTATTCATTCATACTTCTTTCCCCCACAGGTATTTATGTGTGTTCTGAATGTGGGCATGAGTTGTTCTCAAGCACATCAAAGTTTGAGCACTCGTCTCCTTGGCCGGCCTTCTCTGAGACGATCCATGAGGACAGTGTCTCCAAACATCCTGAAGCATGGGGACCTTTAAAGGTAGACTGCTGCCTTCTACTTCAGTTTACATCATGTCCTAATGAATGCTGTCAGGACAGAGTGTTTAATACACAGGCTGGTATATACTTGGTTTCTACTGACACCACTTGAGAACAGATTTGGTCCTACAGGTGTGGGGTTTTAATATAAAACATTTAAATTCTGCAGGTTTGTTGTGGGAAATGTGGCAACGGACTGGGTCACGAGTTCTTGTACGATGGGCCGAGAGAGGGGCTATCTCGGTTCTGAATATTCAGCAGCTCGCTGACGTTCGTCCCTAAAAGTGAGTCTGACCCCCCCCATTCTCTCTCTCACACACACACAAACTCATTTAACTATGTGAAATGTTCAAACCAGCATGTGATGAAGGGGATTCAGGGTCAGGAGTTTCTGAGACTCAAAATCACTTTAAGGAGGAGCAGAAAAAAAAAGAGAGTGGGACAAAAACAGCCTAAAAATATGCAAGATCACAACAAAGAGACACTAACTATAATGCAGAGATATAAAACAATGAAAAAGAGACACAAAATAAATAAAAATAGATGCACATCACCACCAAAAAGAGACAGAATGATCACAAGAAGATATGAGTAACAAGTGGAAACGGTTAGAGACAATTCAGAGACCACACAGACAGATGATACATTAAAAAACAGACGCAAAGCATGAAAAAGTCATAAAAACGACTTTAAAGAGACGTATCCACCAAAAAGTGTACAAATCTACTGGAAAATAACCACAAAATAAACTTGAAGCAGCAAATGTACAAACTGAAACTCTCTTCTCTCGCTCCATAGAAAAAGTGGATGGGCAGAAAGCTGAGCTGTGAATTTCAGATCATTTTCCCAGCTGCTGAAGGTGCAGCCTATGGATGAAGAGCTCTAGAATAAAGCCTGATGGAGATCTGGAGCTCTGATGGACAGAGGCCTCGCTGTGCAGCAGTGAAAGCATCTTTTGGAGCAGTGAAATGCTCCAAAAGATGCTCGGAAGATGTTTAAACATTATAAACAAACACTTTGGTGCATTAAAGTTGTCTCACTTTGTCTCACATTGCATGGACTCTTTGAAGTTGTAATTGCATGCTTCCATCAGTTGAAGGTGCTATATGCCATAAAAGCTTTTGACACATTTCAACTGTTATTTTTCTCTCTCTTTTTTTGACATGGATGTTAAAGAGTCAGCTGTGCCAAAGACACGAGTGACAATCAGATTAAAGGAGAAGAAAAACAGATGTGGTTTGATTTTGACTGAGAATCAGAAAAAAAAAAAAAAATCAGCCAGTGGTGCCAAATCTGAAATTTGGATTGCGTTAAAAAGTTAACATTTACAGCAAAGGCTTGCATGCAAACAGACACAAGGACAACCGTCACACTTAAGTTTTTCCCTAAGGAGAGTCTGAAATAAAGATTTAGTAACGCCAAACCTGAAATCTTAAAGAAGAGCAGCTCTATACCGACTCCAGAGACCTGACATCACAGTGATCCAACATGAGTGAGCAGTAGGAGACCTTGGTCCACGTTCCTCACCTGAGAGTGCTGCATGTTTTTTTCTACTTTGCAAACTTTTCATGATAACTCTCCGTCTTTGCTCTTGAAGTGATGGAATTATAAACAAAGTGAGCATGCGGGGAGGAACATTCAACAGCTCTGTGTGCTGTCTGAACGGGCTGAGCAGGTGTGGAGCCGTACGTTTCAAAGGCTGCAAGATCAGAGGAGGAGATGAAAGCTGAGGTGTCAGGCGGAGGATTAAGAAGGGAAGAGGAAGCATTCACAGACTGCAAAAAGTAGGAAAGTTTCAAGAGGAGGCTGTCTTTTGAACTTGATGTGTTGATTATTTTGTCTGTAAGGTTGGATCGTAAATATTTAAGTTAACCTCAGATAGAGCAGCTGTTGTACATCACTTCTTTTTGAGAACTGAAGCTCATAAATCCATCCGACTTAAAGTAAAAATCCTCCCTGCCTAAATCCAAATGTTGCCCCTGAGTAAAACCTCCTTGTTGCTGATTAAAAATCTTTGTCGTGGAATTTCGGCAGCCACATGCAGCTGGCACACAGGCCCAACTGTCCCTGGGGGATGGTGTCTGGAAGAAGAAGGGAGAGTTTGAGAGAGGAGGAGCAACAAACCAAGCGACGGCAGATGCGCAGACAGAGACCAGAGTACAAAGATAAACCACATGTAAGGGATGCAGAGGAAAAGGAAGCGGCCCAAAACACAGCGCTGTAATTAGCATTAGATATCTGCGAGGTCACTCTTCCTGGCTGGCATCAGAGCACAGCTGTGTGGCCGAGAGGGAGCAAACAGGAAGGAGGAAGTGGTGATCCTCTGATCAAATCCACTGACCTCTGACCCTCATCCTGCTTGTAAGCAAACCATGTCCTTAATTACATTAAACCACTGCAGCTCCAAGTCCTCCTTGTGTCCCGCAGACCAGGCCTGGAGGTACAGCTCAAACATATGTGAGTGTGACTGACTCATTCTCTGAACATCTTGTTTTAATTGTGACTTAAACTCTCAGTCAAGAAATTTTAGATTTCTCAGAGCAGGCTGAGAAGGTCCATGTTGGTGTGAAGTTTCTGCTCAGTGCTGAATTTCTACACGTTATTTGGGGACTTAGAAATCAATGAGAGTGTGGCTGAAAATAGTGAAAGGAAAAGTCCGATAGAGGATGAGGATCTGATATTTTATTTAATTTAATTTAATTTTATTTTAATTTTATTTTAATTTTATTCTAATTTTATCAATTTTATTTTATTTTATTATAATATTATTTTATTTTATTTTATTTTATTTTATTTTATTTTGACAGGGAAAGTGTACAGCTACTTAGCTGAACCAGAGTTAGCTATTAGCTCATTTTCATCTGTTGTCTCTAGGCAGGAGACAGAGACAGAGTCTTTGTTTAAAGCAAACCATTTACACCTCTACAAAATTACTGAACAACAATACATAACACAGCAACAACACTAGACATAATAATACAAAATAAAAAGCATGATATTAAATGGAAAAGCTACACCACAATACCAGACACCTGCATGTTAAGATTAACAACATTCAAACATCGTCAAGCTAAGAGCGCTAAATTTGAAGAAAAAACAGCAACAAAACCCAAGATCAAACTTTCCCATAGTAATAAACTATCACAGAATGATACAAAAATAAAAAATGCAACATTATAAAACAAATTATGCAAATTCAAGTGTCTAACCCTGATGGGTACATGATTGTGTTGATTTTAGCCATTATATTAAGGCCCTTTTTTTATCCAATAGCAGCCTTCCAAAGTACAAGTACCCTCTCCCTGATCTGTGCGAGCAATAACACTGCCACACACCTGAGCGTTCCCTTTGAAGCTCTCAGACCGACCTCTGCTACTGTGAGGGAGTCCTATCTCGCTGATCAGAGAGCAGATTGTGAGCCATGTTTGCAAATACATAAATGTCCAAACCCCCTCTGTTATTGAAGCTGGCACAGCTCAGACACAGGTATGTGATCATGTGATAAAGGTGACAATGAGGCAGCAGCAGCCATTCAAGGCTTGCTTTGAAATCTCCTATATTGTTTGTTTTCTCACAGGGAGCCCTCATATTTTGGATTTTACTGGCGCTTTTTTGGCTCTGCAGAGCAAGTTTGCATTCTGCCAAAACCATCCATTGCATGTCTAAACTGTTGACATTTTGTTGGAAGGGACAGAAAATAGATGGTTTCTCATCCCTTTTTTCCTTAACATTATTGTATTTTTATTACTCCCCATTCACGTTTACAGTGTTTATAACCAAAACAGCCCGTCGAGATCTGCATTTCTCAGACCCGCACCACATAAAATCTGTTTATACTCTCTGTAAACTACACATCGTTTCACATAGTGGGCGTCTCAGAGAGGAAGAGCAGAAAATATCCCCTTTCACACACATGCTGTACTGACAGAGTTACAACAATGCCCAACCTGGAGGGCCTGAAGTTTCCGAAACGTTCTTTTGATCTGGAGCAGAAATCCCATCCTGGAGTCATGTATTAAACTTTGTTTATCCAAACATTCATTACATGAAGGGAGCAGCATATGTGGTTTCAACATGTGGAAGGCAGCCCCACCATGTATGGATGGATGCATAGATGGATGGATGGATGGATGGAGACATCATATATTGCGGGGTAACTCACACACTGCAGATATTAACCCCTGATGAAATCTTTTATTTATTCCTCTTACAGTCACGCACTTAGGAGCTCTAGCCCTCCAGCAAAGAGATCACAGCTTCTGCAGTGTGTGAAGCAAAGCCCTGGATGACACATGGTTTTCGGAAATGCTACCTTATTGAGCTGGAAATGATGTCATGGTGTTTGGACGCAGAATGAGACGCTGGTTTTTTCTTTGCTGCTCAAAGCAGAAGCAGGTGCAACTACTGTAAACATACGCATTCAAGCAGCAGGCTCGTAACCACACAGGAGGGACGCTCTGAGGGCCATACGTGACATTCCCTTAGAGATAAAACATCTTAAGAAAGAAAAATAAATGTGGACTTTATTTAAAAAATTGTCAAAAGTATTATCCTTTTAGTTTTATTTATATGTTTATATTGTTATTTTTTCAATTTGAAAAAGTTTCATTATAAATAATGGGAGACATCCAAAGGAGAATTTTAAGTACTCACATGGGATGTTGTGTTTCCCTGTGGGTTAATACCCTATGAGAATATACAGGGTTTCCCAAAAAACTGTATACACACTTTAGATAATTGTAAACTAGGTGTTTATAATAATTTGTTTAATTTTCAACATCTAAAAGAATTCACAAACATTGTTCTGTTGTTTTTTGCATAGACTTTGTCTTTTAGGTATCTCCATAGAAAGAAGTCTAGTGAGTCTAATTCGAGTGATGGTAACTTGTGTTGATGGTTCTTTTTGAACCTCCTAAATTGTCTTCTTGCTAAATTGTCTAACTTCTAGTTGCATTTTGGAATGACTTTTCTTACTTCAAAGTTTAGTCTGGCTGCCATCATTCAGTTCAATGGGTTCAATCTGCAAAGAAAAAACAAACAATTGAGTTATCAGCTGCTAAAAGGTGTATACATTTTGTAGGACACCCTGTATAAATATACGTAAGGCAAGGTCTCTTTTGAAATTATGGTTTTCTCTACTATTTATTATTTATCGACCATTTTGGACTAATTAATAGGTTTTGGTGGTCAAGCTTACCATTTCTGGCTAAAGCTAACTTGTTCTTGGTGTATGTTGAATTATTTGTGCTGGCCAATGCATGGACACACAGTAAGTGTTTGTGGAAAATCTGCGTGATTCATGTCAAACTAGAACCCTCTTCCTCTATTTGAGCGCAGTAAGATTCAAAGTCTGAGGCTGGTAAAAATGATCAAATGGAGCCTCAGATTAAAGCAAGCCAGAGGCAAGGAAACATTTATCAAACGTACCGTCTTGAGAGTATGGAAATATCAGGATGGTTTTGGGTTTCAGCTGAATGATTTAAAAGAGGCTCTGCTCAGAGATAGTCAGAGCGGTGATGAGCTGTGGAAAACTTCGTATTTGTGTCAGCGGGCGTCCAGAATGTCAGAGGCCTGTGACGTCTAGAGAGGTTTATGGGATTAAAACATCGTAATGAAGAAACGGAGTGAATACAAACAAGGAGGAGAAAGTACTTACCTCAGTCTTTCCCCTGGTTACAGACTGTCCTCCCCGTCTCTCACCCTAACTCCACCCACCATTACACCCACCCACACGGCTAACCCCAGCTCCCTGCAATTTGTGGCTGCTCATCCTCTGTCATCGTGGTTTGTAATCCCAGTGTAAATCATCCACATCATACTTAGTGTGTGAAAGAAAATATGACTGCATGCATGTCTTTTTCTTTCTCTGTGTATGTGTACCTTTGCAAGGCACGATAGAGTCTGTGTGAAACTTTGGGGAGCCCCGTGACCCCCCACATGCCCCTGATGGGTGGTCCTTTATAGTCAGAATTGCTCCTTTAGTCTTGCTGATTGTTCACATCTGTGTAGAAAATGTTTAGAGGTGCCTGCTGAGATTAATACCCAGTCAAGAACCTATAATCTACTTGGTTACCAGTCATGGGCCTTGTATCTGATGTGGGACACCTTAATGTGCCCTGATAACATTTTTTTCCACATTATTTTTTTGGGGGGAAATCACTTCTGATGAAATACATCAACATAAAGACAGACCCCATGTGACTACACATTCACAAAATAGAGATGCGTGTAATTTTGTACATCTCCTACATAAAACCACTGGGTTTCACTACCAAAATATGTTGTAGATCCTAAATATCACTCCAAAGATCAGGTGTTTCTCCTGTTTGTGTGATCACACCACAATCCAGATCATTTTAAAAATGAGGGAAATTCCATTCAGATCTAAAGCCCTCAGCTTCTTTGAAGCAGAAAACGCAGACTTACATCATTTTCATCTTTAAACCGTTAACCCAGGAGTGTTAAACACAAGAGCAAACTGTCTTCTTAGAATTATCATTCATCACTGTCTCATCCTCATTAAAAAATGATCCACGATCACTCGACGTTTGAATCCTCAGCATCAATATTTGGTAAAGACAGACTCCAATCCCACACATTTGCACTTTGTTCTTCTACTTTCGTGCCAGATAAACAAACACAGATAGTCTCTAACACTTATTTCAAGGAATGAATTATCGCTTGGTTCAAAACAGAATCCAAATTGATTTTAGATATAATTAGCCGAAGTCTGTGGGAAGACCATTCTGCTGTTATTTGGACCAGCAGCTCTGTTGTGTCCCCGGAAACACAGACCTCAAAAAACCCAAAGTGAGACCAGATGAGAGCTCAGGAAGGAGAGGGAGATTTGGGAGTGTGTGTGCATGACTGTGTGTGTGTATGTTGAAGGGGGTTTAAAAGAAGAGGTCAAAGACTCAGAATACATTCCCACAGGAATGACGCTCACAGACAACCCAATGTGATTATCAGCTTTACGAGAGAGTGAGGGTGTGGTGCTGTTTTTTGGAGGAAGAGGACAAATATTCAGCTTTGACATGCCACCGCAACTTGAAATTATGAACCTGTGCTGATTTGCAAAAGGAAGTCTTAAACTTAACAACTGCCTTGCAGCATAATTTAAAAAATTTCTGACATATTGGAAAACTTTGGGTTTTTAAATCATTGCAAAAACTGGTTCATGAACTCTTGGGAGAAGGAATTTTATGTCTTTTTCAAAGTTTTTGTAAAAATAAGGAAATGTGTGATTAAAAACACTCCTTGCAGCTGCTGGTGGGAAACTTTTGAATAAATTTTGACAGCTGTTTTTAATTTATCCAGCATTTATATAGTGTCAGAATAATGTGGAATAAAAGCTCCCAACTGGTGAAACGACTGCACCCCCCTGCGGCTCAGAAAAACTTAACGATTGGCAAACTTTGGAATCACAGCGTAAAGTTCCTGACAGATAAACCATAAACACATAGAGAAATTAAATGATGGGTTTATGGTTACATTTGTTTTTTTTTTTTTTTTTTTTTTCTATTGTTGTAATTTTAGATATTTCATTGATCATTTAACTTTTTGTTCGCTCTGATGAATAGGTACAAAAGCAGCATATGGTATGCCACTTCTTGCTCAGTGCCACCTGCCAGTCCCTAAACAACACCTGCCATTCCTCGGTGACACCTGTCAATCACTCATTGACACCTGCCAACCGCATGGTGATATCTGCCAATCGATCACTGACACTTGCCAATTTTTTAGTGACATCTGCCAATACCCCAGTGACACCTGCCATTTCAATAGTGCCACCTTAAATCACTGTGACATCTGCATATAACACAGTGACACCTGACAATGGCATGGTGACACTTGCCAATGGCATGGTGACACCTGCCATTTTGTTAGTGACACCTGCCAATACCTCACTGACACCTGTTGCTGAGGGACTGGCAGGTGGCATTGAGCGATCAGCGGCATACCATAAGCTGTTTTGGATCTTGGTGGATCTTGGTGTCACTCCAGCAGGTTAGTGGAAGCAATATTTGCTGTAGAGCAACAATTCTGAGAAACTATCTCTCACAAATTCTGGGAATATTCTAACAATTTTCATAATTTAAGAGCTTTTATGTTGTAATCTCACTTCGAAGAGCTCACAAAAACACTGAACACTGATTGCTTTGCAATTTAGGAACTCTGAGTATGTGTGTAAAGCATTTTGCCTGGCCTTCATTAAAGCTCTCAAAATCTTACCAGATGCTGAAAATGTAAGAACACACACAACAACAAATAATAACAGATTTAACTGTTTAATTTTTTTAATGTGTGGATGATCAAAACTGCACAAACACTAACAGATTCCATTCAACAACATCTAGAGTCCAAACTCTATAAACTGGAAATCTCACAAAGTCTTTTGTGGTCAAACGTGACTTTAGAACAAATAAACATGTAGGACGACACGATGATTGTAACGCTAAATGTTTTTAGCTGCTTAGCTATCGAGGACATCCATTATGGTTGCAGTTTCTTGCAAATATGTTCAACAGGATGCGTGTCAGCACTTGTGTTGCTGCCACAAATCAATAAGTTTGTCTTTCATTTCTGGCCTCCATCTAACAATGAAAATAACTCACTTAGTTCTGTTTTTTGAACTTCCCTCTTTGGATGACTCGCTTTCCGATTTGCCATCATATGTCCTCAGAATTCTTCCAAAACAAACAAGGAAATCTGATCATAAATATTGAACGTCTGATATTTCAAATGTCACATTAGTGTGGCACTGATTGTCTTCTGAGCAAAACAAAGGAAGCAAAATAACTCATAACATTTGTTACTATACAGAAAAAAAGATAATCCCAAGAACCACCAGAGAAATCACTCTTATTACCACATCTGATGAAAATATAAACCTGTAAAATGACAAAGACCCATGTGTTAGTCCCTGTAAAGGTGAGAGAATTTTCCACTCAAAATATTTGGACAACCATTCTGACTTAAATAAATCAAACCAAACAACAATCCATCTCTGGAGTGAAATGTCCAATTTTTAAACCTCATTTATCTCCCGACAAACTCTCCTTTCCCCTGGAAGGTCACATATTTGGTACACTCCTGTCCCCTTTGGCCAAAACAACCGTCAGCACCTTTACTGATGCTTTTACTCGTTTAAGTCGCGCACGATTTCGCATTCCTGTGAAATGCAGATCGGCCCCACAGGGAAGAAGCTCATCTCTTGTTTCTGCAGAATAACACACATTTATTCACACACACACACACACACACACACACACACACACACACACACACACACACACACACACACACACACACACACACACACACACACAAACTCTGGCCTGCAGGAACCTTCATGACAGGTGATACCATTTCAGCAAACCTGACTCACCAGCGGAGAAGTTTTGACTTTCTTTCATGGCGGGGATAACAGCTCTCTTTTCTCACAGTAGATCTGACAGGTTGGAATTTAGAAAACATTGGAAACTCCAGAGTGCAGGGAGACGTACTGCTGTGGTTTTTACACCAGTAATTACACTCAGTTAACACCCATCTGATTGCTGTGTTTTTATTTACAGCCATCGTCACTGCTTTCACTGGTGCCCAAGAAGAACACAACACATTCAGTTGTTATGCTTTCATCCAGGCCCTGATTCACATGCATCTTTGGTCTCTGATGAGTGTGAAAGTACTGAGCACATCTATTTGGGTGGCGGTTCTGGCCCGGTCACAGTAGCGCAGTGTTCGATCCAAGCGTCCGTGTCAGGGAATCGCAAAAATGGAAAGAAAGTTGTTTTTCACGCAGCGGGAGGAAATAGATGGTGACAGTGACACATAAAAGGCAGGACTGTGGCTAAGGGCTGACGTCATGGCAATTAACATTTAAGACGAAGCGGCCTTTCAATGAAGGAAAGCCACACAGAGCAGCCCACAAGCATTTCAGTAAGTAACAGTCTGGGATTTGGTACCACAAGAGGTTTGAGTGCAGGCAGAGTGGAACAATGGGGAGTCCACAAACCTCTAGATGTTTAAGACCCTGAAGGAATTTAAGTCTCTGGATGCATTTTAACACACCTCAAATACACAGCCAGGAAAACTTCAGCCATCCACCTTAAGACGCTCCAACTCCTCAGGGGTTGTTTAGGTTCTCACTCCAGATCAGTGTAACCAACAGTTCAGACCAGCAACCCTAAAATGTAAGTGGTGGACAGTTGGACAATCAAAACCCTTTATATTTCCTCACCACTGAGGGACTAAACTGTCAAAATACAATAATGCATTCCAGTAACCGATAAGGGGCGTCATGTTAGCTTTACTCCTCATCTACAAATCGTACAGCCTTGATACTGATTCATGATGGGAGAATTAAATAAAGACAGATTTAAGAAGATGTCAAAGGAGACGAAATGTATGGTCGATGTATGGCTGATGTACAAATACAGATATATAGGTGCTGGCTAGGATCATTTCAAAGTGTAGTTAGATTTTGAAAAGTGGATTGAGGCAACGTGGGTAGGTTTCTGAGTTAAAACAAGGCTACATGGACCATGGTGTAGGCTAAGACATCAATTCCCTTGACTTTTTCCTTTACCCAAACTTTTCCTTACAGGCAATGGCATGCAAGTGCAGCTAACAAAATGCTCTTGGATTTTTTTCTCATCCCTGCCTCTCAATTCATCAACTCTCAACATTAAAGAGGGGGTATTGTGCTTTTTCAAGGCTTTCTGTTGTCATTCTAGTACCCCTGTAGTCACTTTACATGATTTAAATCTAAAAAAAAAAATCTCATTATTTTCACTCTGGTGTTTCAGAAAACCTTTTTCAGCTCCTGCCTGAAACACTGTCTCTTTAAAGCCCTATTACCATCAAGCAATTCACTTTGGCTCAGTTTGGCACACACTTTGTGGCGTTTCCTATGACTTAAACCAGGACAGGTCCCCAAATTACCAATCCGTACCATCCCACTTTTTGGTACCCTTCTGTTGAGGTACAGGACTGATCCAACCCCAGAAGGTGGAAAATGGAATCACAAAACAGTTTACTGTTTACCTTTTTCTTCTTCGTTGGATTTAAACGTGGGGTACACTGTGCGTGTTGCTATGCCATCACACTATTATGTATCTGATGTTGCTAACAACATCAGGCTTACACGCCCGCCTACTAGGAAGGGCACAGTTGGCTGTGAAAACACAAACAGGATCAGGCTTTACCGATCCAACCCATACCAAACTGTACTGATTAAAACTGTACCAAACTGTACCGCTTGGTGGAAACGGGGCTCAAGACTCCCCCTTCCCTCTGATTGGCCAGCTGTCTGGCAGCCCGCTCTTGCATTGTGTCTTAAACCATTTAGGAAACGGTGACCTCATCATTTCAGTGAAGTCTCGTAAAGATCTCGTGAAGATCTTATGCTATTTTTTTCAGGGGTTTTTTCAACAACATATGAATATGCGATGCTTTGAAAATCTACACGTTTGGAATGAACATCCAGCATTGTTACTTTATACCCATGTGTAAATATGGGACAACAAAATATCCATTCTTTAAACAAACGCATCTTACGAAATAGAAGGCGTGCAAACCAAATATCAGTGTGGTAACATATTCTTCTTCCAGTTTAAATCAAAGCATCATTGCGCCTCGAGGTGATGTTGACTTTAATTGTGCACTGTGCCTTTAAGAGGCATTGTGTATTCATTATGTAAATATTGTGATGTGTCGTTGCAACTGCAATACTAGAAATCCCACCCTCTGATTTTATAATTGATACATCCATTACTGTAACTGTCATCGTTTGCATATTAGCCAATTGTCTTTCAGTATTTTCATATTTCAACAACTTTTCACATCATATCACCAATCAAAAAAGGTTCCCTCTCACATTTTTTTTCAGATTTGCAGCCATGACTCATGAATCCTCAAAAATAAGCTTCAAGGAATAAATGTGTCTCTCTTCCTTCTCTCTCACTCATGCTTGTTATACAGTTCATCATACACAGACACATACACACACATACACAGAGTTTCCCCCTACTCCACTCTCCCCAAAACACCCAGCATCCCTTAAGAGCCCTTTTTTGTACTGCAGAGCCCTGGATTAGAAAAGACGGCATTTTCCAAATGGTCTGCGGCTTTTGTGATGACATGATTGTCATTCACTTTAATTCCTTTCTGTAGATTTGCCCTTGCTGGATTCTACTGCTACAGTGACGCACCCAGGCAAGGTAAATAAGAGTTTAAAAACACACAAGGCTCCTGTAAGGACTTGCTCCCTGGAGAGGCATATGACTTTTATTGCCAAGATGAAAGACATTAAAAAAAAGTTGAGTGCAGCTGTTGCTTGTGGGTGAAAAGGTTTGCATGCATGTTAGTTTATCTGAAAAATATCCTCGAGGCCTCTATAGGTATATACAAGTTGGGTAAATGAAACTCCTGGCTTTCACTGCTGCACAAATCAAACTCTCATGGCATCGAAATGACTTGAAGCAAACTCTGATATAAATGGCTCCCATGTTTAATGTTTTTAAGGCCTCAAAGCCATTCAGACTGGATGTTGCATAATTACCATCTCTCCTCTCTGATCTTCAAACCTTTAGTGATGTCTCTATTAAGCTGCAGGGCTGCTCTAAAGCGTGGAAGTTCCTGGAGGCCAAAAGGATCAATGCACCTGTGATGAGGTTAAAAAGACATGAGGGATGGAGGGTGGGAGGAGAAGAGGAAGATGTGGGAAGAGATCAGAGTGTCTTTGTGCAGTCCTCTGTCTCCTGGTCCATCCATCATGCCCTCAGACTTTGCTTACGTCTGCAGATGAAAGTTTTTTGGGGAGGCTCCAGGAGAAGGGCGGGGCTGCGCTGTCGCTTTGTTGTCGGCTTTTGTGTTGAGTTACCTCGGGGCTCACACGCCGAACGTCTAACATGGAACGGGGAGTGTGTGTGTGACATGTTTGATTCCTTCAAAAGGAGCAGCACTTCAGAAACCGCAAATGTGAGGATTGCATTTCATTATTTCAGGACAAATGCCTTTAGCTTAATTTACATGAGCAGATTGGTTGTTGGGGGAAAAAGATGTAAAAATTAACTGTAGGGTGCCAGGAAGAAGTCACAACCCCCTGTTTACTTCATGTAAGATTTCAAGAACTTTTGATAGTGACAGTCATACTGATTGCAGAAAAACAAACAAGGAACATCGATATGGCTTGTAAAAACACTTTGTATGTTTAAATGATCCACTTATACTGCAAAAGCACTATCATATTAATGTTTTCATTTGTTGTATGTAACTAAATGATAAGGATGACCTTTTTGGATGCAACATAACAACTGGTTAAAGTTCAGCAATCGTTCTAATGAGGAAATAGAAACATGCTCCATATCATTCTCACACCTGGGTGTAATAATATCAGTCCAAGCAATGCCTGTATTGACTGTTTGACACAAAATCTCAATCTAAAATCTAGTTATTTTCTGGATTATTATTTTTTTAAACCAGAGAATCTAGATTACCATTTCTTTCTCTCTGTACAACTAATTAACAACAACAGTGTTTGCAAATTTTGTGGACATGTGACCTGATGAGCATGTTTTTGGACTGTTGAAGGAAGCTGTAGTACCCGGAGAGAACCCACGCATGCACGGGGAGAACATGCAAACTCCACACAGAAAGTCCAACCAGGCAAAATGGGATTCAAACTTGTGACCTTCTTGCTGTGAGGCTGCAGTGCAAACCGTTGCATCACAGTGCAACCCTGCTGTATTTATTAATCAAGTAGAAGATAATGAGTCTACAGACTCTCAAAATAAAAAAAAGCATTTCAACCTCAAAAACGTGGTGGTAAAAGCAATGGTTGCTGTCAAAGACTATCTCCTGCACCTTACATCCATAACCTTGGAATCAGAGTTGAGCTGTTAAATGTGAGACTGAAATTCTGAATGGGATTCGTGAAGGACTTGGAGCTGATGAATATGAGGTTAGATTTGTTGTGGCTAAGTGATAAGAAATTGTGATGCATCCATGTTTTTATCTCAGTGAGAGTTAACGATGGGGGAGTGTGTTTCAGTGGTTATGGTTATAATGACAGTACACATTTCTTTTTCAACAGACTTTAAAGAGGACATGATTCCAAATGAGTTATTACATGTCAAAGGTCCCCAAACAGTGTTTGTGGTGATGTTATGATTACTGGAAACTTGTGTTTATGCAACCGTTAGATCAAACATTTCCTCAGCCCACTACAGGCACTGACTGTGATGTGTTCATTGAACTGTTTGCTTTGTGAGAATCTAGCTCTGCCAAAAGTCTCCATGCACAGGGCAGAAGAGGCTGCTTCTGGTTAATTTTTTACCAGGTTTGTCTGCTGACTATATAGAGGTGAAGCTTCTGCAAAGGAGCACTGCAGAGGACATCAAGGGTGAGCATGGATGAATGATGTTGTCAGACTTTTAATTTAAGACGAAGATTTCAGCTGACTTTATCTTATCTTGTCAGTTTCTCAGCTGTGTGCAACATCAATGTAACTTATCTGAACTACGACTGAAAGACTTTCTCCGTTTGACAGATAGTAGAGATGCATGGTCTATTCAGTATCTGTGCACTTGCTGCACTGCTGCTGGCTGCAGCCTGTGCAGACCACCCACTGTCCTCCCCCAATGCCGACTTCGCCTTTGCCCTCTACAAAAGTCTGAACGCAAAGACGGCTCCTGAAGAGAACATCTTCTTTTCACCACTGGGCATCTCTACTGTGCTTTCAATGGTGTCTGCAGGGGCCAAAGGTGAAACCCACAGCCAGCTGCTCTCCAGTTTGGGTTACTGTGCCTTGAACCAGACTCAGGTCAATGAGGAATACAAACGTCTTTTTGACAGCCTTGGACAGAACCAGGAGGATCTTCGGGTGGATGTTGGCAATGCTGCGGCTGTCCGCTCTGGCTTCAACCCTCTGGAGGAGTTCTTGAATGACGTTAAGCAGTACTACTCCGGTGAGATCTTCTCTCTCGACTTTGCTAATTCCATTGAGGCTGCAGCAGAGATCAATAGATTAATTGCGAATAAAACCCAAGACAAGATCAAAGACATGGTTGAGGACCTGGACCCCGATACGTATATGATGCTGATCAACTACGTCTACTTTAAGGGTAAGAAGCTATTTTTATGGGATGTAAACCATTTCAGCTATGAATGTAAACCAAACCCAACACTCTTGTACAGGCATGTGGGAGGAGCCATTTGACTGTAGTAACACAAGAAAGGCAGAGTTCCACTTGAACAAGACCACCAAAATCCAAGTGGACATGATGGGAAAGACCAAGAGCTTCAAGACATACTGGGACAGAGAGAACCATGCCACTGTCCTCATGCTGCCATACAAGGGCACGGCTTCAATGATGATTGTCTTACCTGAGGAAGACAAGATGACAGAGGTGGAGGGCTACATCAGTAAGGACACCATTAGACGCTGGAAAGACTCCCTCAGCATGGAGTAAGTAGAATTTAAACCAGTGGATAAGTGTCAGAGACAGAATGGTCCCATGATCTTTAATAAATAAAACATGGATTGTAAGTAATTTAATTGCGTTGACGAGTTATATAGTGATCCTTTGTTTTTCAGCTATATAGATCTGGACCTGCCAAAATTTACCATCTCTACTGATGCAGCCCTAAAGAGCACCTTGAAAGAATTGGGTATAACCAGTGCTTTTGAGAACAATGCTGATTTTTCTGGCATATCTGAAGAGTTCAAGCTCAAAATCTCTGAGGTAGGAGATTTTTTTTTAAATAACCAACTATAAGTCCATGCCTACAGCATTGTCAATACAATGGTCCGGTAAGACGGTATTTCTCCTCCTCAGGCATCCCACAAGGCTATGCTCAGTGTCAGTGAGTTGGGGACAGAGGCTGCAGCTGTCAGCACCTTAGAAATCACACTCACCAGTTTACCCCCCTCTATAAGAGTCAACAGACCCTTCTTGGTTTTCATCTTGGAGAACTCCACCGGGAGCATCCTCTTCATGGGCAAGATCAACAACCCTAAAGCCTCGCAAGATTCTCCAGCTTGTGAAATACCTGAATTCCCTCAGTGATATCTCAGAGGCAGATGATTTCTGATAGCTGGTCTTTAAATGGCCTGTGAGTCAATATTCAGAAACACAACTGAAGGCATGAAGGCATGAAGGCGTGAAGGCATGAGTGTTGATTGTGAATTAAAATGCGTTACAGCCATGGAGTTGGGTGTTTTTCAGCTGTATTATTAAATCATTATCAAAATAAAATCCATTTTAAGTCAGCGTTTTTCATCCAGTTGTTTAAAGCTTTACATAATTGAGACCCAATGTTGTGGGAATGGGTGATTATGCAAAACAGAATCCCTTCAGGGTGAGATGTAACCTCCTGTCAGGAGTTGAGGTGTTACTTACCCTGTTAGGATTCTAACTGGATGACCACCTGCTCACGATACATGACAAAACCTTACATAAGACTTCTTTGTTGCATTTGAATGAAACATCTGCACTCGTGAATATCGACCCAAACTTTGAAGTGGTCTTTTGCTGTTTCAAGTTGTTTTTTAGATCAAGTTTTGAAACTTCCATTACAATTAAGTTGTGGTTTATGCCTCTGCACTGACTCTACGCTTTAGTTGCTGATGCAGTGTGCTCACCGCTCTAGTTTTCCTACAAATGCATGTAGGCTTTGTGATCTCTTTGATATTCAGACCCCTTGTCTCCAGTAGGTTTTGACACGTAGTTATGTTTGGGAGGAGGTGCCTCATGGATAGGCTTCTGCATTGGAAAAGGGCTGCACAGACCTACGGTGTAGACTAACACCAAGAAGTCACCTGATGCATCTCTGGTCCAGCTCTGCTCCACTGCATGTTGACTGCATACTCTCTCTCATCTGTCAACTCACACCGGCTGCATGTTCAGTCCAGCAAGTTGCAGGACTGCCAGACAACTAGAATCACAAGAGTTTCCACACTTCCCACTCCATTGATGAGCCATTTGTCAAATATTTTGACATGGTTTGTTTTATTTTAAAGGTCACTTGGTGTTTTTAGGTACTTTCTGTGCAAAACTCCCTGTACCGCTCCCCACATGGATTTGACATGCCACATCTCCAAAACAGGACTGTTGCGAAATCTGCTGCAACCTGCTGGAGCAGGGAAGCAGTGGATCCAGTGTGAGTTGACACTGATTTAATGTTATGATGGAACGGAGCCAGACTGGAGATGCATCTGGTGTGTTTTGACCCCAAGCTGTTTAAGTAAACCACGCTTCACAGTAAAGCAAAGCCCATAGGCACAAAATCTTCAGGTGTGTTTCTACTCTTTCATTGCACAGCTTGCATACTCACTTGAATGGTTCGTGAGGACCTAAAATGATGACCCACTGGCTTGGCGATTACATTTAGCCACAACTGTGAAGAGTTGTGTTGGTTACAAACCTGAAAAGAATTAACTTAAACTCAAAATATTCTGTGATAAACATCTTTGGGAGTCCATACTCCTACCAGCCTGGATAATAAGGTTCCATTTATAGGAAACTGCAGCCATGCCTCTGATACACCACATGAGTCTCTCCTGGGCGGTTTCAAAGATCTGTCATGCAGCCTAATAAGACTCTGCTGACTATCTTGTGGCTATCGCGAATCGCCGACAGCTTCGTCTTCATCCTGGCAGCTACAAAATAAGAGTGGAACAATCTGCTTTTGCTGGGGAGGATTGGTAATTTGCTGTAATGGCTGACACATGTACAGGCCATCATCAGGAGGCCTCTAGTCATGGAAATCTCTGTCAGTGCTGCACACAGGGATGCAGCAGCAGCACACCTGCAGGCTACAGCGACTGAAAATGAAGTCTGGACTGCAAACATGCATGCATAAGATCTTACACATGAATTTAAATGTAGACAGAGATAAAGATGTATGCACACAAAACATTTACAGGAGATATCTCAGCCTCAAACATACACAAACGCAGTTTAGAAATCACAACGCATTTGTTTCCTCAACGCCGCAGCAGTCTGCTTGTTTCTTTAATCTTTCTGTTTATATTTCTGCGTCCAGACCTGTCAGTTACACTCCAGCTTGGGCAATTAGCAGGAGGGAAAAACAAATAAAATGAATGATGAAAGCAGCGCCGGGATCCTGACCTCATTCTGGCTAGATCTGCTGCTTTACCCAGTAGACAGTCATTTCCAAAGCTGTGAATTCCTCAGTGCCAGGCTGGCCTCTCTTAAGATGGATTTACAATGGTTGTTTGTGCTTTAAAACATATCATTATTCTATATTTGCCTGGGTCATGTCAGTATATGCAGACCTTTGTTTAAGCAGGATTTATTTTCAAACTGGTTTTACATCTCAGGAAGAAGAAACTACAATCATAGGCTTGAAACATTTTTGTCTTATGAGAAAGTTTAGCAAACTTAGAAACACAATTGTTTGATTGTTTGTTTGTTTGTTTGTTTGTTTGTTTGTTTTGCTTTGCTTTTTGTTTTTACCCAGAAAAAGGACAAGAGACTCCTCTTATATCTCCCTGTTTTGAGGCCTTCCTGCTGATTTGAGTCAGATCAGAGGTTAAGTGTGTTGATTCAAATAAACAATAATAATAAATGCAAAAAAAGGGGAATTCCAGCCAAACCGAGGCAGTAAATCAACACTTAAGGTCACAACTGTTATCATTTTCTAATAGCTGGCAGCCAGTTGTGTGCATGATGAACTGTCTTCCTGGGTGGGAAACACACAGAACTTAGTGTCCTCTTTGTATGTCTCTTTTTCCCCACTATTTGCCCCTGTCCTTGAAAAGTCTGCGCACACCTGTTGCTAATAGCTAGCCTTTCTTTAAAAGATGAGGCAAGAACGCAGAGACTTCTTTTAGAAGATTTATATTTGTATTTCATTTTCTTCTCAACAAATTTAGTCTGAACAATCTCAATGAGGATTGTTTTTTTTTTTTATTATTTCATTGGCCTTGATACCAGAATTATGGGGTTCACTGCATGTTTCCTTTTGCTCGGCTCAAACTGAGGTCGCCACAAAAACTGCTTCCCCTGGTGGCTGGCTGCAGTACAAGTCCAAAACTCTGCCTCTCCATTCACTCCAGATGGGATGTGGTCAAACTTTAAACAATTATCACACCTCATAGAAACGTTTCTCAGATCTGTATGCTGAGGTGATATTTAGATATTATTGGGCTGCATTCTGTTCAAGTCCTCTTTTTTCTGAAATGTTTCTTTTTCATTAATTATTAGAGGTTATAAACAGGGTTCTACATCTCGTTTAACGATGATTGACAGATGCCGTTCTTCTGTATTTTTTCGGGAAAGAAAAAAAAACATAAATTATTGTTATCAACTGTCTTCACTTAGATTTTCCCAGAGTTCCTCTGGCTGCACAATGGCAGCCAATGGCGGCTCCCGTGAAGGGTTTTTTTTTGGCTTCAAAACTGTACAGTGGTAAAAGGCAGAGCCACACTGTCCATTCAGACAGTCTATGTGTACAACACACACACACACACACACACACACACACACACACACACACACACACACACACACACACACACACACACACACACACACACCAGACTTCAAAATTGTAGATTCAGTTATCTTTGCGCAAAAACTTTTGGCTCTTACTCTAAGTACATTTGGTGTCTGAAGTATTTCCCTTTGACCTCAGAAGTTAAAGCGAGTCTCTACTACTATTTGAGGACAGAGTGTCTGCTTTGCCCCCTCTGATGAGCTCTGTCTGAACCCCACTGCGCCTCAGGTGTGTGATTATTTGAGCACTTTTTTTTTTCTCAGACGGATTATCTCAGCCCCTCTTTTACCTCTCTCTTTCCATCCTCTCATCCAGTCAAACAGCTGTGCGGTGTGTTAGTCAGGTTCAAAGTCTGAACTCTGCCTCTTTGCCAGAAGAAACTCTATACCTGCTCCGGCTTTACAGAGTCAGGAGGGAAATATCTCAGAGCTGATCTTTCCTGCACAGCCCAAAAGATGACACGCTCAGCCTCATATACTGTATTTACACCCCCCCCCCACACACACACACACACACACCCTCCTCACTTCAGGCCTTTTGTTGTGGAGGTTTGTGTAGGAGACTTGTCACTCTGTTGGCTGTTTGTGTTGGCTCTCAGGGTGCAGAGAGAGTACAAGAGGGTTTGGATGGACGTCCTCAGGGTGTCTTTTATTCACAGAGCTGACTGAGACATCTATCACATGGGTTCAAAGGGGTAAGGAGGCTTTTCCTCCAAAGGGTCAGCTTACATTTGGAAAACACTGATCTGCCTGTAGCTCCTAATCAAGTACTCAAGTTGATCTTTCTGTCATGTCACAAAGCCCTGTTTAAGCAGACTTCTGTTGCAAAATTAGAAAAAAAAACTAAAAGGCTGCCAAACTATGAGAAAAAAAAACATGTTAAAACAACGCATGCACAAATATTTATGACGCTTCTTTTGCATCAGGTGATTTACTGAAGATAATTTAAGGTGTAGTTTTCTAATAAATAGAAACGTGTATGTTTGTTTGGCATAGAGAAGTAAACATCAGCCCAACTGGAGCCTCTAAATGCATGCATACATATGTGTAGCGTGAGGAGGGAGGGGTGGAGTAAAAAAGGGCGTATAGGAAAAACAGAGGAGAAACCTTGAATGAGATTAGTAGAGCCCAGAGCGCACAGAGCGCACAGAGCGCACAGAATCTGCAGGCTGGAAGCCTCCAAAGTAGCTCCTCAGATTTCACGACAAAACTTTCTCCGTTGACGGGAATAATTTCCAAACATTTCTCAACAAAAAGAGAGAATGAAGATCACTCTTGACAGCTCCAGTGTGCCAGACGCTCTCCTTTTCATGCGCAACAGGTTCTGCGAGATAAATTCAACAGCTTAACTCCGATCAATGCTGGAGGAAGAAGCATGCTTCCCCCGTTTCGGCACTTTGGCATCCAGCAGGAAATCAACCCATGGGATGTAGCGGATGCAGAGTTAGGTTCAACTCCGGCAAGGTGCTCTCCAAAGTCTCCGTGTTCTTTACCATGGTCCTGATCTTCACTTACTTCTTCTACTGCCTCACCGGATTCTGTGATTCCGCTCCGAGAACTCTGTACACCCAGCAAGGTGTAGACTATGACATTCTGGACGATAATCGCCGCGTCCTGGACGACCTGCGACCTCCGGCGCGTCACCTCCCCGACGCGCCATCGCTTAAGAACCATACAGCAGCCTCCGTGGGCGCAGAACAGATGGACGCGCGCGGGCAGCTGCCTCCCCTCAACGCCGAGGAGAGCGCTCCAAGCAGCGGCATCCCAGTTTCCAACTCTTTCGGGACCAAAAAGTTTCCGCAGGCGATTATAATCGGCGTGAAGAAAGGAGGAACCCGCGCTCTGCTGGAGTTTCTGCGCATTCACCCGGATGTGAGAGCGGTCGGAGCGGAGCCTCACTTCTTCGACAGGTTTTATGACAGAGGACTGGAGTGGTACAGGTCGGTGGAAGACACACATACACACATACACACGCTTATTGGCAAGTTTCAAATCAGAGAGATCTCTCAGAAAAAGGTTTCAAATTATTTGTTTTGCTTGTGAACTCGCGCCCTAGGACTGAGTCTGATGTCTCCTTAACATCTTTGCGCACCATCATCCTGTTGCGCTTAGTTTGGTGCGTCTGTCCTCCAATGCCTCCACTCCCGCCCTGTTCATTCTTGCTGTTCTTTATTGTTGCAGTCTTGCATGTAATTGGCTCATCTCTCTGTCTGTCTCTCCAACACCACTGACAGGTTTTGACACTTTATAGATTTTTAAATCAAAGTTTTTAGAAGCCTCTCAGACAGATCATGCAGGATGATGCATGGGAGCCTGAAGGGTCAGATCACCTGCGCGAAAGTGCTGATGTCTCCTGTCAGTAGACCACAGACATCCATACACTGGCTGTCTCATAGACTGAGATCAATACGTCAGTGTTCTCCCTGCATGCTTCACTGTAGAGCAAAAGGCAAGTGATGGTCTCTGAGGAGCTACATTTTCTCAACAATCTGTTTTTTACATATATAAAGGATCAAATCTGCCTTCTAGAGTTAATTCATGTTGGGTTTTAACTACACAAAGAATGAGTTTTATGTTTTCAGGCACATTAAGTGTTCACGGGCTCCTTTAGCTCTGACAGCAGCTGATTTGTGCAGATCAGAGCTGTAATTTAGGTCTAGTTATGATCCCCAAGAAGAGGCATTAAGGTCTGGATGATCATCTCCAGATGTTCTTCGAGCTCCTGGAGATGATCCCATCTTAAGTTTACAGGCGACCCCGGAGTCAGAACAAGATTTGAGACCTGTGAGCGTGAAAGGTTGTGCACAGGAGCAAAGTTTGACAGGATCACTTTCATAAACACGATGAGCATGATGGGGGGGTGGAATTTTCAGGGTCAGGTTTTGACTTAAAAAAAAAAAAACTCTCAGCTGCGTGTTTTTAATGAGAACACATGACACATGGAAACACTTTTAACACTGGTGATTTTCGCTCCCTCTCTGTTTTCCTCATAAACACACACACATGCACGACACACACACACAGGTTTGTCTCTCCCCCGCTGTCTTTTCCTCCCCTTCTTTTCACATTCTTCTCTTGTTTTTTACTCAACCATCTCCTCACTTTCTCTCTCGTTTCCCCCCCTTCTCTCTCACAGCATCCTTTCCTTCCACTCCTCCCTCATGTAAGAGGATGTCTTTAAGTGCAGATACCTGTGGCAGACCTGATGTTGCAGCCAGGGCATGTTTTATGTGTGTTTTAATCAGCCTGGCTGGTGTTGTAAAGGCTGCTGGGCTTTAATTCTGTAGTTTTGTTGGTGCTGTAACACAGCTGCGACACTAACAGGGTTTGTGAAGGGCACTTTAGTCATATTATGGGCTGCAACCAATAACTTTTCTTCATTTTCAATCTGTGTATTGATTATTTTCTCAGTTAATATTGATATTTTTAGAGAAGGCGCCACATAAAAGTAAAAAAACAGAGATTTGCATCTTTTTTAGTTTTTTTTTATAAGTTTCTGCTTAAAAACGACTAAAAATGATTCAGTTTTAAATAAAAATTCCTTTTAAATTTGGTTTTGTACCATTTTTTTCTTGCATTAGGTTATTCTTTCATCAATTCAAGTCAAAGAATCAACATAAATGGAAGAAAAAATTGTCAGAGTGCAGTTAAAAACCCTGTGAAGCCAGTTTGTTTTGGCAGCTAAAAGAGGCTCAAAGGTCACTATGTAAAAGCAAAGCACAGCATTTTTAAGTGTTGGCATTGTTGCTTAAATTTTGAATGGGAATTTAAAGCTAATGGTTTTAGAATTTGTTCCTTTTGTACTTTGAGACTTGGGGGTGGAGGTAAACTCAACTAAAGCTGGATGTTGGGAGGAGTTTATAGAACGAACAGAACAACAAGAGAGCGGCAGCAACGTGATCCTGAGTGAAATCACTGCAACATGATTCCTCCTGCTGAGACCGAAGCCGAGGAATCAGGAGAGATCTGTTTGCTGTCATCAGCAGTGACCCGCTGACACGTCAAGGAAATGTGTGAGCGAGGAAATGTGTGTGTGTGTTTGTGTGTTTGTGAAAGTGACAGCAGGAACTCATCCATGTGGAACCAGCAAGTCCTCCTCCACCTGCCTGTCAGAGAACAGAGGGCAGCTC
The DNA here is from genome assembly GCA_030710495.1 of Labroides dimidiatus. Taxonomy (NCBI): domain Eukaryota; kingdom Metazoa; phylum Chordata; class Actinopteri; order Labriformes; family Labridae; genus Labroides; species Labroides dimidiatus. The sequence goes on from CM061163.1 coordinate 15,745,696, forward strand.
ACTGTCACATCTGGGAGCTAAAAACACACACACACACACACACACACACACACTGCCCCCTCTCTGATACAGTAAACTGCGCTGTGCATGACAGACTCTGCAAATCAGCCCTGAGCTTTGACATCTTATCTCATTGAAGTTCTCCGAGCTTCATCTGCAGCTCTCAGGTCAACAGGATCAGATTTCTGAAAACACATGGATGTAAATATCCCACTGGTTCTTTAAATTAATCCACACCACCTACTCGCCGTATAACGTTATCGACTTCCTCTTCCTGTTTGACCTTTGCTTCCTTGAATCAATATACAAATCTGGAAATTGTTAATCATTTTGCCATAATCCTGTGAGTATAACTGATGGTTCGATGATTCATATTTTCACGTCATGCAAAAGAGGTTTTCCTAACTCTCATCGCTTTCAAGACATCAAATAGGACTGCAGTAAACATACATTCCATCAGATTTTATTACATATTTGATGTTAGTTATTAAAATAACAGTAAGCCTTCCTCTTAAGCTTGGCAAACAAAACAATTTAAAAAAAAATCTCATTGACACAGAGCTCAAGTTTATTTTTGGCAGGCAGTGTATGTTTTTCTTCGACTTCTGCAAAAAGAAACCAGAACAAATTTCAGACTTTTGAGATTAAAACTAGACTTTGACTTTGAAGTCGGAGCTCACAAAAGAGAAAATTCTCACTTTTATCTCATAATTCATAAAAAGCAGGCAAAATTCTGAGTTTGCTCTCAAAACGTGTAGAAAAAGGGTCATTATTCTGACATTAATCTCAAAATTTTAAAAATAAAAAATATAAAAAATGTCCATCCATACATGTCCATCGAATTTTCTAATATTTGGTGTGAGCTGCTATTTTGTAAACTAATGGCACTTTTTTTTTTTTGCTTAATAATCTTCCAGCACAGCACCTTTTTGTCATATTATGAAAATTTCAATTAAAAAATCTTGAGTTAAAAAAAATACAAAAAATGTCAAAATAGTTTGAAGGAAAAAAGAGCCATAATTCTCATTTTAATCTTTTTACTTCCAAAAAAAGTCACAATCTTGACATTAACATCATAATTTGTCTAAAAGGGTCAAAATACTCATTTTAATCTCATAATTTTTTGGGGAAAAAAATCACAGTTCTGAATTATCAGTTATAACTTGGAGAAAAAAAGTCATAATTCTCACTTGAATCTTATTAACTGTAGACCGAATGTCAAATTTCTCATTTTATTCTCATAAATCATATATGAAAAAGAAAGGATTCCCAGTTTAATCTCATAACTTTTAGGAAAAAAATGAAAAAATTCAAATAATCTCAAAATTTATCAGAGGAAATGACAGAATCGGATTGAAAACGTAAACACAAATCAAGTCAGACCTTAAAATGTTTTTGGTTGTTAGCCAGGCCTCTGAATGTTGTTTCTCAGTGGCTCTAAACCTCTTTCTTGTAAATCACTTACTGAAGCAAAAAGAATAGCCTCCCTTTTCTTTGATAGAGAAACATTAACATATCAGAGTTAAAAGATTATTTATTACAACAAAGATATTCTTTTTTTTCATGTGGCAGTTTTAAAAGTGGAAATAAACTGTGCATATATTTTTGTTTTTTAAAGTTTATCAAGGAAGTAGTCATCACCTCTGATTGGTTAGCTACGACCAGCTAGCACATCAAAATACTGTAAAACTCTTAGTCAAAGAAACTGTCTGTCTGTCTGTCTGTCCCCTGACTTAACCATCAAATTGCTTTCATGCTTCCTGCTGTTCCTTCTGATCACTAAAAGTCTTTAAGTTTTATTGGATCTTCACATCCCGAGAAGGAAGGAAAAATGTCGAACACAGTCTTTGCAAAGACACATCATCAGATTTATAAAAACAACCATTTCATTGGGACACTGCTCCAACTTCTTTCATGTGTCTTTAATAGAGAAACAGCACAAACTTTAGAGATTTAACAGATGGATTAGACGTATATATATGGAGTCTCTGCTGTCATGGTTTGACAGTCTGCAGCATGCTGGAGATACTTCACAGACGAAGCAGTGCCCTCCTGTACATGTTGTTCCAGCAGCATTGTCAGAGACCAACGCAGCTTTCATTCACCAGTGTTTTCCATCTCTTTTATCTGATCCAGTCTCTCTGTCCTCACCACGCAGTCCGTGGTGTCCGTCTCTCCATCCTAAACTCTCTCTCTGGTTCGCATGTGTGCATCAGAGCCAAATACCAGAATGGAAAAGCCACAAATTGTGCATCGAAAATGAGGCAAAGACTTAACGAATTTCTGCGTTGTTGCTTTTAATGACTTTAAGGGGACTTCATGTAGCGATGGGTTTCATATGAGACTTAAGAGCCACCACAGAAAACAGGAAACCTCAGCTCTGTGACACAATGGCTCTGGTTGCCACGGCTTTGTCACCATGACGCAGTGAGATGAGTAATCCACGAGTTAAATCGTGTTATTTTTTTAATGGTTGTTGATGACATTGAGATAAAGCCGTAGGTTATTTAGCTGCTAAAGAAAAAGCATAGTTATAATACTGACGACTTTGTGCTGGAGTCATTGTTTCTGCAGCTTTGGATCCAAAATAACATCCAAGAATCTGAACCATCAGTCTTCTTACATGTGTTTGATTTATATAAAGAATCATTCCTGCATTTCCACTGAAGCCAGTCCACCACATCAAAAACATCAATATTTTGAAAGCTTGTCAATTAGCTGACCTACAGTCTTGACACCAAAGGCCATGCCTGATTGGATTGCTATTAAAGTACAGTGTAAATCCTATAAGGGCTGCAAGCACAAGGACAAGAGCAAATCATGCACGCAGGTCCGCTGAAAGAAAAAATCTTCAAAACAAGGAACCCAGAATGAGAAGAATGGTTTAAACCAAGAGGGGACGATACTGGCGTTTAGAGTTTTGTAGTGTCTATTTTTGATACCCTTCTTTGTGAAATACATGAGCAGGAAATAAGGATCCACTAATGTCACTCGTCGGCCTACGGAAACATCTAAGACCACCGGGCTACGAGTGGCACTGAAATAGCCGGCTACTAAACTACGGTATGCTTAACTGTTGATAAAAACCTTACCTCATTATGTATCTGGTAAAAAAGTTGTCTTGAACAAAGAAAAGTAGTGTTAAAAAGAAGATCCCATCTCCATTCATTTCCAAAACAAACACACAGCTTGTTAAGAGTGATGTCATCAAAACAGTGCGTACGCAATTCTAGCCAAAAGGTGTCGCTGCAAATCACTTCAAACAGACAGGTCCTCACAGCCTCTTCAAATGTCTTGTTTTCTGAGGACGAACGTTAAAATTCAAAAGTGATATACACTGAAGGAAATACAGCAGATATAATGAAATAGTCGAGATTGTTTTGAACAGGTGGATTGCTGCGGTCTGACTCTTGTAACTGACGGACATTATATTTCTCATCTTTGCTTTTTTAAACAATTTTGAAAGAGAAATGTTGCACATTTCTTCCATTAAACCGATTCTAGGCTTAAATTCTCCCCTGTTCTATCTATCTATCTATCTATCTATCTATCTATCTATCTATCTATCTATCTATCTATCTATCTATCTATCTATCTATCCATCCATCCATCCATCCATCCATCCATCCATCCATCCATCCATCCATCCATCCATCCATCCATCCATCCATCCATCCATCCATCCATCCATCCATCCATCTATAAAATTGTTTTGTACTTGTTAGAGATGTTTTGATTGATAAATTTAAGATGTATTCATGCGTGTCTGTTACTTTAGTATTCAGACTTTGCCTCTTTGCCACATGCATGTCCCTCAGGGTTTGTGACACCAGTAAAGTGGACTCTGGTGTACATGCTGCAACTTTTTCCACAGCGAGGGTGATTTTTCCCTACACCTCTTCCTGTGTCGAGCTCTGAGGTCATTAGTGATAGACGCTGAACGCTACTGATTGGTGTAACAGACCAGGAAGTGGTCCCTTGTTGTGTTTTAATGGTGGTGGGTTTTGGCTTGAGTTGGGTCTAGGTGGTGTTATAAAGGTTGTAAAGGCCCACACTCACACCCCATATGGCTGAGATTAAAGTAATTTGTGGTGCATGAAGGGATAATGGTAAAATTTGGGGAGGTTCAAACGAGTAAATTCACCTCCAGCTGCAGTATGAAAAATTGTGTGTGAAGGAATAACGGTTTGTTCCAGTTTGTCAGGATGAAATGTTTCAGGTATGTCGTAAAGTCATGCTCGGATGCGCAACTTTTGGCAAAAGATTTACATGATTCAGAAAACAGAAGGGAGGGTCCAGCAGAAAGATGCTCAGAAGAATCCTGACAGGGTGAGCAAGACACTGACAGGAGTCCCCTCTCTCAGAGCTCTTCAGATGACACACCTTTAAAGATAAATGAGGAAAACAACATCATTTTTAGAGTCCAAAAACATCGTTTTTTAATGGATTGCATTTCAACTACACGTCACGCATTAATTTATAGTGTTTCATTTCTTTAAAGAAAAGCCCACACACTCAAGATGTTACCCCTTACCTAAACTAATCACTACTGCACTTGTGCAAACTCTCAAACTTGGTGCAGTGGTATCCTGCTGTAAACGACCACGGATGATAATGAAGTGCAACACTTTAGCAGACCTCCTGTCAAGGAAACCATCCTCTCTGTCCATTACTGCATCATTATTCACAGGAAAAGTAATTTGGAAACAATTTATTTAAAATCTGTGGGAAGGAACGGTCTTAATGCCTGCCATGTGGTTTCCCAAAGGAATCAAACCATCTACCATCTCTCTATGTGCTCAAAAAGCTTTGGAAACTCACCTCTGGGCTGTCACTTATAAGTCCTTTATTGTGTGAATGAATGTGTGCGTCCCTGCTTTTAAGATTATTTCTTTTTGTAATTTTCAGGCACATCCTCAGGCTAACTTTCTTTCTTTTTTTTTTTTTACATGCGTGATAATTCATGTTTTCTTTCAAGCTTCGGCATCCATGACACTTTGAGGCCTCATGGCTTCGCTCAGGTTTCTGATCAGACAAAGAACATGCAGACAGTATGGCGGCATGCAGCCTCAGAGCTCTATGGACAATGAGATCTGTTCTTGTTGGGTCCTCGGTGGTATCATGTCGACTATGTCATTGGCCTGTTTACGTTCTGTCATTCTGAGACTTGATGCTTTTTCCAAAATGGTCTACGAAGTTTAAAATAAAGTCAGTCGTTAACAGTTATGGGAGTAAAACTGAATAAAATCTACGAATCTTAAATCACCAGAAACAATGCTAAGTAACCATATCTCGAACCTGAACAGCAAGACCTGTAAGCATCCAAAAACAATAAATATTTCCCGGGTGACAAGTCAGTTTAGCACCTAGACATCCTTACTATGGAGCCATCATGTTGTGCAGAGTGTCGCTTGGCCTGGTCCTCCTTAAAACAGTATTATGTGGATGGTATATGTTGCTCCAAAACCTGTCCCCATTGTTCAACTTTAATGGGGCTTTCCTAGATGTTTAAGCTTCCCATCCCAAGGGTGGTCACGTATCCCCATATTATCACAGATGATAACAAGCCGAGTGGCACCTCTACTTTATAGACCCCCCCCCCCCCCCACACACACACACACACACACACACCACCACCACCACCACCACCACCACCAAAATAAATAAATAAATAAATAGAAAATGTCAGATTGTGATTTGCAAGACCGCAGGAAAGTGCAAACCATCAAAATCATGTTTTTTTTGTTGTTGTTTTGTTTTGTTTTTTGTTTTTTTTTGTGTATTACATATTACTTTTTCTGTATTTTTTGTTTCTGTCTCAGCTTTATAAAAATGTATACCTGGTACCAAATTTAAAATGAGCATGTTTCAAAGACTTAAATGATTCAGCTTCAAAGTTTGATAAGCCAGCTTGACACCTTTTTCCAATTAAATTATACAAAGGGTTTAAATGATTTGCAAACCATCATTTTTATTTATTTATTTATTTTTTGTAGTTGACAATTTACACAGCAACCCAACAGGTTTTTTTTGGAATTAGTTTTTTTATCCCACCACATTTTGGGTTTTTTTTTTTTGTCAATATTTTTATTGAATTTTTCCATTTATAGGGACGGTGCAGAAAAGTAAAGGACATTTTAAATGTACATCAGTGGTCATATCTCAAAAGTTTAAAACTTTGTTAAAAAAAAGATAATGTCTCCTTAGAAACCATAGTGCATTAGACCACAACTTTTTTTAAATTCAGTTTTGAAACATACAAATATATGTTGGACAGTTTCTTCAGTAAAAGAAGGGTAGTTTTGGGTAAAAACAAACAAACAAACAAACAACAACAAAAAGACCAAGAAAGGAGACAGCTAGAACATACAAGCTAAGCTTGGCTTTCAACCAGTTACAAAAAGAAGTAAACACAACAAAGTCTGAATGTTTAGCTTAACGTCGACAGACTTTAAATTTAACCTGACTTAACCTGATCTAAGACGATTCACTCACCTTTTCTACTTATCTCATTGATTCCTTTTTACTAACTTTTGGGTTTTCTTACTTTTATTTGCTTTGGTTTCAGAAGGGAAAAAAATGAAGTACGTTTTCTAGGCATGAAGGCATGAGTTAAAGTTCCCACACTCATCCTGACAGCCTGACAGCCCATCCACAGCCCTCAGGCTCCTCCTGTAACCCTCTGCTGGGAAATGTTTTCACTCAGTTTGTTGTCTGCTCTCCCTCTCGTTTTTACGGCCTTGATTTTCCGCGGCCTCATTAATGCAGCCTCAGCTATGAAAGAGTTTGAAGATGCAAAATGCTCCTTCAGAAAGTCACAAATGGCCAAAAAAAATGATCATAAAATGATGAATTTATATTATCTGTTCTTCTCTGTTTAAATGACATCATGATATGGTTTTAGGGATCTGTTTGTCCACGATTGAATCAACTCTCTGCACTGAATGCTTTTTGTTAGCGCGCTACAGGGGATGAAGCTTTAGGTCTTCAGCGGGAGAGCCCATAATCTTAGGGGCAGGAAGTTTCTTACCCACATCCGTGCTTCCCAGTTGGTATTTAATCTTCTGATCCAGACTGCCTCGAACATATCAGTGGTGTAATCAACGCTGCAGCACTTGTGCTACATCCCCTGAGCAGCAGGGGGTTCCAAGTCAGCAAGGCTTTCCAAAACTGAGCTGAATAGAAAACATGTTCATACATTTCTCAAGCTGCATGTAAAAAGAGGAAATTTAAAGATATTCCTGGAGAGAGATTAGCATTTGAAAATCGGGCAAGCGCAGCAGATTTACATAGATGACAAAACTGACGTGAAATGAATCATCCATGACATGTTTACAGTTTCTGCTGAAGCCTCAGACAGGATCAGATTTATGATGGAAAATGGCTTTTATTGATCGCCTGATAATGAGGCAGATTGTGATGAGGGAGATCAAGACCCGGGGAGAGGAGAGAGAAGAGGAAAAGCCACAATTCATTAACTATTCATGAATATGGAAAGACACCTAATGGTCAATTACTGAAGTGACACTCGCATGAAGAAGTGAAGGACAAATCCAAGAAGTATGGATGAGAGAGGAGAGGATGGAGAGGGAGGCAGGCGCTTGGTTTCTCATCGGTAAACACTGACACCTCTGTGCATGTGTGTGTGTGTTTGTGCACATGGAAGTAAACACACATGCTGCATGAAGGTGAAGGTGCACACACGGAGAACAATCTGTCTTATGGAGACAGACGTATTGATCAGACAGATAAAGAGGGGACAGACAGGCAGTTAAAGGCCATTTGCAGCTCTTGAAGCTGGATGATAATCAATTAATGGTCTTTTATTATAGGGATCATTTAATAGGGTGGATTGGTCTTCACTTTGAGTAAAAAGGGGAAAACTAAAGGTTTAAAAAAACATGTTTGTACATTTTCAGAATTTAGCCCTTTTCACACATGCGCAAAAATCTGGATTTTTAAAAGTTTTTTCTGTCTTTTTTTTTTTCTTTATTTGGAGAAGACAGGACAGTGGGTAGAGCACAAAACAGGGTGGGAGTGGGAAGTGACATGCTCGGCCATGCCTGTACCTTGAAATTTGCAGAATTTATCCAGATGGTGTGCATGTGTGAATGCAAACAAACAAAAATGTTATGCCCGTCTAAATATTTCTAAAATAAATCCCCTTTATCACAAAGTCGAAACTTGTTTTTTGTTGTTAAATGGTTGAAAAGTGTGTGGAAATGTTAAACATTACTTTCCAAATCTTGTTTTGCTTTTTAGTAATAATCGTGTCCTCAGGGATCAACCACTGAAAATGCAGATAGAATAACTAAAAAAAAAATATTTCCTTTGGATGTCTATCAACATGCTGTTGTTCTGGATTGCCTCTCACTGACATTATTTTCAATCTGAAACAAATGAACTGGCTGGTTTTTATACTCAGCCACATGAAAGCTCTTCGTTTCCAGTAATACAGCGACATGAACAACACACAATGCATCTGCTGTTGTGCATTGCTCATTCTGTCTCATGCAAAACAATTTGTTTCCAAAATCCAAATCCGCCACAGGTCTGCCAGATGTAGTTTGTCATTATCGAACATAAGAACGAACAAACGTTGGATCTGTTGGATCCCACATAGCCCACAATGCGTGTGTGCCAGACACAGCTGAAATGAAAGCAGTGTGTGTATGTGTGTGTGTGTGTGTGTGACTGCAGGCGGGACAAACAAGGAGGGTATAGGACAACAGGTGCATTCAGTTTGTAAAATATTAAAGAAAAACTGCTTTAAGAGTTGAAATGAAAATAAGTATGAGGATTAGTATTTAAAGGTTTAGATTACTACACTTTACTGTGTTGCCGTGTGAAATTAATTTTTGCAGAAGCTCACAATCAGCACATTTTTTAATTACATTTTCTGCTCACCATCTCTCCACATTGCAGCCACATGTTTTACACCCCTGCCGAGCTCAGCTGCTCCCCGTCCTGGTCGCACTTCCTGCAGATTTTTGTCTGTTTTGGTCTGTTTGGGTTGTTGTAGGAACCCGTAGGGGAGAAAGGGGGGGTACACTTTGCTCCTGCAGGAAGGAGAGGAGGAGGGGGGGTGCCTGTAGGAAATTGCTGTTAAGTGGCTCTTGAGGCTTTGTGGTTTTGACTCATCAGGCGAACACTGAGTGGATGGTCCTGGTGCACAGGCCTTACGGTGAGACTCAGATTGGCTGTCTGGGGCCCGGGTGCATAAACACACTTTAGTGTAAAAGGCTTTAATCACAGATTTTGAGGTTGCTTTAATGTTTCTTCTTTGTAATGTGTTTACATTATTTCTTGATGCTCCTTTAAAGAGCAATCAGTGAAGTGGGACTTTGGATGGAGCGTCGGTTCTCTCCTTAGAAAGAAAAGGTCACACTGGTAGAACCAAACTTTCATGATACAGTTTTAGAAAATATGAAGGAAAAGTAAATGATTTATTAAAGGTGCATCTTGTGATTTATTTCTAAAAAGTATGTGGTCAAAGAATTTGTAAAATGTAACAAATGGTTACTCAAAATGCACTGGCACATTGCACCTATGGGTAACTAAACACCTCGGTGCTTCTACTCTGTTATCTGAAACCTTCATTCCTCCTGGCAGTATGATGTGTTTTTTTATTTTGTTGTTAAAAAATCTTGATTCTGATTTATTTCTTCTCGTCATTTAGGACCCTGATGCCTCGGACTCTTGATGGCCAAATAACCATGGAGAAGACACCCAGCTACTTTGTCACAAAGGAGGCTCCCGGCCGTGTCTGCACCATGAACTGCCAAACCAAGCTCATCGTGGTGGTCAGGGACCCTGTGACGCGGGCTGTGTCTGACTACACCCAGACTCTGTCCAAAAACCCCGGTCTTCCGTCATTCCAAAGCCTGGCTTTGAAAAACTCCTCCACAGGTCTGATTGACACCACATGGAGCGCCGTTCGCATCGGCCTCTACGCCAAACACCTGGAGAACTGGCTCCAGCACTTCCCCTTGTCTCACTTTCTGTTCGTCAGCGGCGAGCGGCTGGTGTCTGATCCGGCCGGGGAGATGGGTCGTGTGCAGGATTTCCTGGGCCTGAAGAGGGTTGTTTCAGACAAACACTTCTACTTTAACCAGACTAAAGGCTTCCCCTGCTTAAAGAAACCCGAGGGGAGCAGCAGACCCCGCTGCCTCGGTAAGTCTAAAGGCAGACCTCATCCTCAGATCCCCTCTGAGGTCCTGCAGAGACTCAGAGACTTTTACAGGCCCTTTAACCACCACTTTTACCAGATGAGTGGACAAGACTTCGGCTGGGACTGACAGAGATTAGCTCAGATAAAAACCAGGATCTGACTCTGTTCTATCTTCTGGAGAATTTGACTTTATGAAGCTCCAGGATGCTAACTCTCTCAGGGACAGGGTCGGGGAATATGAGTTCCGGAGGCTTTGTGTGTCTTTCCCAGACACCACCTGACATGCAGCATCTGAACTGTCCCTATTTTGTTGTAAAAGACGCCAACATGGACAAAGTGCTGCCAGTAAATGAGAAGATAACGGCTTAATCATTCAACGATTGAACCATTTTCTTTCTATTGTTTGAATTTTTCTATAAACAAAAACCAAAGGGAGAGAAAAACATTGCATTTATTCATCATGTTGACTTTTTTTTATGAAATAAGCTGATATTTATAGTAACTGTTGATTTGAAAAACAACAGATTCTGGTTTCTTTTATGAAAGAAATGTATTTATTACACGACATGGTAAAACGGCATTTTTCTTTGACTGGACATTGAAAAAGATGTCAGACTCTATGATAAACCACTATTTCCTTTCAATTACAAGCAGTGTTACTTTGACTGCATTTATATTCTAATTCTATAAATATTTAATGTGTCTAAAAAGACTTCATGTATGTGTTGTATACAGGATACTCTTCAGTACAATACCTTTGATACACCAAAGATACCTCACCTGTAGATATGAAACGAACAGGAACACATACACACATTCCATTAGCTGGTAGAAATAGATATTTCTTCTGTTTCCAGTATCTTGAGGAGAAGTGAACTATATTCTGTTCCTTCATGTGTAAAGTAAACAGAGCACAGTGATGTATGAAACCTTCATTCAGACTCTGATTTTTTTGTGTTGTGAAGTAAAGTTTTATCTGAAATGATGGACTGAATTGTGAATTTTTTTAGTTTTTCAACACGTCAGAGTGATGTGCAGATGAAAGAACGAAGGTACTTGTTTCTGTTCCTGGTGGGGACAGCTCAGGGCTTTTTGCCCTTTTCTGTCCACCATTGGTGAGAGGGCAGAGGACTCGGGAGGTTACAGAAAACATGAGGATGAAGGCACCAAAAATAAAACCAAGTCATAAGTATTAAAGAATCAAATAGGTTAAAATCAAAGAAAATAGTTAAGCGGTGTCAGCTTAAGGGGCTGTGAGATCCCAATCCAACCTCCATCTGGGGTTGGGTTGGGATGTGGGGGGAGGGATGAAAACCCTGGTTAGCATAGTGGGCGTGGGGATTGGAGGGGTTGGATCTGAGGTTTTGGAGGTGCAGTTTCCTCTTGCCATGTGATTTTTTTGTTGTTGTGTTTTTTGCCATTTTTCATAATATTTTTGTTCTTTGTTTATTTTTCTTTAAAACTATAAATAATTAATAGATAAATAAATTAATAAATAAATAAAATGATGTGCAGATGTGGTAAGAGGGATGCACTCTGTCTAAATGTCAACAGACTTACACGGTGGTGACTCATTTTAGCCTTTCTATGAAGGGTTCTTGTTTTAATACAGAGGATAAATGTTCAGGAAAAAAACTCTCTCCATTATGACACAATCCCAATATTTATGTCCTGTTGATAAGTGGCAAAACTTACCACATGGCCCCAAAACGCCAGAGTCAATCTTCATGTTCCAAAGCATGAAGATACACAAGGCTTTTATCTCATGATACAGAAATTTATATTGAGGATATGGTAGATATGAAACTTTTTTACTTGTACCTAATACATTTAGGGTACACTGAGTACAGTTTAGACACTTTTTGCTTGTAAAATGTGAATGTGAAACCGGGATCCACTATTTCTGAGAATATCATCAGAAATATCACAACTCATGAAGTTGAAACTCTGAAAAATTTGGTCTTTTATTGGGTACACAATAAACACAGCCCCATTTAAGGGCACCATTAATACACACTGGGTAACAAGCAATAAGACAGGTGAGACAGGAAGTTAACTTGGACAATGCAAAATGCAACAAAATAAAACGGGAAACTCTAAAAACTCACAGGGATTACAAAGATAGGAGGGTGTACAATTTAAAAAACGAACATAGGAACACCTTAGGATATGCGTGTTCCTGAAGGTAACATAATTACATTACATCATACAAGAAACTCATAACAATATTCAGGAAGAAAAAAGGCAATAAATACAAAATAACCTGAAGCTGAAACCAAGCATAAACTGAAGTGAAAAATGTTTTTAAAAATGATGATGGAGAATGAAAAAAATAATTGCAGTTCCTCATGTGTCCACTTGAGGCTTTCTCCAAAGGCCATGGAACTCCCATTAGACTCCATGTTAAAATGGTAATTTCTCTTGCAGAATTAAACATGTTCAAGCCTGGTAGAAAAATACTGTCAGGATATTTATTGCTTAATATTTCACCAGTTTCTATCAAGATGGTTGAAGCCATTTTGTTTCATTATTTCCAATAAAGCACCCACCATCTTTGAGCTTTGTAGTGTGTCTTTAGGACTAATGGGTGATGTCACAGAGACCACGTTGATGTTTTGTACAGTCTGCGCATACGGTGCCTTGCACTCCATGACAACCATACTGTTGCTGCCACAACCTCATCCAACTTTTCCCCGCTCCTGTATTTATGTCCTCAGCTCCCATCATACCTCTTTGTCACAGTCGGAAAATCTCCCTCTGTCGCTCCCGTCTCTTCCTCGGTCTCACTGACACTACTTTTCCCTCTCGCCACTTCCACGCAGAGCGACCACATGTAGAGTCTGAGGCCTGCTTGTGCTGTGGCCTTTAATTATAAGAGCTGTCAGCTCACTCAGAAAGCCCCCTCTTTCCTCTCCAGGCTCAGAATTAGCAGCAGAGCTCCTGTCTTTCATGCTCACTGTCCTTTATGAAAGAAAGGAAAAAAACATCTGCTCTGGTGGAACCAAAAAAGGAACCCACTTAAGATCTAAAAACCTCAAAGGCCTGCAGATTTTTTTTGTGTCTTTTTTATGATGCATGGCCAAAATGCTCATCAAGTTGATTGAAACTGAACTTTGTTGGTGGAAATGTCAGTGGTTTGTGACGAACAAAGTGTCAACATGCTAGTCTGCGAATTTGTACGCAAACACAGCCATAACAGATCCCCTCCCTCCCTTTAAACACCTTTTCTTCTCTGATTCTTGTCAACATTTCAGACACGTTCTCCCTTTTCTTTCAAACGCCTGGTGGAAGTTTCCAGTGGATCTTGCTGAAATTGAAATTTGCTTGGCTCACTTCATCAGCACCAACTTTTATTACTTTGTATTAGCCGTCACAGTGATTGTCGCCTTTGCACCGTACCAGCAGCAGGCATCAAATATAACTGATTTCCCATTCTGCCATCTGGGAAAGAAGTCAGCCGCAGTGTTGGCAGCACCAGCCCAGTCGTTAGATTCCATTAAATCAGCAGGAGGTGCGGCATAATCTACAGTTGTCACATAAGACTTGTAATGACGTGAGAAATCAAATTGAGGTGAGCAAGAGGGAGAATGGAGCAATAATTGAGAACGCATTCCTGAAGAGTGAATGAATACATATTTTACTGTACAATAAAAATGATCTACTGTAGCTTTATTTAATAAAACATAACGTCACCCAACTCTGTGATTTAAGCAAACAAGCCATTCCAAGTTACAGCATGTTCTTCTGCATGAGCACAAGAGCAGAAAACCTCCACTTGTGGCGACAAGAATCCATGGATACCAGCATTTAGTCATGTTTAATGACTGTCATCAAGATTAAGAGACAAGAAAATCATCAGCATTAGCACACTGATAACAAACAGCAGACTCTACATGTTTCATGTTTCTACTCTACTTCTATTTCACTCCTATTTAAGTGTCATACTTAATTTTCTTTAGGACTTAGGAAATGAAAATGAATCCTAAAGATTTATAACAGTCCTCAAAGACTGTAGCTTAGTGGTTAAACTGTGAGCTCCTTGCAGAAGTTTCAGTCTGACTTGTGGCCCTTTTACTCCTCGAAAATTGTTACCAAATTTCTCTTTGCTTTTCTGATTCTGTCTGATGTCCTTTCACCAGACTTGAGGTGCTGACCTTATTCCTCACTTCCCATAGTTCATAGCAGTTTTTGGTGTTGCTCTTCTAGCCATGGAGACCACAAAGCTGATGATGTTAGCCTAGCTGTCTCACTCGCTGTAATAACCAGCTTTTGACAGCAAGAAAGCGACAAAATGAACAAAAATCAAAGGTGGATTCAAAGTTTACACTGAGCCCTGTCTAGCTTAAATGACTTCACATGAGTTGTTTTGAGCTAGCTTGCTGGCGGTGGTTAGCCATATCATTCAAAGGCAACCGGAAATTGATAACCGCAAGTGGAAGTAGCTATTTGTCAACACCCATAGGCTTCTGAAGAAACAGGTGGATAAAAGACCAATAAATGTTCCAAAATGAGAGATGGCTGTTTTTTCTTTAACCAATCCTTTGTTCTCTTGAAACAAAAATAGAGAGAGAGAGAGAGAGAGAGAGAGAGAGAGAGAGAGAGCAAAAAAGAAACATAATAGTAGTGCAAACTCACTGCAACTTTACAGATTTTGCCCAAGTTATCTCCAAAACTGAAGGGGAAAAATCCAGCACAGAACTGTAAAAATAACACAGTTCCCAAAGTGTCCATTAGGGGCTGGTTCCAAAAGTCAAGAATCCCCATTTGGGCTCAGAGTTTAAATCTTCCGTCCACCATTTTTTACAAGTCACAAACAGTAACATGGAAGTGATTGGTGCTGAAGTTAGCCTGTTCCTTACAGTAGTCAGACCACACAAAATCATTTTATGGACAATAATTGCTAAAAAATAAAAAAAAGAAAGACAATGTAAACGGGTCCGTTAAACTCTTATCCTTCTTTTTCACAGCAAAAGTAATCTGTTTATCTCCGCCTGACATGCAACTTTTAAAGATTTTGGCTCACATTTTAATGCCTGCCATCTATTCCTGCCATCACATGAGTTAAAAAAAATCACCCAATGTGGATTGAGTTATGGACCACAGTGACTATTTGAGATTAGGCGTGATGAGGGGTGTATATTTTTTGTGGTCACTCTTGTTTGGAAATAATGGGCACATGGCAGACTAATCAGAAACACTCAGAGGGTGGGATGAGCCTCTCCGACGGCTGCTGTGTTGATGGAAGAGGAGGGTGAACTTCCACACAGCAGATAAAAGGACAGATTAGTGTGTAAGAGTGTTTTCCCTTCGAATAAAGACGGTTCACACTAAGGACTCCACACATTTTCCAAGCGTACCGCAGTCTGCTTCGATTCAGGGAAGAAAAGCTCAGGGATTTTCTTCCTACTCTGTGGTTTCGGTCTCACAGCATCTCGTTAAATCTTGACTCCAGCTTTAATTGATGAGAGAGTAATTTGGGTTGAAGGGTTTCTGAAACAGCTATGTTTGCTCAACTTCAATTGGGGGACTTTTTAGGGATATGAGTTTGAGAACTTTGACAATAAGATTTTATATCTTGTTTTCCTGGACATGTATCAGTGCTTCCATTCATTCTTCGGAGCCTACAAACATCAGCTCCACTCGGCTTATTGTGCCTTGATGGGGAAAATCCAACTTTGTAGGGGAGCTTGCAGTTGGTTGATGAGGTATGAAATTAGGTGCTGATGCCAAATGGATGGAAACGAAACCACATTCTCAAAATAAAATCTTCCAGAAACATCCATCTCTTTTGGAAGTTTACACACGTCTGTATTGGTGACACATGTTTAAACCAAATGTTGCATTTAGCTGTTAAACCTATAGAACAATATGTTCCATAGTATTCTTACCACTCTGCCTTACACCTGCGTCTTCAAACACAGTGCATACAGTCGATCCTTCTGAATGAAACAGGCCTGCACCTGGCTTTCATGCACAATTTCCCTCCATTTTCCAAAGACTGGCTCATTATTCGAAGAGAATGGATTACAGCCCTGAAGTTTGGCCAATAAAAGTTGCAAATAGGTTCTTTTTATGCACCACAGTGTTATAAATCTTCACCCACCTGCGTGTTGATCACATAAGTGACTGATTACCAAATGTGCTGTAACTGTTTATGTGCACAACCTGTCAATGATTTGGAGAAAATTGGAATCAAAACAAAGTAGACTCACGCAGACCATACGCACACGTACAGTAGCCCTCTTTGCCCTTCAAAAAACGACACACATTGAATTGCCAGGCCATGTGAGTGGACGTCTTTTAGATCCGATATGTCACATACATCCTCTGTGACTCAGTCCTTCCTATGGCTGTTCATGTTGGTGTTTTTTTTTCTAAGAATGGCTACACCACAGCGCTGTCTGCTGCACGCGAAGCCAGGCTTCACAAATGGCCTTTTTCTGAACACGCACACACACTTTGCCAAACGGTAAATCATTTTCACATGTTGCACTCTGCTATAAATTTCACATCAGTGGCTCATGTTTTAATCTGCCAAAGCGGGGCTTTTCAAATTCCTAACGTCAAAAAGAGACTTTTGTTGTTTTTCTTCTCATAAGTGACTTTAAATGACCAGCGTTCCTCATATATGAACTATCGTAAACTTAGTTCAACAAGTTTTTTATCAACATCCACACAAACAACTTTTTACATGTTGAAGCTCGTGTAAATTTTCAGGATGTTTTCCAAGTGTGAATTTGAAAGATTTGACCCGCTAACCTCCAAAAAAGACTGATTGCTCGGCCCTTAACCCACAGATGAACGGATTGCCATTAGCAGATGTTTTTACATGTCAGTACACAAATGGTTGTGTTACAGTAGGTGTTAAACAACACCCTCTTATCTGCACCTTCTTTTTCACATTGAGCTTTTTTTTTATCCATTTCTTGCATCATGTTGATCTCAAGAGGCTCTCATCAGATGATAATGCAGTCATGACAAGTGATGAAAATGTAAATTTATGCCACTTTGTTTGCTTAATCTCATACAGTGGCTTCCAAGGTGGGGGGGGCAGTTAAGCCCAAAAGATTTCCATGGGGAGAAATGAATTCTAAATTGAGAGTACTTAACATAGTCCAAATAAATCCAACAGTACAAATGTGCAGCAAAAAAAAACAAAAAACAGATTAACAATAATCAATATTACTAAATGAGAGACATGCAGTCTTAACTGTAAATGGAGGCAGAGACTGGAAAAATAAGGGGGGAAAATTTGAGTATTTATTTATTGTATTAAACAGTGAAACAGTGACGCAGTTGAGCTAAGACTCTAGCGGCAAACACCAGACAGACAAACCGTCCACTGTCACACAAGGGTTCTTTATATTCTACTTTCCAACAGATGCTTATATATGAAGTGTTGCTCCAAAAATGAAATTCACAATTAAAATATGACTAAACTAATGATTAAATCTACACCGATGACACGAAATGAGTCAAACAAGCTGAAAACAGCTTAAAGAAGTAGTGAGTAAATGCACTTCAGACCCCTGAACCAATCTATCTGGTTAGACCCTTCTGGAATGACAAAGTGGTTCCGTGTTGCCTTGAGGACCTTTTTCCCTTGCACAGTGAGGTTCAGGTAATTTTTAAGCTCATTCACTATCACCATTCACCATTTTCAGCACAGATAGGTAGGTTTGAACAGTTAACAGTTAAGCAACAGAGTACCTCTGAGCTTTATTCATTTGCATTAACCAAATAGCAAATGAGGTGAACAAAGTTCAGAACCACACGAATGCTGACACATTAAACAAAAGACATTCAAATTGAGTTTTGAAACTTGAAACAGTCCAGTGACACAGACTGTAGAATCTGAGTTTGCCCTGTTTGGGCACCATAATCATGAGGAAGAACATATTTTTTTAGGAATTCCCTCTAATTTTTGCCCTTTTATGCACCATGAGTTGATGTCAGATCTATTATCTCCACGTAATACCCTCTCCCTGGAAAGTCTCAACCTTACCTTCCCAGACTCCCGCTGGATGACAACATACAGCTTCCCGTGTTGAATACTAAACCAGAGCTAAGCATGATTCTTTGAAGCTTTTGTTTGAAACCTGTGAGAGCGTAATACCTTCAGTCACATGGGGACAATGAACGGTATGATTCACATCTCATAAAAGGACAACACCTGTGAGCACATACCATACTGTCTGCACTGCCCCCCCCCCCCCCCCCCCCCCAAAAAAAAAATAAAAAATGAGGCCATGACTGTATTTCCCAGATCCAAAATCTAATTGAATCTGTCACAACTGTTCTGATGATGGACACGTATTAGCCTGTAGTCCCCTGAGGGTCTAGGGTTTGGGTCCTGTGAGTCTGGAAGATAACGTGCCTTCAGGTGTAGGAAGATGATGTGCACAGACTCAAGTTACAGCAGATTGGTGGGGACAGGTTGATGGAAGCTCTGATTGATCCTGAAAACAGAGAAGCCTGTGGGAGAAATGTAATTGAACCTGCAACAGATGTTAAACAGTCCCGGAAGAAAGTGGTTCTGAGGAAAGTAGACGGTCTGAAAGTCAAAACTACATCAGATGAACAGAAATATCACAGATTTATTCGAAAAAAAAGAGGATTGAGGGTATTTTGTGTTTGCTTGAGATGGCAATAGAGTTAACTGTGCAGCATAAAGGATATCTAACCAACTATCAGAAAACGAAGAACGCTGTTGTTGGTGACAAATATATGTGTGTATATAAATATATAAATATAATTTTTAAATGTGAGGAGATAATTGGTGCTAAATTGTTGCTTGCTACAGCAAAAGTCAAGCTATTGTGACCCAACAATAGCAGAGGTGGCATGTGTTATATTATATTTTTTTGAAATTATATATATAAAAAAAATAATAAAAATAAAAATAAAAAAATAGATAAATAAATAAATAAATAAATAAATAAATAAATAAATAAAGAAAGAAAGAAAGAAAGAAAGAAAGAAAGAAAGAAAGAAAGAAAGAAAGAAAAGGATTGGACTAATACTGGCTTGCCATGTTTTTTTTAGGTGTTTTTCCACCTCTGCATCTGTCAGCCAATAAGCTATGAACTAATTATCAAAGCAGCCCCACCCACTCAGATTTCGGCTTTGATTCGTAATATTTAATCCAGTGTTCTCACATCAAATTATTTTTCTCTTAATCAAGTAGACTTTTATTTTATTTTCACTACTTTTGAAACAAAACACAGGAGCTTTGGTGATTAATTAATCTTTTATATCCATGTGTTAAACAGATCCAGATTACATTCACACTGCTGAAATCATTCAACGCAACCAAACATTTCTTTTTTTAACTGTGCAAGGAGTGCAGTGCATCTGGAATATGGTCCCCGTAGCACAGCACTGACACCTGCTGGTCCTCCCGGATATTATAAACATTTGATAGAAAAGATCAGGTTTTACTGCAGTGATTCTGAGTCTGTGGATGTATCTCCTAAGTCTGAAGTCTTTCATGTTTTACTAATGATCCTGTCTGTCAACTCTGAAGCTCATGGTGACGACATCCTCGATTCCAGCCTGCAGTTCATCGTGTTCCTGCACGGCGGAGACCCCTTTAGGGGTCCCAGTCAGGATGAGATCCCCTTCCTCTAAAGTGATGAAGTCGCTGATGTAGCTGATGAGATATGGGATGGAGAAAATCATCTGGGAGGTGCATCCATTCTGTTTCAGCTGGTCGTTCACTTTCAGCCACAGCTTGACGCTCCCTGGGTCAGGAATACGCTCCTTAGGGATGAACTCACTGACAGGACAAGAGGTGTTGAATGCTTTGGCCAGGGTCCAGGGCAGACCCTTTGACTTGCACTCGTCCTGGACGTCCCGGGCTGTCATGTCCAAACACAAAGCGTAGCCTGCAACATGCTCCATGGCAGCAGACTGGGGGATGGCTGTGCCCCCTTTCCCAATGACTACTCCCAGCTCCACCTCATGGTGCAGGTTGCTGGAGTACAGGGGCACCAGGATTGGGGAGCCCTCTCTGACATAGGCTGAAGGTGGCTTCAAAAACAGAACGGGCTCCGTTGGAATGGCGTTTTTCAGCTCTTTTGCGTGGTCGGCGTAGTTTCTGCCAACACAGATTATCTTTCTCCCCCATTCCCAAAATCGAGAGATGTTTCGCGTTGACATGGTGGAGAAATGTGGAAGTTTCAGCCGCTTGGAAGCGGTCAGTTGCTGTTGAAGCAAACTTTGACCGACCGTGACGGCGTTCGAAACATAAACCTACGGCAAGGTGGAGGGGACAGACGGTTGGGCGAAATTCTTAAATCAATGCTTCCAAAGCAACTTTAATAGACATTTACACAGCTTAAATAAAGAGACAAAATTGTACTATAAATTTATGTTGTATTTTAGTGTTCATGATGCTGTAGTAAGCAGATATAACCGTATGTTTAGATCGATCTGATCCTCCACATTTGACTGATCGTGTCTTAGAGGTGAAAGTTGAAAAGGGGGCGGAGGCGGAACTGTAACACAACCAAACTTTTCTGGTTTATACCACGAATGTGAAGATAAGGCTTCAGCCACTGTTGTTATGTTATTCAAGTCACTAGTGGGGAGTGCCTGCACTCTACTTGGAGCTGCCACAGCCTTCAAATTCGGTATGTGCCCACAGATCTGTATCATGTAAACATCTAACAGTCACGATAGCTTGTTAAGCCGAGCGAAGATTTAAAATGAACATTTTAATCTCTTGTGGTTGAATCTTGTGAGCAGAGCTGTCATACACACATGGTTAAATGTTCTGAAGAGGGTCTGCCCCTTCTTACATAATCTCCTCCATCACATGCTAGAAACATCACTACTGTGGCAGCTACGTTCCAGTTTATGTTATCTTTGAAGTTAGCATTGATGCTAACCTTGTTTACTTTACGTATGAACTGTATCAGCGTGCTGGTACTTGACTTACCTGATCAGTTAATAGTAACAGTAAATATATTGCGATTTATAAACCATATTGAAATACCAGTTTATTCTAAATCCTTCTTAAAAATACGTAGTTACAGTTAAAGATAATTAGCTATATTATTATCACTACTGTCACGTGTTTCTTTAAATGCTACTACATGGTTTTTAGCCAAAGTTTTGCTGCCATATTCCTCTTTATGTATTTGCTACGACAGGTTTTTCCTTTTCAAACTCTATCTTTTCTTATGTTAAAGGACGTTTTTCCTCCTCCCTTCTGTTGTTTTCAGATAAACAGTTGTTATTAGACAGTGCTTTAATAAAACCATATTGATTAATAGGAATGTTTACTGCTGTAAGGCCAGAGTTTACCACAAGAACTAAGGCATTTCTTCACTGATAAACAAAACCTGTCCCTTTAACCCTGTCTTTCTGTCAAATATTGACTCCTGTGATTTTATGAAGCTCCAGTTGAAGTCAAGGCCCAAGCAGCGGCTCTCCTTCACAGCACAGTGAGGAAATCTTTGCTGGTAGAACAAGCAAGTATGAAGGTTGAAATTCTCCCAGCGCTCTCTGACAACTACATGTATCTCCTGATCGATGTGAACTCCAGAGAAGCAGCTATTGTCGACCCTGTGGAACCCATAAAGGTGTGTGATTTATGTTTTAACTTTTGAATAGTTCTCATGTTTGTAGGTGAATGAAATGGGTGGACATATTTTTTATATTTCCTCATGATTTGATGCTGCATTATAAATCAAAAAAGCTTTTTAGTGCCTTGTTTATGTGATGATTTTTGTGATAGTTTTCCCTTGGTAAGAATTTAATCTTATCAAAGTATAATATCAGGACTGAGCTTTTTTCTGTCTGCAAATGTACATAAGAAAATGGTCTTTATACAAAACTGACTACATATTATTGTCCTGCTCAGTGTAATTACCATGTCATATCATATAAGTGTATGCTACAATCTATTTACGTCTTAACATGAAGAAATACACTTTCTTTGCTCTTTGTTGAACATCTTCGTTCAAAACAGAAACAAACAACACTAAATTGATGATGATAGTTTTAGAGAAGCTAAAAATGGGGGAAATTCTGCATGTTTGCCTCATAAATTAATTGAATCTGAATGATCATATTTTGTTGAGTAATAGTTATAATTGTTTTTTGTCATTAAATGATCATTTAAAGCAGTTCCACCACTGATTCCTGTCTGTCTTCAAAAAGGTTGTTGAAGCTGTCAGGAAACATGGCATTAAACTCACAGCAGTCTTGACCACTCATCATCACTGGTAAGCTACAAGCTGATTAACCATCTGGTTGAATTTCCATTTGTAAAAAAAAATAGGTTATGAAAAAGAAAAATACACTGATTGTTTTCGGTCTACAGGGATCATGCCGGTGGAAATGAGAAGATGGTGAAGCTAATGCCTGGTCTGCGGGTTTACGGAGGAGATGATAGAGTTCCTGCCCTTACAAAGAAAGTTTCTCATTCCAACAACTTCAAAGTAAGACGAGCAAACTTTCTTCTTTTCAGACAGAGTGAAGCCCCAAAGTAACTGACGCACTGATTCGGACTCCTTTTTTCAGATTGGATCACTTAACGTCAAATGTCTTTTCACACCATGTCACACGACTGGTCACATCTGCTATTATGTGACCAAAGAAAAGAGCACTGAGCCACCGGCTGTTTTCACAGGTATGTCTTTCTAGCATGCACTTATACCAGAGGCATTTAAGTTTCCTGAATCTGTTCATCTCAACCAATAAATCATAAATACTGATGCAACAGCTTGTAATCCTGATGACTGATTTCCATGCAGGAGACACACTGTTTGTGGCTGGCTGTGGTAAATTCTTCGAGGGTACAGCAGAGCAGATGTACAGAGCCTTGATAGAAACTCTGGGCCGCCTGCCGCCTGAAACGGTAGACTTACTGAACCAGCCGCATTTGTCAAAGAAATGTTCTAATGGAAATAAGACTTTTAAAGGCTGACAGGCCTCTGTGTCTTCTTTTTGTAGCGTGTTTATTGTGGTCATGAGTATACCGTCAGCAATCTGAAGTTCGCTCGTCATGTGGAACCAGACAATGAGGTCATTCAGGAGAAGCTAGCATGGGCAAAGGTATCTGACTGGCCTGTTTTATTTAAAAAAATCCTCAGTCATCTGATTAAATGTCTTTTCCTTTTTGAATAATAAAATCTTTTGTGTGATTGTCTTTTCCAGGAGAAATGCAGCAATGGAGAGCCTACCATCCCGTCCACTTTGGCAGATGAATTCACGTTTAACCCCTTTATGAGAGTAAAGTACGTAAAGTGAAATAAATACCACATGCTTAACACAAATGCAGAAATGTTTACTTCAAATCTAAACAGGTATGCTTGTTTGTTATGTTTGTTATAGCGAAAAGTCTGTGCAGGACCATGTGAAGCAGACAGACCCGAATGAAACCATGAGAAGTCTCCGGAAAGAAAAAGATGGCTTCCGTGTGCCCAAGGAGTGATGTCCAGTGTACTCGTTCCAACTCTAACTTAAAATCTGCGTACAACACTGCAATTGGAATAAAGTATACTGTAGAAAATAACAGCAATTTATCTTCAAAACCACTTCAGTAGATCAACTTCAACCAATCTCAGTTAAGCGCATATCAAAATTCAGCTCTAGTACAGCTTTAAGCTCTTTTGTCATGATTTTAATTTTATCCTGTTCGTCCAAGCAGTGTTGTTGTTATGGTCTGAAGGAATATTTGGCCATGTTTGAACACTTCAGCTGGGAAATATGTTTGTGTTTATGTAAATAGCAGTTTTAGAGTCTGTTTGGTTTCATGTTTTAATATATTGACGAGCGAACTACTGTTTCAGGAAGTGTTCAGATTACAAAAAAAAAAAACATGACAGGGAGCCGATGATAAAAGAATGTTTGAATATGTGTAAAATGTCTGTAAATTGATAAAGTAATTTCTTTAAAGTTTTGAATCACTTTTTTCACTCATGAAATCTTTCGTGTTTGCATGAAAGCCATCGCTTTGGATAGTTTTAATGTTGACTATGATGCAAATGATTTTGATTTCACTGTCCTGACAAAAGCACTCTGTGCATAAAGCAATATCTACCAGTGTGTCAGCATTAAATGTGAGCCACTTTCATTTTCTTTTCCATGTATAATACAACCTGCATGATGCTGCCGTTGAAGAAGCAAGAGGCGTGTGTTTTAAATCAGTGAAAATTAAAGTCTTGCATTCAAAATGGATTATATGCAAAAGTAAAGGCATTTATGACAACAGTCCAAAGTTTTGTCCCTGCTATGTACAGTATGTAATAAATTATTCGGTTTGTAACGCAAAATAATATACTGACAATTAGAAACGATCTAAACTTACATTTTCATAATGGTAATACTCATTAAAAAAAAAGTCAATAATCAAAAAGGAACCCGCTTCCATCCCTACACTTTAGAATGCCAGGTGGAGACGGCGTTGAATGTTTCCGGGCTCGATTAAAATGTCTTGGCTCTGACACTCAAGCTCGACGATGTCGCGATAACTTCCTAGTCCTGATGCAGAAATGTAGAATAAAAAATTAGACCATCACAGCTGTAGCAGCCGCACAATGCTTAAACAGCCTGATCAAAATCAACGAATCTGAGGTATCCGTGTTCTTTTCTTTACGTGTATAACTCGATTCATTTGCCTTTAATATGCTGAAGTAGCAGGAAGAGTTAACTGGAATCACAGATAGTTTAAACGCTGCTGAAACAAGCTTTGGCTCTTTATTTTTTTATTAAATACATCAGCGCTTTCCATTGTCAGCGATAAGTCAGCTGAGGCATGTTTCGATTTGTGTAATGTGTACAAATTCAACTTCTTGCGCATGCGTGTGGAGGTACCATGAAGGTAAAGGTGATTTCTATCTTGGAGGACAACTACATGTACCTGGTGATCGATGAGCAGACTAAAGAAGCTGTTGCTGTGGATCCCGCTGTGCCACATCGGGTGAGACTCATCTAAGATCTTTCCAGTACAACATACACTGAGTTTATTGTCTTGAAAACAGTTGTTTTTTTTGTAGCTTCCAGAATTATACATTAGTTTTTCACACATTATAAATTGATAATAGTATTTTTCCCATCCTAATCCGATGTAGCTCACACTTGCTCCCATTTGCATTCTTGTTTAACATAGTAAAAAAAAAAATCATGCCTTTAAAATGATTATTATTTCGTAAAATAAATAAAAAAAAGTGTAGGGTATGGAAATGGATTAAGTAAAATTAGATTTACTCACTATTTAAACAGGTGAATAAAAAGCAAAGAAAAGAATAATCATTTGTACATTATTATTATTAATTTTATTTAATATTTTCCTGACAGCTGCTAGAAATCGTAAAGAGAGAGAGTTTGTCTCTGACAGCTGTCCTCACCACACATCATCACTGGTAAGACTCTTTAGTGAAGTAGGTTAAGAAATTATTAACAATTAGTCAGACTTATTACATGAAATCGCATCATTTTACTGATCAGGGACCACGCTCGAGGGAATGAGGCTCTGGTGAAGGAGCTTCCTGAGCTGAGGGTGTATGGGGGAGACGATCGGATTGGGGCCCTGACTGACAAAGTCACCAATGACCAGGAACTCAAGGTGTGGTCCCTAAGTAGTCCCTGATTTATTACACAAATACAACTTATTGTCTCTGCTTTGTTGTCTTTTGTTAACATGTCTTTTATATATATATTTCAGTTCAGCTCCATCAATGTGAGGTGCCTGTTTACTCCCTGCCATACCTCGGGTCACATGTGCTACTTTGTGTGGGAGGATGAATGCACTGATGCCCCCGCTGTGTTCACAGGTATTCATCTTTGCACACTTGAAGGAGCTTTCACTCATATGAATCATTGTTGAAGAAAACATTGTTCTTATTGTGGCAGTGACTGACCGCTGTGTGAACTTGTCCTTTCTTTCCTTTGTTAGGCGACACATTGTTTATTGGCGGATGTGGACGGTTTCTGGAGGGCACAGCAGAGCAGATGCACCACAATCTCACCCAGGTTCTAGGCACTCTACCACAAGACACAGTGAGTGGAAATTAAAGATATTTGTTGCAGTTCTGCACATCCCACACAGGGTTAATAACAGCTAACATGACCTCAGATAAGAGCTGGGGTGAGACTGAGTCACACTGACGAATCAACACACAGACAATGAAGGGATTGAGGGTGGCCTGTTTTTCTCTTTCTCTCCATTGTAAAAAGAAACATCCCGAAAATGAGATCAAGACAAGAATGTATAAGATCCTTAAACTCCATTATTCTGTGTCTGTTTAGACTTTATTAATGAATTAAACCATGTTTTATTGATGTACAGAAGGTGTTCTGTGGACATGAGTACACCATTAAGAACCTAAAGTTTGCCATGCTGGTGGAGCCAGAGAACGAAAAGGTTAAAGAGATGCTGAGCTGGGCCAGGGTGAGAAAAACAGAGATTTTAAAACTGGATTTACATGCCTTATTCAAATGATTCATCCAGCCAAAGATATGGAATAGCGTCATAGTCTTAAGTTTCCTGATCGCTCTGTCAACAGGCAAGAGACGATGATGACAAACCAACTGTGCCATCTACCCTCATGGAGGAGTTTGAATACAACCCTTTTCTTCGCCTCTCGTGAGTCTGAATTATTTTATTTTTATCACAGTGTAAGAGCACACAAGGTTTATTCAGGTGATATGTCTTCTCGTAGTAATTCACCCTTCATATGAAGATTTATTTGTACATTATTTATCTGGAATTTGTCTTTTGTGATGTTTATCCTCTCGGTTTTTGACCCTTTCCCTCTACTACAGGGAGGAAGGAGTACAAAAGTTCACAGGGAAGACAGACCCCATAGAGGTGCTGAGGGTCCTGAGGAAGGAGAAGGATAAGTTTAAGAAGCCCAAGGAAAGACTTCCTCCTCACGCCATGTTGGCTTTGGAGTGGGGGCTCCTCAGACCCTGAGATCCAGTTTCAAAGCTGTAAACGTGTGACGGATTCAAGTATCCATACATGGACGACGGCACGCAGCAAGACACAAGACAGCAGCGACAGGTGTTTGTTGCTTTAACCCTAGATTTAATTCAAACCACTGGGAGTCTCACAGACTTGTTATAATTATATTTACATATCATTATGTAAACAATGTTTGCACAAATATTAATGTAAAGCTGCTTTTATAAAATAATTCTGTCACCACATTAATTTAAAGGCTGGTCTCACAGTCTGTTATGCAAATACTTAAAAGCAGGAAGTGTTTGCTACTAATACCAGCTTTCAGGGTAGAAATAAAACGTCATTTTTGTCATTTTTTTCCTCAGAATATTAATTTTGGTATAAAAATACTTAAATTTTGTCTCTTGTATATCAGAATGTTATTTTCCTTTCTTTGTTTTTTATCCTCTTCATAGACGTTTATGTTCAGTCTGGTGGCCTCGTGTCTGCAACATATTTGATCTTTCTTTGTTTATGAAAACTTTCTCATTTTCTTTACTTCCTTTTACCGTAACGTGCGTCACAGTTGATTTAGCATTAATTAGATTTAAGGAACTGACCCGTTTGAATTGCACTTTGCAGAGGAAGAATTGTTGGACTCTTGAGTCTTAAAAAGGAAAAGCATGGAGGGTACTTTACATGAATGTTAATTGCTGCTTTTCCTCTCATTGTGAGAGCTTATAACTGTAAATCAGAGGCACGATTATTCAATAAAACACACTGCATCAGTCTAAATGGATGTTCTGTTGGATTTTTTAACACATTTCCAAAGAACTTAGCAAACACTGGCTACAATTAAATAATGTCTTTATTTCTCTTTGTATATACATATAATCATTAAGGTGAAATAAACAAGGAATGATTATACTATATTTCATTTGGTGTTATTTCAGCTCACACGTAGACATGTAACAGGAGCCACAAAACAGAAAACACAACTAGCAGTGTGAGGGTGAGTTATCAGGTCACATTCATGATTTGCCTTGGCTTCAGATTTGTCCCTATCCTAGCTTCCATACTCAGGCAACAATTGGACAGGAAGAACAGTGGTTCAAAAGCAGTTAGCAGTAGAAAGAGTGTGTGTATTTAGCGTCGTCTGTAATTCTTTTCCACTTCATAGAGACGGGAATACACCCTGACTGCTGAGCTTGTGCGTGTTGAAGATCAAAATAAAAATAAAAGCCTCAAAAAAGCAAAAGTATCCGTCACCACTTCATAGTGAGTCCATTTGTCATCTTCTCCACCGTGTGGTACTGTGTGTGCAGCAGCTCTTTGGCTCTCTCCTCCCCTACGCTGTTGAGCCAGGACTGGTACAGCTCGGCCACCCGTGAGTCATCTTCTGGATGCAGGGAGTACTCTGACTTGTAGAGCTCGTCTACCTTCTGAAGGAGCTCTTTGGGGTTCTGACCAGGTAATGCCTTCAACTGACCGCCACCATTGAGACAACCTGAACAGCATAAAAAAAAAAAGAAGAACGGTTCCTGGTTTACAGCTTGAAACCGCATATTTGAAGTCAATCAAGCAAATCCTCTGTGGCTCCTGAAAATTAGTATTTTTATGTAGTAACAATGAGCAAGTTCACATGGAGGTTTAAATACAACACTGTATTAACTTTTAAAGCTATTGGACTTTACCTGAGGGGCAGGCCATAACTTCCACAAAGTGGTAGGGAGACTTCCCCCTCTTGAGTTTCTGCACCAGATTCTGAATGTTGCGGAAGCCATAAGTGGAAGCGAAGCACAAAAGGACTTTTCCATCTTTCTCAAGAGTCACTTCTTGAAAATCTTTGTTCCTGTGATAGAGGGGTTGATTGAAAAACAGTGTTCAACAGGAATTCTATGACATTAGGGGTCAGAAAAGTAAGACAGAATTTTTAATCATCATTTTCTACAGAAGTTGGGCCCTTCCTCTCTTTTGCGCTTGAGTGGCTTTATAATTAAGCATGATCTACAAGGACAGCTATTCTGAGCGGATGTGACTTATTTGAATGACCTGGAACTGTGACTTAAAGGAGGCAAAAAGAGCTTGAGCTATGGGTTATCACAGAGCTCCTTAAAGCAGCCTCACCTGAGGGTCTTATACGTGAGCTCCTTCACCTCCTCCCCAAACAGCTGCTTGGCTGCATGCATGAAAACATGATGTAGGTAACCGCCTGACCCGCTCCCAGCATGGTTGAGGAACTCATCGCTCCTCACACTGCTGAACCTGTGTCAAGAATAGCACTGATTTATACAAAACAATGAGAGTGAAAAGAGTCAGGCTGTGGCTGAATTTACTGTTCCTGGAGCTTACATTGTATCAAGGGGTGCAGGTTCCACATCGCTAAGAGAGACGTTTTTCTCCTCCAGCATCCTCTGAACCTCTCCTGGAAAAAAGTGAGCAGCGTAAATGAGATGATACTACACATTCATTCTCAAAAGGAGCATCACAAGCGTAGTAACTGTACCGGAGGTGATGACACAATCCACTTCTCGAGTCTCCACTTTATTCAGGTAGAAATCTGACCTTGAGGCCTCAAGTTTCTTGTCAAAGCAGGGCATCACCGCTACATGGTAGATCTGCTGTGGACTTATCCCCTACAGAGTGCATACACAACACACAAGTCATTGGTTTTAATAACAACTCAACAGACTACTCACAGATATTAAATTTACTTCAAAGTAATTTTGAGGAAGAGAAGAAGGTGCAGGTGTTCTGGTACCTGCTGTTCAGCAAAATAAGCTTTAACCAGAGAGCCCATCATCTGCTGTGGGGATCTAGTGGTACTAATGTAAGGCAGAATAAATTCCCCATGAGTCTTCTCAGCATAGCAAATCCACCCTGAAGCACACAGATACAAACACAATGGGAAATCATGCAACCTGACTCTTCTCTTACATTATAAACATCCTTATATTTTACTCTGCAAGGATCTGAATTCTTTTTTTGGTAAGAGAGGAAAAAACCCTTATTTATAATTAAAAAATAAAGTTAAACAACTGATGTGATACAGCATTTTAAAACATGTTTTTGTGGCATACCTGGACAGGCTGATGTCAGCATGGGCAAACTCTTGGTGTCCGGCTCCTTCCTCTGAAAACGCTCCAGAAACTCCCTCTGACTCTCCAGCAGACTGAAGGTCCGACTAAAGCTGGTATCAAACACATGATGAACCCCTGCAACAGTGACAAAAGCCTTCAGAAGTCAGCACATCTGCTTCAATCAACCTCTAATGTTTATGTACAATTTAATTTGGGTAAGGAATGAATAGATAATTTTGCACTCACCAAGGCCTTTGAAGAAAGATGTAAGCTTCCTGCCTGCCTCACTGCTACTGAGGTCATAACGTGCTGCAAGAGAGGCTCTGGACTGTGGTGACACTGACACAACCACCACCTTCTGCTCTACTGCACTGGCCTAAAGGAGAATGAAGAGATAATAAAATATCGTTAAAAAGGCTGCCTAAAAGATGCTACACACTCCTCCAAATATATATGTATATAGATACCAGTCTCCACCTTGTTATTGCCCAGAACTCTAAAAAGCTCCTCGTGGCTTTGCTGTGTGATGAGAACGCTCTCAGCTGAGGTAATACAGCCACTGCACGCCAAACAGTCATTCAGTGTGATCTTTGCTTTTTCCAGCTTCTGCTTCCCTCCGTCCTAAAACACAAGTGGATTCAATCCAAATCACAGCAACAGACAGCAGTGTAATACCCCAGATATATAATATGAATGCCCAACTTCTTACCTGGTTGACTTGGACATAGCTTCCATCATCCTCTATTTGAATTTTGGCCACAGATTTACCTTGTTTCTTCTCTACTTTAACTGGTTTGACACACTCCTGCAAAATATGCAAAACATTGTGTAAGGCCAACTACTGTCCATAAATTAAGTTACCTGTCTGGGCACATGAAAATGTCAATTTGTAACATAATCCAAAAACACCTGGTA
This sequence comes from Labroides dimidiatus, assembly GCA_030710495.1. Taxonomy (NCBI): domain Eukaryota; kingdom Metazoa; phylum Chordata; class Actinopteri; order Labriformes; family Labridae; genus Labroides; species Labroides dimidiatus. Next base: position 15,776,759 of record CM061163.1, read on the forward strand.
GAGCTTAATAAATATTAAAAACATGTACCGTAGTTCGTCATCTTTTTAAAAGCCCATGTACAATTTTTTTTGTTGGTCTTGCTACAGCATATCAACAAAAACAGTGGTTCTCAAAAGGGGGTAAACGTACTCAAGGGCTCTCCAGGGAGCAAGATTCAAAAACGTATATTCAACCAATTGCAATTAAGCAAAATTCCTGAATTCCTTGAATCAAATTCAAGTTAAAGTTCATAAACTGAACATTATATTTTTTAGGTTATTCAATTCTGTTACCCCCTCACCCCCACCCCCCAAAAAAGTCTCCGTCATACCAGGATGACACCACATTTTCAGGGCCAACCAAAACTGCTTTGCGCTTGTTAAAGGATACATGTACTGTTGAGAGCCACTGAATTAAAATTTGTTATAGTTTATAACGAGTTTATAATACATACCTTCTGCTCTGCACAGGACAGAAGTGTACATACACTCATAATATCCTGTCTAAGGACCTTTTCTAACTCTCTGTCCCAAAAGAACTCTGAACTAAGCTAGGGTAAGGGGCAAATTCAAATTACTGCGTCCCTTATTTGAAATTAAATACAAAGATAATTGAAGCTAAATTAACTGATCTTATTGAGTGATTTTAGGTAATGTTACACGATTTAAAGGCAGGCACATCTAGCTGTGAGTGTTCTGCTTGTTAAACAGTACTTGGGATTTAAGTTGTTTTGGACAAATATAAGCCGTTTCTTTCTGTTGTGCATTTTACTACAATGCATAATAAACATTTTCTTTGTATTATATTTGTATGTATAACTGCTCACTGTCGGGAACTTTGTAAACTATGCTACCACCTACTATTACCGTTTCCAATCTCAAAGTTTCATCATAGTGAGGTCACCGCTAACACGAGCGGAAGGCTAACAGTTTATTGCGCATTTAACCTTTTCAACGGATTAATCTATAACTGTCCACCAAGCAGTAGGCATACTATCATGACACAGTTTTTTTTAATTGGTGGGTTCGTGGTTTTAGTTTTTTAGGCTGTTTCTTTCCATGGCAGCATCGACACGATCAGATAACAGACTGAAAGCATGCGAGCAGACCTTTCACGTTCTCACAATTGACTGTTACATGTGTGAAATAAATCATTAGTGTCCATAACATGTTCTTTCTGTTTAACTTATATATAACAAGATAATAGTTTCCCTACCTGAGAGGGGGTTATAAAATCATCGAGGTCTGTCAGCTGTAGCACACCGCTGAAGTGAGAAGCCATTCTTATCGACTGCCGTAAAGTGTCCCTTGTTTATTTATGTGTCGCGAATAGCTATCCTTGAGCCAACTCCAATGGTCACCTCTTACTGCATTAATAGATTTCTTTATAATGAAAAACATTGCAATTAAAATTTGTCCGTTTTTTTAATGGAATGAACATGAGAGATGAACACTGAAGATAATATTACAGACACTGACATTAGAAATGTATGGATAGCAATGGTGTCTAACATAAAGAAAAGGCCCATTTAGATAGGAAAAAAAAGAAAAAGACATTAAAGAGAATAGATCAGAAAACACAGAAAGCAAGAAGAGAGATGATAGGCAGGCATATTAAAACCACAAAAACAACAGAAGAGATTAAAACAATATAAAAAAGCTAAAAACCACCACTAGATAAATGAATATTAAGCACAACAAAAGATAAAAGGTTCAAATAATTAAAACAACAAAAGATAGAAGATTTAAGATCCTGATACTGGCTAAGAAATAAAATAAAAGCAACATTTCATGGAATAAAATACAGTCAGATAACATCTGTAAATCACTTCATTAAAAAGTGTTTTTAGAAAAGATTTAAACACAGCTTTCTAAAAAAATTTAAGGGACTACAGAAGCTGGAAAAAAGCAATAATAATAATAATAATAATAATAATAATAATAATAATAATAAGAATGATAAGAATAATAATAATAAGAATAATAAGAATAAGAATAATAAACAGAAAGAAAGAAAGGGTAGGATACAGCTTTTTCACTTGCAGGTATGAATATGGTTATTTTCCAAAATAAAAATTGTTCTCTAAATATAAAAATGTTCATTGGGGCAAGTTTAAGCATTTTTCTCTTGCGGAAACAGGCTTCCATGCATACATTTTCATGGAAAACTGCATAAATACATTATTAAAATGCAGTAATTTGCCCACCTCCAGAAAAGACATGCTTATACGACCTTTTGTTGTTATGACTACCAGGTCGTAAATCCGCCATGTTTTCCCTCCTTGTAGCAGCGTTGCGACAGAGACGGAGAACTCGAACGACATGAATGTAGAAAATAATCATACGGCAGAAACAGAGAGTGAGCAAACGAAGGACGGCAACGAGACCATCACTATTCAGACTACACTGGGAGATGAAGGTTTGTTGTTTTTACGGTTTAAAAAAAGAAGAAAAAATATCAAAAAGCGTGATAGGGCCTAGTTAACTTCCCCCATCATGAAGGTTGCTAGTTGCTAGCATTCATTAGCAACACATTAGCTTGTTTGCTTCCTCGCTGTTGAAGAGTCCAGTGTGTTGGCAATATTTACATTAGCTTTACAGTAGCTATGAACAAAATTTGTGTTTTGTGAAGCTGTCTTAACCCGTATTGTACTGCATTTGTGCTGTCAGATGAAGATGTGCACAAGTGCGGACGCTGTCAGTCTGAGTTTTCCTCGCTGGAGGCTTTCATCCAACACAAGCTTCAGAACAACTGTCAGCGTGTTGAGGCGCGAGAGGAGAGCAACACAGAGACGAGTCAAAAGGTATGACCTTCAGTTGGACGATTTTATGTCTAGTAAGCACTATGAACAGTAGAGTTTGTCTTAATGTAAATGTGTACATTGTGACATAGATTACAGCAGCCAATGGGAGTTCTGCAGAGGAGAAAATAGCTGAAGGTGCATCCACTGACGAACCTGTCAAGACAACGAATGGTGGGTTTGACTTTTTAATTCTACTTGATTTTATGTTAAGATTCATCTATTAACAATTTTGGAAAATTGGGAATAAATTCCCATTATAACATAACATGTATACAAGTCATTTCATGCCAGTTGCATATTTTATCTAATAAGTTGAAAACAACCAAATTCAATTTATCAGGGGCTTTCTTACATACCTGCTAAGTTGAGCTCTGCGATTTCCCGTTTCTCTGCTTGAAAGATGACTACAATTCAAGTTAAAGCTATTTAGCCTTTGTAATGATCTACAACGTTTTTTTCTCTCTCTTTCTCCTGCAGATGAGAGCAGCGATTGTTTGGGTCGGGGTCGTAGAAAAAAAATCGTGTCACTTAAAGTAGCTGACCAGTCAGATAAGACCGAAGGAACATCTGCCAATGCTGACGATGCTGCCAATGCTGACAGTGACAAGCCTGTTTATAAAGTTAACAGCGATGGACGCTACATTTGCCATCTTTGTGAAAAGACATTTAAAACTGTGAGTATGTGTAAGTGTTTCACAGGAATTTTTTGTTGTATTTTCTTTCTTTCTGTCCCCTGAGATAAGTATGATGAGAGATGCCTTTACATTTTTCTGGCTTTCAGACAAGGTATTTATGACATTTTTGGTTGGATTGTCTTTTAATAGTCATCTATTTCCCTGACAGACCAACATCTTGAGAACGCACTTGAAAACTCACAGTGACCAGAAGAACTTCTCATGTGACCTATGTGGAACTTCCTTTCGGACAAAAGGCTCCCTGATTCGTCACAATCGACGTCACACAGGTGAAGGGGGCTTCAAAGGAATGTGTATGACTAATGTTGATGCCTCTCTGTAAATTATACTAAATAATAACTAAACTCTCCTCTGGTTTTCTTGCAGATGAGCGTCCATATCGCTGTAACTTATGTGGCCAGTCTTTCCGAGAGTCTGGTGCTCTCACCAGACACCTTAAATCCCTCACGCCCTGCACGGAAAAAATCCGCTTTGTTCAGTACAAGGAAATCTTGGTCAGCAAAGATGGAGTACAAAAAGGTGAAGTTTATCGCATATGAAAAATTCATCTTTTATGATATTGGACAGTATTTTCATATAAAATGAACAAATAATGTTGAAATCATGATGATTTTGAAAATTTTACCTTGAAGTTTTGGATTTTAAATGTTACCTTAAATTTCTAAAATTTAAGTGTGAACATTTTAGGGGTTGACGGTAATCCTGCAGCAGCAGTGGTTGGCCAGCAGGAGGTGGTGGTTGTGGAGCAGCAGCCAGAAGAGCAGGAGGTGGTGGAGGCTCAAACTGCTGTCGTTAGTGTGGTAGAGGCTGGTCCTCAAGAAGTCCTTCATCAAGTCCACTTCACAATGGAGGTGGATGGAACCACACAGGAGCAGCAGGTGGGTATAGAAAGGGTTCAGATCACTCATCACTAATGGAAAAAGAAACATATTTTACTAACACATCTCGTTCTGCTCTGTCTCTGTCCAGGTTGTGGTGGAGCAGTCTCAGGCAGAGGCTCTGGCTGCTGCTGCAGCAGCAGGCGACAACCTTATCTGCCAGGCTATCATCAACTCTGGCATTGCTCTGGGGACAGAGGAGACTGTGGTTGAAGAGACCTCATCACAAGCAACTGAGGAGATAAACAAAGAGGTTTCTGACAGTCCTGAAGCTGAAGATAGCATAGCTGAGATCCAGGTGAAGGAGGAGTTTGTGGAGATGGAGGCAGAGGTCAGTTAGTGTTTGCCCTTCTTGATATTGTTAAAGGAGATATAGCCACTATTACCACTCTTTGCAGAGTCATGATTTATGGACTAGAGTAAAATCATTGTCTGGGGTTTCACTAATTATTATTAAACAAAATGCTTTCTTTACCGTCTTACTGAATGTTGTGTGTTTTTTTTATTTGTTGCAGGAAACAGGAGAGGGAGATAATCAAACATCCTCAAAACTGTATCAGTGTCCACACTGTAATCGCTCCTTCAAGGGACTAAATTACTTTCGCTTTCATGTGAAGGGTCATTTAGGTAAGTTTATAACAACTAAGAAAACAAACTCCAATCTGATCATCCTTGTAAGCCACCTTTTTCAAGCATGTGGCTCAAGGAGAGCAGTTGATGGGAAACTGACTTTTTGAAATTTTTGCTTTAGAGTATCAGAAAAAATTCAGGTAACTTTAAATGGTACTGATGTTAAACCTCAATTTCCACACAGGCTACAAGCCATTCAAGTGCACACTGTGCTACAAGGAGTTTCTAACTGGCTACCTGCTGAAGAAACACATGGAAGTGCATGTCAGTGAGAGGAGGTACAAGTGTGGTGAGTGTGGCAAGCTCTACAAAACCATCGGGCATGTACGTGAGCACATGAGGGCGCACTCAGATGAAAGACCCTACAGCTGCTCCAGATGCAACAAGGGTTACAAAACCAAGGTAAACTTGTCGATGATTGTCTTTGCATTTTGTTGGTTGTGGCAGCATTTAAATGAGATCTCTGACATTTTTCTTTTTTCTTGCTCAGAATGCCTTGCAAGTCCATCAGCGGACCCACGGTGATGAGAAACCCTATGTGTGTCAGTTCTGCTTGAGAGGCTTCAGAGAGAAAGGATCTCTGGTGCGCCACATTCGCCATCACACCGGGGAGAAACCTTACAAGTGTCCAAAATGCAAAAGAGGCTTTGCTGAGCATGGGACTCTCAACAGACACATGCGAGCCAAAGGTTAGTGAGAGAAACAGACTGCGAAAGAAAGAAAGGAATCTTAGAATAAAGAGTGTTTAAACGCATTGGGTTTTTCCAACAGGAGGCTGCCGAAAGGATGACTCCAGTGAACTGCAGGATGCAGAAACAGAAGGACAAGCATCAGTGGACAACCTGGCTACAGCTGCCATCATCTCAGAGGATCCTCATGCTGTTCTGGTGGAGTTCTCCTCGGTGGTGGCCGACACACAGGAGTATATCATCAAGGTGGGCCACAAGGGAGCAAAGTACTCCGCTGTATCTTTATTTTCATTATTAAGACACCATAAAAGAAAGAAAACCTGCCTTTGAATTTCAACTTTGATTTCCATTATCAAAAGGTGAAATTCATTTAAAATAAAACCAATGTCTTTACTTCAGGTTTAAAATTGCATAGAAAAGACTTCAGGGCAGATTTTTCATCATTTAATAAAGGCTATAAAGTTGTTTATTTTCACTATCCAAATAAATTTTTAGTGCTTGGAGAAACCTGTAAAAGATTCAGAAATACTAATGATGTAATCTGTTGAAAATAAAGCCGTGAGGAAATAGAACCTTGTAGAAATATCTGAATTTCATCTTTTATTCATGTTTTATGAAAATCATCCGAGGTTGTTTTTGTTCAGGTTGTTCAGAATAAATTCTCTGGTCTGTCTGCGCTCAGGAAATTTCCTGCCACTTTTTTTGATGTATCTCTCGCATGTTTCAGACTCAGACTGAGGAGGAAGTGCAGGAAGAAGAGGTTACTCTCATCCAAGACGGGCAAAACGAGGTCAGAATACATGAATACACACAGAGAAAAATGAGAACAAGAAATACAGGGGCTATTTTTTCCATATATGTTCAGATGCCTCATATATGTGGACAAAATTTCAATGAAAGTGAAAAGTGTTTGTTATCCATGTACCTGCAGTCAGCTTCAAATTAGCACTTGAGGAGCTTCAGCACAGGCTTCATATCTTAACAGTGGAAATAAATTGGAGCTGTATCTCTTCAGTCGTTAAACAGTATTTCATAATTCTACCTTTAAACCTCACGTCTCCTGTTCAGATGGAAAACCACATCATGAAAGTGGTGCAGCGAATCGTCAGCCAGTCACATGGCGCCGGCCGCACAGGCAGCCATCAGATCATCGTGCGCGACGTGGGGATGAACGAGGAGGGCCCCACGATCTCTGACTGTGGTGACACCATCACCATCGCCACGCCAGAGTGCCTGACAGAGCAGGTGGCCATGACGCTGGCCTCTGCCATCAGCGATGGCACGCTGCTGGCCACGACGGGCACTGTGGAGACGGCAGACGGGACTGTTACTATGGTTACTACAGAGGGAGCAGTTGAGGAGGGAATACAGGTGGTGCAGCAGCAAGAAGAGTATGTCATCACTTCTCCAGAGGAGGTGGAGATTCAGACCGTCATTGTATGATTGAAGAGGAGAACTCAGGACTGTGTGAGCTTCATGTGTGGGATCTCACTCTAAAAGAAAAACCAAAGTGTTCATGAAGTTTAAGTCTGTGTGACAAAGCAAGTTTGACTAATGCTTTGAAAATCTATGGATAGATTTACTCAAGTGGACACTGCCTCCATCGTGGTGACTTTTTTAAAGATAGCCTAAACAAGAACTTTACAGGATACATTTTGTAGGTTTATCATTCTGAACACGTCTTAACCGTTACCTGGGGTTAAAAATCCGACTTCTTTCCGTCTTAATACAGCTCAGCAGAGCTGAAATGTGCTCTGAAATGTGATGTTCTTAAGAGATCGGCTGCTAGTGCCTGCAGTATTAAGGCTCTTTGAGGAGTGTGTGTTGGCACTGAAATGCATCTTAAAGCATGACTTGTTCACGAAGCATTGAGGAGCCTTCGCTTTGAATAAATGCTATTTTCTTATACAGCTGGCTTTTCTGTTTTTCTGTTGATTTCCTGTTGTATTTATATCAGTCAAATCAGATTCATATGATTGTTCCTGTGTAGACAAGACTGGATGACTCAACCTTGAACTGAATTCACATTTCTGCTTTTTTTTCTCTTTTTTTTTAGTTTGTTTGAACAAGTTGGATCATTTGTGATTTTTATATTTATTTATGTATTTATTTTTTAAGATTTTTTTTTTTTTGGAGAAAGTCCCCGCAGTTTATTTTGTGACCTGTTATGTTTTTTTTTTTTTTTAAATAATAATTAAAATAATTTCACTTGTAGAGCACTTTTCAAAAATCTAATTACAAAGTGCTTTACATGGGCAGCAAAATAAAACAGGCAGATCATAAAAACACATAATAAATAAAGAAATATATAATATATCCCCCAGAAGAACTAAAGGAATAAAAATCTTCTATATATATAAATTTCTTAAGACGGTAAAAACAAGATAAAGTAAAATAAAATTCAGATAAACTCCAGGAAAGATCTGCCATAAAAGTATGTTTTAAGAAGAGCTCTTTTTAATATCCCAACGGCCAACTGCTTTATGAAGCACCGCTCATACACAGAGCGATTTAAAGTACTTTACAGAGTTAAGAATGAAAGTAACATTCACAGCATTAAAATGAATATGACACAGGGCAGAAATAAGCGGTCAGAATTTTTTTAAATTTGGTGATCAGTAATGCAAAATCTACTCTGTGCGCCTACCAGCTTTTTAGTTCCTAAATTCATCGTCTGTTTTTTTGGTTTAAATAAAATAGACGGTTAAACAATCCACTTTTAAACATCTTTCCTTCGGTTTCAGCTCACAGTTTGCTCCATCTGTGTCCGCACAGCCCTAAGCTGATCCAGAAACCTCACACAGGGGTTGCAGTGATAGAATCGACCCTCAGTCTCTCCACTCTATGTGCTGGATCCGTCAATAATGGTGAATGATTACTCGTAATCTGTGCCATGCGCAGCCGAAATTTGTGCTCTGGAGTCCTGAACTATAGTTATAACGTCCCACCAGAGACAGATTTACCGAACGGGTCTTATCAAAGTGAAATTGGTTCTGTATTAAATCCCCTCAGGATGTCTTCCTCTATGAATTCAGACTCGCATTTTGCTCCATCTGCGTTGAGTCACAGCCTGGAAGCTGGTTTGAAAATATATTCACCACTTTTTTCAACTCAAGCGATAAGTTCAAAACACCTTAATATCATTTTTTTTTTCTTTCCTGTGAAGCAGTTCCTCCTCCTGGCTCCTTTATACTCACGTCCATAGAGTGACTGTCCTCTGTCATCATCATGGGAGCACCAGCCACTTTGAAGCTACACACCTGCCAGGTAAAACACACCTTCCCCTCCCTTTGTACACACAAACACATTACAAGCTCCAACAGCTCAGTTAAGAAGCTTCATCATTCTGTTTTTTATCACCTTGCATTGGTGTGTATAACCTTGAGCATATCTGCAGGCTACGTCTCTGTAACTGGTGCTCCAGTACTCAGGTTAAAGCAGCCGCTAAAATCAGAGAAATGTCCCTGGCTGGTATGCCACACAGTTTCTGGGTCAGTCCTCAGCCCTCTGAGGGGGCCCCATCCACATGAGCAACAGAGAAAGACAGAGAGCGAGGGTGGGAGAGAGAGAGTGGGTAAGGTATTTATAGAAAAATGGGGCTTCGCTGTACCTTTTCTTGCAAAGAACCATTTCAGGACCAAGTGAGTGTGTCCCAGTTTTCTGATCCTCGCTCAGCTATAGGCTTTGGGCTGAGGCTGAGGCTGGACCGCCTCAACCAGGATGGAGAGGCTGGCTTTCGGAGCCTCTCCCCTCTCCTCCAGCCTCCCTCTCCTCAGCTGCATGCAGCTGGTTCTCTGATCGAGAGCAAAGGGAGGCACTGGCCCGGGGTAACCTACAGATGTGACCCTACAGGTACGCTTAATCTGGTCAGCTGGGTGGAGGCTTCTGGAGGTAGTGAGCTCAGGTGAGGAGCGGCTCAAGGGTGTCGCGGGGCACTCTTTGGCTGCATCGACCTCCAGTCCGGGGGTGAAGGGAGGCTGGCTGGAACGTGCCCTGCGGCAAGCCGGGCAAGGATGAGGCGTTTCCTGAGCAGAAAGGGCCGCTTCTCCCTGCGCCAGAGTAAGTCTGGGACCCGGAGTGCCTCCAAAGATTTCTGTAAGTATTTCTCCAAATCCTCGCTTTTTATTTGCTTTATTTGCTGGAAGTTAGATGAAGAGGAATAACTGAGCTGAGGTTTGTATCTGGGTCACAGGATGCAGAGAAGAGGACAAAGAAGTCTTGAGTTTGTTGTGGTGAGGACAAAAAAATGTGATCTGCAGCACGTTTAATTGTGATTTCAGAGTTTATTTCAGATCGACAGTCAGATGCAGTTTGATGTTTCCTCTCGGCACGCTGACAACTTCTGCGGCTCTTTGAATCTGGGAAATGTTTTATTCACTCAGCCACATCTCACTCTCCACACGTAACCCTGTGCTCCACTAAAATCTGATTTGTCTTAGTTTCTGCACTGAAGCAGATCAGACACTTCTGCGCTTCTTTGTCGAGTCTCTCAGTCTTATTTTCTCCGTTCTTTGTTGCTTTTCCTTCTTCCTGTCTCTAATTAGATCTCCGCTTCATCTGTCTCTTTCTTTCCACGTATCTGATCAAGCTCAGAAACAGAAACACCGAAGTTTGGTTCTGCAGGTTTTATAGATGACTGTGCGGTTGTTTTTGTGCTTGCAGAATTATGATCTATATTCCATAAATGGACTTTCTCGTATTTCCCAGTGTTGAAACTTTCCTTCGATTTTTGCACTTACTTCATATTATCAGACACAGGAGTGTCACCAACACGCCGTAAAGGTTATCCAGCCATATGTCTAGGAGTAGCAACGCAAAACAAAGGTGAAAAGATAGATGAGAAAGACTGGAAAATAACACTCAATGCATGTGATGTCAAAATAATCTACCAGAGAGAACAGGTTCTTTGGATTTTCAGTATGGGGTCCAGAAAATGAAACGATTTGGTGAGAAAACATCAAAGCGAGGGCTGATAAAATCCCTATAATGTCCCACATAAATCTGTGGCTGTAGATGAGAGGATATGAAGTGAGCCTGTCGGGACGTTTCATGCTGGAGGAGAATGAGGCCAGTGACCAGGGGAAGGCCAGCAGTTCAACATGTGGGCTAGATACTGACAGTCAGAAATAACCTACTTTCATTCACCTAGCAGAAAAAAAAACAATCTGTCTTCTATGAAGTGATTTGTGGCCTTATTTTCATGTCTTTGTATCTGTGATGTCATTCAAATGGACCTGTGTACCTGCTGCTCTCAGCTCCATTGCTGTGGTGGCCTATTTAAACCACGGACCATTTGACCCCCATTCTACAGCTCACATCCTGCTGGTCAGTCGGAGCAGCTTGCACTAGATTTAAACATTGTTGCACACTCACATGATATGAATACCCAAACTCACAGTTAAAACCAGTTTCATTGAACCTGTGAGATCCCACTGAACCTCTAATGTGACGTGTTAATTATCCACGTGATTATTCACGGTGTCACAAAATATATATATATATATATATATATATATATATATATATATATATATATATATATATATATATATATATATATATACAATTCCCTGGTATTTGCGTGCATTCATGTTCAGTGGTTGCTCTCAATTCAGTGACTGTTGCAGGTCTCATTGCGTATACGTTGTCTTTGAGGTGTCCCCATAAAAAGAAGTCTAGTGAGTCTAATTCGAGTGATGGTAACTCGTGTTGGTGGTTCTTTTTGTAACTCCCTCCATCATTCGGGTTCAATCTGCAAAGAAAAATAAGCAATTGAGTTATCAGCTGCTTAATGGTGTATACATTTTTTTGCGACTCTCTGATTTTTTTATTTGTTTTTTTCTTTCACTTTCTTCTTTTTTTGCTTTTAATCCGAGAGGACAGGACAGTGGATAGAGGAGGAAACAGAGCGAGAGTAGGGAGTGACATGCAGGAAAGTCGCCACAGGCCAGACTTGAACTCAGGCTGCCCGCTCAAGGGCTTTTCGCTATATGGAGCATGACCTAGACCACTAGGCCATCTGCGCTCCAAATGTGAATATATATTTGAATTTTTTTTTCTGTCTTTTCCTCAGACCTCGGCCTACCAGCCACCAATCAGAACTGGCCTGAGGCGTTTGGCTTCAGGCTCGGTGGCACCGGGCCCAGCTACATCCTGTCCGTGGTGGAGGGCAGTAGTGCCTACTTGGCTGGTCTGCAGCCCGGGGACCAGGTGGTGGACATCGAGGGCCAAGATGTGACCAACCTGAGCACGCCAGCACTCATTGCTTTGGCTCAAACCCTCAAGACGGTGCCACCGAGCATCGGCGTGGTGTCAAGGGTTGAACAGGTGAGCTCACACACAGTGGTCAACACCTGTGATGTCTTGCAGATAACTTAGAGCAGTATGCGGCATACCTTCTAAAAAAACACTATAAGCTCAGTTTTTATGACATTATTTTAATCAAAATGAAGAAAAAATGCAGCAAAGTTCATGTGAAAAGGACACAATGAAGCAAGTTTTAAGACCTAAAGTACGGTGGCCCTGAGAGCTCATAGCTCTGCAACTTGAGAGAACACATGCAGAAAGACAAAACAAGCAAATTAAGAAAGCATCTTCATCAATTTGACAACACATGCGTAGCATTTAGAAAACATGCTGCAAAGACCTCAACACAACTGTTAAGGTTCTGTTACGGTCAGTGGTGTTGGAAAATGAGATAAAAGTAAGTGTTTTTTATTTATTTTAGCATTGTGATCACATGATTCAGATATTAGCATACCTGCTTATACAGGATGTGTGCATCTCTTTTAAGTGTCCTCTGGAAACTCTTCCGTTGTGTTGCAGTCTATTTGCAGCACGTTTTCTCAATGCTGCACGTGTTGTCAAATTGATGAAGATGTTTTCTTAATTTGCTTGTGTTTTTGTCTTTTTGCATTTGTTTTATTATGTTGCAGTGCTGTGAGCTCTCAGGGCCACCGTACTAAAGTGCACTGACAAACAGCTCTGTGGTGATGGAAACAGCAGTTATGACAGAATCGGAAATACTTTATTTATCCCAGCGTGATAACAGTTACCCTTTACACAATAAATAAAAATACCATAGTAACAGTTCACTTAAAATGAGTGAGTTATTCAGAACAATGGGCATTAACTACGTACAAAGAGCTGAGAATAAAGTGATTAAAATAATAGAATATTCATGATGAATTTACAATGAGTCAATCATTCCCATTCTCCTCAGATTGACATCACTCCAGGCCCAGACGGCCGCTTTGGCTTCACCATTGTAGGAGACAGCCCTCTGATGGTGGAGGACTGCATGCCCAACGGTCCAGCAGGACGCAGCGGCCTCAAGGTTCGAGACTACGTTATGGAGGTCAACGGCATCCCTGTGAAGCACCACGAAACAGCAGCAGCCATGATCAAAGCGGCCCAGGGACGACCTCTGCGTCTGGGCGTGCTCAGTATGGCCCGGCGACCCAAGCGGCTGAGCAGCAGCATGAGGGTGCTGTCACAGAGCGGGGACAGCGTGAGGGAGAGTCGAGCCCACAAGGCCATGGAGTTTAATAAGAAGGTGAGAGCCGCACAGATGCATGGTGCTCTTTGTGTCTCCAGTTTGTATGTGACTCAGTTTTTGTGCCGTCATTTTTACATCAGGTGGAGGAAGTGCTGGGAGAGGAGCCAGATGTGAAGGAACAGCTGTTTGAGGTGCTAAAGCAGTACGCTGCTGAGAGGGATGTGGAGAGCCTGGCTGAGGCGCTGCCTGACATCCTGATCACAGAGGATCATCAACAGCTGATTGACAGCGTCAGGTAGCCTATCAGATTGTTATATAAATCTGTGTGCCTCCTTTTTGGAGATACAAGGGCGTTTCTCTGAACTGATCTTGATACCAATCACTCTTTGATGAAACAGATTTTCCCTGCAAGTTGAATGAGGGAAGATTTCACTGTGCAGCAAAGTTCTGCTGCGGTGGCGGCTTCAGATCTGGTGTCTGTATCTGTCACTGCAGGACACTCGTTTTCTGTAAATGTGTGCTTCTGAATTTCAAAGACGCACTTGCACCTCAGATATCAGATTCTTCCAGCCTAGTGAAACTTGTTCGCACAATATTCTTGCATCGGCAAATTAATAAACTTCAACATTTCATTTCTTGAAACTATGAGCAAAGCTTATTTACACCAAGCTAGAGCATTCCGCTAAATCTAAATACAAAAAAAACAATCTGCTAATGAAATTAATCTCAATACAATGGCACCCACTGTGTGCACATAGTTTGTTCTAAGAAGCGTATTTAGGAAATTAATATTAAGCAATGCAAAACAATGTTGTACTAAAAGGGCACCGACTGAGTTATTAACAGGTCTGCCATCATTTAGCTCTGCACAACGGAACAGCTGCAGCGAGGATGCAACAACTCTGTGATAGCTACATAAAATCAATATTGAACATATTTCTCCTCTCAGCATTTTACTATGAAGAGTGAGAGTGTAATTCAATCTAGAAATAAACTTTGACCTGATGCCAAGCACAGACTTCTGCCCTGGGGTTTTGGAAAGTCACTTTGTTCTCTTTCCCCTCGATCAGGTACACCACCCAAGGGTATTTTTGGAAATTCTCAGCTGAATATTACATTTCTCCCTCCTCAGCAAGGATAAGAAAACCAAAACCCCAAACCCAATATGTCTGCACACACTTGCAAAACAATTTGTCAGTCCTCCTCCTTTTATCTATTCCCTCTCTCTCTCTCTCTCTCTCTCTCTCTCTCTCTCTCTGACTTTCTCTCAGCCGGTGTCTTTTTTCCCTCTGTCTTCCTGTCAACTGCGATGCACTCTTTGATACACGCACTAAATTTTCACTGGGTGCTGTTTATTCCCTCCTCTGCATACAGCTCTGAGCTGCTACAGCCCAGTTTGCTGCTGGTGGTTGAGATATGCACACACACGAAAACAAAGCGACATGCAGATGCTTCCCCTGCATGCACTCAGTCCTTGCTTTGAAATTCAATGCTGGAACTAATTATGAACTGCTGCCTCAGGTGAGTACTGGAATCTATTTGTGCCTTATCGATTTAAAAATGCTTTAACTGTAACTGAGGACAAAGTTTGGTGTCAAACTGATTTCTGTTTACGTGGCAATTAACGATGGTGCAGCTAAAGCATTTACAGTAAAACAGATAAGTGTCTTTACAGTGACTCGTTTTCACTCCAGCTGAGAAACAAAGCTGTTCTCATAGTTTATTCCAACATACCTGTGTATCGCAGGTTTAATTGCACATTTCCTCTCTTTAAAAGCTACCTCCAAGATGCTTTGTAATGTTTGTTTTGCACGGTCACATTAATTATACATTGGTTTCATCAAGAGGACAGAAAGCTGCTGTTTTCCTCACCTTAAGGCAGTAAGAGTAGCCCATTAACTCCCAATTAGAGCCTCTTTTCAGCTAAATCAACATCAGATTGTTGTCCTACTGAGCGGAGTCTATGACCTTTATAAGCTTCTCTACATATCGTCCGTTCTTCTCTTTATGAATCATGCTGGTGTTGTCATAATCAGCCGTGTCTGTGCTGAAATCTTGCGTTCCTTTATGCTGATGAGGCTGTGCAGGTTCCACCGGGTTGTGTTGTTGGGTGTGTCTTTCTGGAAAGGACCAGGTGTGATGAAGCTCTGTCCGTTTGGAGCAGAATGTAGTGATGGTGTTTCTGTTTCAGGAGCCTCAGGGAGTTTTGCTTCCAGGTTGCCCATTAGCCATGCCTCAGGGTGGTGTTTGTGTGATAGCCGCTGCTGACTGTCAGACATCTCAGAAATCTCAGGAATCTGTGAAAAATAAGAAACAGTTTGGAGTCTCTCTTTTCTTGGAGACGTAGGCCTCCATTGATGCTTTTATATGATGCTCCAAGGCTGCGAGTAACGATTTTGATTTTGGGTTGTGGGATTTTTGGGCTGTGTTTTTAGCTGTGTTGTTAGTGTATTTTGCATGTTGGAGTGCATGTATATTGGGTTAATATTTTTATTTATTGCTTTTTATTTCTATTATTTAATATATCAATATTATTTTACTAGATACTGTTTTTTTTAGACAGTTTTTTAAGTTGTGGTTCAATAAATACTCAAGTTTTAAAATTACTGTTAATCTTGTTTATCAATCAATTCAATATCATTAAAAAAAAACAAAAAAAACAAATGTGATTATTATTTTTGCCATAATTGTCCAGCCCTAATTTGTTTGTTTGGTGCTAATAATAAAATATAAGCACCTAAAGCGTCAGTAAACACCATAGACTGTATAAAATGTGGACGTAGTCTCCACAACGTCACCTGTCTGTTCTTGATGCAGAGTAATGAAGCCAATCAACCCAAATTAGCGTTCCAGGCCCAGGCTGTTTTTTGATCCAGGCTGTGAAAATGTTTCTAATGCCGTAAAAGTCTGTTTTTTGTTTTGTTTTGTTTGGTGGTGTGTACGTGACTCCCGATCTTTCTGCAGCCAGCCTCTGGCAGATTCTCGATGAACAGCTACTTTCAGCACTTCCACACAGACTTCAGTTTAATAAACCGGATGTTGCCCCTTGGTAAACGTGTAGCAGCTGGTTTCCTCTAAAGCTTCTGATTGAAGTTGACTTGAACAGTTGTCGGTCCAACTGTCCTGCAGGAACACCAACCACAGACTAAAAACAAGAATGTATTGCATAAGAAATGTCAGGCTAGGGTTGCATTGGGTGAAAAATCAGGAAAAAAAAAACAGTAAAGGGCAAATTAAATTATCAGATTTTCTTTAACAAATCAAGTATAATTGAAAACCATTTTTATCTACTCTGCTGGCAACACAGTCTGTGCATTTAATGGGGTTTTCTTTTCTCTCTTTTTCTTTTCTTTTGTAAAAAAAATTAGTGATTACCAAAAATTTTCCTCACTTGTTTTTCTGGCCATGTGTCCTCGAGATTCTGTTTTCTCCATTGAAAGTGCAGCATAGATTGCACCTTATCCTGTTTCTTCCAATAAATGTGCACTTAAAAGCGTACTTTACCCCCATTTTTTCTGGCATTGCCGTCTAGTGATCACTGGATTCAGCGCTGTCTTCTTTGGTGTGTCGAATCAATATGTCTGCTGCTGAAGCTCAATCAGTCTCCTTTATCCACTTTCAGCCTTCTCCCCATATTTCTGCCGTCCCCTCTATCTCAATCACTGTCACTTTCTGTGTCAGTCACTCAGTCGTACCAACACACTTGTGAAATCTCAGTCCAACAACCAGAGGTCAGCGGACGTGAGGCGTGTTTAACAGCTGGATTTATGTCTTTACATGTAAAAACTTGACCAGCTTGGCCAAACACTCGGCTCAGCCTGCCTCTGTCACCTCTCTGGTTTGCCTCGCTCTCCCAGAGGACGTGTTCTATTTTTATGCAGCCTCTTTCTTTTAATAAATTCTCTTTTAGGTTTCTGAAGCACTTGCCAGTGTCGATTCGTGTAGGACTCTAAAACGGAGGGATTAGGGAGTGCTTGAACACTTGAAAGTCTTGCAAAGGATTTAGTATGTGGGATGTCAGTAGAGAATCTTGGAACACCTTTTAGCTCTTTTGTTCCTGCTGTTTTGTGGTGTTATGCTAATTGAATGTAATTCTAGTGAACTGTGGGCTTTTGTCTCACACTGTATCTGCACATAGACTTCAAAGATGTGAATTAATTACGCTGACGCTTTCTCACACCAAGATTAAGGCTGCAGGGTAGAACTTTTGTTGAATGTGAAAATGTGTCTTCGACAAATGTTTCATGAATCATTGGAGCTGTTTTGAGAACATTCAGAGAGTTGATGTCAAACTTGTGACACAGACAAGTTTTGCATGTTCACTTATTCACTTTACTGCTTCTCTCTCTCACACACACACACACACACTTTGTGCTGACCTGCCTATGGAAATCCTCAGGGACTCTCCTCTTCTCTCCTCTCCTCTCTCCCTCCTTACTTACTCCTCTGTTCGTCTCATTCTTTCCTCTCTCCTTCCACTGAGGGAAGAGAAGGTTTGTCACTCACTTCCTCTTACTGCTGAGTGATGGATGACTCGGTGACGAGGATTATCCTTCAGCTTTGACTGAGAAGACCTCTCCGTTGGTGACCTTGACCCTGGCTTCTCTGAAGGGGACAAAACGTGAGAAGAAAAGATGAGAACTTCCCCGAACGATGAAGTTGGAGAACAGCTGATGATGCCGTCTGAAGTTCTTCTGGAGGTGTGGAAGGGCATGAAACCAACCCGCTCTTACACTTTACTCCCTCCTTCTCTCTCCTTCTCTCTCTTTCTTCACCTGGCTGCTTTCCGGGACTCCAGCGAGGGTTTTTGAAATCCAGGACACCTTCCTCTTTTACTCTTCTTTAATTCTTTGCATGAGAGTTTGTTTGCTCAAAACTAGATGGGGACTCACCGAGCTAGAGGAGAAGCATTTGCGTTGCTTAACTGAGCTCAGACACCTCGTCAAAAGCCCCAAAGAGCCATGGGAAGGGATAGGACACTTTCCAGACACTTTCGGTAGGAAACTTCTCCTTTCATCATCTCAGAAGTGTGTGGTGTTGTTTGTGCCGACTGAAGTTGTTGTGCGTCTGCGTTCAGTGTTTGTCACCAAAATTTGTGCTGCCTTTTTTTGTCAGCATGCAAAACACAGAAATATTTCCTGCCTCTGTATTTTAGCATCGGCGTGATAAGAAAACAGATTTTTACAACTCTGCTCCCACTGATAAATCTGTCTTGTTAAGCTCTGGTTTCTTAAATGTTGTGATTTAACCCCGAGCGTGT
The DNA here is from genome assembly GCA_030710495.1 of Labroides dimidiatus. Taxonomy (NCBI): domain Eukaryota; kingdom Metazoa; phylum Chordata; class Actinopteri; order Labriformes; family Labridae; genus Labroides; species Labroides dimidiatus. The sequence goes on from CM061163.1 coordinate 15,795,192, forward strand.
TAAGCTTTGCTTCCTGTTTGCACATTCATATACTGTCCCAGCTGTCAAATTGTCCGATCAGAAGTGGGTCTGATAATAATTGTTCTAGTGATGAGTTTCCCAGCTGATTGCAATTGTCATTCATCCCTCTGTGAGCTGTGTCCCTGATCCACCCCTCCTTTTAGACCTAATTATAGACTTCTTTCGCCCTCATTGTAATTGAGGGCATCCCGAGGCCTACATCCAACTTCAACTGTGGAAAGCTGTAAAGTTTTCTCACAGTTTGTTTGGAAATATTCTTGGACTCAGATCTCAACATGACAAATAAGTGTTGTAAGGAAGGAACAGTTGATGAAAAAAAAAAAAACAGCTAAGCTTTGTGATGGTCATAAATGCGCATTACATGTCCCTATTCTGTATAGTTTTCCCTGTTCACCCTGTGTTCAGCAACCACAGTGATGTATGAGTGCTGTGTGGGAAAGTTCTCTGGCCTACATAGCCACAGAGTGCAGACTAAACTGCTTCATTCCCAATAGCTACATGACCCTGGCCTAGAAAGAGCTCCACTTCCCCTCTTTCCTCTTCTTTTAAATTTGTCATACTTGTATCTATACATCTTCCTTTCTAATATCCGACTTGTCTTCACATAACTTCATCACTTGTGACGGCTTGTCAGCACGTCTTCACCGTGTTGTTCTCATTTTTTTTCTCTCTCATCGGCTCTAACTCTCTGTCGGCAAAGTTTACGAAGGTTCAGATGGATTTCTTTCTTCTGCTGTCGTGTTAAATCTCTAACCGTTGTTGTCACAGCTCTACTTTCTATACAAAACTAAGTCCTGAGGAAGCGCTTCAAAGCAGCCTGGCTTCAAAGTGGAACATGTCGCAGATCCTGGAGGAAATGCTTGTTTTTTTGTTTTTTTTTTTGCTGCAAAGATGCATCCTGTGCTTAATCACAGACACCTACAGAAACTATTTCAACTATTTCCCTTCAGCTTCATTAACATGGATGGTTTACCTCCGTAAACAATGGCATTTTTAAAAGTCATTATCCTTTCTTCTCCTTTGGTGTCGAGGGATGCGCTTCCACAATTTTTACACACGTATGCTAATTTGTTTTTACACAACAAATACACACATGTATTTATAGTTGACTGGACCACAGTGACACATTTGCTACAATCTCTCTGCAATTAAACAAAAGAACAAAGCATGTTGATAATGTTTTCATAGTTTTAAATCTATGAAACTCTTATTTGTTTTCCGTTTTGCACCGAACAAAAATGTTTCTAAATCTTTGCAGTCAAGGTTAAGATCAAGAAACCAGGTATTTATAAAAGGGAAACACACCAACACACTTTGTGACACAACACTTAACTAGGGACTCCACTAGGTGGTGAGCAGGAGATGAACTGTCCTGTTCCTGTCTGCTGCTATAACACAGGGGTTCCAAAACTTTACCATCCCAAGGCCCCCCAAATAGTATCAGCGTCTGCCTGGGGACCCCCTTTGCAACCAACTTTTTTGGTGCGTGGTATGAGGCTTAAAATGATGCTTTCAGGGCCCACTCGAGCAAGGTAGCTTGCTGTGTGAATGCAGCAGATTGCCTGACCAAATGCTCTTCTTTACGTCTGAAGAAGTCTACTGTTAGTTCAGCCTCTGCCGGGTGTTTTTGTATCAAGTGACGCTGAAGTTTTTTTTTAAGAGGGTCGCCAAACATAGGACGCATTTCGGGCAATCATGGCCATTTTTCTGTATGGCTTTGAAGCTATACTTAATGTAAGCTGCCTCATATTTTCAAATTTTAGTTGGCCATGAGTTCTTAGATTTTTTAGCAGCAGAATCCTCCACAGCAGGGGTGTTGGACTGCTCCTTCGGTCTTTTTCCTGTCAAAAATCTTTTCATTTGGTGCTAGCTAGCAGCTTGATAACAGGTGCAAACCGCTAGTCGACACAGATGATGACATCGTTATGCCCCAGTTGGAAATGTCACACGAGGTGCGGTTAAGTACAGTCGGAAACTTGAGAATCTGACGATTGCGGCAGTTTACATGTTGTACGTTCAGGACAAATTAGAAAAAATTAGAATAATTTGATTCTATTTTTTTCCCCTTTACTCCAATTTTCTGAGGCCCCCCACTTTCAAAAACCCCTGCTATAACACATGCAAATCTTTACTGCTATGAATGAAAATGAAGTTTGTGTTGCTTCAGTTGGATAAATCAGATTGATGCAGTAAATGCAAATCTGAAAATCAGTGTTGAGGAAACAGTTACAAGCTCAAATGAGTCTGTTGTTCACATCTTATACCAAACCACTTGTACACAAGTGCAGAATATGTCTTAGAATATTTTTTTGAAATTGGAAGTGCATTATAAAAATTACGTTAAAGATGAATGAATGATATTTAAAACAGAATTTTTGCTGAAGCTACATACACATATTATATATATTTGTATTTTTAAGAGTTTGTCTGCTTGTAAAAGTTTGCAAACTATTGAGTCAGAATTTTGTCGATGTAAAAAAAATCTGCAAAGAGAAAAAGAATGTTCGCCTATCCTGATTGTGAAATATCAGTATGGAGGTAGCTCAGCTCGTGCGTCACTTTTAATTCAAATCCAAAATTCACTCATGGTTTTTACGAAACTACCATTCAAAGAATGATCTGAGCCTTGCTTCCCAACAGTGTTCCCAAATGTACCTACAAAGCGAGTGTGACATCTTTGAAAAAGGAAAAACCACACAGCTGAGCCTCATCCTCAACAGTCGCGTTTGAGTCAGGAGCCGCGCTGTGCATCTGGATGTACACTGGAGCTGGTGCACTCAGAAAAACAAAAGCACTCTTTTCCTCCTCTGCACAGCGGAAGCACCCAGGAGATTCATGTTGCAGACGGAGAATGAGAGAGGCTTGTGTTGAGGATGGAGGCAGCCACGTTTTGAAGGTGGGATGAGAAGATAAGCAAAGGAGAAAAGGGACAAATGAGATAGTGTGTGTATGGAGGTTTGCTTCTGTATGTGTGTGCAGAGATGTGTGTGAGAGGAGAAAGAAATGGGAGGGAGGTGTCCTATATATTTAAAGGAAACACACAACAAAACACATCTCAAAACACAGTTTATGGCCATGTTTCTTCCATTACTGGGTCATTTCTGTTGCCATGTTACGTAATTTTCTTGTTCTTGCAGATAATTGGGCAAATATAAACTCCTTGCAGCTGACAGCACTGATACAAGGGTGTTTAATGAGAGTAGACATCTCAAGTATTCAGGAATATAAAAGCAGAATTTGATCAACACAAGATATTAACCCTGTTCTTTATTTTAGGAGTTGGACATGTTGCACAAAAAGGGTGCACACTGATGAAAAACCACCCCTGAAATCCACTTTGTGTTCCAGATTATTATCCACGAGCATGAGTTTGTCTTTTAGAGAGAATGAGGCATTGGTAGTTGATTGTGGGAGGGGAAACTAACAGTATCAGGGGGAGTGAAGCACTTTCTCCTTTTCCTTTTTCACGTATTAGCTGTGAGCTGTGACTGAAGCTTGACACTCTTACCTGCAGCTGCGAGTGTGATAGAACCACATATGCAGCTCCTCTCTTTTTTTTCTCTTTCATTCCCTCATACACACTCTCCAACACACACACACACACAAACTCAATGGATCTATTCCCTCCACCTGCCTCAGCCCTCCCATGAGACGATATGGACTGCATTGTTTTTGAACCAATTAAGTGAAACCAGGAGCTGGAACAAAATACAGAACAAGAATCCCTCTGTTTTTGTGTATACTTTGGACTATGCAGGCTTTGAGAGATTAGGATATGGAATTTTGGATTTGGTCTGGATTTTGTTTGTAATGCGTCTCACGTGATTTTGTCCGCTCTGATGTAAAGAAGTAGACTTAGTCTTTTCTGTGACTGGACTTGAACTGGATGCCTGATTTTCCTCCCCCACCTCTGCTCTCCTCCTGACTTTCTTCTTGTCTGATTGGATTCCACAATGTTTGCCAGGATCTTCATTCCCAAGAAGCACCGGGAGCGTTTTGACGAGGTGGTTTCCCAGAGCCTGATGAGCAGGATCAAAGGGCGGAGCTTCAGCGACCCTAGCCGGAGCCACCTTCGCCGCAGCAGGAGCGAGGACCACCCTGAACGCCTCCTTGTCTCCACCCGAGCCAGTTCAGTGCCGCGCACCCACGCAGAGGAGGGTGTGGCACCCCCAGCACGCGGCATGCGCAAGACCACTTCACTTATAGCTGGGCACTCCAGTGGCACCACCACCACCAACTGCAGGTCTGTTCTCAGGCTGTAAAAGCTGGTGTCAGAATTTTCTTTGCTCGTTCAGTTATTTTTGGTGCTTTAACTTTAACTTCCAACCAGTTACAGTCTGCATGATTTCAAAGAAAACCCTTTTCCTTAAATAACATCTTCCCCCTCCTCATGTCGCATCAAATTATGGAAAACTGCTACAAAAGGTTTTAGTGTAGGCATGAAATTTATGAGTTTAGATCAGCACACACTCAATTAGAAACAGACCCTTCAGCAGAAGAGCCAGTGGAAACGCAAATCTATTCAGATGCTGGTTTTCCTCGCTCCCTTCACATGCTGTCATCTTTATGAAGTTATGAGTCTGCTCCATGTAAAAATAACGAAATCCTCATGAAATTCAAAAAAGCACACACGTAAAAGTTACGATGACCAACATCACGGCATTATTTATTTGAAATGTTGTGATAATTTGCCTCAAGAGACTCGCTCATTTCCTCTATTGCTCTGCCTTGTGGGGATGTTACGTGACTCCCCTGGGATGCACTGCCCATATTTAAGCAGGCTTGTTGATGCAGGATGTGACACTAAAGTAGCACGCTGAATATAGATAACTGCACAAAGGGTGCAGTTTATGTCTGCCAGGATGGGCAGAGATGTTTAAGGGTTAACTAATTACTGGGTTATCAGTCCAATGGTATTTTTAACCTTGTTACAGATAAACCACTACACAAACAACACTACATTTAATGAGCTACAATGTTTTAAAAAAAGTAGTCTTCTGTACAACTCCAGCTCCAAAAAGTTAATACACTTAAGAAAATGTTGACAAAAACAGATGACTGATGGTTTGAAAGTTATTCAAACTCTATATTTGGTTGAAATTGGTGCAAAGACAACTTATAAAATGTCAAAAAATGAAAATTTGAAAGAAAAAAAAATGCTCTTCTTATTTTAATGAGGATGCCACAATACAAAGAGTTGAGGCAGGAGCATGTTTACCTTTGTATCTTCTTTTCATAACACATAGACATCTTTTAACCAAGGGGACCATTTTCTGGACTTTTTTAAATTTAAAATCAATCCTTCAATCAATTAATCTTTATTTATAATTTATATAGTGCCAATTCATAATAAACGTTATCTCAAGATGCTTTCCAAAAGTGTTAACAGGTCTAGACCTGTAAATGATAATAAATTTTATTAACAGAGAACCAATATCAACACAAGATAAGAAATCTGAGCTCTAGCAAGTTACAATGGAGAGGAAAAACTTCCCTTTAACAGGTAGAAACCTTGGGCAGAACCAGACTCATGTTAGACAGACATCTGAGGAGACTGATAGGATTAGAGAAAGGAGGGGGGGCAAAGAGAGATAGAGAGGCGGACACAGAGTCCATATTTCTGTGTTGTAGTGATGATGATGGAGAAACTGTAAAAACCTGTAGCAGCTGGAGTCTGGCAGGTCCATGGCAGCAGGCCGTCCACAGCAACAATCCAAAAGAACCTAACAGACAAACTCAGAGACTCCCAGAGAGATCCATGGTTAATAACTTTAATGTGACATTAAGATAAGAAGTTCGACTGACAGATAGAAGAGAGAGGGAAACAGGAGCCTTGTGTTAAATGTTCTTCCATTCTTCTTCTTGGTGGAGAAGAAAAAAATTCACCACAAACTAGAGGGATAAATAGCAACTTCCTCAACTTAAAAAAAATGAAGATGCATTGTAGTTGATGCAATCCTTAAATCCTGAACATTTGTACACTGAGAATCTTTATTCTGAAATTGTTGGATCATACGCTCACGCAGTCTCTCACAGAGTGGCGACCTCTTTATGTTTTAAGAAACCCAGGGTCTCCAGAATGCCTCTTTTAAAACCCAGTCATGTTACTAATCTGTAAAGTTAGCCTGAATAAATGGGAGATCGGATATAAGATATTGGTTTTAAATGATTCCCAGACTAAAGTCTGTTTTTATCAACCTTTTTGGAATTCAGGGTTGTATATATAACGCTGACTTTAACAAGCTTCTGTAGTTACATGTGTCTTATTATTTGCAGAGGACTTAAAGTATCACCTGGCTCAATGAAGACGGTTCCTCTCATGTTCTCAAGTTAATTTTAAAACCTCCGGTTGTCCCTCAGTCTTGCTGATTGATCAAAACTCTTGTTCGTCTTTTCAGGACAGTCAGAGTATGTAAGGGCAACATGAGCTTCGGCTTCACTCTCAGAGGCCATGCTCCAGTGTGGATCGATTCAGTCATCCCTGGTGAGTTACAAATGTGTGTTCAGGTAAAAGTTCCACTTGGCGGAAAGCTGATTTTTGGGTCAGTGGTAACAGAATGAGTGATATCGTAAAGAACTAAAACTAATTTGAGGTTATTTGGATGATCGAATGTGTGTAAATGATTAAGTTGTTGTCTCACATGAGTAGTTTTAGCTTACACCTCAAATTGTATTGTTTTAATGTTTAACAGAGGAAGAACAGATCATTTAATCTCTTCAGTGACTCATATCTCACCTCTGTAGGTCTCTTTTAAAAATAAAACAGTCAAATTAAACGTTGCTCTCTCACTTTTTTCTGTCCTGTAGGAAGCCCAGCAGACAAGGCAGGTCTGAAACCAGGAGACCGCATCCTGTTTCTCAATGGGCTGGACATGAGGTTGAGTTTTTTAGTCATAGTAAATAACAATGAGTATTACTTATTGAAATAAATGTGAACGGTTAGCAAAAAAACAAGAAGTTTATAATTCAATTCAGGTTTTTTCTGCCATATGTTTATGTTTCTTTTATATTTATGGTTTTTGTTGTTGTTGTTGTTGTTGTTGGTTAGGAAGCTCAGGAAGTTGTTGTCGTCACTTTATCTCGCATAAATAAATTTCTTTGGAAATAAGGGAAGTAAAAAGACAAACAACACAGACAAGGCGTCTCCCCAGGGAATATAAGGTGTTATTATACTGCAGAATAAGTGAAATCAGGCTTTAACTACTCTGACAGTTACAAGAAGCTTTCCAAAGATTTTCTAAAACACCAGTAAATTGAATATATATTGATAGCAACTTACGTCTCATCCTGTCTCTCCCTGCAGGACCTCCTCCCATGAGAAGGTGGTGTCCATGCTCCAGGGCAGTGGTGCCATGCCCACCCTGGTAGTCGAGGACGGTCCACCTTCTTTCACCATGTCAGAGCAGGACCTCGCAGGGGGCGGAGTTCCTACAGAGCGTGCCCGTTCCCCTGCACTCAGCTCCCTGCAGTGGGTGGCAGAGATCCTACCCCCGAGTATCCGGGTTCAGGGCCGCACTTTTGGTCAGCAGCTCGAGCACCTGCTTACCATTCAGGAGAGGTACACCATCTGCAAGGCTCTGGAGAACTTTTTCCAGCACAGGTGAGGAACTGGTTGGGAAATGTTGTGCAGAGAAAGATAAAGAAGGAGTCAGAGGATGGATAGAAGAAAAACAGAGGAACTACGTTTTTTTTTTCCTGCTTTTGATGCTTGTTATGTGAAGATTTTTAACAATCACTGACATGCAGCGCTACATACAAAAGACATTTTAAGTAGATTGTAGCTTCATCATTCGTTTGATGTATAAGTAAGAGCAGAGATGGAAAATATGAGCTAAAAAGCCTGCACGTTTTCAGTTCCAAAAATGGAACAGCCTGAAAAACACAGATTTTGAATTCAAAGACACAAGAAATATCAGAAAACAAAAGAGATGAAGCTAAAAATCTGAAAATTTTATTTATATAATAAAATTAGTCGGAAAAGTGTTTTGACATACAAAATCTAGGGGTTGTGTTAGTTGAGGGTTTTTTTTTTTTAGATTTATTTTAAGACTCTAAAAATGTATTTTGCTGACCTCAAAAGCGCTGTGAGAAACTTTTATTTGGTGTTGACTCCGATGACTTCCTTGGATAATACCAATATATTTCAAGGATGAAGACTGCACTTCCCAGGATTCCCAGCATTTTTCAAGCACCCTCACTCACCGTTGTAAAGATACAACTCTTGCTAATAAATGCCATAACAGTTAATATTTAACTCCTAGTTTCAATCTCCAAGTCTTCAAAGGCCAGGGAAGCATTCACGAGCTGGCTTAAACATTTACAGAACAAAGACAGAATTGTTGAAACAAAATTTAAACTCAAAAGTTCTTAAAAAGATGTCATTTAGGTTTAGAATTTGAATGTCCATGACCTGAGTGGCTGTAACCATTCACAAATTTCATGTCATGATATGGGTTCATTTCATTTCTCGACTGCCCCATGGTTTATACGTGTACCCTGGAGCACACAACTCTGGCCCTCTTAATGGTGACCCAAGCAACCTGCGTCACCTGTATCTGTTTGACTGCTACAGAAATGTCGACACTCTGATCGTGGACGTGTTCCCAGTGCTCGATACTCCGGCCAAACAGGTGATCTGGCAGTTTGTTTACCAGCTGCTGACATATGAGGAGCAAGAACATTGTCAGAGCAAGATCTCACGCTTCCTTGGATTCAAAGCTCCAGGTGTGTGTGCTTCTCTTTTTCTACTGGGTGCATGGGCCTTTTACGGTCATATATGTGAATGCAGAGCGGTGTGTGTGTGTGAGATGAAAATTGTCATGGGGATCTTTAGCGAACTCACCGATTCAGATCAGCTTAGCTTAGCAGCCGTAGCCCTCCATATACACCTTTGCATTGCCGATATGTGTGTGTGTTCCAGTTCCACCACCACCACCTCCTCCTCCCCCTCCTCCAGAGCCTGAGGTGGCCCCCGAGCCCCATCGGCGTAGCAGCTCCATGAGGGTGACAGGGACCACGTACAGGAGCAGTGTGAGGGGACGTAGCTCTGATGATCTGGTCATTGGAACACACTTGGGCATGGGTACAGACCTTCATTAAAGTCATCATCATCAGTAGAAGTAGTAGCACTAAGACCGCCATGACACTTTTGATCATCACCATTGTCTCTGTTGTGTCTGAAGAACTGACATTTTTCTCGATGTGATGTTTTTTCAACAGTGCTGAAGAGTTTTATTTTGGTATCTTTTGGTTTTTGACATACATTCTGTGAGATTCTATACACTCAACCCAGGCACAGGTCTTCAAACTCAAGTCTATCCAAGTAACCATACTGAGCTTGAACCTTTTCCTGTTTGGTCCATTAAAACATATACCTTTGTTGTATATCAGTGATGCTAATGGATAAATTGTCATAGGCCTTCGTTCAGAGCCAGTGCTGGAAGTAGGGATGAGATTGGCCCCAGGAGAGAGACAGTCAGGCGATGGTACCTCTCTTCCTGAAACTCCTAACAACCTCACCAATGTACGTACCAAAGCCCAACCTCATAGAGTGAAAAACATGCTTTAAATATGAAGTGAAAATTCATGCTAGTTTGGGTGCGAGGTCTCACTCTGGTTTCTTTCTGCATTCCCACCATACAAGCTGTCAGCAGTGTATGCTGAACTGGAAAACATGTACTCAGCCAAGAGATCCAAGTCCCTGAAGAGCCGTCCTCCTCCTGCCCCAGAGAGTTTGTTGGATCTGGAGCCTCCTTCGTGTGCATCCTCCCCTACATTACAAGCAAACACAGGTAGCTGAAGGCGTATAATTACTCATATCTTTAAGAATTACGTCATAAGATATAATATGTCTACCTTATGAACTGTTTGCATGTAAGTGTGTGTTTGTGTCTGTGTGTGAATGTGTGTAATGGTGTAAGAGGAGAAAAAAACAACATACTTTAAAAATACTGCAGTGCAAAAGTGATAAATCCCAAGGTAGCAGACCCATTTTTGCCTCGACTTCATATCCTTGAATTTTGCATCAACAGGATTTCGTCTTCTTTATTTCCTCATATACTTAAATATACAGCAGTCTCAAAATAAACCCACTGCTCTGAATCGTTTCTAGCCTTCTTGCACAAGTTGAATTTACATTGCTAAATTAGGAGATCCATTTGGGATCCACTGACTTCTTAACTCAAAGCTGTTGATTTTTATAAAACTATTTTTTTTTGGTCTTGATTTGGTCATGACTTCTCATTTTTAAAAAGAAAGATGTTTCCTTCCAGTTAAAGATGAAGCATGCACATATGGGAGGGAAACTTACTGCTGAATCCACCTCAGAGCTGATACTGGTGTGGTTCTCAAGAGGGCATATTAGACTGAAACACTTCACCCCTCTTGGAGGAAACGGTGATGGAGGAAGTTGATCTAGAAAACATCCTTTTTAAAATAATGTTTTTTGTTTGAATTTCCATTTGTTGAATGTTTTATTTGAATTGGAACTTTTAATATTTCACTGAAGTACTAAATTTGTGCTGTTATCTGAGATTAAATGTTGTGGCAAGCATCATCTTTAACTCCCCTCAGATTGTGAAAACCCTCCAAGTTGGTTATTTGAGACTTTTTCTCAATTTTTAAAAAAAATGACAAACATAACCTTCTCTTTGTTTTTTGTAAACCCCAAGGAGAATCTAGAGACATTTCTATTGGTCATTGCACCAACATAAAGTTTTCCATCAATCTAACTATAAACTAGGTTAGGGTTTAGGTTTGGGATTGGGTTAGGATCAGGGTTAACTCTAAGTCTTGTTTTTTTTTTCCTTGTCCCAGGTAGCCGCAAAGGTCCCCCACTCCCTACATCCTGGCCTGAGCCTCTCCCAAGCCCCCCTGCAACACACTTCTATTCTTCAGGCCTAATAAGCCAGACCAGTGGGGATTCCAACCCTTACATCAGCCTGGACAGCCCCCCTCCATCACCAGAGCCCCCTGACTACCCAGCTAGTCCCCCGGCCCATCGCAGCAGCAAGCGGCGCTACACCTTCTCCAAGCCGCCACGCTCAGAGGACACGGATCGATTTCTGGATGCGCTGAGCGAGACGCTGGGACAGAGGGTGGCCATTGTTGATGACTTCCTGACCCCTGAGAATGACTATGAGGAGGTAGAGTCACAGCAGTACTTAACCAGAAGTTCTTATCTCAGATGAATGAAATACCTTTGAGTTAAATTAGATTAGATTAAGTCAGATTAATATTAAACTATATAAGTTAATGAATGTGTAAAGTCACAGTGTTACATTTTGTAACACTGTGAAATAATACATTTTTCCTTGTGCATGCTTATGTAACTGAATGTAATCAACCTTTGCCATCCAGCTAATCATTCAGCAGAAAAAAATAAAAAATAGCAAATTTTTGTTTTTCAAAGAGGCATATGTAAATATTCAGATGCAAGCAAGACAAACCCCTTAGTGCCTTGGTAATAAATTGCAATAGATATTCCCTACATTATTTTTTCCCCCTTTGCATGTTGCTTTTTTGCAGTGGGTAAGTCTTGCATTTTGTCACCCTGACTTTGAGGACTCATTAAAAGATCAATTCATGCTTCACCTAAGACATGTCCTGCTAATATTTAAAAGCAGCATTAAAACCTGTTAGCTGTCCCAAACTGGTTATCAGGTACAACACATGGAATTGTGCCAAAACTAAATACATTTGAGGGAGTAAACTGCTATTATTAACATAAACACGTTGACAGCCTGGTTCAAAACCTGTTTTTGGTATGTTCACTTATCCTACCAATAGTTTGCATAATTAGAAGCAAGTTTTCATGTTTGTTTCACATTTTGGGGTTTTCACATTCAAAAATTTTTGTATTCTTTACAAAAAATTCAGCCTGGAAACTACATAGAACCAGCCCAGCTAGATTGGGCACATGCATTTAAAGAGACGGCACTGAAGTTGGAATGTCAAGCCATCATACTGCAACTTCTGCACTAATACCACGATTTCATTAAATCATCTAGATTAAAAAGTATTGTAGAGTTTCACAAGTTCCACTTTGACATCATGGCTAATAAAGTCTGATTAATGTTAATGCCAGGATATTGTACAGATGGGCTTCCCAGATGAGGAGGATGATGATAATGAAGAAGACTTAGGTGTGGATGAAGAGGAAAATGGAGGATTTGTGGCCCCAGAGCTCAGCAGCCCCAGTGACGTTCAGAGCAGCAGCGGAGAAGAGAATGCCTCCTCCCTCACTTACTCTTCTTCCTCTGATCATATCCCTCCACCTCCAATGACCCCACCACCACCCCCGCCAGTACAGTTCAATGACCCGCCGCCTCCCCCTCCCCCTCCTCCAGCGCCTGTACAGACTCAGCTCCAACAGCAACAACAACAGCAACAGCAACAGCAGCAAAACCTCAACTTCACCCCTGAGCATTCCCCAAGAGCTTATGTTCCCATTCGCCGCAAATCTGGCCCTCCTCCCCCACCTCCGCCTCGCAGTAACCCACCACCTAAACGCCACTCCTTACACAAGGTGATGCCCTCTAGAGAAGATCTCCAAGTCCATGCCACCATACAAGAGCTGAAAGCCTTCCAAGAACAACAGGCTTATCAGGAAAGACAAGCCTATGAAGAGCAACAAGCGTACAAGGAGAGGCAGGCGTATGAGGAGCAGAAAGCCTATGAAGAACAACAACTATTCCAAGAGCAACAGACTTTCCAGGAACAACAAGCATACCAGGAGAAAATTTTCAAAGAAAGACAAGCATATGAGGAGCAGAAAGCTTTTGAGGAGCAACAAATGTATCAGGAGCAACAAGCCTTTCAAGAAAGACAAGCATATGAGCAACGTCAGGCCTACCAAGAACAAAAAGCGTACGAACAACGTCAAGCTTACAAGGAGCAAAAAGCTTTAGAAGAGCTTCAGGCTTACCAAGAGCAAAAAGCTTATGAAGAGCGTAAAGCATATGAAGAGCGTAAGGCCTATGAGGAGCGTCAAGCCTATGAGGAGCAACAAGCATACCAGGAGCAACAAATGCAACAGATCTACCAGAGTCACCACTCCATGCCCACTCAGCCAACACAGCAGAAATCACATTCCCCACTGCCACTCCAACAACTCCACCAATCCTTACCGCCACTCCCATCCCCAGACTCAAATCATCATCACCCTGGTCATCCCCTGTTGATGATGCGCCAAGCACAGCAGCAACAGGCCCACCAGAGCCATCACCATCGACGGCAATCCCGTTCAGCCCCATCTCCGCACCAACCATCACCCCAACAAACATCTCATCCCAACCAACAAGGTCAGTATGCTGAGGGCATCTACCAAAGCCATCAGGGAATGAGATCCCAGCCCCACCATTCTTCTGCTGAGATGCTCCACCAGATGCACCAAGCTCCAGTACATCATTCTTCTGCTGAGATGTTGCATCAATTGCAACACTCCCAAGGCCATCACTCATCAGCTGAGATTCTCCATCAGATGCAACATACACATTCCCATTACTCCTCAACAGAAATGCTAAACCAAATGCACAAAACCAAGGCCCATCATTCTTCAACAGAGTTCCTGCAACAAGCTCAACAGTTGCAGCAAATGCAGCCTCATCACTCCTCCACTGAACTCCTCCATCAGGCTCACCAGATGCACCGAGGACAACCACACCATTCATCAACTGAGCTGCTCCATCAAATGCATAAACCTCAGGCCCACTACTCATCCACGGAGTTGCTCCATCAAGTTCATCAGATACACCAACCAAAGCCTCATCACTCCTCAACTGAGCTTCTGCATCAAGTCCAACAGGAGCCGGTCTCCCTCCCAGTTCAGCTAAACCGGGACGGTCACTCCCATCAGAGTCGGAGAAGTCTGAAAAGTCAACATGCTCAGCAAGGGAGAATCCAAGAGCAACAGATCCACCAAACCCATCACCCTCAGCCCACAAAGCCCTCCCCCCAAAGACCCCACTCCATTCAGCAGACCCACCACCACTCAAGCACCCCTCAAATCCATCATATCCACCATATGACTCCGCAGCCTCCTCCACAGGATTACAAACACCAGATTCATGTAATCCACCCACCTCAGCAGCCCCACAGACCTCAGCCCCTTCTCTCCACATTTCAACCCCTTCAGCCACACCAGCCCACCCTCTCCACTTTCCAGCCTCTGCCCCAGCACCACCAGCCCCAACATCAGATCCAGTCCTCCACCCAAGCCACCCGTCCACAGTCCCAGCCCTCACATCATCTGCTGCAGTCACCACACCAGCCACCAGCTCAGTCCCACCACAAGCAATCTCATAGCCAACCCCAGTCCCTGCCCCACTCTTTATCTGATCCAACAGAGCATATGGAGCCGCCACCACCTCCACCTCTGCCCCCACCCTGCTCCCCTCCACCATTGCCAAGGCCGCCACTCTCAAGGATGGACTCTAATCATATGAGCGTGAAGAGGCTGCGCTGGGAGCAGGTGGAGAACTCAGAAGGGACAATCTGGGGACAGGTGAGCTCAGGCAGGCAACTGGAATACTTAAGGTTTAAATCTCCAAGTTGAGATTAGCCAACATTTGTATTGTTTTCTATTCATTGTGTTTTGTTTTTTGTTTCTGTAGTTGGGAGCAAACTCTGACTATGACAAACTGCACGACATGGTGAAGTATCTGGATCTGGAGCTGCACTTTGGGACACAGAAGAGTTCCAGTGAGTACATGTGGACATCTCAAGTGATCCTTTGACTGGGTAGCTGAAGAACACAACATACAGTTTTAGGCAATAGCAAAGTACATCTTTCATTTCCATGACACCAGAACAGTGTCCTTATTTTGTTTTTCTGCACTGCTTCTACAATGTACCCCCATAGCATCATCTAATTTTACAAACACTTGTCTCATTTTATTAAGTGCCTACTTTGGAGCCACCTCCTCCAGAAACCTTTAAGAAGAAAGATGTGATTGAAATTCTGTCCCATAAGAAGGCCTACAATGCCTGTAAGTATAAAATCATTATATTTTCAGTGTAGACTTTAACCTTTTAACTTGGCTGGCACCCTGACGTGTTCTTTAGATTAATTGTGGTGACATTTTTGTTGACCTTTTCCCCTTTCCTCAGCCATCTTGATTGCTCACCTGAAGCTCTCTCCTGGAGAGCTGCGTCAGATCCTGATGAACATGGCAACCGACAGACTTGAGCCATCCCACATCAAACAGCTGCTGCTGTATGCCCCAGATGCAGAGGAGGTCAAAAAGTATGAAGAGTACAGACAGGACCCGAGCAAACTCAGTGAGCCGGACCAGTTTGTGTTGCAGGTACACAGTGAAACTAAGTAAAATGCACCAATGACATAGCAAGTCTGACCATGTGCTGTGTTTGTGTTAACGATTGCTTGCCTTTGCTTGCTTCTGCATTCTTCATCAGATGTTGTCAGTGCCAGAGTACAAGACCCGCCTACAGAGCCTCCTCTTCAAGTGTTCTCTGCAGGAAAAGACAGAGGAGTTGAGAGGAGCATACGACTGTCTATACAAGGCTTCTGTGGAGCTGAAGACAAGCAAGAAGCTGGCGAAGATACTAGAGGTAGCTTCTTGTTTAGTGCAAGCTCCTGTGAGTGACTTTCACTATGTGCTGATTATGGTGCCCCCTGTGGACAGAGCTGTACATTTTCTCTCTTTCCTGATCTTTATTGGTGAGAAAATTGCCCTCTTTCTCCTAGTTAAAGATTAAGTTATGCTTTTCCAACAATGCTGGAAATCCATACCAAAAATGTGCAAAGATTCAAAAAGCTACATATTCAAATGTTGCAGAATTAACAAATCTTAACAAGATTTTCATGAGACTTGCTGAAGTGCTGAAGTCATTGCATAAGGAATCCCTAAGTGGTTTATGACACATTGGTGGAACAGGCTTTAAGCACCAAGCTCTGCCCATTGCTATACCCCTGATGGGCTTCCAGGGGACCGGCCAATCAGAGGGGACGGGAGTTTGAGGAGCGGGTTGCCTTAAAGAGACAGCAGCTAAGACAAAGTGTTTGAAACAGAGGCTGAAATACGTTTTTTTATTACACCATTGTGAGAAAAATAGGGATATTTTCAAGCTGCAAATCACGTAAATGTACTACAGGGGTATCAGAGTGACAGTATAAATGCTTAAAAAAGCACAATACCCCCTCTTTAATATTTTTCTAAAGGATTCAGGTTCAATTTCTATTTTCATGTCCTCTTTGATATGGGGTTAGGTTTAGGGATTGGTGTGTTGAGACTAAAAAGACAATAAAACATGGTTTGTTACATGGCTTTCTCAACATATTCAATTTCTTGCTTTGAAACTAGATACAGGGTGCAAATTTAGTCGTTGCATTGTGTCCTCTTTTAGTTTGTGTTGGCGATGGGGAACTACCTAAATAACAGCCAGCCAAAAAGCAACAAGACTACAGGCTTCAAGATCAACTTCCTTACAGAGGTATAACATACACAAAAGCATATATCTGTGTGAAATAAAACAGACTCTGCTTGTTGTTTTGGTACCATAATGTCTTTATCTTGTCTTCTGCAGTTAAGCACAACCAAAACAGTGGATGGGAAGTCGACGTTCCTTCACATTTTGGTCAAGTCGTTGTGTCAACACTTTCCCGAGGTGTTAGACTTCTCCAAAGATTTAACTATGGTTCCTCTTGCAGCCAAAAGTAAATCCGTTTATCTCTTCTTCATAGCTCACATAATATTTCAGGATATACATAAGGTTTATATTAAATGTTCTTTTTTATCACTGATTTAAAATCTGTTTTCCTTCTATTTTCTTGTCACTCAAACACACACACACACACACATGACTACAGTTAACCAGAGGGCCATCACTTCAGATCTGAACGACCTCCAAACAACCATCCAGGAAATCCGCTCAGTCTGTCAGAAGATGCCTGCGACCTCCGAGGACCGATTTGCTGTGGTCATGAGTGTATCCCATACTACAAATGAAAAAACTAAGACAGTAGCAGATATGTAGATTTAAATTGAATGTTCCTTGACTGAATTACACACAGAATTTCCTTGAAAACAGCCATCCAGCAGTCCAGTCTCTGGAGTCCCTGCAACAGAGAGCTATGGAGGAATTCAGCAAAACTGCCTCTTTCTTCGGAGAAGACGGCAAATCCGGCAACACAGAGGCCTTCTTTGGAATCTTTGCTGAGTTTATGGGCAAGTTTGAGGTGAGCCTGAGAGAGTCATTATTTCTACATTGTGGCAGTAAAAAACTGTTTTCATCCTTCAACATAACAGTTTAATAAAACTTGTTTTGCATAACTTCAGTGGCTGCAGATGAACACAGCCTTGTTGGATTTTTATACCATCATTGTGCAGCTATTCCACTTTGCATGGGTTTTGCTTTTTAACAAAAGGCTGAGACTTTGTATCTGGTGATGAGCGCCGCTTGGATTTATCAACATGAATGACAGAAACTCTACCAGCTCTACCGTTAACATACATGTTGGGGAAGACTCAGTTATTTGACACCACTTTAAAGCCTGACAAACCCTTAAAAATTTTCCTCCAGGGAAGCTTTTTGTAATAATACGACAGTTAAGTATGAGCTTGTTCAGATTTCTTCTGTTTCTTTTGAGTAGAGATCTGAACTGATGCTGAGAAAGTGACGACATTCTCCCTTCAATGTTTTGATCGTTTGGTCCATTTTAATGATAGAAACATTTTGAATCACTTTTTACATTTTTTTAAGTTTATATATAAGTAAAATTCATATCATATTCAACCACATCAGAGCTAAAAGTCTTTAAATCCTCTTTCCTTCAGAGAGCTCTCGGCGAGTGGCAAGCTGCAGAAAACCCAAAGAGTCCTAGAAGTCCTCGAATGGCCTCCCCGCTGGCCTGGTAACAAACATGCACTCATATATGGAGATGACCACACATATCCTCAGATTACTGTATACGCCTACTGTATATAACGTACACCAAACTCCATGTAAACAAAAACAAGGCTTCATGCATTTATTGTTTTTGGTAAGATAAAGACATCAAAGATGATTGTTCAGGATGTTTCAAGACATATTGTAAACTAATAATTAGAAACAACTTTGTTTGCCTATGAAGGTACCTTTACTATGTGATGCATAGTTAAACAGTAACAGCCCTAAGGTTAAGCTTTATTCCTGTAAGACTTCAGTGGTATTTACACAGCTCTATGGTCAAATCTTTGTTATATAAACATTTATATTCATGCATAAGATATAGATATACTGAAATAAACTCTATCCTGAAATAGGTAACGTATATTCACATTAGAGCCTGATATGACTGCTGTTTTGGTTGATCAGGTATATCAGTATTTCCATACATGTTTTCTTACATTAAAGAATACAGTTTGTTTTGGATACAAAGTGCAGGTAACAAAGCTTGAGGTGTTTTAAAAAATATCGACATATATTTGTGACTGCATTGTTTACAACCCTCTCAGCACTGTCTGCAGCCCATGTAGCAGAGCAGCCAAGCAGACAGTACCAATTTTGAACAGACGTATTCACAGGAAGGTCGATAAACCTCTTGCGCTGGCCACTATTACTGTATCTGATGAAGTCTCACCTTTGAAACCTGGTCTCAGAAATCCAAATATGTGCAGGCTCTAATTTACGTTCTCTTGGAAGAAAAGCACAAATCTGTTTCCTGTTAGTTTACATGTGCTCTGTTTTAATGAACTTCCCACCACAATGAATGTACCGTAACTTATTAACAGACCAAGTGTAGCTTATTTTCTCATACGAGTGGTTCCTTTCTTTCTTTTTTCAGCTTTATATTTATGCCTTTATGTAAGCAAAGCTCCAAATATCATGTCAGTTATAGCCAGTGACATTTCTTTCTGTATATGCTGTCGTTCTATATAATGCTAATGCTTACCTTCTAATGCTCTTAACTTGTGTGGATGAAAGGATGTTAGTGAAAAGTTTTATATATAAAAAAATAATTGTAGCAGTGCTATTTTCACACTTGTCAAAAGTCAAAAACTATCTAAAGGAATCAGAAGTGGGTAAATGTGGAGCCGACAGCGGGCAGTGTGCAATATGTGTGTGTTAAGCTGTGTTACACTGTTAGATATTGTACTGTCCAGACTTTATCAGAGATAAACTGTGTTTGTACTGTACAGGAAGAGAAAAAGAGTTTATTGAAAGAATCTATAAACAGCTGCTCCATTTGAGGCACTTTGTTTATGTCATGTGTTGCACAACTCGTGTTCTGTACTTGTTTTCCGACTGACTTTGATTTTATCCCACTGAGAGAACAGCACTACCTTTGAGTAAAGCAGAGTCTTTAATGTTTCAGTTTCCTTTCTAACACAAAGCTTCATGTGATGCTTTTGAAGGATAAGACGAAGTCTCATGATAAAAACGTGTGCTGGTAGTAAAATGTGAAGCTTTCTTTTCTAATGGTCTTATTTTTCCTCAGCTTCAGTGACAGAATGGAAACTTCCTAAGATTTGCTGTCCAAATAACACCTATAAAGTGTTAAGTCTGTATTTTGTATTGTATCCGAACAATGCTAACAACCATAAAAAGTGATCTCATCTCTGATGATGCCTGGAGGTGTGTCTTTAGATCATTCATCATAATATCGAGTCTCTTAAAAGCAACATCGAAGTCTCCCCTGATGTGGCACTGACTGATCTTTTCAAGCTGTTTCAATATCATTTCGCATCCTTATACTGGTCCCAGTACTTAGTTTTAATCGTTTATTTTTAGCTTCCTGCTTTATGACATGATAGGCCCACCATCACATCACAAGAAGTTAAAGACTGGAAATCACTGACTGGAAATGAAATACATCCCCTCATGTCATCTCCACTTATTTCAAGCTTTCGAATTGCCTCCACATTGAGTCATTTGCGTTGGATGCTACATGGAACACCTGGAAATTTAACCAAAACACATCAATGAACTTGACATATAAAGATTTGATTTGAAGAAGACACTTCAAGAAAGTTCAAAAGTTCAGCGACTCCTGTTTGTTATGTTTTCTTGCTCTGTTTATACTCTACTTTGCTAATCTGGTACAGAACCCAGAGGAGCCCACATCAGACAACAGAGCTGTCAAAACCACGATTTCATACCTGCTCTTTTTTAAACTAGAAGACTAATCAAAACTTAACTTCGAAGAAAGACTTAACCATGTTTGAGGACAATATTTCTGACAAATATTTTTTAATTACTGCAGTGCAATCAAAGGCAAACAAAGGAGGTGGAGGCATCTCCACCTCCTTTGTTTGCACATAAATGAAGACGACACCCAAGTACGGCACTGACTTACTGCACTGATGACAGGACTGGGCAGCAGGGATCCACAGATAGAGCTATGACGGAACATTTTACTTACTGAGGGAACAGCAGGGATCCCTAAGGTCAGTCTATTGTGGAGTACATTCTTGAGTCAGAGTTTTGGAGAGTTCAATGACTTGTGTTTTGTGTTTGTTGCAGCTCCTCTACACTTCCCACTCTTCACTACTTTATTTAAACTTAAGACAGGAAAGAGAGATTTCCAAGCTCCCTCCCCTGTCTAAGGTTTTAACCGCAATCACACCTTGTAGCACTAGCAGCACTAAAATGGCGCTTTTACAAGTTTTTGATCATCTTCTTTGAGATGTTGACTCTGTGCTGGTACTATTAGACCTGAAGGCTGCCTGTGATAAAGTTGACCATCAGATCCTGTTATCAGACCTTATTCTCTATCAGTAAAGGTACTGACCTTGAATGGTTTGAGTCCAATCTGTGAGAGAGAACCTTCTCCATCAACCTGGACCAACACTTTTCTGCAGCAGTCTCGCTCGTTTGTGGGGTCCCTCAAGGCTCTACTTTAGGGCCGATTCTGTTCTCTTTATACTTGCTTCCACTGCGACATTTGTTAACTGAGCTGTCGACCATTGTGTTATGCTGTTTTTTAAGCATTAGGAATAGAATTTTGAGTACTCTATAACATAGTTATAATGACAAAAACGTTTGATAATCTTCACTAGATGTCGTGTTTAAGGCTATCCTGCTGCAGGTCAGTGGAGGGAGTATGTCTCTCTAACTGCTGCTAACACACCTGAGATCAAGTTATCTGTTCACCTGCAGTAAAATCTCAGATTACGTTTGTTTTCATGAGTTAACCCCGCTGTAGTAGGTACGAAAACACACAGATATTTCGCCCAATAATTACTTCAGTATCATTTATTTTCATGACATCAGAGCTCATTTGTCAGTGAAAAGCACTCGACCATCATTCCACGCTGGTCGAGTGTGTTGTTGAAAACACCTCTCTCTGCTCAGTGTAATAAACCTCTTACATTTTAACCAGACTCTGGATGCACACACGCTGGGAAAGTGGAGTTTGATCTTAAAGCGAGTGGCGGAAGCTTCCAGGAAAACATGGTCAGCAATACGACATGCTGTAGTAATATTAGGTGTGTTGTTTTGTTTGGAACAGACCAACGGAAGGCTGGAATGAAACAGAGTTTAACAGCAGACTGAAAGGTGAGTTTGATCATCTGATTTCATTTTCTCAAACACAATGAGAGCACAGACTTGTTGCTCATATAAATAAAACCAAAAAACGTTTGTTTTACTTTGTAAACATTAGTTTCAGGTGATTAAATGTTTGTAAGATATCAACATCATGTTAGATCTGTTGTATTAATGTGTGAGAATGTTTGTGGCCTACATTAAATACAGATTTGTTGTTTGATGTATTATAAGGTATAACAATTTTTGACACAACTGGCAGTAAAATGACCGTCAAGGTGTTGCAAAGGGCAACACCTTGACAAAGCTATAACAATTTTATTAACAGGCAAGGTTTTGGCATTGAAGAGTAAAGATTAAAAGCAAGGCAGGTTGAAATGTCAGGCTGGATTAGAACAAATTCAAATGATTAAAGCCCTGGAGGCTTGAAAATTGGGCTTTTGCAAATGATCGGCAGGCAACAGGTGATGTTTGCAAATATGAAGTCATAATGGGTGTAAAGAAGCTCTAACTGGGAACTCCTTTATGACACCTATGTGAGCTGCTGGGCCTCAAAGGGTGCCGGAGGTAACCCCAGGACATCAGGCAGCACAGGTGGAAAATTTGTGGTGTCAGACAGCTAACAGCTACAACTTCTTATTTTGGTTCCAAAAGATTAAAATGACAAGATCAGCAGGCAGAAAATTGTGGGATTTACAGTATTGTTTTAAACTGATTTGGAGGATTCAGGAAAAAACAGGATCAGAACATGTAGGTAAAGTTTGTTGAGAGGCTAACACGAAGCTATCTGACTGACTGGAAGTTGACTGGCTAACATGTTGAAAAACAGGCCTAGCCTGGGCAAGACGTAAACAGGAGGACACAGTGTCAAACATCTTGCAGGCTTGGGCTTGAAAACAAATTCCTGGACAGTCAAGACTGGACTTTGGATGGTGGGATTTCAACTGGTGATCTAGTAAGGACGTAGATTCGAGCAGGGTGCTAAGATGAGCAGGTAAAAGGAGTGTGTGTGATTATCAGGGACCTGGACTGAGACTAAGGGAGAAAGGGAGTATGGCTTTGGACATGACAAGAAATAATATAATCAAAGTACCTTAAATGAATTTTTTAATAAGTTATCATGAGCTATGTTTCAAGAAGCTTCACAATGTCTACCACCAGCACAGCAGAGGACAGAATGGATCCTACATACGGCCCTCAAAGGACCAGCACACCTCCCTCTCCATCACCCTCAACAGGGGGCACAGCTACTCTGGTTGCTGTGGATATTGTGGTGCTGGTTGTCTACTTTTTACTAATCCTGGCTGTTGGCTTTTGGGTAAGTACAACAGAGAAAACAGGAGGACAGTAGTGGAATAATTTACAAACATTTTTTTTTACTTTTTTTTTGGCAATATCAAGCAAATTCTTCATTCAAAATTTTTTAACAAGTAAAGTTTGTTTGGACTTTTTTGTGCTCCTCTTTGACAATCTGACACCTGTCAGTGTTTAAATCGAGTTTTATACTTTCATTGCACCAGTTCTTAACAAATCCTATCAGAAACACTTTAACAACAGGTAGAAATGAGCAGACAGAGGAAAAATAACATTCCTGCCACTGTAGTGTCAATAATTACAGTCTGTGTACTTTCCGCAGAAACAGCAAGTGTGATAATTAACCAGTGGTGATATCTATAGCAGTGAACGTTAATAGGTTTTTCATTAATGTTTATGTGATGATGTCGATATTAGGGGCATGACTGATAACATCTGTCATAGCAGATAGAGTCATGCAATTCAAGGTTAGAACTAACACTCTAACAGAGACAATAACAGTAGGATCAGGTACCTTGAAGTAGAGGAGGTGTCTACTGACTAGATCCTGACTGGTGGATCATTCAAAAGGAGAAAAGCCTGAGCAGTAGAGGTTTTTCCTCCCATTTTACTTTTAGAGACTTTAGGGGCCACAAGTAAACTAGAATTTGGGGAGAGAAGTTTTCGAGAGCAGTGGTCCTCAACCCCAAGTCTGTGGACTAGTACCGGTCCATGGGTCATTTGGTACCAGGCTGCACAGAAAGAATAAATAACTTCCATTATTTCCATTATTTCCAATTGATTTATTATCTGAGTCTGAACAATGTTTTATTTTGAAAAATGACCAAAGCCCCTCCATTACATCCGTTTATGACTCACTCTAGACACATGGATTCATATAAAGACAATACCACAGTTTTTATGCCAATATAATCATTTTATTTTGTTGTATTTATCTGCTACACCTTTATAGATTTATAGATTTTTGATTTATAGTCCGTGAAAATATGGTCTGACATTAAACCGGTCCATGGTGCAAAAAAAGATTTGGGTCCGCTGCTCTAGAGGGATGATAATCCACCATAAACTCTTTAAGATCTGACCAGCAGGATAGTCCAGGAGACTTATTAGTGCACCCTGTCACCCTTTTCAAAAAATCAGGTATACTTAAGATAAAAAAAAAATCAAATACCTGCTAAAATGCATTTGCAAGGATTGAGGTATATACAATACTTATAACTGATGTGGTCTAAACAGTTAGTCTCCATCCACAACTTAAAATATCCAATGAGCCAGAAAGTTAGCATAAACTTGAGTTAACCCATATCTTAGTTTAACCTTTGAAGACAATTAAAATTTAACAAATGTGCTTCTCACAACATATACTACACTTATATAACTTTAGATGACACACATGTGCCAAGATACTCATCTAACTTAGTTTAATTATAGCTATCAACTGAAAACTGGCACAATTCCAGATAGCTTGTAGACAGCCTTTCACTAGCTTTTATGAAAGATTTTCCTGTAGCTTATATTTGTTCAGCTGGTTGTGTTTTTCAGTTCACAGCCCCCCCACCCCACCAAAGCAGATTGTCCTAATTTAGATCTACAACTTGGTCCATTAGTAATCCTGCCAATGCTTTGTCCTTGTTTCATCTAATGAGGCTCTGCAGTTTAATTCTGACTCACATGAAACCAAAATTAGAGGGTAAATGAGTGAAGCCCTCAAAGATTTACAAAACCTTTTTTTGTGGTGATAGTGGTGTTTAAAACCAGCTATTTGGGAAAAAAAAAAAAACATAAAGTGGAATCTTGCAACTTTTTGTACCTGAATCTGACATCCTTGCTCATTCTTCCATTAGTCCATGTTCAGGACAAAGCGCAGCACAGTGGATGGATACTTTCTGGCTGGGAAGAGCATGACTTGGTGGCCGGTAAGTGAAACATCAAGCAAACAGTAGTGTCTATACTGCAAAGCTCCTGTGAAGAAATGTCAGCTTGTGTTGGGTTTCCTCAACCTCTTTGGACAAAAATGGGGGAGAATGGGGTTAGTTGTCACACTTTTTACTCTGGTGTGAATTGCTCATTATCAAAACATCTTTCCATCGACATTCCTACATTAACCCTAGTATAATATATATATATATATATATATATATATATATATATATATATATATATATATATATATATATATATATATATATATATATAGCTAGCTAATAACAATCTAGACCATAGCTTTTCCTGTCACACTTTGTAAGGGTGACAGCTGTTTTTTTGTGTTTTGTTTTAAACCCATTGTGAAAAAGCCTTGACAAAAACTACTGAGGAGCTGAATATTTACAATTTGACATGAAAAACAAAAAGTCCTCTCACCTCAAGTTCAGCCGTCTGATCCCACTTCCGCAAATTTCCATACCACAATTTGGGAGACAGCGCCCTCTTGTGGCAAGATATAATGAATGTGACAACTAACCCCGTTCTCCCCTACATCTGCTCTCTTGTTGGTGGTTGTTTTATTTCTGTGCATAGGACACCGGGAAGGAATAAACCCTGATCTCACTCTTTGGTCTGTGTAGGTGGGTGCTTCACTGTTTGCCAGTAACATCGGCAGTGGACATTTCATCGGCCTGGCGGGGTCAGGAGCTGCTGCAGGAATCGGAGCGATTGCATATGAGTGGAATGTAAGAAGTTATCTGCAGTTACATTTAAAAAAAAAAGAAGTATATTTTGATGTGTAAGTGTGTTATCTTGTAATCCACAGGGCATGCTGATGGTGCTCCTTCTTGGATGGCTCTTCTTACCCATTTACATCGCTTCTGGGGTAAAGCTTCTACGCCTAACATATCAGACATGTGCACCTGCCTGATTTAGCTCATTCAACCCTTTCTGAAAGTCTTGCTTTTCTTCCAGGTCACAACCATGCCAGAATATTTGCAGAAGCGGTTTGGCGGCAGAAGAACACAGTTATTTATAACCGTCCTCTCCTTATTCATCTACATTTTCACAAAGATATCAGTAAGACACAAACCTGCTACCATTTTTAACACCACGTCAAGTCAGATCAGTGTGTTGTGTGTGTTTGGATGTTTTTTTTGTTGTTGTTTTTTTACTTGTGTCACTTGTGTTCTGTTGTGTGTTGTCTTTGTAGGTGGATATGTATGCAGGTGCACTCTTCATTCAGCTGGCTTTAAAATGGAATATCTACCTGGCTGTGATTTTGCTGCTTTCGGTCACTGCTCTCTACACTGTAGCAGGTGACCTGTCCCCCTTTCTTACCTCAAGAGAATAACTCTTTAGTAGCTCAGAGATAGGAGCACTGTGTTTTATCCTCCTGTTAGTGTTTGACTTTGTTTTCCCCAGGTGGTCTGGCTGCTGTCATCTACACAGACGCTGCTCAAACACTCATCATGCTAGCTGGATCGCTAACCCTCATGGGCTTCAGTAAGTCAAATGTGACACCTGAACGTGACACCCTCTAATCACCAGCAGACTTTTATCCAGTTAATCTGTGTTTCTTGGTGAGGTTTTGCCAAGGTTGGAGGCTGGAATGCTCTGATGGAGGGATACTTTAAAGCCATACCTTCGATACGTGTGCAAAACTCGACCTGCGGAATTCCTCGAGCAGACTCCTTCCACCTCTTCAGGGATCCGGTGAACTCTGACCTGCCCTGGCCTGGGGTCATCATCGGCATGTCCATCCCCTCCATGTGGTACTGGTGTTCTGATCAAGTAAGATTGTAAAAGTAATGTTTTCTCAAAGGGGCACTGAGGACTATCTGTTTGAGGCGGATTGCAGTGACACCTTTGGCGCACACTGTCGCGATGACATGACTCTTAACAAGGCGTGTTTGTTTTGAGAAACAAATGGAGATCGGATCTTCTTTTCAATGCTACTTTTCTTTGTTCAAGACAAATTTTTACCAGACCCAATGCGAGGTAAGGTATTTATCAACAGTTACTACTACTTACAGCCCGGTACTCTGAGACTTAGCATTAGGCTAACGTGTACCATACTTTTGATACTTTTTTAAGCAGAAGCTAAAACAGTATCAGCAACAGATGGACTATATATATATATATATATATATATATATATATATATATATATATATATATATATATATATATATATATATTTTTTTTTTTTTTTTTTTTTTTTTTTTTTTTTTTTTTTTTTGCTGTGAAAACGTCTTTTTTTTTTTGGCTTGGTGTGTACGTGACTTCTGGTACTTCCGGAGCCAGCCTCAAGCGGACACTCGAGGAACAGCAGACTTTAGCACTTCCGCATTGTCTCCTATTTTCAGACTGGAGGTTGCTGCTTGGTGAGAACAGGACGTATCAAAGAGCATTCCTGCAATGTCTTCACATGATACCTTTACCCTCTGACACCTGACAGACACCTTAGTGATAATACCATGAAACATACTGTTCTTTTCCATTCTTAGTCAAATTCTATTAGTCATGACTTGAATGTGTTCGTCTATAAACTTCTATCACTCATTAACCAGCGGCTGACAGGAGCTCACTGCTGTGGCTGTGATTCTCTGCAGGTGATCGTGCAGCGATCATTGGCTGCAAAGAACCTGACTCATGCTAAAGGTGGCTCCCTCATGGCTGCTTATCTGAAGATTCTGCCTTTCTTTGCAATCATGCTGCCTGGCATGATCAGCAGGATACTTTATACAGGTGTGTAGTGGTGCAGTAGAATGTACTCATTTAAAAGGATAGTGTTTTTAATACTGGGTTTTATCCATGATATGCTGAGATACTGAATTTGATATCCTGCAGATGATGTGGCATGTGTGGTCCCTGAGCTGTGTGAGCAGATTTGTGACAACCCGGTGGGTTGTACAGACACCGCCTATGCCAGGCTGGTGATGGAGCTGCTGCCTATAGGTGGGACACTTTCCCCTGAACTCATGTCCTTTCTTTCATTTAACTCTCTACTTTCACTTCTTATCCAACAATATACTCTTTGTGGTGATCTCTGTGTGTATTTTCCCAACCAGGGCTGAGAGGTTTGATGATGGCGGTAATGATTGCTGCCCTTATGTCCTCACTGACCTCCATCTTTAACAGCGCCAGCACCATTTTCACCATGGATCTGTGGAAGAGTTTGAGGACCAATGCCTCTGAGTGGGAACTGATGGTTGTGGGCAGGTATAATTCTTTCCTCTCAAAAAAGTAACCACACGTAGCATTGAGTTACACTGGGATAAAATCATTCACCAAACAGCACACAGCATACTTTAAAAACCTTTCGTTCCACTCCATTTTCAGACGATTACTATTTCAGATTTAGTTTTTCCAGGCCTCACACAACCACAGTCTTAAACTCTCAAAACTATGAATGAGCTGTGATTGCATGATGAAGTTTTCTCTCTTTAAGTCCCATTATTATTATTTTCTGTGCAGGGTGTTTGTGCTTGTTCTAGTAGTGGCGTCAGTGCTGTGGATTCCTGTCGTCCAGGCCAGTCAGGGTGGACAGCTCTTCATCTACATCCAGTCCATCAGCACCTACCTCCAGCCTCCAGTCTCCATCATCTTCCTCATGGGCTGCTTTTGGAAGAGGACCAATGAGAAGGTCTCATTTCACTTAATAGGAATGCTTTTGATTTGATGATAAAAAAAAAAGTAAAAAGTAAAAAGAAAAGTTGGGATTATGCTCATCTACTCCCCCTTTCTCTTTCTTCTTCAGGGTGCGTTCTGGGGTCTGGTGATCGGCCTGACTATCGGTTGCATCCGCATGATATTGGACTTCATTTACCCTGCGCCCCTGTGCTTTGAGACAGATGATCGGCCTGGAGTTTTGAAGTATGTCCATTACCTTTACTTCTCCATGCTGCTGTCTTTCATCACCACGATAGTGGTGTTGGTGGTCAGCCTGGCCACAGAGGAGCCCAAACCAGAACAGGTAAGGCCATCAAACAGATCAACATCAAAGTCAGACTTCAGAAAAACTCTTCTCAGGTCACCAAGAGCCAAATAACTTTTTCATTCCTTCCTAAACCCATGATGTTTACAAGCAATGACACAAACCATACAAAGATGTTTCCAAAAGAAATGTTGCTTATATCAGTTTTAAATCTTAATTTTCTAGTTTCTTAGTGACAAAAAAAGAAGAAGAAAATAGAATTGACATATTACCACAAGGGGTTAAAATACATCACATCCATCTGTTATCTTTTCTGCTTATCCCGTTTGGGTCGCAGAGAGCTGGTGCCTATCCCAGCCCATCTTGGGCAAGAGGCAGGCTCCTCCCTGAACAGGTCGCCAGGGAATCACAGAGAGTTTTCTTAACGTGAGGTAACAGTGTTTAACCACTACATCACTGTGAAACATAAAAGGTACCACAGCTAATCTAGATTTAGCTACCATACACCAAATTTAGTACTTGACGCTGCTTCTCAGTTTCTCGCTGACCATCTTAGCACTTCAGTTGATTGTCAAAAAAAAGAGTAAATGTTAAGACATTTCCTCTGTTCATTCATTGCCCCACATTATGTCGCTTCCACTTCTCAATTCTTTACATTTTATGTCCGCACAAAACTAAGAAAACTAAAATAACAAAAACAACTCTAAAAGAAAAATAAACTCAAAAACTGATTTTTTTTTTTTCTCTTGGTGAAGAATAAAAGGGAAAAATTCATGTTTATGTCACCGCTGAAGTCCTGCATACATGACAGTTTTTATCCTGTGTGCACAATTTATTCCTGTTATCAAATTTTGCACTCAAGATAATACATTCAGTTAGAAGAGGGAACTAGAAAAGATATAACAGTGTGCATTAGATTATTACCTTGTATGCACAATTCGATTACTTGTGTGCACAAGATAGCAGCATGTTTGCACAACATTATTCATTTGGGTGCACAGATTAAGGATACATTAGGGCTTCGGACATTTTCCTTCATCCTACAAACTCTTGTGCTGGAATTTTTTTTCCTGATTATGTCATACCTGCTTCTTTTTTCTTAAGTTATTCGTTCACTGTGAGGAATAACTTTTAGGAGAATATTTAAACAGTCTGGGCATCAGTATCTGTCAGTAACATCTCGAGGTGCCGGAGAGTCAAATAACATTGGTGTGCAGACTGATTCGAAAACATAAAGTTTCACCTCAAATAAAAATGTACTGATGATTATTTTTGTTCTTCTTCATACTTGATGATTCCAGTTAAACATAATAATAATAATAATAATAATAATAATAATAATAATAATAATAATAATAATAATAATAATAATAATAATTTTCCTTGTGGATAACTTTTCAAAAACCAAATTACAAAGTGCTCCCCAGATGAACTAAAGGAATAAAAAAATTTCTAAAATATATTTCATATGACCGTTAAAACAAAATAAAGTAATATTCAGATAAAATCCCGTAAGGCTCTGCGATGGAAGTCGTTTTTAAGAAGAAATTTAAAAGGGCTCACTGACTCAGCGGACCTGATCTCCTCAGACAGGCTGTTCCAGAGTGTCCTTATACTGTCTGAAAACTTCAAGAGAATAAACATAATCTGTCCCTGATCTTTGGAGGTTTGTTTTTGCATGATGTATTTTGTTTTGCAGATCAGTCGCCTCACCTGGTTCACAAGATTTGACCCCGTGGAGCCAAAAGAGCAGGTCTTCTCAGTGGAGCAGAATACAAAGACAGAGGTGAGAACTACTCAGCCAAATGAGCCGAGAGTCACAGATAAAGAGCGGGAGAGCAGCAACGGGAAGGCCTGTCCTCAGAGGAAAGGTGGGTCTTTCTCACTGTTACACTGTTCCATCAGAGTGTTTGTCACCTGCATGCAAACACACACTCTCTCCCTCCTGAATTCCACAGACTCCTCATCCTCCACGTCCAGCATCCAGAGCCAGTCCAGGCTGATGTGCGCCCTCTACTGGCTGTGTGGGATGGAGAGGGGGAACAAGGATGATGATCCTGAAAAGCCTCTCGTACCCCAACAGATTATCAGTTCTCTGGAGGAAAATCCAACCACGAGACTCATTGTGAACATCAACCTCCTTGTTTGTTTAGCTGTAATCTGCTTTATTATTGGTTACTGGGCCTGATGGCAGGTTATGAGACACACGGGGTGTATGTTGTGGATAAAGTTACGTTAAAGATATTATTTGAGTCTCATTTTCTTTGATTTTTTTTCTTGACTGACAATAAAAAACAGAAACGAACACAATAATGACATCAGTATCTAAGCAATTTATAGTTGCTTGAAAATTTAACATATTTTATTAAATTAACCATACGATTTGTGGATAATTAACCTAAAAGCATTGACAAACTACTTTGTCAATGCTTTTCATTCATCTTTACTGGAGGATTTTTTTAAATTATTAGCATCAATTTTTTCTCCTATGAAACATAAAGAGGTCAGAAAAGATGACAAAATTGTTGAAAATGTTAAACAGTCTTTAATTATTAAGAGTAATGATGCATTGTACGGTGCATTTTGTGCAGAAAAGCCAACATAAAAAATGATAAAAAGAAATAAAAAAAAAACAATCAGAGAGCTGAAAAACATCCAAACATGGTGAAGATTGTCAGCCGTAGCAAAAAACAATATATAAAGAAATTTATCATTATTTATCTGTATTTGGTTGAAGCTATTAGCTTGAGTGGGAGTGATAATTTAAGCGATTTAAAGTATTTATAAAAATCAAATTCTTAGAAAAATCCCTTTTAATTATTAAAGATGGAAAACAATGAAATTCTACCCAAATTGATTACTTAAAGGGAAACTACCTAATACCAAAGTTTACAGCATTTCTGCTGTGTTAGATGATAGCATTTCAGTATTGCACTCTTAAAATATTTGGTCATTAAGATCTATAATAATAAAAACCGAGTGGCTCTTCATCTTTATTCATTTCTTTGGCCTGGTTGAATATCTTTGGTCCTTTATATTTGCACATGCAGTGCGATGCTGAAGTGTGTGGTAACATCTGAGGAGCCAGCTCTGCTGAGCATCACACTGAGCCAGTTGCAACAAAGAAAATCTGGGAAAATAATTAAAAATATGTCTGAAAATGATCCGTTTCATGACAAATAGATCATCAGCAATGGCTAACACCCAAATACCTCAACACATCTGTGCTGCTGAACAAAATATGATCCGCTCAGTCATGTTTGCAGATTCCTGCCTCCAAATACTTTCAGAGCTTTGAACGTTTATCATCCTAGCATGAGTCTGTGACACTCTGGAAGACTGAATTTCAGTGTGTGTGTGTGTGTCTGCATGTGTGTGTGTGTGTGTGTGTGTGTAGTTATACTGAAGTAAAACAGAGGGAATGTAGCATTTGTTCTCCTGATCGCAGCCTGGCGTGATGTGAGTTCAGAGTGAAGAGCTGGACTTCCAGTTACCTCCCTGCTGTTTGATTCTGAACATTCAAATCTGTTACTTGGACCAGCTGAGGGGAGGAAGGTTTATAGGATGCCTCGTTTTTTTCACAGCGCGGTGCTCTCTGTGTTGATCTCAGGGTTAGGGGGCGGGGCCGTGGTGGTGGTGGCGGGCTCTTGACCAGCAGAGCTCTCCTCTTGTTGGTCCACAATCACCTCTGGGATGATGGCCCGATTGACCCCCTTTAGAACCAGGCCTCCATCTGCGCAGGACAGCAAAAAAACATAGTTTAGAAAATCATGCATGCTTTGTTCCAAACTTAGGGGCACACACACACACACACACACACTGCCTTTACACACTCAGTAAGACGGCAAGGACTGATCTGTGTGTTGAATATTTCTGAAACTGGATACAGTACTTCAGTTCAATAAGAACTTTAAGTGGAGGCAGACTATCCTTGGTGTGTTAATCTGTTTACAAAAACTTGTATCTTTATGAATCAGTTCAAGTGGTGCATATAAAAAGCACATGAAGGTTTAAAGACTGTTTAGTCACATGTTAGTTTCAAACCAGCCACAAGCAGTCAGACCTTAGCATGAGGGAGGAAACAGGAAACGCAAGCAGGACAAATGCATATAAATATACAACCCCAGTTCCAAAGAAGTCGGGACGTTGTGTAAAACTCAAATAAAAACAGAATACATTGATTTGAAAATCCCGTTAAACCTATATTCAACCAAATACACTACAAAGATAAGATATGTATTGTTCAAACTGATTTTTTTATGCAGATATTCATTCATTTTGAATTTGATGCCTGAAACACGTTCCAAAAAAAGCTGGGGCAGGGGCAGCAAAAGACTGGGAAAGTTGAGGAATGCTCCAAAAGCACCTGTTTGGAACATTCCACAGGTGAACAGGTTCATTGGAAACAGGTGAGTTTCATAATTGTGTATAAAAGGAGAATCCCAAAAAGGCTGAGTCGTCCACAAGCAAGGATGAGGCAAGGTTCACCACTTTGTAAACAACTGCGTGAGCAAACAGACCAACAGTTTAAAAACAAAGTTTCTCAACGTACAAATGTAAGAAATTCTGGGATTTTATCATCGACAGTCCGTAATATCGTCAGAAGATTCAGAGAATCTTGAGAAATCTCTGCACATAAGCAGCAAGGCTGAAAAACCAACAATGAATACCCGTGACCTTTGACCCCTCAGGCAGCACTGCATTAAAAACCAACATCATTGTGTAAAGGATATTACCACGTGGGCTCAGGAACACTTTGTTGAGCGTTGTTTAAATGAAAGATGATGTAACGTAGGGAAACATGACCCAGTCTCAGCTTTTTTGGAACATGTTGCATCAAATTCAAAATGAGTGAAAATTTGCAATAAGAAAAAAAAAGTTTGTCAGTTTGTGAATAAATATGATGTATTTGTAGTGTCTGCAATTGAATATCGGTAAAACAGGATTTGCAAATCATTCTGTTCTGTTTTTATTTACTTTTTACACGACGTCCCAACTTCACTAAATTTGGGGTTGTACATAAAGACATGTTTATGGTCGGTTAAAAGGCAACAATAACACACCAAAAGACGGGGTTAAACTCTTCACTCCTTTTCCTCCCACACCAACCCACCTACACACACACGTGCAGCAGACACAGAAGCAAGGCCAAAGGCATCAGCCAATCAGATCCTTACCATTACCTGCCTTGCAAAGCTCATCTTACAGGCAGGCCGGCAGTTCAGACATCTGCAATATTTACACATTTCCTGTCATGCATTAGATCACCAAATTAATACTGTGAGGCACTATGACACAGTGAAACCAAAAGCCAGAGAACTACGTACAGCAACGCTCTGAGAGAAAGCTGAAGTCACTAAATACTACATATCAGCAGAGGATCAGAGTTCAAGTTAACACCTACAGGAAAAAAATGTGTAATGAAGTTATTTAAGTTGCGTTTTTGATGATATTTGATGCAGAATATTCACATCTGAAATCACAACGCTGAACATCAAAATGCAAGTAGTTGATCTCTGTTTCAAGCTGCTGTGAGGAACTTTGAGTTTCTGTCCATTTTGGCGCCCCCTGTGGAGGAAGCGGAGCATCTTATCTCTATAATGATTTTGTTCTGTACATGTAAGTAGTTTCTCTAATCTTAAACTTAAATCTCATCTTATTTCACACTACATGTGAAAACATGCGAGGCTGAGGGGACAGATTGTGTACCTGTTATAATCTTGGAGGCGGAGCTAAAGATGCCATTACCGTCCTCATTGGCTGCAGGCTGTGGTGGCGGGGGCATGCTAGGTCGGGGTCGTGGCTTTGGAGCCGGCCTGGAGGGGCGAGGCAGGGACCCGGAGTGGTGATAAGACAAAGGGTTGGTGTGCGGTGCATCGTGAGGCGGAGTGTCTGGAGGGGTGGGAGTGCTTGGGGGAGAGGGCTCTGACTCCCCCTGGGCCTGGAGGTTTTGAGGAGGCTGCGGGGGCGGGTGGCTCGGGGCGTGGATCATGTTGTCTTTGTTGGAGTGGCGTCGGGGAGTAAAGGTTGGCTGATGAGTTGAGCTCGGTGTCGGGGTGTTGCTTTGCTGGGAGGCGAAGGGGCTGGCTTGTTTGGGCGGGGCGGGGGCCTGCTTCTTGGTACCTTCAAAATAAAAGATAATCATCACACTTTATATTCAAGTTACTGGAGATAAATAGATTTAACAACAGGAAGAAGACTCTCTTTTACCTCTTCGGACCATGTGTGGACTCGGCCCTCTTGATCCCCCCTGGGAGTGAGGCGTTCCCACTGAAAGATGGACTGAGCCATTCCTCTGGGGAGGGGGGGTGGACATCAGCTCACGGGCTGGGCTGTGGAAACACAATATATCAAAACTTCACATCTATGCTTCAAGTTTTTTAAACCAGCTCTGACTTAATGGAAACTCATGCAAACAATTTAGAACAATCAC
Source organism: Labroides dimidiatus (assembly GCA_030710495.1). Lineage (NCBI taxonomy): Eukaryota > Metazoa > Chordata > Actinopteri > Labriformes > Labridae > Labroides > Labroides dimidiatus. The sequence continues at coordinate 15,830,309 of CM061163.1, forward strand.
ATGGGACCATTCAGAGGCTGATAATCACATAAATGAAGGTTATCATACAAAAAAAGAAACAAAAACATGATAATAATCGGACAACAGAGAAGAGGATGCACGGTGTTGCATGCAAAATCAGACATAGCAAGAAAAAAATCACTTAGATTGCAACACGACAGGCAGGAGGAGGAGGAAGGATAAGAATATTATTCAAAGACGGCTGAATTTGGTTGATCATCACAACAAGCAGGAGGGGGAAACAGCATCACATGTCCTTCTGCAGTCGTAATTTGTTAAATTTAGATGTATGGACGTGGTGACGTCAGTATGATTTTTGTTTTGTCATGAAGTCTGATGATTGTACGGTGAACTCAAGGACCAATCAAACACAGGACAAACACACAAAGGTGGACGAGCTCCAGATTGGTTGATTGGCAGCGAGCAGGCGGAGGTGGAGAATAGTTGCTACCTCAGCTCGCTCCTCCTTACCTGGTCTCATCCGCGCCGAGCTGTGTTAGAACCTGAGGTTTCACTGAAGCTACCTGGACCCCACCTCCCAGACCACCACCACCTCCACCACTACCACTCAGGCTCGGCTGATAGGCATCTGCAGCCGGGGACAGGACCTGGGGCTCAGCCTGAGCAGCGCCCCAGGCTTCCAGAGGGGGGAGTGGGGGTTGGAAGGTGGGTGAGGTTAGATGTGGCTGCTTTCTATTAACAGTGTTGACTCTACGTGGAGCGGGCTCCGGCAGTTTGTTAACAGGGCTAGGGAAGGGGGGGAGAGGGGAGAGAGTTCAGGAGGGCAAACCCAACACCAGTCAGACAGTTTAAAAGAGCAAGAGACAGAAAGAGACCGAAAAACAGAGTCAGACAGAGAAAGAGATGTCGCAGGAGACGGACCGAGACGCCACTTCCTTAGTTCAGTTTCAGAAAGAGCCCAAAAAAAGCACGTAAAAACCACATGACGTGACCTTTAAAATAGATCGACTTTGCTCTTAGACATCTCTGCAGGGACAGAAGAAACAGATACCACATTGCACAAACAAGATGCAACAGAGTAAGCCCACACAAGACATAAAACCAGCAACCTAATATGAAAACCTATGCTTTAATCAGAAACAGAGAGAAAACACCAGAATACACAAGAGTAACAAGAGAAACAAAGCCATTCAGACAAAAAGGTAAAAACTCAAAGTGGTTTTTCTTTCATTCAAAGAGAAACACCATTTTTATCAGTACCAACTTAGAAACATTACGTATTAGCTTGTGCTGAAATGACTGGAACAAAACAGAAATGTGGTGAAAAGATAACACAGAACATCATTCTCTTCTTTTACTCATTAGTGACTCAACTACGGCGCGGCTTTGAAGTCTGGACTGGGCAGATCTTCAGTGGGTGTTTCAGAGACTGTGATGGACTCGTTAGCCACTACATAAAGAGCCGACACCGCCGGGCCCCGCGACTCCTGCCTGCTCAGAGTCTTGGGACGAGACGGGAGGGTGAGCGGCAGGCTGAGGCTGAGGTTGGGGCGAGACAGGTACCTGTCTTTACGGGGTGTGTGACTCTCCCCGTCCTGCCCCCCCAGGCTGCCGGGACGTTTCCTCTCCAGGTTGGGTTCAGGGTCAGGGGTGGCTGGGTGTGTGGGCATGGCGAACATGCCTGAAACGTTGAAGTCGACCTCTGAAAGAAGAGGAGAAAAAAAAGAGAAAAGATGGTGAAAATCACACCACTGGTAAAAACTCTCTTAAAGCTCCTGTGAGACACTTTGGGTTTGTTTTGATTTTGGCGCCCCCTGTGACGCCATCAGCCATACTGCTGATGGTCTGGTTTGCTTATGTAGCTCATAAAAAAAGACAGCTAGTAATTCAGCTGCTGTGTTACCTTCAGGGAAGAACCAATCAGCGTGCTGGATAATGGGCTCAATGATGGCAACAACATGGACAGACGTAGCTGCTGCCATTTCTGCCAGTGTCCTGAACAGAGAAGAAGAAACAGCAGAGCCGACGCTTTATTAACCTCAGCTTCACTTTATTTTCATAAATTTCATCAAAAAGCACAAAGTCCTTACCCCTCTGTCTTTGCCCAGAGCAGGTTAGGACCGAGAACTATGGCGATGTTGCTGGGAGTCATCTTATTGACCTCGCTGTCCTGAGCCAGTTTGGCCAGAAACTTAACCAGATACCTGAAACAGAGACTCTTCATGATGATGATGATGCAACTTTAGAGCCACTATCTGTGAAAAATCATCGTTAGAAATAGTTCATCTTTATTTTGAGTCAGAGGTTCACAAGCTGGTCATATCCAGACCTCCTGAAAGTAAACTGATGCTAGCTTTAGGCACGGGTTGTAAGCAGAGAGTTTGGTTTATAGTTCTTAATAGAAGTCCAAATTCTCTGACTCTGCAGTTTATTAGTTATTGGGATTATGGGTTTGTCCAATCAGAGGCTGAGCTCAGCTCACGTGACTAACGGGCGCCCTATAGGTATCAGAAAGGAAGCTCAAAGTCTGTATCATATCAAAGATGGCCCATCCAATGATTGGCTTCATTTGACTGTATCAGGAACAGACGGGTGACTACGTCCATATTTTATACAGTCCATGCTTGTGACTTGGCTTTACTCAAGCACAGGTGACGGCAACAATTTGTGCTATGATGCCAAAAGAGACGTGAACGGTAACGGTTCAAGATGTTTCTAAGGCTAAAATTCTGGTTGATGGCACGTGGGTTCTCCAGACAAATGGGGTTCTTTAAACAACATTAGAGAATGATGGACAAGATCAGCCTGATAAATGAACAGCTGGCAACCAAGACCTGACCACAACAGTCCTTTTTGGGTTTCAGACTGACATCTATCGAACCAGCAAGACAGGCTACTAGAACAACTGTCAAACTACAGATTAGAAACTAGAGTAATGTAGTTTAAGTTGTTCTTACCTGAGGTTTGCTTTGTGAGTCTTTGGTAAGCGGTCACACGTCACCCACAAGGCCTGAAGCCTCTTGTCAGAGTCAGTCACACTGAAAATACACACACACTCAACTACTTATAACATGAGTACCAAAATAACTAAATAGACGTAAGCAAAGGTAGGACTTCAGGTTTGTGTTTTGAGTTTATGCACACAGACCAATAGAGTTGAACAGGATATTAAAGAGTCTGTGTGTGTGTGAGAGTGTGTATTCTTACTTGGAGGCCTGCAGCCACTCATCGTACAAGCTGAAAGTCATCAGAGGTTCAGGAAGTTCCCTAAGGTAGGACTTCAGGGCTCCTGTGTATGAATGAGAAAACTATGAGACAATGCTTTCCACTGGATGCTTTTATTTTTTGCAGATTTAAAGGAGAGTTTTTTTGTTTTGTTTCTTTTGCTTTTTTTTTTTTTATACCTGCGACAGCATGAGGGTCAGAGTAGAACTCCTCCAGCTGAGAGGTGGAGCAGTCCAGCGCTGCTTTTAGCTTTTTCAGTTTGGAAGCTCCTGCGGCTATTCTGAAGAGACCCTGTTGAGACAGAGAGAGAAGAAGTACCTGTGACGATCCTGAAATTAAAGAAGAGAAGAAAGAGATGTGGCTCTTTCAGGATGATTACACTACATTCACCTCGAGTTTCGCTTTCTTCCTTAAACACTTTGAACTGTATCTCAAAGAGCAGTCTGGTCCTACAGTTACATTGAAGTAGTGTCCTTGTGAACATGCTAAAAATTACCAGATGCCTCTCTCTCAGAGAGAAAGAGAGAGTTTATCCTTGCAGCCTTGAGGCTAACTGACCACAAGTCAGCCACAGATGTTTCCAGACTGTATGTGCCATCCTTTCTTGAGAACATGTTTCATTAGAACAGACATTCAGCTCAAATAACCCTTCTTAACCGAAGTGTAAGCTCCTTCTCCTCTGACTCATACCTCCTCCTTCATGCCGGTCTCCAGCAGCATCATGACACAGGCCTCGATGGGCAGAGCGATCTCACGGTTGCTCCTCTTCAGATGCTCCTCCAGAAGTGTACCAAATGCTGGCTTCTCCGTCCAGGAGTCTAAGACAGATCACGAGTAAAACAGACAGTTTTTTTTTCAGCTCTTCTCAACGCTGTATTCTAATATTACTCAGCGAATGTCAATGATTTATTTTTAGCAAAATAGGCTTTGTCGTGTGAGTGTCAGCTGAACTCGGAGGGATTTCTTTGAACAAAAACACATCACTAGGTGTAACGGCGTCCCTTTCATCCCACTTCTTTGCTGTCAAAGTGACACCTCCCCTGTCTGTGCCACACAAATGAATTCAGACAGATGCAGACTAGAAATGTGGCTGCATGCACGCAAGAATGAGACGACTTTGTTCTGCAGGAGTCATGTCGCCGGGTTTCCTTATTCCAAAACCACAAACAAAGAATTTCTCATGAACAAAATGTTGACAAAACATTCAGTTTGAAAGCCATTGTCAACCTCGTGTGCATGGAAATCTAAAACTCCGTCCAGAGCCATGTGATATTGGATATCTAAATTCGGTAATAGAATATAGTAATATAATAGAATTACTTTATTGATCCCAAACTGGGAAATCGTGCTCTTACAGCAGCAATTGCTTGAGCAAGTATAAAAACAGTATAAGAATAGATACATACTTAATAATCACTTAAAGGCAGGGTTGGTAGTCACAGAAAACTAGCATGAATTTGAATGTAGCATCGTCTCAGGACCCCCTTTAGCCTCCCACCTTTCCACACTTGGAGCTCCTTCAAAACAACGCCCCCGCTCGTATGCACGAGCGCCGCTGATTCACAACTTTGTGATTATGTCTGATTCAAAACCGCAGACTCAAACTGGTCCTCAGCACATAGTTTTGTTTTCAGCATACTTGGATCCCTTTTGGCTACACACATTGAATCAGGGCTAGTGCACGCTGGCGAAATGTACGCGGAGGAGGCAGCATGGGCAGAACAGGATTTGATTGGTTTAATAAAGTGGATCCTGATCGCTAGGATTGGTTGGTGTTTTCCCAGGTTTACTCCTGCTGTGGACAGCGGATATTCTTCGCTCTTTATTAAGAACACATCATGCATTGATTGCCATCAGGACGTACAGGTCCCTTTAACTAGAATAACAAAAAGTGTATCTAAATCTGATTACCAACCCTGCCTTTAAAATATATAAAAATAGAATAGCAAGAGATTTATAGATCAAGGATTTAAATTAACATTCCTAATGATTTTAAAAAATGAAAAATTAAATACAACATTAAGTCAACTGAATGAAAAAATAATTACTGGAGATAAAAGATGTAAGTTTGCAAAAAAAAAAAAAAAAAAAAAAAACAGTAGTGACAGCAGTAAATATGCAACTCCAGTGTAGAGGCTGACCTGTCAGAAAACGTCAGCTTAAATGTAAGTATAATATTCCTTAACAGAGAGGGACATCTTGAAAGCTATGGGTACCAGCTCTAAAACCAGAACTGGATTCAAGGAGGTACCAAGAGGACAGATAGAAAGGTCACATCCTGTGTTGTGCTGTTCACCTTGCTGGATTTGGATGGTTGGTATAGCTGCCTCTAGAGCTGCCAGAGACCTCCTGTGGTACTCAGCCTGGGCCTCTAATAACTGGGGTACATACAGAAAAGTTATTGGCACATGGTGAAAAAAGCATGGTTAAATAATAGAGTCAAAGTGGAATTTGAATCACATTTCCATTTGTGTTCTGCAGAACTGAAGTGCACCCACCATGACATAATAACGTGCATAATCTCCCTCTTTGGAAGCAAAGTTGTACATGTCTGCAGATAGCTGGTCCTGAGGGATGGAAAGGCATAATTCAACAATCTATTCATGGAAAACAACACAGCAACCTTCGGCACTTCTGCGTCACTTTCCGGAAACTTTCATTAAGGCAGAAGATGAGCTCCACATGACAAAGCAATGATCTTTGATTACATGTTTCTAATAATGTGCACAGCATGTTTGTTGCTGATCTACTCCTGTAACAAAGCTCCCTTTGTCCAGTCACTTCATCAGGTATGATCCTAAAGGGATGAGGAGGCCCTGACTGGAGCGTACAGCGGTTATATTAAATGTGTCTTAATGAAATACGGTGTAGACAGCACAGCTTAACCAGCCCTCATTCTATACTGCATCCATTACATCACACACATCATTTTCTTACCTTGCATATTTCTACTTTATTGAGAGCCTCGTCCATCTCATCTTTGAGAGAATCCAATTTAGCTGCCATCGCCTGGTTGTTGGACTTTAAGGCCTGATAATACCTGCAAAAATTAATCGCAGGAGCATATTTTATGCATGAAACTATCATTTTTTTCTCATAGAACTTGAAAATCTCACAAAAATTCAGACATTCATTCTGACATTTAAGTAAGAGTACCTCGTCTTGGCTGAGTCATAGTCCAGAACCAGTTTGGCCAGCTGTTTCCTCTGCTTTAATATATTTGGAATCTCTATCTGTAAGAGGAAACGGAGATTATGCACTCATGCAACACCTTTCCCATGAAAACATCCAGCAACACACAAGCTCCAGTTTATTGCAAACCGGTTATTTCTGAAATGCTCTATCAGGAGCTCATTAACTGCTTTATGTGATTGCTGCAGAATAAGGAGGGCTGGGTTGTTGTTCTTTTTACCTCTGCAAGCTGATTTAGAGGTTCGAGGATGTCTCTCTCAAGCTGGACTTCATGCTGCATGAGCTCAGTAGCCAACCGGGTCTCAGCCTCTCCACAAACATCCATCATCTTACTACACACACACACACAGAATGTATAAAAACATGACTATTGTTTGTGTTTTCCCACAATGAGAGAATATAAATGTACTGTAATTTCTGGACTATAAAGCACACCCGAATATAAGCCGCACCAAAATTTAAGCAAAAAAACAAATGTGTACATATACAAGCCACACTTGACTATAAGCTGTCAGTGTTTTAATGTTTAATTGACGGGGAAGAGATGGCTGTTTGGGGAAGCTTCCATTTTATTAACATTTCAACAAACAAGCCGCATATTTGCATAACTTATTCAAGTGTTACCATTCAGTGCAATAGTACGGAACATGTACTGTACTGTGTAAACTGAAATGTATCACATAGCATTTCAGACACACAAACTTTCACATGTTTGTCGAAACTTGCACACTGTGTAGAAATAATAGCGGTGAGCTCCCAGCGCATACACAGCAGTGATCTACAGTATAGCCTAGTCCCATAACAAAAGACAAAGTTTACAGAGCTTGACGAGGTAATATCAATGGATAAATTTAATATATTTTTTAAAAAGTGCAAAATTTAAAGTGCCAGCAGTATGCCTCAAGGTGCAGTAACACGGCTGTAACAAGAAAAGTCAGTCATTCATCCTCATCTTCGTCCTCTTCCTGCGTAAAAATCCATAGATTAGCTGCACCGTTGTATAGGCCGCAGGGTTCAAAGTATGGGGAAAAAAGTAGCAGCTTATAGTCCAGAAATTATGGTACTTTAAAGTAAATATATAAGAAAGTTGGTAACAGCTGAAAGTGGTTTTAAATGTAGTAAAAGGTCTTCACCCAATCAGACTCTCATCCCCCAGCTGAGTCCCTCCCTCCTGCATGGCCTGGGACAGCGCTGTCAGTGGCAGCTTTTTCTGCACATAAACAAGCAGAAAAGCCATGATGATTTGCTACATGCATGTCAAATAAAGTAACACTCAGAAACATATAATTCTGTCTGCTTTATTCAGAGTGAGTGGCATGGGCAGGTCTGTTATTCAGTGAAAGTGAAGCTGGAAAGATACCAGTGCTGCATATTTTCCTCCTGAGTCTCTGTCATATCATTCTGTTGCGTAACCAGAGATGCTATGTGTTCCTAGCACAAGATAGCGACTCCTTGCTAATCACTGTGAAACCTTCCCCAGTGATTCAGACACATGGCATCCCAGCATCTCTGTGAGTGCTTCTGACAGCAAATAAAAAAAGTTCCAAATAAAGATTCTGACGCTCAGTGTGCCGGAATCACGGTAAGCTACGAAGAAAAAGTTCTGACAGCTCAGCTTTGTGTTTGTGGTTGAAAGAAAAAGGAGTCTTCTTACGTGTCTCTTCTCCGTGTCTGTGCCCAGTTGACCCTGCAGACAGGACACCAGCCTCTTGTGCGTGTTGTGCGAAACCAAGCGCACCAGCTCCATCCGTCTCTCGATCTGTGTGCAACATAAAATGTCATAAATTTAAAAAAAAGTAAAGCAAAAGAAAGGAGCTTGTCTCTAAGTATAATGAAAGTCACATTTTCCTGAAACAACATTTGACAGAAACAACCAAGGTGAAAGCAGCAAATCAAAAACAGGAGCTGCTCTTATAAATATCCCTCTTTTAAATTCCAACCCTTCTCCTGTGTTTGAAAGACGATGAAGGATGTCAGTGCTGTTTGTCTTGCTCTGTTCTGGAGCCGGCAGTGTTCAGAGGTAGATAAGATACACAGACTCATGGATTGGGGTATTTATTGAGGGGAAGCTTCTATGCTTCTAACTCTCTGCAGAAACTTACAACCAGTAAAATCAGATTCATTATTAAAATAGCAGGGGGTCCGTTTTTTTTAATGCTCATGTGCATCAAGTTTTAACCTTTTGACTTGAAGCTACAGAAGTAGATCAAACTCTTTCTTGCCATAAACAATGGAATACTACAAAAACATACAATCAACCCAACATTAAAAGCCTCATGAATGCATTTTTGCCATTTTTCTTCAGTTTTAATTTGGTGCAAGTGATGCGTGGAAATTGGACGATCCACACAATCCCTGTGTGACTTTTATACTTTTTCACACCCCGTGCAGCGTCCGTTCCCAAACTGCAGGGGGCGGTGTATCGTAAACACACATCTACCACAGTACTAAACTAGAGAAGAAGAGGTTGTTCACACAGTTTACAACATTTTCATAAATTCCTCTTCCCAATTTTTGCCACAATTTCATGCCAGGAATTGTTAACCCCCTCCTCTCCATTAATAAAACTCTCTTCATTCATGTTGTGCTGTTTAGCCTCAAACCTGTTGATTCCTGGTGTGTCTTCACTCATTGTTTAGTTTCCTTGCATTGGTGAAGCTAAATACTGTTTGTTTTATTTTGAAAGTCTCAGGCTCTTTTTAGGTAGTTTCAGTGCACTACTTCCTGTCCCACTCGATCTTCTCTACTCTGAATTGATGCGTCACAGCTCCGACATCCTGCAAAAATAGGATAGCTGCGACCTGTTGGACCAGCCACGCAGCTGAACCACAACGTAACGAACCCAGTGTGAGTCAACCCATTGATTTGAATGGAAACCTATCTGATTCAGTGTCGTGACAGAGCGGAGCTGCAACGCAGACACCACCAATTTATTTTAGCCATTAGTTTAAAGCTTTTTGAAGTCCTTGAAGGCACCTCCAGTGAGAGTTAATGACAATGTGATTGTGATTTAACTCATATGTACACACGTCCACAACATTAAAATTAGCCAGTGGCTGAATGAAGTCTAAAAGACTATTTAAAACATAAGTGTGGGCCTGAAAATGTGATCCACAAAGAAAATTTTGAGCTGTTTCCAAAAGTGTGAGGTTTTGTTTGAGGTTTAGCACTTTTAAGGAACTGTGAAAATTAAAATGAAGTTCATGAATTTGATCCAAAGCTCAAAATATTGTCAAATTTTGAGCGTGACATGCTGATCGTGCACCCAACGGTCTGCCTGCCATTTATTCACTTCCTCTTCCTGTTTCAGTGTAAACATCCAGATGTGATACATCATTTGCCTTCTGATCCCCATCTTACTGTCACTCCTCTTCCTTTACTTTTATCCTCACTAATTTGCTCCCTTTACAGCCAGCCTGGCGCTCCCTCGCTCACTCACACGTAGACACAGACACAGACACTCTTTGCCCCCCCTCCCTCTTCCTGCAGTCGTCTCGCCTTGCCAGACCACAGCTGGAATTGGCTTCCTTGCCTGGATTCAATTGATTTACTCGTCATTCAGCTGATCCCCAGTTCTGATGAATGCATAGAAGTCCAGCTCTGTTTTGTGGATCAAGACCTCCATAAAATCAGTGCCACAGGTCTGGACGGTTGCAGTTTTAGGGGATACGGTGGAGTGGACACATTTTGAGGTTGTATTTGTCTCTGCTCATGGAAAACTGTTTCCTATGAGCTCACACTGAAAGATATTTAAGAGGCACACCAAAAGTACAACCTATGACTGATCTCTGGATGTCCGATGATCATATCTTTAACTGTTCAATCATAAATCTCAGTTGGTAACTTTGTCGTGTTCACAAGAAAAGATTCGGCCCAGAGGAATCACCCCGACACAATGAAGTCATAGCTATAATAAAGCAGGAAAACTGAGCCAGGAGTCGATCCTCCTCCCTTCTGACAAGCACATGCACACACTTCAGCAATTAACCGAAGTGAGACGATCCCTCCACCCTGCCTCTCCAGTTATGAAACCGTCCAAAGGTTTACAAGCAAGTTATCTACATTTTCTCCTCCACAAAGCAATGAAAACAACGAACCGAGCAGGCAGGCGACCTCTGACCTGCTACAGCAGAAAATACGGAACGCTCGGTGAGTCAGAGAGGAACCCGGTGGGTGGATTCAGTTTTGTTTTCTGGCTCGGAGCTGCAGCTCTGGCTGCGGAGCTGGTAAACTGACAGGCTGCTGGCTGACCTTGTTGGCAGGACTGCTAACTGTCTCGCTAGTTGATGACGGAGCAGAAACGGGAATCAAGAGCAACAATTGTCTAAACAGTCATGTTTGTTTGAAAGGGAAGTACGTGCACAAAAGCATTATGGCTGGGAAATGAGTTTGGGTTTGTCTGAGTCTACACCAAGAAAATCAATATCATTCTGCTGCTGCTCTGTTAGAAATGAAGTTACATCCATCAGCCTATTAAAACCAGGAACGGGGGAAAGCTAACTCTGTCTGTCTGTAGAAGGTAACACCAGGCTGCTAGCATAACAATAATTAGCACAATCTGATTTAAAAGATACAACAGAGACTTTCAGAACCAGGAACTGCTTTTTTAGGTTTGACATAGTTCCTCTTGCACAGTTAGTGGCATTTCTGACAACTTAAGACCCACAAAAAATGAGCAGAATAGATCTACTCACATGTAAAAAGAGTCTGATTACTGTTAGTGGACCAAACTGAAAAGAGCTGCAAGCCCGGCTACAAAGTTCCTGTTCGATGAGAAAGTACTCCAGCCTTCAGGAACCTTTTAGATGGCAAGATTCAGTCCCTGGGAATAAATTTAAGGCCCTTATCTCTGCATTGGTAACACACCAAGTACATCTTTAAATTCCTTTTACCTTGAGAGAGTTTTTGAGGCGGAAATCAAATTACGAGTCTTAATGTAGCGTTAGTCCACACTAAACACACAGGGTTGGTGTTAGCAACTTTATACGCAGCTTTCAGACACAGCAGTACCTCTTTATATAGTTTTTATAGTATCGCTAATATCAGGGTAAATAGGAGAAAGTTTCCACATTATTGTCTTAAAAAAGATGATTCTCAGGAGAGGATTCAGACTGCTGGAAACAACATGGAAGCCAAAATGCCAACCACTGGTACCTATTTTGGAACTGTACAACAATGTCAAAAATTTATAACACTCTGGAAATTATTTTTACAAAGAAAATACCACTTGAGTTTAGTAATGTTTTTTGGGCAATGTTGACTGTTTTGCTGGACACATTGATGTCTATCTATTTGGCATTCTGATAACTGAATGTAAAAAGACTATAACCAGACACTGGCTACATCCTTGATCTTTGTTTTCCTACATTTTGCTTTCAGTCTCTTTAACCCTATGTTTTAAAAACAGGTTGGATTGTTACCATTTATACTGAAGAAAATTACTTTGAATACTCATCCCTCTTAAAGTCTGTACATAGCTATAGAGTATTAAGGTGTTTTTTGTTTTGTTTTGTCTGTTTTAAAAAAAAAGAAAGTCAAGGATGTTAGAGTGAAAAAAGGGTTTTAAGATTGAGATGTTTTATTGCAGATTTCAACTGCAAACTCTTGATGCCTTCTGTAACTGTGCCTAATCTGTAAAATGCTCTCAAACCATCCTCTAAATAAAGAACTGAAAAAAAAAAGATGAATCAAAATTGACATTTTTTTTGTTTTCCTGTTTCAAGCTGCCTCCTATGCTGTGCTCATCTAAGCAGGTGCTGGCTCTTAAAACATGTTACATGTACTGATTTGGTATCAAGCATTTCATCTTACGCTTATGGAAACAGGTTGATCAGATCTTCCGCACAAAAAGACCAAACCACAATGGAGTTGTTATTTTATCTCACGGACGGATACCTGCTCACAGTATCAGATATGAGTGCGCTCAAATCTCCACAACAATGAAAGTCTATTGTGAATCTTGACTGGTATTCAAATATTGTGACATGGGTCCCTTACACGCTCTCTCTCTCTCTCTCTCTCATTCTCTCTCTCTCTCTCTCTCCCTCTCTTGCTTGTATAAAACTGGGTGAGCAGCAGTGTTACCAAGCCCGTTAGCTCCCTCAACTTTCCCACTGAGGCAGGATGTGTCAGAACATGAAACATGTCTTAGCCTTAGGACTGTGGAAAAAATGAGGGAAAAAAAAAAGTACTACCACACCGTGGAAATCTGAGTGTCAAATTTCAAGTTTAGAAAATGGGGGTCTGGGAAAGGGGGGTGAAGGAAAAACCAGGTTTTCTCTGCTCATGTTTGGAAAGAGGGAAACTTCCCCAGAAAAGGGTCATTAAATCAAAACTCTGATTCACCACTCTGCGGCTCATCAAGAGGACTTCTGCAAAATGAGTGAGACTCCAACGCGGAGACCAAAAACCCTCAGCTTAAGTTGATGTTATTGTGCCAAAAAGCCACTTTCACCGTGCTGAACGCCTGACAATCACATTCCTCATTGAGAGCTGGAGCTACAGGAATGTCAAACGCTGCACAAAGCTCCTGTCGTTCAGGAACCAAAGACCAGAGAAAGTGCTCTCTCTGACAGGGCTGGGTCAGGTTCCTTTGGAAACCGTAGTACTTGCACAAGCAAAAACAGGACTTGCTTTGAAGATTACGCCTTCCTTTTTCTTAAAGGAAGAAAAAATGTTGCAAAACACTCGTCATTTGTGTTACTGTGTTTCTTAAACCAGGAGGGGTTCATAGTTCACTCCGGCATGCCATAAAACTCTGACTCCACGATTAAACGAGAGCTTTAAACCTCACCTTCATGTTTCCTTCCACAAAACGCTTCCTCTGTTAACATGCTCACTCTTTTGCGGTCTCTTTTTTTTCTAAATAATTCTTGTTTTTCTAGCAGTGATCTCATAGTTTCACTCGCGGAGTACTCCCATCCCCCTACATGCAAAAACACACTTGCACACTAACTCTTACACACACACACACACAGAATGCTCAGGATACACCCAGTGTGATTTCAAGATAACAGAATGCTGCCAGAGTTTGCCCTAAGTGGAAAACCATGAGACTGGTGAGGTATTACTGAACGAGAGACGCCCCAGTCGTGTTTAAAACGCTAGCAGCGGCGAAACTTGGCATGAAGCAGCTGCGTAATAGCATGATGGCTTTAACAGAGTCTTTGAGGAAAACTCATTCAAAGAGTCATATTTATATTGTTTTATAAAGTAATTTCATCTGAGGTGGACTGGATGGTGAGCAGGTCATAGTTATAGAACTGCCTCTCAGTGTGGATTGGCAATGAATGACAACTGCATAGCATCTTTTTTTGCTAGTTTGGGATGTTAGAAGAGATGTTATCTTGTATTTTTCTCTACATTTTCCGTTTTCACAGTGGCAACAGGCTAAGCAAGTTAACCCAGACATCCCTCATCCAATCAGCAATTTCTTGTTCCTCCTGAATGATCCCAAGACATTTTCAGGCTACTTAAAGAGGGGGTATTATATTTCTTATTAGGGTGTATAATATCCCTCTGGTACTCCTGTAGTAGCTTTAGGTAGTTCACAGCTCACAGTGTTGTTTACAAAATCCTTATTTAAGCCTCTGAATGAGATGCTTCATTTGAGCTGCTGTCTCTTTAAGGCTACAGGCTCCGCCGACCCCCTTCACTCTGATTGGCTATAGGCCGACCTTGGTGTTTGTGGCATAGCTCTTTAAACGCCATGAAACAGTAAGAACATCCTTATGTGATGACTTCATCATTTTAGCAAATCTCGAGAAGATCTTGTGTTACAGATTCTGCGATTTCAACGACATTTGAATATGAAGCGGTTTGGAAAGATGCACATGTTTAGCATAAACATCGCATGATACCCCCTCTTTAAAAAAATGGTTGATGTGATTCATGAGTTAAAGCTGCAAAGGTTAGTTGATTATTTGATAAGATACGTTTGTACATATAGTTTCATAATCAACTTATTGTGTCACGCCAAGCAAAGATGTCAATGATTTCCTGGTTCCTGGTTCCTTACTCTTCATTTTCGTGGTAGCCGATTTCCTTCATCACTACTGATAGCAAGTGGGGAGTCGTTGGATTTCGAAACTGTCGGATGGACAGAAAACATCTTGAACGATGCAGCTCTGTGAAACTAGTTTTCTTGACTATTTTTAGATATATGGAAAAAAAGAACTATTAATATTATCAACTTTAATTATAAACTATTGAGTAGAAATATATATCCTACACATCACTCAATAAACTGAATATCTAACACTGTGTCCTCAAAGCAAGTGATAGGAGCAGGAATCAGCAAGCAGTTAATGCCCTAACTGCCTATAAATGGCACAGCATAAAACGACACAGTGTACCTTTATGATACCTCCTCATCGCACAACAAAACAATTAATGGAGGTGACAGCTGTGTGACGAGAGATCACTGGGTGCTGGAAGGGCCTTGTAAGATAATGTGTATTGATTTTACAGCTTGTCAGTGGCACATTAGTGATACCAATCTCTGTGATGGAGGAGCCGTGCGCTGACTTGTGCTAACACAGGGGGCTGTGCTGTTTGTCTGTTTATAAAGTGCAAACACAGGAAGTCGGAAAATACTCGTCAGACATCTCCAGGTCATCTCCAGCGGTGTATATCTGACGGATGATGAGTGGAAAGGGAGTGTCGGCTGCTAAATGACGTGACGCAATATCTGACGCTCTCATGTTGTAAACAAGACCGCCCTCGACAAGAAAATAAGAATTTTTCAACACTAATGTTTGGAATACAGTTTTCTTTTCACTACAAAGCCAAAGAAAATGCAGTGAAAGATACTGTTTGGTCAAATTATACCTGATTTACACATCAGTTCATGTCAAAGCAAAGATACCCTTTATTCTTTACTGCATACTGTTCAGTTTTTTTTTTGTTTTTTTTTAATAAACGCCAACATTTTATGTAGTCAGTGGCAATTTTACCACTCTAATACTGCATTGTACTATTCAGTGTTTGAATGAAGCCCCCAGCAGGTCATTTATAAAAATAATCATGGATAATAGAATCATATTTACCAGTAGGAGGTCATCACTCAGCACCTCAGTTTTCTCAGCCCTGTTGAAGAAAACAGACATAAAGGTCAAAGGTCAATGACGTAATGATGCAAAAATACTATCCTAATGTTGTATTTCTACTCCACAAGACCAGAAAATGTTGTTCAAACTGAACTTGATGAGCCCACGCAGCAAATAAGATCACTGAAATAAAGTCAGTCCTTCCCAAAACAACGTAAAGCATAAAAAAAAGCTTCATTTTAGACGAAACATCATCTGATGATGTGAAATCAGTCAGGATTCGTCAACTCTTGTTCACTGTTTGTGCACACGTCAACGTTTATGTGCAAACAGACAAGCCCTGTGGCTGTTTTCCATGACAGACATGTCGGATTCCTGCGCTCTCTCTGAACACATGCTTCCTGTTCTGTCATCCTCCACCTTGTTTGTTATGGCAACAGGACAGAGGTGTGTGAATCTGACGGGATGAGGGAGTTGCAAAGAGACTTGTTGATGTCTGAAGCAGGTAACACAAAGTGAGAGAGAGAGAGCTTCTAACCAGAAGAATGGAGACATCACACTTAAACTTCTCAGAAATGCCAATTTAATGCCCAAATAACCCCCTAAACTTGTGATAGAGTTCATTTAGGTGATAGATCAGATTCTTACAGCTAATTCTTACCAGTTTCAGCTCATTTGTTTTTCCACTTCTTGGTTTAAATCTGCAACCAAACTCATCACTCATCTTGTCGATATCTCACTAATGCACCAACGCACACATTTACTGCATCTGCACACACTTATCTCAGGAGACCTCTTTCAGAGCAAGCCCACACTATAGATTCAAACCTCACTGGGATCAATTAACCCTAGCCCACACGCAGTTATTACCTAATACTGGTGTAAGTAACACCCTATGGATAAAGGCTTACCTCACTAACGCCTGAAATATCCTCAGTGTTTATCGAACCACCAGCTGCAAGCCACAAGATTCTTGTTTTTTCCTTGTGTGTTGTTAAACATGAAATATAGTTGGAATACTCAATGAAGGGGCACAAAGTGACAAAGAAATGGGCCAGCAACAATTTTAAAACACCTTTCAGACCGAAAGTGGTACAGATGTACTAGTTTAAGTCTCTCAGTTGTGATGGTTATAAAAGTCTGATTTACAAGATTTTCTCAGGTCCCAACATCCTGTGGTGATTGTTTTTCTTCTGACAAAATACCAACAAGATGAGGGTAAAAAAAAAAAAGATGGATCAGTAAAGGGAATATAATTCTGCTGCTCTTTGGCCATCAAATATCCAGGGGTATCCATCGTCTTCTACATGTCAAGTGATTGTGAGTTTAAATCAAAATCTAGCTGGGACACAGACGAATCAGGGTTGGTATCAAAAATATACTTTAAACTTGTTCAAACAACATGTTAGATGTTTGTTTAAATGTGTAGTTTGCATTTCTTTTTTTATGACATTTCTATGAATTTCTGACCAGTTAAAGAATCAGTACCATTAAATCTTCAAGGGGTGTAACCACAAAAGCATAACCAAAAATTCACCTTCCTAAAAGTTATGCAAGTGTACTGATAAAATAAGTTATTTGTTATGAAATATCATCTCTAAGTATATATCATATTTCATTTCTAAACCTAATAATATGGGTTTTTGTTGTACTGAGCGAGTTGGTATGCCATAGACATCAACGATTTCTCTCTATTTTTGAGTCAGTTGGTTAAAAATAATTTTAGATTTAATTTCTACAGAGTATCAGACTGATAAAATCATATCGTGCAGTATCAGGGGTTTTTTTATGAGAAACATTGGTTACACCTATTGTCATTTTTCAGTTTTATCAACTGACCAAACTGACTTCAGATGCCGTTACTTTGCTAAGCTTGGATGAACGTGTTTGATGAAGGGGTACCAGCCGTGTTTTCAGGCTTCCTATTATCACTTCACTGCAGTAAGTTTGCACAATTTACGACACAGAAAGCTTTAAATCCTTTGCTGGTATGAAAACCTTCAATTAAGTTCATTTTAGCTACTCTCTCATTCAACTTAATGTTTTTTTATGAAAAATCCAAATATTACCTCTCTAACAATATTTCATTCTTTATACTTTATGTTTCTCCTCAACAGCACATATCGATTTTATTTTCTAGCCTCGATTTCCTGAATTTCTTTCCTATATGCATCGTTTTTCACACAGCATCGTTTCCTGATCAGCAGAGGTCTTTCTAAGAAAAAGGAAAAAGGAAAAAAAAGTGTAGAAATAAAGTTATAATACCATAAAAAGGCTGATAAGGCTTCAGAAAACAAATAACAGCTTCCTCTTCAGTTAACAAAGGTTGATATTTGTTGTTTGTGCAGTATGTGCAGGCATGAAATACGACCTGCTGCCAGAATGCCTTTACACTGATCCATATGATCACATTACACATTAGGCTTCACTCTGAGGGAGAATGTTTAGATTCTTATCAATATTGAATTAGCATTGATTCAACTGAAGCACAGCTTGGCTCAGCTAGGGTTCTAAAAATAACCTCCTACAAAGCTGGAGCCAAGACCCTGACAGAAAACTTGGAGCGACACAAGAAAGAAAGAGAAAGAACATGCTACGAATCGACTCTTCAACACAGATACCAAAACAGCCAACTGATTCTGTTTGTGTAAATTCATCTTTATCACAAATTAAACTTTTCATGAGTTTTTTTGTGTAAGCTTATCTCTGCAAAGTGCTCCGGTGGTATGCAAGGATTCCCAAACACCACAACCCTGACGGATTACAACACACCGTAACTTAACCAAGCTGCTTCCCTCTTATTAATCACAACAACAAGTAAATCAAACTGGCTTCCTCTTTGTGAAAACACCCCTCTGTGGCCGTGTGACGTCCCCAGCCTCGTACTGTGTGCCCGTCAACAGAGTGTGGAAATGCTTACTCTACAAAAAAAAAAAAAAAAAAAAAAAAAAAAGGCCTCCGTGCTGGGCCGTTCCTGGGGCCAAACAGAGAACCAAAACAACACTTGCTGAGATCCTCTGGGTTGTGAAACAGATAAAAAAAAAAGCAATCACAGTGCTGTAGAGTTACCAATGTAGAATTTGGCTTCTTTATGTGGAAGCATTTGTGTTTTAACTCCAGCATCCTGAGAAGGAACGAGGCAGAAAATGAATTTTTCAAAATCCACTGACACAAAATAACAAACCACAAAAAGTACATGAGCCTACTGAGACGTCCTAACTCAGTGGTTTTCAAAGTGGGGGCCGCCAGGGGGCCCTAGGGGGGCCTCAGAAAATTGGAGTAAAGGAAAAAAATAGAGTCAAATTATTTTTCTTTTTCTATTTTAAGAGAAAAAAATATATTTTTATATGACCATTTGTCTGTCCTGAACGTACAACACGTAACCTGCCGTAATCGTCAGATTCTCAAGTTTCCGACTGTACTTAACCGCACCTACTTGGGCATAGCGATGTCATCATCCGTGTCCACTGGCGGTTTGCGCCTGTCATCAAGCTGCTAGCTAGCACCAAATGAAAAGATTTTTGACAGGAAAAATACCAAAGGAGCAGTCCAACAGCCCTGCTGTGGAGGATTCTGCTGCAAAAAAAAATCTGATAACTCATGGCCAACTAAAATTTGAAAATCTGAGGCAGCATACATTAAGTATAGCTTCAAAGCCATACAGAAAAATGGCCATGATTGCCCGAAATGTGTCCTATGTCTGGACACCCTCTCAGACAAAACTTCAGCGTCACTTGATACAAAAACACCCGGCAGAGGCTGAACTAACAGTAGACTTCTTAAAACGTAAAGAAGAGTATTTGGTCAGGCAATCTGCTGCATTCACACAGCAAGCTACCTTGCTCAAGCAGGCCCTGAAAGCATCATTTTAATACCATACCATGAGCCAAAAAAGTCAAAACAAATCTGTTGGTTTGCAAAGGGGGTCCCCGACCAGAAGCTAATGCTATTTGGGGGGCCTCGGCATGGTAAAGTTTGGGAACCCCTGCCCTGACTTATTCTGTTTTTATGTAACTGTGTCATTATTGGGTACTTAGAAAAGACTAGGCACGCCTGCTTCAGTACACTGAAGATGCAAACTGTGACTTTTGAATGTACAACAATGTTAAGACTCTTTTTGAAAGAGTTGAGTCCAGGAGAGCAGGAGGGATAAGGGGATAGTTGTGCATATTTCATTGTCACCTCTTTCTTATTTTGTTTGATTTGTTTGCAAGAGAAATGATTAAATAAATTAATATAATTTTGTTTCCGTCACTGGCCTTGAAGGATTTATTGATAATGGAGTCAGATATTAAATACAGCTCAGCATGTCAGTGAAATTAGGACCTGCAGGTAACACATCTTGATATTTAACTCCATAATTTTACCTGAGAAGCTGCAAAATTTCATTTTAGCCACTTTTATATCAAACACAATGCTGCTAATCTGAACTGTTTATTTACAGAAAGTCATAACTCCCACTTTGATTTGGTCATGCAGCGGTGCAAATGGAACCAGATGGATTTCCTGGTATGTTAAACTCTATGAACAGAAAGCCACAGAAGCCCATACTTACAAACACTCCTGCCTCTCTGCGAGCAAGCTGTCACTCTCTGCTCAGTTTGGTTTTACTGCTCTTACACAACATATGGAGGAATGTGTGGAGGAATTCAGCTGCTACAGAGTTTTACTGGTTGGAAAGTCATTTTGAAGGAGCATTACTCTGTAAGTATCATCTGCAGCAATAACCAAAGGTATTGTCTGAGAGGTGGTTGCTGATGGAAACCCCTATGGGGATGGAGATGAAGGGAGAGGTTGGTGTAAATAATGTGTTTGTGTTTGTTTGTGTGGGGGGAACCAACTGCCATAACCTACACACATCAAGAAATGTGTGTTTGTGCACGTGCTGGAAATTGCAAGTATTCAAAATGATGATCTTCTGTATGGACCCTGAAAAGGGTTCCGCAAGCCCTGAATTCTACCTTCAGGTTGAATACACGTTATAGGAGCTGCATGGTCCAAATTGAGCTCAAACAAGTCGCAGATGAATCACATCTGGTCATTTTTGGATTTCGATTGATGAAAAAGAGAACTCAGTTAATTAAACAATAGCTCCAGGTATTTCTCACGTATGAACCCAGCCCTTATGAAGAAACGGTACCAGATGACATCCACATGCAACAATGCTTTTGTAAATCAAAACTCACCTTCCAACTGTCTGGTTGGCGAGTTGCCTCATGCGGTTAAACTGTTTCTTCATTTTCCTTTCTCCTCTGTGCCTCCTCAAAGTCAGTAAAAGTTAGCTGCGCCCAGGAGCGCCCTCGATCATCCACCGTGGATCCAAAAGTTGCGCTACGTCGCAGCCATTGTGGCAGAATAAAAGGTCGAGCTCATGCGAGTTTAACACAGTAGAAGTGAGTAGTTTCCCTGGTTAAAGCCGCTGACATTTGCTGTCGCGTTGTAATTCTTGAGAGAAAATCAGAATCAATTGAAGCAGGACTCGACGAGCTTCAGGATCTCCATTGCCACGAAAGTCAGACTTCCTATAATGCTGAGTGGTCTGTGCGCAACCAGTGAGGTAGGAAGAAGGAAGTGTCTTTACTTCCCTACTGTACGCTGCTCGGCCCACTGCTGACATGTGATACCTCAGCAAGAGAAAAAGATAGAGAGCATTGAGTCAGCTGTCGGTCTATCATCGTCAAAAAGTTGCTCACATAAGTTTAGACTGATTGTAAAATGAGTCTCCAACATCCAAAAACGCTGCATAGTTTTATGAAGTTGAGTAGAAGTTTGTTAAAACGTGTTTGCTTTCAAGAAGGTTAACACACAGGAGGGGTTGGGATACCAGCTATACAACATGAACCATGCACTCTGCGCCTATAAAATATAATAAGTCTGCAAAGTCAATAAATTGGTAGATTTAGCCTAATTGTGCAAACAGACAAATGAGACAAAACTGGTCATGGTCGGCAGGTTAAATTAAGGGCACGAGAAAGTGTGTGAATTGCCTAATGAGATTTAATCAGTCTTTTAGCACTCGTCCTGATAAGCAAGCTGAAGTAGAAAGAGAGGGGTCCATCTAGTGGACAACCGTGCACAATAGATTTTCCAATAAATTTTATTGTTTCATTTTATTCTTTTTATCTGTTTTTTTAATTTTTATTTCCGTAATATTTTATTTGTTTATTTAGCCACACTTTTTTAATAACAAATATTGTTAGTGATAATTGGGTAAAGCAGCATTGTCATTTATTTTCATTCATTTCAATTGTTTTTATTACAATTCAAATCATTTTAGTTTATTTTAACCCATTTTAATTAATTTCATTTTTATTTATTAAATTGCATTTCTTTAATTTAACTGTTTTAAATTTTACTTGTAAGTATTTCAAAGGATCTTATTCACATATTGCTGTTATATTGAATCTTTTCGTTTGTAAAGCACTTTGGGTTGCATATTTTAATATACGAAAGGTGAAACAAAACAAAAAAGAATTTTAGTTGGTGTCAAAACATAAATAAAAAAATAATTTAAAAAAATACAGTAAAAAAAGCAAAAAAAAAAAAAAAAAAAAAAAAAAGCAAAAAAAAAAGCCCTCTTTCAGTTTGTGCGAGAAAAATAAGTTCCTCGAAGCCATTATACGGTCTATGCGCGTGGGGCTCGCCTGGTTTTGGAATGGTCCATCTGATAGGGGGGGTCGCCGCCTCACAATAACACCACGACAGGTGCAGTAGCCTGTCATATTGGCGAGGTATACCCTCCTATGGAGCCTTTATAATGGTCCACTCATGTGACGTCACAAAGGTAAAGCGGGAAAATAAGAAAACAGGCTAAACGGAGCGGGGTGCAATGAAAGAAGGAAATTTAACGACAAACAGAAACGACTCGTGCTTGAAGATGATATAAGTTCAAAATATATTTCTCAAATGTTAAAACTTTACGACGCAGCACAAGGAGGGAGCAAAAGGAGACAGCTACGGGAAACTTCCTCGACAAGTAGGTAATACACGTTGTGAATGTGAACATACCTGTATGTTTGATTCAAGCTAATATGTTTTGTTGACTGAGTTTATCTGAAGTGTAAATCCTGTGGAAACAGGTGATCTCCTGTCGCCTAGTGGCCGATACTTTGCCATTTAGCCAATCTTTAAAATAATCAATACAAGGTTTATTTCATGACGTATTACGTCAGATAACAGCTGCAGTAGTATCATATTACCGATTTCTAACGCGAATGGAGATAGGTTAAAGCCTGGTCAAGAGTTGCACAAGCCTGTGAGACTCTCTTGCATCTTCATTTGCCTATATCTAATTCTAAAATTGCTGCTGTTTCATGAGCATTTAATTGTTTTTAACAGAGGTTTCTGCTAGCCCACCAAATAAACAATGACCTCCCTCAGTAAACATTAAAAATTCAGGATATTAACACAGGTTAACTTAAAATAACCCTCTGTGTTGCCTGAGTCAGAGGGCAAAGCTTTACCTTATCTGGCTCAGGTATGTTATGAGGACTGATCAGGTGAAGCTTGTAAAAACACTACTATCTGTGAAAAAGCAGTGTCTCTGACCTATGAACCTCGCTTGTGGGCTCATATAAACACTAATAATGATTATATGGCCTCATAAATTGAGACTTCTGTGCAGGATGGGCAACTCTAAACATCCTTGAATGTACTTTAACCCTGATTTGTTGGGGTTAAAGAAAAATGTCGCTAAGTGGTTTTACATTTGTGAACAATCAAAATGAAATAAGACATTTATATAGATTAAAACTACTCACATCATACACAAACTGGCTGCAACATCTTAAGGCTGTGGATGTCTTTACTCTGTAACTCCAAGCCTTTTGAAGCACAGTGTCAGGTGATCACAAGCATGACTGAGCATGGTTGTAAACAAACTAATCTACAGGAACAGGAGAGGACAAAAATATATACAATTTTTTAAGCTAGACTGTTCCTTGGGTTGACTTCTTACATTTCTGTGTTGTATGATATTTAAATATTATTTGAGAAAAGAAACTTGGCAGTGACATCCGTGATCCTTCAGGATCTGCATCAAAATGAAATCAAACAAACCATATCCTAAGACTTTATTTAATCATATCTTTGCTTTTCTTCGCCATGAATGCTGACTTGCTCTTAGCCACCATGGGAAAGATGCTTCTTAAACCATGTTTGAACAGCTTCATCTTAAACTAAAAGGTCTTTTCTAGAAATAAGTTTTCTGAAACACTTAAAGGCTCAGTTCAAATACCATCAGAAATATGCGACATCAACTTCTGCAGGTGCACTGCTGCAGTGGGAAGGCATGTGATGAGCAAACTATTTGGTTTAATGATAGAAAGGGTCAGTAAGTCAATGACAGGTTAGTAGAACAACTCCACTACACTCTAACCTCACAAGCCAAAGTCTGCCTGATTAGCGGGCACAGAGATATGCATGTGCATACTCCCAAGAGATCGCCCTCGGTGTCACATCTTCAGCGCTCTTTGAAGACTCATGGCTCACGAGAAGATGGAGATGAACGAGGTCGAGGTGTCTCTCACATCATCAGAGCTCAAGCCACCTCCAGCCAGACCTCCGAACAAATTTGAGAGGGTGTTTCAGCCGTGTCTCGGCGAACTCGTGGGGACTACTTTCTTTGTTTTTATTGGATGTGTGTCGGTCATTGAAAACGTGGAGTCAACAGGGAGGCTTCAGCCTGCTTTGGTGCATGGGCTGGCTATCGCTGCTCTGGTTGCATGCATGGCTGAGATCAGGTGAGAAGCAAGTTTTCTATTTTTCTTTCAAAATAAATGGAATAAGAATCAATAAATTTGTTGTGCTTGTGCCACAAAATGGAGATGTCTCTTTTCTTTCCTCTCCAGTGGTTCACATTTCAACCCTCCTTTCACTCTGGCCATCTACCTGTGTGGAGGAATGGAGATGAATATGGTGGCTCCATACGTTGCATGTCAGTTGCTTGGAGGGGTATTTGGAGCTGCTATGGCAAAGGTGAATCTGGCATATTAAGTTATTATAGTTCATCTCTTTTACCTACCTGTGTTCACATAAATAAGATCACATCACCATTGGTGCCAACAGGCGATGACGTCGAGGGAGAACTTCATCAAAGCCAACGGTGCTGCATTTGCTGTGCTGCAGCCTGATGCTGAAATCGGAGGCCCTCTTTTTGGTGAAGTTGCAATGACTTGCCTGATCACCACAGTGTTGCTGCTTGGAGCTTTCAATGTTAAAACAAGAAACCCTATGGTGCCATTCATGGTGGGCTGCACTGTTATTTTTAACATCCTGGCTGGGTGAGTTCAAATAAGCAAGTAGGAAGATTACCAATCTTACAGAAGGTCATTTCTCTAAAAAGCAGAGCAAATTTGTAAAGGACAGAAGAATTTTTTTCTATAAGACTTATTTGTGTAAGACTCAACCCTACTTAGAAAGGCGCTTGTGTTTTATTTACAAGTTTGTTGAAATCAAAGATTTGAATGGGTCAGAAATAAATGAATTCACATCATTACTTTAATTTCAAACACCAATAAGGGGAAAAATATTTTACATCATTATATGTGTTTTATTTCTTTTAATTCTTAGTGGAGATGTATCTGGCACTTGTATGAACCCAGCCAGAGCCTTCGGTCCAGCTGTTGTGAGCAACTACTGGACCTACCACTGGGTCTACTGGGTCGGTCCCATTGCAGGGGCCCTAATAGCTGCTGCACTGGTTCGGTAGGTGCATCACAAATTTTATTACACATACAAAGCTGTTCTTTTTATTAACCACATTAACTTTTAACTCTGAACAGATCACAAACCATTGCTGTTCTCTCTTGTTTTGCAGACTCCTCCTTGGAGACAGAAAGATGCGAATAATCCTGAAATAAATTCTTGTGAATTTAAATCAGTCCTAAAATTATCATTAATAGTTACAAAAAAAACAAAAGTTTTACTTTTTTTCACTGAGATGTATAACCTTTTGTCATTATTTCTTTGTGGCAGTACTTTTTTTTTTTACTTGTTTAAGGCACAAGTGTGGTAAGTTGATGCTGTAGTGTGTACAAAATGTCAGATATGCTTAGTTTTAATGTTATTTTAATATGATACTGGACCTGTAACACATATAGGTTTTTTTTAACTTTTTATTTTATTTTTCAACAGAAGAAAATACAAATTCAAATGGGCGTATAAACAAAGAAAGTGCAGTGCAAATTATAATAAACATACCTACACTAAAACTTGTACAAAAATAACAAATAAACAAAAGAAAATAAATAAATAAAATACTACTAATAATATTAATAATAATAATAATAATTAAAATAATACATACAAAAAAAGGTGAAACCCACCCAATAACTGCCTCCAGAACTACAATGACCTGTTATATCTGAAACCCACAGAGGTCAATAAGTAGTGAGTGTCAAACTTTAATAACAGAGTCTTTGGCTCCATGAACTCTGGCTACTGTCAACTCTAAATAAACAATGTCCATATATGTCAGAATCCCTTTAACACATACAGTTAAATTTAAACAGAGTTGTAAATGATTTGTGAAATGTGTTAACTTTTTCCTCTTTAAAAATGAGATTTAAAAACATGTCTGCAACCTGGTGGTGTTCTGTGTCGTTGGCTGCATTTAAACTAAGTTTGTCAGATGATGAATAAAAACATTTCTCTTCCAGGATATGCTGCTCTCTTTATAATGAGTTTCACTACATGCTGGAAGCAACCAGACTTTTGGTCATTATAATTTTTTTTTCATACCTTGTGTGTGTGTCAGAACATGAAATCAGATATTTTTCCTTTGAGGTTCATCGTAATGAAGTGTGGATTAGTCACTTCCTTGCATCGGCCTTGTGTTGGATTTGACACCATAAAGATTTCTGGAAAACTTAGTTCCCAACCAGGTGCAGCAGGTGCATGAATGGCTATGATTAAGAATAGAATAAGACTCTGTCCCATTACCTTTTGAAGTGAGAGAAACATTTACAAAAGAGTTTTAGCCTTAATTCAATTACTTCAGATTTTCTAACACAAATGCTGCACACTGGTAAAAGGAGACCAAATGGCAACCTTTTCAAAGCCTGGACACATCTCTGCGTCAGCTTTGTGTTCGTACTACCCTGTGCCTGCTCTCTAAAGCCAGAGCACTGAATGCCTGCTCAGCACTGGAGGGTCTCATGCTGTTTCCATATTGTACCCCCGGGCCTCCCCACAGCAGTGGCCCACATGGGAAAGCAGGCCAGGCGGTGGGATAAACCAATTACCCCCCAGTCCGGGTGGACTCCCGCCGGTGCACCACGCAGCGGCTCCAGGCCTGGGCCCTCCTGGGTTCGTTCCCCATGAGAGCCAGCTGGAATTCCCAGAAATGAAGATTGTGTGCTCTCAAAAGCCTGCAGAGAGGTTATATTTTGCTTGGAAGTTTGACATGGTAGCCCCCTGGGACAAAACTGAGGGAGGGGACTTCAAACTGGGCTTCTGTTGGACAATGAAAAGTTTGTGGACAGCTGATATTTTGGTGACATTCATCAAAGTAAAATCTGTTTGCTGTTTCTAAATAAGTTTTACACAAAAAGAAACTTTTGTTCAATAACTCTTGACATTAGAATTACTTGCTGCAGGAAGTATCATTTGTATACTTTGTCATTTGTCTATAAAAACACTGAAAACAATATTACAAAGAAATATGAAGGTTTTCTCTTCTTGTTTTTTTAACCTGAAACTGAAAGGTAATAAAAGCTCTTGTATTTGCGTTAAATTTGAAGATAGGGAGCAGAGAAACACAAAGCAACAGAATGTGGTCTGAGTGAGAGTTAAAGCCGGACTTGCCCCTCCTCTAGGCCTGGGATTCATGAGACCTGATGGTTTCTAGATGACAGCAGCCGCGACAATGGTCATTATGTCTGCCAGAGGCCTTGTCTCTGCTGGGCCATTGTGTTGGCCCCTTTCAGCTCACAGTCATTTACACTTTCATTGGCAGCTATTTAGTCCTCATAAAAAGTTCAACACACCAATTTGTGAGCGCTGCCCAGCCAAGGAGAAGTGTGGAATAGGCTAAGAAAGCAGTTTCTTTAAAAGTCAATTAATTGTTCTCCTCCTGTGGGAGGGGCTGAGGGGGAGGATCCCCAGGCTTTGGGGGCCTCACATCTGTCCATTTGTCTTCCCTTGGCTGTGATACAGGGGCCACACCACGCTAAAGAAAAGTCCAATTCAGGCTGCTCAGAGATTTGCCCAGTTTAGGAGATTTGGTGTTTCATTTGATAGTAGGGCTCTCCCATTATCATAAGAATCTGATTTTAGAGGCAAAGATGGGATTCAGAAGGAAAAGGGACCAAATAAGCTTGTAGGACACTTGAGATTTAAATCCCATTTGCAGCTAAATAACAGATTATGCAGGATATGATGGGAAGCAGAGGGTCTAAGCGCATCTATGCCTTTATCACTACAGCTATAGAAAGAGCAGAGAGGAGGAGCTCATGAAATTTAGATTTTTATGCACTGTTTCATGAGCTCTGCTCACTTCATTTCACAGCTCTATGAGCTGACCAGTCTCAATTAGAATAGAGATTTACCTGCAAACAAGAGTGTTCTCTCTGCTTTTTCTTCTCTTTGAGTATTGTTGCTTAAAGTTCCTGTGAGGACTTTCTAAGTGATCTTGAAAAAGTCTGGATATCTGCCTGATCGTGATCCACACCTTAAAATGTGATTAACAGTGCTAAGAGAGGTTATTTCTAAATGCTATTTCCCAGCCTTCAAGTCCAGTCAGGTGGGATTGATTTACAGCACTGATTCCTTTGCCAACACCACGATGGCTGACAAAGTTTGGCAGAGAGAAGAGAGATCTGTGTTTTTCTCTGCTGAAAACAATTTCTTGGATTAATTCCGAAGTAATGGTGGACACTGGAGCTGGCCTGTCAAAAAGAAATAAGACAGAAGAGCAGAAGAAAGCTTAAAGGGAGAGTGATAGAGCATAGGCTAAAAGCTAAATCAGGGTCCAGACCGTTTGCAGCATGCAGCAGTTATACTGCAGTGGTCTGATAAAACTTGAGTCATTTAAAACTCATACAACTGTGTGAACTTCTACAGAAGATCTTCAGCCTGAGTCTACACTTGGGGCAGGTACCGTCTATGTGGACAACATCTTGTGTTGTACCAGTTAAAAAGCTAAAATGTCCAGTTGAACTCAACGATTACATCACACATCATGAAGACCCTGGAGCGGCTGCTTCTACATCTGCTGAGACTTGAGGTTGAAGTCGCACCTGATCCCCTGTAGTTTGCATACAAAGAACACATTGGAGTGGATGATGTGGTCCTCTACATGCTCCACCGTGCCCTGTATCATCTGGAAGAATCTGGCACTTCCGTGAGAATTATGTTCTTTGATTCTTCAAGCGCATTTAACACCATCCAGCCCATTTTACTCAGAGACAAGCTCAAAGAGGTGTGGATGGACCCCTCCTTTGTCTCCTGGATCACAGATTACCTCACAGGAAGGCCACAGTTTGTCAGGTTGGGAAACTGTGTCTCTGGGAGCTCCACAAGGGACTGTTCTGGCTCCATTCCTGTTTACACTGTAAACAGCAGACTTCAGATACAACTCTGAGTCCTGCACCATCCAGAAAGACTCAGATGATACTGCTATTGTGGCGGAATTGTATCCGGGATGGACAGGAATCTGAATAAAGGGATCTGACAAAAGCCTTCAGCGACTGGAGTCACAAAAACTTCCTCCTACAGAACACCTCGAAGACGAATTTACGAAGGAATTAGTAGTGGATTTCAGAAGATCCAATATAAGGGAATTGTCTTACTGTTGCAACACTTGTCATTTCTACTTAAAGCATAGCCAAAACAAACTTTTTCACCAAGTGTCAGCAAAGGATTTTAAAGGCACATAAAGAAATTCTTCACATTTAAAAAAAATAATAATCTCACTCATGTTCCCACATAAAAAAATCTTATTTAAACTTAAAAAAACAACAACATAAAATTGTTTTATTTATAAATTATTTTATTGGGGCTTCGGTAGAATCTTTAAAGAATTTATTTTAGATAATATTCCCAAGAACCCTGAAGAAAAGCAAAATATGTTACTTGGAAGTCATGAAGTCAGAAAAGGATTTCAAATTTCAACAAAGACCCAGAAGAAAAACTTCACAATAATTTATTTACAAGATTATTCACTCTGAACAGAGGAAGGAGGTGCAATCAGTAGTTTGTCAAAGGGCAGCTCTCACACAGAGGCAGCAAAGTGAGCGACGGTTAATGTGGGGAGAAGCACAAAAGGAGAGCAAAAACCCAACCCCTTTCCAGTCTCCCAGGACGGAGGGCAGCGAGGGGGAGAGACAAAGGCTGTTCCTCAATGAACCCATGTGCAGGAGGCCCCTACTGTTTGCTCTGCTCCCTTAAAAGCGTCTTTCACCAGCGATTCAAAAGCTGTGTCCTTGCTGGTGATGCTAGATGCCACCTTGCTGGCACATGCTGGATCCCATGGTGCCAGTGCAGGGGTGAGGATGCCTGTGGATAAGGACTCTGAGTGCTAAAACAATCACACTTCCTCAGTTCAAAGGAAAGTCGCAGGAATTTTGATGTGCCGCCCAGGCGGTCTGGTATACGGACAGGAAGTCTTTGTATCGTGGGGCACACCCTAACCAGGCTTCTCCAAAGTGTTCTGACCCTGTGAAGAGGAAGTCCCCATCCCCAGGCTTCACGTGACACTGCAGGTGTGTGCGGATGTGTCCATGCCATGATCCCACTGTCAGGGGGGACTCAGAGTTCAACAGTCCTTGCTCAAACACTCCACTCCGCTGCCGGTACACCCGGGAAGCTGACACGTCCACCAGGGATGTCTGACGCTCATAGTCATGGGAGACGTTTCTGATGGTGCCTCGGACCACTGGAAGAGGAAAAAACAAAATCAACAACAAAGCAACTCAACAATTCTCGTCTTTAAAATGTCATTGCAAAATTGTAAGATTAAGCAGTCATCAGAAATTATGCATGGAGAACGTGTACCTACCGAAGTCACTGTTGCAGACGGCCATGAGGAGTTCTGAATCATTGCAGGGTCTACACGAAGCTGTGGGCGGACAAGAAGTACGGAAATGAAGATAGTGTTTTGACACAATGGTGACATTTGTCATTTTCATCATTTTTTTTCTCGTTATCTCTAACTCTTCGTCAATCAGACTATGCATGACCAAACACTGTGATTGATGCTTTTGTACCGATCATCCCTCCTCCCCTCCCTATCGTATCACTGACCTAAATCCTGGCTCTATTCACATCGAAGAGTGAAGAAACCAGGGCTAAGATGAAGGAATGCTGCCCCTTTAAGTCCTCTACCCACCACATCAAACAGCCTCTCACTAGTCTTGACCCCCGTCTTTGACTCCTATTGTATCTACCTAATTGAGCGATCCTGTGCCAACGCTGGAGACTGCAGGAGTCAAATTCTTCAGCTGGACTGGCAATGCCGAAAAGATGAACCAGCAGATGTCCATTATGGACACAGAATGACATCAGCGTGCTGAGAGAGGCCCGCACACATGGATAAATGCTAATAAACAGACACCCACAATGAGATGGCATGAGTGGAATCTCTGAAGTATTTGCAGACTCGATTCAGACCCCTCGGCCTGTTGCCCTCCAGCCACCCCGGGGTCTGCTCTGTCTTGCTTTGTCCTCAGATGGAAACCAGACAGCCAGACAAAACACAAGACTGACCAGCAGCTGCATGCTCCGCTCGCGGTCAGTAATTAACCAGCCACTGGTTTTTCCACACATCAGGACTAGACACTCTCTTCACTTCAAAACCACTTAATACACCCCATGACTCCAACTTCTTGTATTTGAAATGTTGGTTGCCAGTTTTAATGAGGATTTTTAAAGTGGCTGTGGACCTTTCAGGTTTCTGAAACCTCATTGACCCCTTTGGACAAAAGTGGGATCTCTTATTCCTTGGCTGATCTTGTCCTAGTTGTGCAATAAGAAGTATTTCCTAACTAAAAGCCCATCATGATACCTTTAAGGTCATACGTAGGCCCAATGCGTGACTGTAGATATGTTGCAGTTAGAGATCTAAGTCTGTTTTGACAGGTGAAGTTCATCACTTTGTTTGACCTTAGCCTGCTGTCAGCTGTAACAGGCAAAACCATGAGTCGTGGTGCTGATGGTGTTGTTTGATATCAATATTATATTATCAAGTGCCTAATATGATCTTTAATACCCAATTTAGTATTTCAAAAACCAATAAGAGTACATTTCTGTTTGAAAAAATCTTGTTAATGAATATCTTAGAATTCATTTTCCTTTGAATTCATGTTCTTGAATTTTAGTCAACACCTAAAATTCCCCAAGTATAATAAAAATATATGATCTTAATATAAAAACAATGATACTAACAGTTTTTATAACTGCCATCTCATCACCATGTGGCCCTTCACTAAAGGATAAAGTTCAACCTTGTCCCAACCTGGCAACTCAGAAGTTGGCCTCATTTTCTTTCAACATCCATAATTTAGCCAATAAGAAACCATTAGTGCAATTAAAGACTTAACCTATCATTAGGAAAGGCTGTTTCTGTAAGAGGCCTCTGCGCCTCTGGGAGACCGGGTCTACTCACTCTGAAGCCCGACCAGGCCCAGCTTGTCTTCAGCGCTCCTATTACCCATCAGCTCGTATCTGAAGCCAATCGTGCGTCTGCTCCAGGCTCCATCGCTCTGCGGACTCGACTGGAGGTAGATGGCGGGCCTGCGAGGACCGTCAGCCCGAAAACAGAACACCCGCTGCTGCTCAGGCCGCCCGGCGTCTGTCACCAGCAGCTCCAGCTCCCCGGAGCGCTCGATGAAGACGCTGGCTCCGCGGAAGGAAGGAGACGGTTTGATGCACACCGTGGTGCGGCGAGCAGAGGATAGGTTGGGTTCCAGGACCACCCGGAGAGCCTGACCCGGGTAGACCCACCTTACCGAGCCCTCAGTGCAGCGCAGGCGCACCTGGAGTACGATCCTTGAGTCCACAGCAGCTGCAAAACCGCTGGGAAGAAAAACCAAAGAGGTTGGTCTATGATTGATTCAACTGTTAGAGAGCGCTGCAAGATTTAAATCATACCATTCAAAGATCAATAGATCCCACTGTTAAAGAGTCGTTTTAGAGAAATATGAGAAATGATGTTTTCATTTGTAAATTAATTTGCACTCATTGATCAGTTTTATTAATCAGCTGTGAATCACTTACAGTCCAGGGAACTTTTTTGAGTCTCCCCTTAAAGGAAATCTCTCTCACTTTACTTTTCTTCTTTTCTTTGTTTAGCCTGTTATCCAGCCCTAGCTGCAAATACTCGAGATGCATTGAAAAGGTCTTTTATATTATCTCATAAACAACACACCTGCAAACGTGGAGCCCGATTACATCGTAGGAAACGATTTAGCAACAACTTGTTGGTCTGCAGCCTCGAATGTTAAATCTAATTTTCAAATCAGTTTGCAATGCAACAAGAAAACTAACTCAGTCAGTCGTCAACATTTGAACCGCCTTTTAGGGAATTATTGTTACAATAACGAATTAGCCCATCAAATATTTAAATGTCCCTTTTTGAGCATCTGAGAGTGCAAGGTTTGAATTCCTTACCTCCCGGTCCAGTTGCACAGATCCGCAGCACAGCTCCTCAGCTGAAGACTCAGCACGAACATCCAGATGATCATAGTATCCTGCACCATTTCACCCCGAAAAATAAACACGCAGAGAGGAGAGGACGGCGGCGCATGGCTGGGTTTGTCCACGCAGGAGTGTGCACAAAACGGCTCTGCTGCACAGCTTAATGCATCTCTCTCTCTCTCTCTCTCTCTCTCTCTCTCTCTCTCTCTCTCTGATCCAGTTGTTGGGGTCGTCCCGCCTCTGCTGCTCTTTACGCTCTTAAGACGCAGTCTTTAAGCCAACATTTAACGCCATCCGCGGTGTGTTACTTTAAAATTGTATGTTTTTTTTCTTTTCTTTTCTTATTTATTTACTTTTCCAAATTATGGTTTATCTTGGTTTATTCAGGCCATAAATAAAATGTCAAAACTAAAATTCAAAGTTTAAGGAAACAACGCACCTGTTTTCTTTAATTTCAGAATTTACTAATCCTTGAAAATCCTACTTAACATTCTAATTCTACAAATTCTAATCATTACAAAACTATTTTTTTAAAAAAAGATAGGAAAAGATGGTTATATGAACGCATTTGGTTTTATGCTTTAGCTCCACCTAGTGGCAGCCAGCGCCCCCACATCTGGGAGACAAAATCTGCCCCCAGTCGTGGCCCAAAAGCAGCAGCAGGAGCCTGTTACTCAACAGCCTTTTATATTGTACACGAAACTGGAATGCGTGACCAGCTTTCACCAATCATTAATCCACTGTGGATGTTTCACCTCTCTTTAACCTGCAGGGGTCTTTGTGAAATAAAAGAACCAACTTGGCACGAATTCAAGTTGTTTGCTGATGGCGACATCTTGTGGAGGTTACAGACTCTGGGAAGTGTAAGAGCTGCTTCTCACGGCTGACATTCAGGCCCTCGGGCAGAGCCGGATCACGGGGTTAAGGTGGTTGATGCCTTTGCGTAAATTACACTCATATGGTGAATTTAGCCGGATGTTTTCTCAGCTGCTGGAGGAGGGGAATTGCAGTTTAGTTCAACAAATGTTAAACTGTATATGAGATTAAACTCTTGCGCTTTAAAAGTGCACGATCAAGACAGAGTAATGCAAATATGTCAAAGAACGCAAAAATGATGTCTACGGTCATTGAACAGACTCGTTTCAGGATTATTAAGCAAAGTGCACGCTTTTCTGTTTTTATTCAACCACATCTCCAGTTTCAGATCTCATCCTACAATCTTTAACATTAAATTGGTCTGACTCGCTTGTTCAAAGTGATGAGCCTTGAAATACACGCAGCTTCCTCTCAGGAGTACCGGACGGTCACATTGGGTCCTGTGTCCCAGACAGACAAAGCCAAAGTCACATGAATGGAGGCTTTGTGTGTGAAAGAAGTGGCCTCTTATCGGCGCAGTGCAGCCGGGATCCTTCTAACGCCGTATGAAGGCCTGAAATGGAGCGAGGTGATGCAGGTTGTGCCGTAAGAACACACAGTCACCGATGGGATCGTCATGCGTCATCTGTGGCGCACTAAAATGTGAAAACGTCACATTTTAAAACCAGAGTCCACAGAAAATTAAAACGGGGTCAAAGTTTGAGGAGAACTTAAAAGTTTTTGTCTTCATCATGCGGAATCAAAATGTCAGTTAAAATAATTAATAATTCCAAATGAACCCGCACCTGAAGTCACGCTCCCATATTTAAAGGCCTAACTCGCCCTTTGAGCCCTGTCCTTCTGCCCTGACCTGTTTCGGCTCTGGTAGTCATCGTGATACTGAAATAAAACCTCAATAAACTGGAGTAATGAGGCACCAAAGCTTTACAGTTGGGATACAAAGTTTTAATTCTCGCGAGATGTGTGTTTTGGCTATAGGATAGATTCATAATGAAAGCATATTCTCTTTAACTTGAAATCAGGCCTTGGTTGTTTGCATTAAGCCCGAAGATGTCACAGAAACCAGATGATGATATTCCGCTCCCTCGCTCCAAACTAACCGGATATTTTATTCTTAGTGCATCCAAACCGAGGAGATTTTAATCTGTTGGCTGTGGTGACGTATTTCCAAAATCTATCTCAGAAAAAATCATACAAACCAAAAACTTGATCATGAGGAATTATCAGCGATTTTCTCCCTCTAAATAATTGTAAAGCTTTTTACAAAATATCATATCCCACCGCCTGATCCAGCACTGTCACATTAGAAAAGATTAGAAGACTTGTGCAGCGCGTGAATAATTTTTTTAGGTACTTAAATGTGCTGGAAGTCGCTGACGTCGGTTATTTGGACATAGTTCAACAGAATAAAATATTCTCTCGGATTTTTTTTCTTAATTTTTTTTTTTAACCGAGGTTTTTGTGTTTTCAGGTTTTGACTGGGAGATTTCATAGAATCACGTTTCTTTTTGGATAAATGCGATGGACAAAGTTTTATTTATTTTTTTATTTTTTTATTTTAATTAATTTGTGACTCAATCTCGTCATAAAGGGAGGCAATGTCAATTTCATGGTCTATTATTACAGTTAATAATCTTGTGGGACTGTTTGTTAGGGGCCATATGAAATTATTTCACAGCTATAGAAAAAAAACATTCTTTGTGGACCTGGATAATCAGAGAGCAGAGAAAATGAGGAGAACAAAACAGGCTTTAAACTCTCAAATTCATGTTTATTTTTTTTCCAGCAGCGTCTCATATGTCTGTTTATGTACACTTTTGAAAGTTATATAGAAAAATAGTACAACAGTGGGCTCGTGAGCAAGCATCTTGTTTGACATAGGTTCTATTAGCCTACCAACGCACGCGCTCATCTTTTCCCCTTGAAGAAACCTTTGTCCGTGCTGCTCTCCCTCACAGTGACCGTCAGAAAGTTCATGGTCACGTCTGTCACAGTCACAGTGTCCAGGTTAGAGAAGCTCGGGGTCCAGGAGGAGGCTGAGTGCGTGGACCGATCGTTGATGACCTCAGGCTGCTCCCGGATTGGACAGCACTCCCTCACCTGGTGTCTCCGCTGTTCTGTTGGGTGTTTCAGCTTTTTATGAGAAGGGGCAGACATGCCTGTCAAACCACCAGTCCTGTGCAGTTTCTGTTCGCTCGTGCTCACATCTGGGCTGAACGCGCAACTGTAAGACAGCCCCGCGTGCCTCTGCTCGCTGCTGGATTTGGGTGATATCGTGGTCTCCATCTGAAACCTCTTGGTCAGCTGGTTGAGGCTGTGGTCTGACGTCTCCCCGCGGTGATGATGGTGGGGATGTGAGCGGTGGGGCAGCTTGGAGAAAGTGTGTGACCCCGGCACCTCCAGCGGCCTGCTCCGTTTGACATCAGGCTCTTCTGTACCATCTTCATCATCGTCATCAAAATGAAAATGCAGCTTCGGTTTGCGTCCTCTCTTTTTGGGGATACGGACGGGTTCTTGAGTTTTTGGAGTCGGTCTGGGCCTCCTCTCCGGCTCCGGTAGCCGCATGAGGACACTCTCTCCTCTGTTGATGGCGCTCGGAGGGAAGATTGTGGGAACCACGGCGCGTAAACCCTCTCGGGCCCTCGGTGTTATGACGGGCTCTGGGATGGGATAGGACACCTGGATCCCCCGGTGGGCCTCTCTGAATTCATACGTCTTATCTTTGGCTTTGGCTTTGGCCTGAGGTTGAACAAAAGTCGTTGGTGAGATGAGTTTTAACACAGATATAAATCTACAAATGTAACACAAACACTGGAAATCTACTGGTCAAATTGGACGCTGAAAGCACTGTGTAAAAAATGGAACAAAATTCTTTACAAATGAAGAAAGACACAAATTAAAGATGCTTAGATTGTGTACACTGTGAACAACCAAACCTCACGGAAAACAAAGGAATAAGTGGCAGCTTTTTCTGAGCCTGTCTAAGTTACTTTTGAGCAAATTTTCAAAGTCACAGTGACTGAAGTTGCTCACAAATTATTTTTACCTCTTCTGAAAAGCGAGAAGCGTAAACGAAAACCAAAATTCTCATGCAAACAGTTTCACCCACCTTTAAAAGAAAAGTCTCGGGTTTCGGTCCCCTCTTCTTGGGTCCGAACAGCTCTCTTTCGCGCTCCCTAGGGAACGAAAATCGTCTTTTAGATTCATAAAAAAATTATAAATAGATGGTATAAAAAATCTGTTTTGAGTTCACAGGAACTGAAATCGACTCATCTAATTTTTAAAATCCTCAACTTCCTCATTAGCAACACGGTTGTCTCATTTCCAGGACTGTTTTAAATAGAAAAGTCAAATGAAATGAATAATGTGTCCGGTTTTAAACAGATGGCCTGTTTGAAAAAGGAAACAGCATCGGTCTTTGCACTTCTGAAAACTGAAATATGCAAAGTTTCGCTCTGTTGACACTTGTTATAGCTTTCTCTGCGACAAAATAAGATTAACAGACTCATTCCTGGACTGACTTTCTATTTATCGAACACACTTTTATTGCATAATTTGCGCGGTGCCGTCTCATTTTTTTTTGTACCGAGGCCTACTCCTGCGCTGTCAAACCCCTCACCTCTCTTCGAAGGCAGCGAAGAGTCGTGCGTCCAGAATGTTTTCCTCCGGCTCCCAGGTGCTGTACCTGCGTCATGACAGCACAGAGGAGAACTTTAAGTGACCGCACAGTGAGCGGATCACAGGTCAGAGCGCACACAAACGCGCTCTGACACTTTTATCATCAACATTCTTGCTGCGTGCAGCTGCAATTACAGACTACGTAGCGGGCACTGACGCATGGGGAAACCCAGCCATTGCTAAAGCTAGTGTAGACTTCAAGACACAGCCTCAGGCTGACGGCCATACATGAACAGCCCTCGGTTAATGCAAAGAAGAAACCAGAAGTCCAGTTAACAGCACACGAGGCAGATATGATTAAGAAAACATCCACAAGCAGAAAAACCACAGCGTGAGGCGGTGCAGTTGTTCGAGCGGCCAGGATGGAGCGCTGTCCTTCACAGCCCCGGATATTTTACTCACTTCTGAGACCAGCCCTTCCATTTCACGAGATATTCCCAGCGACCCTGCAAAACAGATTCACAACATATTTAGGTAATCAGCGTTTTCTTGTCGGCGCTGCACAAACAAATGGTTGCGTAATAGGTGTTGAGACACAGCCTGAAGGTAAAAATGCAGCGAGTACCCGTCTGATTCGCCGTTTAATGATGGACTCGGCGGCGAAGACGCTCTCGCCAACAGCCGAGAGCTCCATGATTCACCATGCACCCCGCTTATGTCTGTCTCTTTTATTATTTTTGGCTTCCCCGTGTCCTCTTCGGGTTGTTTAATTCCCTACATCCCATAATACGCAATCTGAAGAGGACGTCATCACGTCTTTTACTGTTGCCAGGCACCGCAGTCGGTAGGACGGATCGCCGTGGTGCACATTGGCTCAGTTGTTGCTACGTGCTCCGGGTTTGTGAGCGGAGGAGGAGGAGTCCCCGCTGCTGCTCTGGCTGCTGTACAGGAATGTCTGGCACAGATAGACGGGCAGAATGAAGCCCAGAGCGGATCCACGGACCCCCCTGAGGTCCTGTGGGGACCACTGAGTCCACAATAAGTACAAAAAAATAAATAAATTAGTAGCATCAAAATTATTTAAATCAGCCAATGCGGCGGAAGAATGGCAGTTAGAAAAAAACATGCATCTGCACAACTTACATAAAACACAAATATATGATTCTAATAGTTTATCTGCTTATATTTACGAATAATTACACAGTTAAATTTTATGTTAAATTAAAAAAAAAAAACTTTATAAAAGCTAAAGAACTGAACACATATATGATCTGATGTGTGTCCTCATGAGGTGGAACCCTTCAAACGCATCACCTGGATCTCCGGCACAAACACTCTCTCTGATTTCATCAGTTTGTCAGTGCATTGTTGATTATTGAAGTTATTTTATTGAAAGACTCTTCAAAAACTGTTTCGAAAACAAGTCAAGTCACTTCAGATCCACAGTGTGGAATTTTTACTGATTTTTTTTCCCCAAAGAGCCGACATGAGGAGCAAATTTACATGGAACCGATATTTTTACGCACAGACATTTTACGCACGCGGGGCCCAGACACAATCCCCTGACGTCTGATAAATAAGTTAACAGACTGGAATATTTACATATTTTTAATTCGTGTTTTGATTTTTTTTATGTCTGGATTTTTTTATTTATTTATTTTTTTTAAAGAAACATTGTCTGTTCATTTGGGGTAATGTTGGCCGATGGGTTTAGTTAACTTTTTTGTTTCATTCGCACCGAAGGACTCAAAAGGAATAATGTTTTAAAAAAACACGGTGTAATAAATGTCTTGCTTTAAAATGAACAGCAGCGACAGCAATTTATTCGCATTGTCTTTTTGTAAGTTGTTTCATCCAGCAAAGCAGACTTTCATGATTTTTTTCTTTTTTTGACATTTAAAATTTGAGTTTGAACCTTCAAATCTTTCTTTTATGTTAAAAATATACATATTCAAATAATTCAGTAGTCTCATTTCATGTATACATTTTAGATGCATTCAGTTTAAATTAATGGAATCTTAATATTAATTCTGGGGTTGAATCATTTTAAAATGTCAACTACTAAAACAACACTGACAACATTTTAATTATCACCAACAGTATGTACTTTAATTATAACTCCAGTCTGACGTGATTTCTTTCAATTAAAATCAAATTCTTATGATTACACTGAATTAACATTTGGATTCCTCCAGTCAGTACCAATTTAATAATTTAATCTTAGTCAGATTATTATATTTTCCTGACCGTCAGGCCTTATGGGAATTAATTAAACACCTATGGATGATAACCCCTAAATATTGCCACACATATTAATCTCCAACAAATCAATCTGTCTTTTCTACTACAGTATTATTTTGAAGGCCTCAGGTACAGTTTCACCCGTTTCTCAATTTACCCTTTGAAAACTGAGGTAAAAATTCAATTTGGCAGAAATAATTTGGGCCCAAAACTGCAACCAGGTGCCTTCTGCACGCAGACTTCACACCTGCCAACTGTCAGGCCCTCCTACACTAACTGAGATGAGCGGAAGATCCAACAGATACAGTTTGAATAGTAATTATTCTAAAACCTCATCTAAATAAAACACCCAAGGCAGTGGAAGCACATCATTTGTGTTTGTTTCTCGTCTTTCTTTTTTTTTAATCCACATGATGCACTGAAACCGAGCACAACCACGCATCCACCCAGCGCACATCGCAGTGTTGACTCATTAAAAAAGGAGTCATCATTTTCGAGTTTCAGCTTCCGTTTTCTGCCACTAAAGGGTTTATTTTAACTGTCTGGGGAAGAAAAGTCTACAGGAACAAATAAGTAAAGCCACTGCGGCGTTTTTAAAAGACCATTCGCAACTTAGAGGCGACATTATGATAAAAACCTCCAATTATGATGAAAATGAAAACGAATTATTCTAATAATTGAGAAATAATACCAAGGGCGCATTTCTCCAAATATTTCTGGAGTCTGTCTTAATTACACAGTCCGACCAATAAAATTGGACCTCGTGTTCACATCAATATCTCATGAGAGAAAATTGTAAGCGTTCACTTGGTCAGGAGATATTTATGAGAAATTTTAGATATTAGATCAATTCTGCGTAAAAACAAGAAACAGCAGCGCAAACAGGAGGCGTTCAGTCCTCCCTGGAGGCGCAGCTGCGTGTCTGAACCCTCCATCCTGAGACGGATACAGACTTTAATTCTGATTAATCAGGTGATTTATTCTCTGCTGCGTGTCTGTTGAAAATCTCCCCACAGTGGAGCAGACAAAGGCGGGCGCGCCGCGGACAAAAGATGCGTTGTGGCTGCAGTCGAAATATGAACCACCATTTTGATAGTCATAGCCTGTAGACCGACATTTCCTGTCGGTGCAAGAATGGCTCTGTATGCCTGCACGGTTTGTGCTGAGGAGGCAGCAGCTTCACACAGACTGAAGCTGCTGCGGTTGTGGTGCTGCTGCTGCTGGTTCTCCATATTTGGAAGAGAGTCGATGAAAAAGTGTGAAAGGAGCCGAAATGGCGTCAGGCGCACATGAATGAACAGAGCTGGCTCTGTGAGAACGTTACAGCCTCTCTGGTTTCTGGGCAACTGCTGCAGCTCAGCTCGCTGCGCGCTGTCCTACTTACCGGGGCGACATTTTCTGCTCAAGGTGGATCAGGCAGGAAAAAAAAACACGAGCGTGGAAGAGTGAAGCGGCGTGGTTCCTCGGTACAGCCATTAAATACAAATCATCACTTACACACAGCAACGTCTCTTATCTCTTATTTCTGTCTTTAGGTTTGATGCATTTGTCTTTAACTGCTCTTTCTACAAATGCTTCATAAAAGATCATCTGATGTTATTTTTTATTTTGCAAATAAAGAAAGAAACTAATTAAAC
Source organism: Labroides dimidiatus (assembly GCA_030710495.1). Lineage (NCBI taxonomy): Eukaryota > Metazoa > Chordata > Actinopteri > Labriformes > Labridae > Labroides > Labroides dimidiatus. The sequence goes on from CM061163.1 coordinate 15,871,740, forward strand.
CAGCGTTTATTAATTTAATTGTATAGATTTGATTACATTTCTTTGAGAGATCTCGTGCAGCTTTATTTAATTTTATGAGCAACAGGCCTCCCTGAACCGGGTCACTCACAGACACACAAGGCTCTAAATGAACCAAACGGTCCTTTGAGGCTGCACACGTAACCGTCTCTGCGCACGCTGCTGCTGCTGCTGCTGAGATGATAAAGGGGGAATGTGAAACATCACACTTGGTCTATAAATATGTTCCCCACTCAAAGATGTTTCGCTTTCCTGCTGGCGCATGACTGACTGACTGACTGTCAAACTGAGACACATAGTTGGTTCAAAGCCACGATGAAAAGGCCTATAGGAGACAGAGATACGCGAGCTGTGTGCGGTTTGAAACAGCGCTCACATAAACTGAAATCAACTGAGGATCACATCTAAGTAAATGCTTCTCTGAGTGGGAGTTGCAGGCGCTCCAACTGAGACATAAAACAAGATATTTTGTCATAATTTGCCCTTCAAACACTGGAGCTGTCCATATTGTAGTTGTTCTTTAATTAGTTCATTCCAAAAGAGGCGTCGAATTTGAGTGATTCCTGAAAAATGTGTTTTTCCCACTTAACCGACACGACATGAGAAAGAGAGAGAAGAGAAAGGTGTTGAAAATGAGACAAATAAGGGTTTGATTTTCAGAAAACTCCGCCACATTGAATGATATCTCTCGTGGGAACCACAGTTTCCAGTTTTCAGATCTGTGCAGCCACCGGTGATCTGGCCTTCTGGATACATGCATCATTTTTCCCACTTTGATTTTACGCGCGCGTAAAGCAAAAGTCTCAGAGACATTACGCTCAGCTGACAACCAATGAAGATCCAAGAGTCTAAGAGGAAGTTTGTGCTTCAGAAATATCTGGAAACACGTTTCATCCGAGTTAACCTGAAACAGCACCTGTTTGTATAAGATTTGGAGACAGAGCAGCATGTGCATCAACACTTCTGCGATTTTCTGCAAAGAAAGGTCAGCTCCTCCTGTCGTTTTGTTTATGCTAATGAAAGACACACACACATACACACACACACATTCCTGGGTCTTTCTATCATTCAAAACATTCGAAGGTTTTATCTCTATCACAGCTTGAGAATCCAGAATAACTGCAAAACAATTCCTGCTTGCATTTTTAGGATGACATTCCTGATCCTCCTGCAGTGTGTGAGGCCTGTTTCTCATGGAGGTCAGAGTCCAGGATTCATCCACACGAGCTCAGCTCTGCAAATCAAACGCTCTGCATGTGTGTTTGTGTATGTGTGTCCATCTAGATGTGATAGTGTAAAAGTGCTGAGTCATAGTGACACAGCCTTAATACTGCTGAAATAGGTTGCACTTTTAAATAACATGTCACTGATGCAGTTCCCTGCCACTTTGTGTTGCACTGCAAACACACACTCACACACACTCTCACGTTTGCCAGATCCTTACCCACCAGGAACACTTCCTTCTAGATACAATCTAAAAATTACATAATCTATCCTTTCCCTACTCCTTCTATGTTGTGTGTTTACATTCCTGCTCAGGGTCAGAGCTGCAGTAGAAAAATAATGCATGTGTAAAGTTTTAATAATACAGTACAAGTGGCCGGTTCAGTTATGCAATACAGAGGGCCCTTTGTGCAGGAGCATTTGTGATTATGCAACTCGATCTGTTTTTTTTCTATTCATGTTTCACAACCATGTTAGTGTTTCATGTGTTTATTGTTCCATTCTTTCCCCGTGTGAGCACAAAGGCCTCAGAATAACAACGATACGTAAATATTTCACTTTGCGCACTGGAAAAACAATGAGAGGTTTGCATAAGTAAAAGCAAAAGTGTGCTAATCTCCTCAAACACATGGCCACCAAATATCACATGCAACATGTCAGAGGTTATTTCTGTTTCTTTATTGGCGTGAAACATACCATCCAATCAGCCGCACCAACAGCAGCGAGTCCATGGACTCGTGGTAGAACAGGCTCTATGACAATCTTTCCAACTTTTAACCGAGTGCAAGAAATACAAAACAATGCAAAAAGTTAGAAAACTATAAATCAAAAAGAAAAAAAAAACATCCAATGGAACCACTTTCAGCTTCTGATGCAGCAAACATTTTTAATCAATAAATACTCACTCTTCATTTGAATAATTCTTGCATTTTAGCATTCCCACTGTTTTTGCATTAATTGTGCATGGAAGTCATCAATTTAGGCTCAAATATAACCGTACATCCAACAGCTATGACATTTGAATTTCAGCAGCATAATCAAAACAGCTTACACTGATTGGATTGCCAGTAACGGTGTACACCTAACCAGCCGCGCAACTCACATTTAATCTGCATAATTTATCCAATAACGACTCTAGAAGCTTCTATTTAAGCAAAAAAAAAAAAAAAGCAGTAACGTGTTTGTTTTTGAGTTATTTAAATCAAAAACAACGAGATGAGAATCACTGATCAGCATGAAACAAGGAGGCATCAGTAAACAGGGTGAAAGATGAGGCTATCAATCAAACTAAGTCAGGAATCAATAAGTAGCCCTAACATGAAGTCACACGTTTGATTAATGACACTATTTTATCAGTGGTAATGGATCTATGAGAGAAAAAAAACTTATTTAATCACAATTAATGTCTACTGGAGGTAAAATGTGCAATATAATGACAGATCAGGCTGCGACAGCATGTTTACTGATGATACAACTGCAGGATAAAAAAAACTGGCAGAGGTAAAGTCGGGACATTTATCAATCATCCAGCATTTTTTTTTTACTGTGTTTACTGTGCAGTAAGACACACCTGCTTTTCAAATTTGCGAGACATTGATGGGAATATAGTCTTGTAAAAACCACTTGCTTAAACATGCAACAGACACGACAAACTCAGTCTGAAGATCCGTCTGTTCGGAGTGAAAATCAGCAAAATAAGACTCCAGAGGAGATACACAATCGAACTCTAGCTATCTTTCATCCCTGTAAAACAAAACATGATGTGTGCTTCGGTAAGCTTGAGGAGATTAGTCAACAATCCCGACCTCCACCCATGAGTACAACTTTAGCTGTTAGCAACACAAGACTAAGATTCATTAGTTCGCTAGCTAGCAACAGCATGGTTTGCTTGTTTGTGTCACAACATGTACGCTAGCTCTAAAAACGCCGTTTCATCTCCACCTTCAAGTCAACAGCTGTTTCTGCACAAAAAAAAAGACAGAGCGACGTATAAAAATGTAATTTAAGTGCTTTCAATTTGATCTTTGATCACCATATTCGCAACAGCTTCCTCTCTATCTTCTATCAGGACCAAAATAAGTGATATTTTTATACAAAATACGTATAAACCTTCATACATCTCAGGTTATAAGTTTGGTACAGGTATGAAACAACAGCTTCGTTTTTTTTTTCTTAGTGGAATACATCCACACGAATGCATTCGCTCAAATCCTCGAGGGCACTTTCTTGGCTACAACGTCACAGAGGAGTTACAGTATAAAACACTTTAAGAAACATATTGAATTTCAATGATAAATTATAAATTTTCCACATATACAAAATTCTGATGTTTTTACATATGTACATATTAACAGGATCATCCAATTCGTCGCACAGAGTCCAAATTTACATCAAGTTTCTCAGAAGGAAACGTATTCCTTGAAGGTGACGGTGAGACTGTTTGTGGTGATGTCAGTTATTATGATGTTTCCCATAAAAGGAGACAGTTTTTTCACAGGTGCTTCTTTAGCTTTCTCTGTGGGTTTCGACGTCTCTTCTGTAACGGGGGATGTGTTCGTCTCAACAGGCTGAGGCTCCGGCTGTGTTTCTGGTTCTGGTTCCACCTGCTTCTTAGTCTTTGGGCAGCTGAGATCCATCGGCTCCTCTTGGCTGCCAGAGTCCAAAACCTCAAATGTACGAGTACTGCTGTGACGTGGGCCACTACAATGGAGGTCCATAGGTGAGTCCTGAGGTGGCGTGGCCACAGTGCTGGGAACACTGAAGCTTCTGGAAGTCAGGTAGGTTTTACAAACACTCCTGTCCTCTGTGGTATCCGATATCTTTCTCTTACGGTCATTGGGGAAAGAGGGGATCCTGATCTGGTCTACAGCTGTTGGGGTGGGAATGTTGGTGTCAACAGCCCAGGAGGTTGGGGGTGAGCTTGCAGTCAGCTGAAGGGGTAGATCTTCAGGTAAATCAGCCTGACCACGAGCAACTTCCGTGTTGTATTCCTCTGCCGTGCTTGGTGAGGGTTTGGAGAAATGTCTGTCCTTTGGGGAACATTTATTCGGATGCTCTGCAGCAGGAAGCGGGCTGCCATTACAGATCTCTTTGGGGATACCGTTCTCCGGGTACTCCACCATTTTGGTCGTGTGTGCTGGATTGTTCTCCGCTGGTTTGGTGTTTTGGGGTTTCTCCTCGCTCGATGACTCCCCATGTTTACCCTTTGCTCCATGAACCTTGTTGCTGTCCATGTATTTACTCATGACGATAACGATACGCCCGTTCTTGTTTTTGTTCTTGATTATCTTCATTTTGCTGCTCACAGCACAAGGCAGGGTTGCATCTTTAGGATTAGGTTTGAGGGCGTGTTCACTCTCAGCCTCTTTCACAGCTGGTTTTCTCACCTCCACTGCCAACTCTTTGACTTTACTCAAGCAGCCAGTGTCTTTGTCACGAACCCATTTCTGCTGCAGGGCCAGTGGTAAATTCCAGCCAGGATTCGAAGGCTTACTCGCAGGTTCCTGAACTTTGACCACCTCTTTGAGCCTGGAAGCCTGCGCATCGTACATATTCAGATCCGGCTCGTAGTGGTGGTGCTTCTTGCTGTTGAGCTGGTAGATGAACTTCTTCTTGCCGTTGTGGAGCTGATCAGTGGGGACCTCCTGGCTGCTTGGCTGGTACTGATGGTGCTTTTTGCTGTTCAGCTGGTACTGCTGAGGCTGGGAGCGCTGGACCTGGATGGGATCAGACTTGAGGCTGCACTCTGGATGCTGAGATGATTCCTCAAAGCCTGCTGGGATGCTGGACCTTCTGGCAAACGAGGGCACCTTGAAGACAAAAGCAAGAAGACAAGGTTAATAAAGTCACAGTTTTTATTGAAAATCTGGAAGACTATTCTAGAAAAAAAACGGACAGTTTGAGAATTCAAGGAGCCAGCTAAATATTTGGTAGAGTACTAAAACAGATAAGGGGTTCCCAAGAGCCAACTGTTTTTGAAGGCTGAGCAAAACAAGTAAACCAATTTTTGTGGCACACATACTTCAAATGACAATTACACAAGCTAACATCTATCAAAGATTAGCCCAACTGTCCAATCAGTGCTCAGCTTATGCCCTCCCTCCCTCACCATGTTGTCCCCTCCCCCTCCTCCTGTACAGACTGACCCCTCGAGCCGTCAGGGGGGCAC